>CM065805.1:199593786-200217786 GCA_033398695.1 Orobanche coerulescens | reverse complement strand
TCCGTCCATTCCAGCAGTGTTTAATCTTCGGATAAATATTTTGGGCAACAACAATTAGCGCTAGAAGAAGGGGAATCTAACCCTCAATTTTTATTCCTACCGTCTCGAAGAACACTCAATGTTCTCCGGGGCATATACCTGAAGAAACACCCACTGTTCTTCAGAGAAAGCTTTCAGAATCATGTCTTCCGCCTCCGCGTCGAAGAAAGCCGCTGGCCAGCCCGCCAGACGCCTCATTCCGTCTCAGTCTGAACCACAGCTGATGGCGGAAGGTAGCCCCCGCGGTCCGAGACGCTCGATCCCGCCCCTGGGGGTCGGCCCAAGTCTCTCGCTCGATCGGTTCCAAACCGCGGAACAGATCGAGGAGGCCATGGCCGTCCTACAGGAGCGACGGAGTGCTCTCGACGCGTCTCCCGCTATCACCCCCTCGGCCATCCGCCGGAAGACCAAACGGATGTTCAAGGCATTGCTGACCGCGCGATCGCCAGGAGGCTCCCATACGCAAGAAGAGGCGCTCGCCAGCCGGGGCACCTCTGTTTTCGATCGCCTGGGCAGCGACCCATCTTGGCGACCGGGGCAGTCCGGCCCCAGCCACGAGACGACGGAGTTCGAGTCCGTCACCAGGAGCTCGTCCTATCCGACTCCCAGAAGGCAGCCCAGCCGTCTGGCTCCCCCTCGCCAAATAGCCGAGGTCGGCAGCAGCAGAGTCAGGAGATCGGTACACGATCGCCTCGGCTCCCGCTCCCAAAGCCGACCCACGAGCGACCGAGCCACGACGATGGCCGCGATGCAACGCCAGCTCGACGACATGAAGGCGCTCCTAGAATCTGGGGCAGGCGCCAAGAGCAAGATCGCCGAGCCGAGCGAGCCGCTCGCGGTCCACATCGAGCTCGCCCCCGTGCATCATAAGATCGCTCCTCCGCAAACACCTTTGTACGAGGGGAGATCAGACCCCGAAACACACCTGAGCAAGTTCAACATCTACATGACCGGGTGTGGGTCATCTGACGCGACCAGGTGCCGAATGTTCCCTCTGACACTGGACGACCTCGCCCACAGGTGGTACGCCTCATTGCCGCCTCGGTCCATCAGCTCCTTTAACCAACTGGCGAACGTCTTCACAGCGTACTTCGCCACCAAGGTCGCTCGGCCAGAAGGTCCCCTTCGCATGATGCAGGTCAGGCAAGGGGAAGAAGAGTCCGACTCGGACTACATCGACCGGGTAGACGAGATCATCCTCAACGGCGAGCCCATAAGCGATGAGATCGCCCTCTACACGGTCTTAGGAGGATTCCATGGTCTTTCGCCTATGTTCAGGCATCTTACGAAGGACCAACCCTCAACCTACGTGATCTTCCGAGCTAAGGCCGCAGACTTTCTGGCGAGGCAAAGGTTTCTTCTCAGCCTATGAGCAGCGTGATCGGCTCCCGAACGACCATCGGCAGTCAACGCGATCGGCGCTCGATCGCCGGTATCAACCTATGAATAACGCGATCGACAGCCGAGCAACGATCGCCAGTCTTCCAGCCCGATCGCCATCATCAAGCAACATCCCCAAAACCGGAGGACTCATTCGCCATCGACAGTTCACCATCCAACATGATGGACTAAGGCACGAGATCGCCTCCACCGCACAACATATAGCCATGGTCCTGGTAGTCGATGGAACCGGCTGCTTCGGCCATGCAAGGTCCTTTTGGGCCAAGATCGCCCGCCCTTCGTTTAAATACGAGACTGGCGTAGTCTGAGGGCCCTCTAAAACTAACCAGTGGACACGATCGCCCGCCCTCAAAGGTCCATCATCTAACATGGTGAACCCGGACAATGCGACGCGTCACTACCCCCGTCTCAACGTACACCGTCGAGGTTCGCCATCTTCATGGCGGGCCGAGGTGGAAGCAGAGCTAGCAAGCCGCAGAAGTGGAGTTGATTAATCCGACGCTGCCCCGCGCAAGGACTCCTCTACACCAAGACCGCACGCCCTTCGTTTAAATACGAGGCGAGGCGCAGCCTAACAGAGGACCCTCACAATAAAATGAGTCACGAGACACTCAATGTCGTTCGCGCACAAGACACGGTCATGGGGTCGGTCCATCGAACTCCGCGACTGTGCACGGTTCCTCAGCGACGAAGCAATCAAGCTTCTACGAGGGATCGGCCAATGTTGATTTTTGCAGGTACAAGATCGAAAGATAGCTAACCAATCGACCAGATCGCCCGAGTCTGAATCCAAAGTCAGCCCAACGGATTGCCCGTCCTCATCTTACACGATCGCCAGCAAGAACCACCTCGCCCTATGTCTTCAACATCGGAGCAAGCTGGGGGGCAATTGTTGTGTCGAGAATTATACTCTTCGACCGGCGATCGCCTTAGAGATCGGGCGACCTCGTCAGAGATCGGGCGACCGTGCCACAGCCGAGCAACCGAGAAAGAACTGCCGACAATATACCAGACGACCTAGCCTTAGCCCGGCAGCCAAGATAGATCGGCCGACCGAAGGCCCCAGGACAAGTCCCGGTGCCGAGCGATCGACATCTAAGACGATCGCCTCTCGGTACTTGGCGATCGACTCCTGGTGGCCGACTAGCAGACGATCATCTCTCGGCACTTGGCGATCGACCCTTGGTGACCGACCGATGCCGTCCCCTGGTGATCAGCTAATAACGATCGCATCATGCCGCTCGAAGCCGATGGTCATCCAGTCGGCAAAGGCCGGAGCCCAGGACAGACCCCACGAGCAATGCCGAGACAAGATCCGCATTTCGCGGATCGTTGACCACAGCCTGTCAGCATCTTCCCACCAGCCGACAAGACCGCCGAAAGGTGTCAGTGGGACCGCTCGTGACAGTGACTCCGGACGCGTGCTGGCTCTCCATTGGACCGCCGCCAATGCCTGCCTTGGACTTTAAGTGCCGATCAAGTGTGACTTAAAGACGATCGCCCCATTATTATATTGGCCAAAAGGCGATCGCCCGCCAGGAATCAAGGCTCCTCTGCCCCTATAAATAGAAGGCAGTCTGCACTTGTCCAAGGGACCGAATTTTTACTCTCTGAAGTCCATCTCTCCAATCAGTACACACAACTTGGCTTTCTCCTACTCTTGGCAACAACTATCTCTCGGTTAATTCTTTTCTCTCAGCCTCTCTCACACAGAAGACGATCGACTGAGAGCAAGAACACCAAGGCTTCGCTCAAGAGCTGGATTAACAGGATCTTTTTACACTCATTGTACTTAGATTCTCACATTAATACTTGTATCCACGAATATTTGTATTAATAACATCTCGCGAGAGCATTCAAGCTCGGGCCTAACAAACCCGGCAAATCTTGTGTTATTCACACCCTCTCGGAAGTGCTCCCGCAACCTTATTTGTTGTCCGTCCATTCCAGTAGTGTTTAATCTTCGGATAAATATTTCGGGCAACAACACTCCACAGAGTCTCGTAATGCCTGCTTATCCTTAGCTGGGATCATAGAGCTGAAATGCGGAAGAAACTTCTCTCACTCCTTTCAACGAAGCAAAGTCTCCATAGCCGGGCCAGAGGGACCTGCAGTCTTCGGCCGCTTAGAAACAGGGGAGCTGGGGAAATAGGCCCTCTTCACAACCTGAAGCTACCGAGAGGAACTTGTAGGGCTCCGCCCAGTGGTCAAGGGAGGAGCCAGGTCGGAAGGGAGAGTCACCCCGACCTTGGGTCGGGACGAGGGCTTCTGCTTGGTTTTGGATGAGCCCTCCGCCCTCTCTTTAGGGGGATTCGTCGACCTGGGGACCTTCTCCTTCGTCGGTTCAGCAGGCTTGGAAGCATCGGATTGGCAGGTCTGCATGAAGCGATCTACGAAGAACACTGTAATAGGTCAGTAAGATAGCCGAAAAACAAAATAATAAAAATTATACTAGGAAAGAGTCGTTAAAGCCTACCAATATCGGGAATAACTGGATAAGGATTCGAGCTCAGCCACAATGGAATAAAAAGTCATGAAATTGCGTCAGCTGGAAAGCATTGTAAGGAATGGCGTTCCATTCCCGAACATTCTCAACCCACCCAAGTCGGATAGAACTGCACCTGGGAATAGGAGCTTGGCTCGGAGTGGCTTGCTTCCATTCCGTGGGGAATCCCCAGGAGTCAACCGAAGGGAGATGGAGAAAAAAAAAAGCGCGACCTCCAGTACTTCACATTGGAAGGGAGGTGGGTGAAGAAATGGGCGTTATTCCGGGAAGTCAAGTAAAAGGAGCTTTTAAAGCTCTTTAACCCGAAGCAAAAATAGAAAAAATCCAGGTCGGGTTCCTCATGTCTATAATTACATACACAAGAAAACCGACCATATAGCGAAAAGAGTTGGGGGAAAACTGGTTGAGGGGAAGGTTATATTTAACATAAAGAGAAACAAGGAAGGGGTGAAGAGGGAAGTGGAGACCACTGCTCACCTGATCCACAAACAAAGTAATATGACCTGGAGGAGGGTGATCATGGGTGTCGCGAGCTTGGGGCGTGACAAATTCCCACCCCGGAGGAAGCCTGAGAAATTTTATAAAACTGGCCAACGCGGCTGGACTAGTCCTAGATAGAGGATGAAGAGGAAGAACCCGAGTAGCTCCTGCAACCACTTGATACGGATCAGCTAAAAGGCCGGTAACAGTTACCTCACCCGTAGAAGGGGGAGACGGGGGATCTACGATGATTAGAGGGATGCCAGAAGGTAGGTTAGAGGGGATGTCGCCTAGCTCGGACCAATCTACATCACCTAGAGGTTTGTCTCTAAAACCAAGGGAGGAGCCTATAGCTCACTCCGACCTACCCCCCGAATCCCCATCAGAAGAAGACAAACCTTCTAAAAAGGAGTCCACGGCTGATTAGCCAGATATATTCTGAGAATCGGAGGCGGAATACATCGTAAAAGGAAGGAAAGGGAGGGAGAGAAGAAAGGAAAATACAGGTAACAAACAAAAAAAAATAAAGAAGAAGAAAGAAGAAGAAGAAGAAGACTGCAAATGTTTAGATAAACATACCCATGAGATTGGGTGGAAGGAAGAACACCGGAGGAAGATAGCAAAAGCACCACCGGAAGCAGGAAACCAAGATCGCGGATGTCGCCGGAAGACTCTTTCACATTAGTGTTCAGCAAAATAAAAAAGCGGAAGTGGCGGAGGGAGTAGAGGATCTCTTTTTATAGGGGAGAAGGGCGAAAACCAAGAAGATAACGGGCGATCTGGAGCGTCCGATGCCTTCTGTGAAAGAACGGCTTAGATCTAACACCGCCTTATCCGACCTATAGCAGGCTGACACCTGTACCTAAGCATAGATGCGACGGTTTGGAGGCAAGGAAAGGAGAAGATGTTGATATAAAGGCGCACGAATCTCGAGAAGCCTCGTTACCTGGAAACGGGATTCCCAAGGACTACCGCATTGAGGTCGTCAGTTCATAAACAAATCTTACTCTACTCGGTCTTACAGCTCGACTAGAGTAGGGGGGACTGGTTAATAGGACGACAAATGTATGCTTCCTAAAAACCCGGTTTAAAGAAGCCCAATATAAACCGACATACCAATCTCTGAATAAAGGAGGGGAGACCTAGACGAATGAAGTACGACCTATGGACTCGGAGAAGAGTGTCCCGACCTAAGAGGTCTCACCGACCCATGGACTCAGATAAGAGTGCCGACCTAAGAGGTCTCGCCGACCTATGGACTTAGATAAGAGTGTCCCGACCTAAGTAGCCCTTTATAATATGAATCGACCTGCCTAGTCATACCCGGGGTCGGAAATCGCCGGGCTCATGAAGGTTGAGATCTCGGAAAGGTAGATCTTGACCTACCTGACAGAATCGCAGAGATTCAGGGGCTGGTAAACTACAGTCCCCCAATCCCGGATATCCAGGGATGGGAAATCGCAGCCTGAATCCCTGAATATCCGGGATCTTCCCTAAAATCAGAAAAAGATCTCAAGGACAGGCAACCCTCCCTTCTATAAATAGGGGAGAAGTCTTTCTTTCAAAGGTTAAGCATAATTCTGAGATTACAATATTTTTTAGAGAGAGAAAGAAATATACACAGAGAGAGAGAGTAACACTATACATATTCGGGTTTTCTCGGATAAACTTCAGAGATTAATCTGATTCTTGGTGACTGATCAGCTCGGTTACATCAAACATATAAGATAATAATTAAAAATACTATTTAACGCGTCATTTCATAAAAAAATTAATAAAAGAATAATATAAATTTGAGTACAAACTAAAAATTATTTATAGCGTGAATTTATTCAGGGGTTCTACGCTAGTAAAAGAACCAACGAAAAACAAATAGAATGATGAAAGACAAAAATGTCCATAACTGAGAAACTAAAGAGAAAAAAACATTTTCAGAAAATATAGTAATTCGTAAATAAAAAGGAATTTCAAATGTAGTGGTCAAAATGTAATTTATCATGTATTTATTGGCATTTTGTCAATATAAATAGACATAGATAGGAGTATGACTCTAATTGAAAATTAAACTGAATTGTACTTTGAAAGGTCGAGTTTATTCAGTTGAGCTTGAGCTTAACTCATCCAAAAATTGATGGCTTACAAGGTTTTTTTGAGGGACTTGTTGCGAAAATTTCAACAATTTTATATTCCCTCGTCTCCCAAATTTGTGCCTAATCTTCGGTATGGATTTTTAATAAAAAATATTGAATGTATTGTGGAATTTAATGTGAATGGAGAATGTGTCCCACATTAGTATAATGTTAAATTAATTAATAGTTACAAATAAAATAAGAATATTAGTATAGTGTTAAATTAATTAGTATGTACAAACGTTATAAGAACAAATTCAATAGACGTATGCAAAAAAAAAGGGATTAGAACAACAATAACTCTTATGGCACAAAAAGTTTACAAAAAAGGTCTTACAAACTGAGGTGGCAACCGATGGGCCCACATAGTTAATCAAGGGTAGGTGAGGTGCCCAGTGAAAGATCCACACGCATCGCATCCCTATTGGAGGCACGCCACGTGGCGTGCATCCGGCAGGGGATACACTACGTGGGGATGCTCCATGGACGAAATCGGTGGGTGAGAATGTCTTACAATCTTGTTTGGTTTGTTTTTTGTGGGGCTTTTATTCCTTCATTACTAGATTACTAGTTGTGATGCTTGTGCCATAAGCTTCTCCTACTCAATTTCTGTTATTATTTATTCTCTTTTTTGATAATTTTAAAAACAAAATTAGAATTGTAAGGAATATATCGAGATAGAAGATATTAAAAATGTCTAATATCAAGTCGAAAATGGTATTAACACCTATATTTTATTTACATATGAATTGAAACTCTTTATTATTTAATATTTATACTATAAATTAACTAACGATATGAAAAAATGAAATATGAGTTTTAAAACGAATATTGCATAATAATATGGAAGTACTAAAAATGTACGTTTTTGGCAAAATTGGCTGTTCTGACTAATGTGATTGATATTAACACGATTAATAATGATTTAAATCAATTAAAAAATTTATATATCTATATAATATTTATAAATTATTTCATAAATTAAGCTCAAGATGACAATTACAAAATTTACATATTGAATACTTGTAATTAATGGTTTGTTACTTATGATCAATATTCATTCCTTACATTACAGTGCATATAAACCAAAATCATAACATTAATGTTCTGTTGTTCCTCCAACACCAATATCAATATTCATTCCTAAGTCTCGTTCGGTTGCTCCAGCACCAACATCAATATTCATTCCTAAGTCTCGTCCAGTTGTTCCTCCAACATCAAGATCAATATTCATTCCTGATTACGAAAAAAATACATATATATATATATATATATATATATTAACAATCAAAAACAAGTTTTGAATGAATTGAATTGTGCGAATATGTTTTAGAAGTACCTCCAATCGTGATATTATGTTTGATAACAGCACTCCCTTGTGTCCCACTAATATCCGCAACATTTCCAGAAAACATATTCAAAGAATTCTATGCAATTGAAAATTCAATTAGCACAAAAAAACTATATTAACAATACAATTAAATTAACAAAAAAAAATATATTACCTTCTTCCATTTTTTCCTCCTCTGAACTATTGTATCATCTCTAGATTGCTTCCGTTTACACGCTGGACGCCCTTTACGACGTGCATCCAATGTAGTTAGTAATACTTTTGCTCCCCTATGAATTTTTTTCAAAATCCATGGACATAGTATTTGGTGTAGATTGGGTACTAGTGCGACCACAAACACCGTCATTATTAGTTACATAAATTCTTAGGTCACCTAACTTCTCCATTGTAAAATCACATTTCTCTTGAAATTCAGATGCAATATCTGCAATGTCAAAAAAGCCTTACACATTCAATTGTAGCGACAACCTTCATCAGTTACGCTCCAGTCATTATTAGTTACATAAATTAGGTCACCTAACTTCTCCATTGTAAAATCACATTTCTCTTGAAATTCAGATGCAATGTCTGCAATGTCAAAAAAGCCTTAAACATTCGATTGTAGCGACGACCTTCATCAGTTACGCTCCAATGACTATAACTGACTCTCACTTTGGTATGACACCTCTTTATGTCTTTCCTCCATTTCCTTATAATGTACTTTCTTGGAATGGAATAGATTCCTTCCAATAGTAGCACAACAATTGCATGACCACACAATATTCCTCGAAACTCAAATAGACGACAAATACACTTTATATGACATTTATCTCCTTCTTCCTTAACCAATCAAACCTTGAACTTTACCTTCCTCATCCTATCTCCAAGTAAGAGATCCTCAACTACCTCGTATTCGGAAATCGCACCATGATTGTTTAAGTTAAATACTTGACAATACATCTTCCCTCTTAACTCCTCTTGAAACTCTTTAAACTCTGAGGTTGTATAAACGCCTTGGATTTGTTTTTCCATAACATATCGACTCACAGTGGGGATCCATGAATACAAATGTAGTCTGCATCATTTTTTTAACCTTATCATCTAGTGCATTCTCGTATTGATCCACAAATTGCTTCAAAGTAGTCTTTGAGTCGACATACTTATCAAAAAAAGCATTCATGCTTTCACTACATTGTGTGGTCGACATTCCTGACCAAAAACAATCTTTTACAAAACAAGGGATCCATCGATGCCTCTCATTGTACAATCCATTCAACCAGTCATTTCTCTGAAGTTTATAGTTCTCAATCATTTTATTCCAACCTGTTTCAAACTCGTCAATAGTCAACGAATCATACACAATAGTTGCAAGGAAATACTTAATATGCTCATATTCCTTGAAACCACTTAATTTTTCCGGTATCTTCTTCATTATATGCCACAAGCACCACCTATGGCGAGCATTTGGAAACACTATCTATATAGCATTTCGCATGGCTCGGTCTTGATCAGTGATTATAGCAGGTGGAGCCCTACCAGACATACAAGCAATCCATGCCTTAAACAGCTACGTAAAAGTCTCGATGTCTTCCTTGGATAGTAACCCACAACCAAACAATATAGATTGGCCATGGTGATTGACTCCTACAAACGGAGCAAATGGCATTTCATACTTATTAGTAAAATATGTTGTGTCAAATGTTACGACATCACCAAACTCCTCATATGCTGCCCTTTGTCTCCCATCTGCCCAAAACAAGTTCTTTAGTCGATTCTCTTCATCTAGGTCCAACATATTTTTTTTTTTGAATCAGTAGCTTGTACATGCATGAAATAATTCTGAATTGCACTACCATCACCCTCCCCAAACCTCAATCGTCTTAATTTGTCAATATAGTTGAGACAATCGTTCTCCGAAAAATCTAATTTTTCATACCTCCCTGCATCAACCGCTAATGCTTGAAAACTCTTACTCATTCTTATACCAGATCTATCATTAAACTCGAGTATTCTCCTCACCTCTTTACTTATTACCCTATTGCTACGATGGTAACGAGTTTTTCATGGACGTAAAACATGGTTATGGTCGCGAAAAACTTCCCTCACTACCCAATTTCCATCAATGACTAACATTGCTGTTATTCTAGCTTTACAATTTCTTTTTGTAATCGGATATGGCTTCAAAGTATTCTTTGATGTGCCAGACCGAGTGCATGCAATCGTAGAATATCTCTGGACACCATCAAGATCCTTGTTTGTAGATCTTTTGGACACAGCAAAACCCATTTGGTTACCAAATCGTCTATAGTACTCAATCAACTCTTCCATGCTGCCAAAAGTCATATCTACCTTAGATTCATCAACCTTCTCTTCTACATTCTCCCCAGCCACATTGTCTATCTTATCTACTTCATTCTCATTTATATCCGCACTTGAGCAATTATTAACTGTTTCTTCTTCCATTCCTATATGTACAAGATTATATAGTAGACGACAAATTTACAAGATTGTTAGTTGTAGGCAAATTTACAAGATCTGCTAGAAGATATATTTACAAGATTATTAGAATATGAAGGAAGAAAAAAAATTCACAAAAATTTCATTTACAAAAGAAAAGGGCAACATTTCTGAAGTTTCAGATTTTCTAAGCCCCAATTGAGCTCCAACCATAAATCTGATTGCATAAGAAAAAAAAGGGGTAAAATTTTTAAGCTCTAGTTGACATTTTTTAGATTTGATACAAATTTAACAAAGAGAAGTATATATATATATCATTGCTATGGAAAGAGAGGAACAACGCATTTGTGAAAGAGAGAGAGGCTTTAGCTTTACTTGAAAAGCACCGACAACGGGAGGGTAGGGTGTCTAGCGGTGGTGGTGTGGCCTGTGTTGGTGGTCTTCCACCCGACGGTGGTGGTCTGTCAGTCAGAGAGGAAGGTAAGAGAAAGCTACAGTGTCCAAATGAGAGAGAAATATGATGAAGTAAAAAAGAAAGGAAAAAAAAGTGTGGTAGAGTTAAAACATTCTCACCCACGCTTGGTCAATTATGTGGGCCCCACCGATTGCTATCTCATTTTATAAGACTTTTTTTTGTAAATTTTTTTTCTTGTACTTTTTAGATATGGGAGATTTCACCTCTCCCGGTCGCCCTACATCAACTGCTTTATCATATACTTTCTCCGTCCCATAATAATTTATACATTTCGTATTTTATGCGGTCTCCAAAAATATATTTAATTATTAATATATTTAATTTCATGTAATTAAAATTATGAAAAATTAATATTTTTAAAATATATATTACGATAAATCTAACAAGATCATATATGATTATATTCTTACCAATATGTCAATGAGATTGAATGATTAAAATTAATTAATTTCGAACAAATAAACAGTGAATGTATAAATTATCATGGAACGGAAAAGGTACTAATTTTAAAATATACTCCCTCCCGGACTAATTTTTTTTCCAACCAACTAAGAGAATAACAAAAATAAAAAACGAAGAAATACCATCTTTATTTCATTTTCCAAAACACCCCTTAATTGGTTCTTTATCAGCCAACTACTTCTTGACATAAACTTTTAAATTTTACGTCCTAATCTATTTCTAAATTACTTCTAATTAATTTACTCTTAAATTACTCTTAATTTTACATATATCTTAAACAGGAGTTGAACCCTCGATCTCAAAGAGCAGGGCATGCACATGTGCCACTGTACCATAAGACCATTGGTTCTAGGGCTGAGCACAAATGGTACAGACCCAGTTTTTACCCGAACCCGGACCGGATCGGACCGGACCTGTTAATTAGGTCCGGGTCCCGGGTCTGCATTTTGTCTAAAATCGGGTTCCGGGCCGGACCGGGTCAAAACTCGGAAAATCCGGGTCTAGCCCGGAACGACCCGGTAAAAAAAAAATACAAAAAAAAAAATATTTGTATTGTAATTTACCCTCGGTGGTGATGAAATAATGATGATTAATGGCTCGATTATGATTGCACATTATTCTAATTAAGTTTATTTATACTAAAATATTGTTGAACTGGGGAGTTTAATGACTAAATAAAGATATTAAGATTGATAATTGTATTTTATGAGAGTATGTAAAGAAGAAAGCATTTTATATGTAATAAAAGGACACTTAATATGTAAAATTTTTTTTTACAAAATCGGGCTAGAACCGGGCTAGCCCGGACCGACCCGATTTTACCGGGTCCGGATCGGGTTAGCCCGGTTCTGAACAGGTCCGGGCTTCGGGTCGATAAAGTCCGACCATTTATAATTCGGGCCATTCCGGATCGGGTCGGTCCGGGCCGGGTCAGACCCGGTGCTCAACCCTAATTGATTCTTTTCTTTTTACGACAAATAAAAGTGAATAAAAAGAAGAAGACGGGTGCACTAGTAGAAAAAATACTTTTTACACCGAGTTAAAAGGATTTTTTCACATCGATTTTGATTGAAAGCGTTATAGATCCAAACAATGTTAAGATTTATAATAATTCGGACCTTTTTTTATCCGAACCGTCTAATCTGAAACTCATAGAAGGTTTACCCAAATTCACGGGCCGGCCCGTTTAAAGATGTGCAGTAGCTTTTACTTCTCCTTTACGAAAAATCGCCTTTGGCACTCGAAAAAAAAAAAAAAAAAAAAGAGAGTTACTATGGTGTGCGCAGTGCGTGTATAAAAAACAAGGGGTTCATGCCCATCTTATAGTCTTCTTCCTCCACAGTCTGTTTCTTGCTTCTCTGACACCCATCTTTTCCTCTTCCTCTGTAAGACTCTATCTCTCTCTCTCTGTTCTGTTATATTTCAGATTATTTATTGAATAAATTAACATGTGTTTTGTTATTTTTGAAATAAGAATACAATTTTCTTTCTCTATTTTCCATTTTTTTTCATGGGTCATCAGAATTTGGGCTTGTTCATTCAAGAGTGCGAGGATAATCACGTTCTATTTAGTGAGTAATTTTCTTTTTTATTAAAAAAGATTTTTTTTTTTTGGGTTTTATGAATTCAATGGAGTATAGTACAGTAGAATTAAATCCTATCATGCTGAAGCTTAAATGTGCGTAATTAATTAATTAATTAATTGTTATCGATTTTGATTTTAATTTGGTTGGGATTATTTATTTTTGATTGGTTTTGACTCTGTTCTCAGATAGTTTTGGAAATTGTTCTAATTGTGTTATAAGTATATTTGTGATCAGTTCTAATTTTGGGTTTCTCTGTATAAAAAAAAAACATTAATTGTTCTGTTTTAAACTGATTGTCAATATTTCTGAATAGTATAATCCCTGTAAGATGGCTTTTTCTGGGAATAAAAAGGATGGAAGAGAGCTGAGAGTTTACGAAAATGCCGGCGAACTGAGCAGTAATTTGGCCGAATATATTTCCGAACTATCGGAGTTTTGTATAAAAGAAAGAGGAGTTTTCGCCATTGCTTTATCCGGCGGTTCTCTTATCACTTTGATGAGGTAATTTAAGTGCAATTTGTTCTGCCATGTTTTGTTAATTTGTTGTTTGTTAAATCTGTGTGGATAATTAACTTTTTTTTTTTTTGATGAGCAGAAAACTATGTGAAGCCCCTTACAACAAGACCGTCGATTGGTCCAAGTGGTATATATTTTGGGCCGACGAGCGTGTGGTCGCCAAAAGCCATGCCGATAGCAATTACAAGCTTGTGAAGGAAGGTTTTTTGTCCAAGGTATATTTTTCATTCTTCCTTTTTTGAGTTATATATGTGTTGAGGATATTACCTTCGATAGGGCGGAGCCAAAGGTCGACTAGGGCGGACATGAGCCTGTCCCGTTTTTCCCCATAGTATTGGGACTTTATGCAAAAAAATAAAAATCAAGGATATACTATGTGAGATATTAAGATTTGGAGGGGAAATATGTAAAATCTAAAAAAAGTAAACATAAATTTTAGTATTTGCATTTGTTTGATTCAAATAAGTATGTATTTTCCAATATTTTTAACTTAATATTTGGTAAATAATTGACAATAACACTATTCTTTCTACATGGGGGGAACATCTGAATATTTCTTCTTAACTTGGCTCGTCCCACATGTAAATCATGGCTCAGCCGCTGATTCAGTACCAAAATTCTATGCAGATTTTCTAGAATAACTCGACTTTATAAAGACTTCTATTAGAAATTAAGATCTTCAGAACATTACTCTAAGGGTGCGTTTGGTACAGAGAATGGAATTGCAGAGAAATCAATTCCAGAGAAATGATTGCAGAGAAAGAGAATTGGTCAGGAGAATAGGAATTGACTATCCTGTTTGGTAACATAGAGAATTCAGCAGAGAACAGAGAATCATTTCTCTTGGTGGTGGCGGTGGTGGTCGTGGCGGTGGTGGCAGCGGTGGTCGGTGGTGGCGATGGTGGTGGTGGCGGTGGTCGGTGGTGGTGGCGGTGGTCAGTGGTGGCGACGGTGGTGGTGGCAGCGGTGGTCGGTGGTGGTGGCGGCGGTGGAGGCAGCGGTGGTCGGTGGTGGTGGCGGCGGTGGAGGCAGCGGTGGTCGGCGGTGGTGGCGGTGGTGGCAGCGGTAGTCGGTGGTGGCGACGGTGGTGGCAGCGGTGGTCGGTGGTGGCGACGGTGGTGGTGGCGGCGGCGATACCAACTCAGAGAAATCAATTCTCTCCAAAAATCAGAGAAATCAATTCTCTCCAAATACAAAGGAAATCAATTCTCAGGGAAATGCCATTTCATTTCTCTCCTCTCATTTCTCTCTACCAAACAAGAGAATCCATTTCCATTTCCATTTCTCTCCTCTCATTTCTCTCTACCAAACACCCCCTAAATGATTTTAGTTTGGCATCGCATGATTTTCCCCCGTAGTAACCGAGTTATCAGAGCCAATAGAAATGAAGCAACTCCATTACGAGTTCTTGATTCATTATAATTTAGTTGAAATTGCTTGCGAATTATGTTCCCGTCATATAACGGATACCTCTGTTTTTGTTCGTCATTCGTCTTTGAAGTCGACGCAGATATTGTTTTCTTTTGTAGGAATTCAAACATTTGTTTCTGCTTTATATGTTGCACTTAAATTTTAGTCGTATACATATTTTCGCAAAGTAGTTGGGTTTTAGAAGATGCATAGTTGTTTGTCATTCACGGTTTTGAGCGAGACATCTGACATCGAACTAGACCATCCGATTCTTCATTTTTCGGACATAATGTTACCGCATACTATTAGTAGAAAACTCATTAGATGAAACAAATATTTTTGATCTTCCTGTTGTTTATTAGGTTAATTACAAAAATACCCTTGAGATTTGTCTTATATTTACCCAATTCATAAGCAAAAAACATTTCCGAACCCCCCGGCCCCCGCCCCCACCCCCGTCGCATTTATATAATTAAAAATATTATAATAAGCCCCCTTATATTTAAAACTGAATCAAATCTCAGGGGTGTTTTTGTAATTCCGAAAGTTTGCTGTTTTTTTGGTAATTAAGTAGAATATTATGTAGTTATACCTTGTTTATTTTCCACATCAAACACATTCTAATCATATTTGCTTGGTAAACCACCACTTCAGGTGCCAATTGTTCACAGCCACGTGCACTCCATCAACGACTCGGTAACGGCAGAACAAGCCGCCGAGGAATACGAGTTCGTCATCCGTCAGCTCGTCAGGACACGTGTCATCAGCGTCTCCGAGATCAACGACTGCCCTAAGTTCGACCTAATCCTCCTCGGAATGGGACCCGACGGGCACATTGCCTCTCTATTCCCAAACCATCCCGTCCTTAACGAGGTTGACCAGTGGGTGACTTTCATCACCGACTCGCCCAAACCCCCACCGGAGAGAATCACTTTTACTATGCCCGTCATAAACTCGGCCTCGAATGTGGCTATAGTCGTCACCGGTGGTGGCAAGGCGGAGGCCGTGCACTTGGCAGTCGATGAGTTGAGCCAGGATTGTCCGGAATTGCCAGCGAGGATGGTTAGGCCGATTAATGGGGACGTGGTGTGGTTTTTGGATATATCGGCCTCGTCGAAGATTGAAGGTGTGAAATTTTCCGAGTAGGGTTCGAGGTCTTGCTGCAGAAGGTTGTTATCATATTTGTTTTCTTAATTAGGGTTTTTTGTTTGTGTTTTTGAATTGTCTCTTTCATTGATAAAAAAAACAATCTCTTTCAGAAAAGTAAAGGAAAAAGTTTCAAATTAATTGAAATATTTATTCACAAGTTTGCTTTTTTTTCCATAGAGGAAAAATGATTGGCAACTAATGTAGGTAGTATTGAATA
Source organism: Orobanche coerulescens (assembly GCA_033398695.1). Lineage (NCBI taxonomy): Eukaryota > Viridiplantae > Streptophyta > Magnoliopsida > Lamiales > Orobanchaceae > Orobanche > Orobanche coerulescens. The sequence goes on along the minus strand of CM065805.1, from coordinate 200,201,629 downwards.
TTAAGCACCAATGTTCACCTTTTAAAATAATGTTGACTGTTGATACAAGGTTCAAATACTACACTTATCAATTTTATTGGTTATTAGTGGATAATATATGCCATAATGATATGATGATGGTGTCATAATTGAATTTGAAATCGATATTAAAATTACAGAGATGTAACAATAACAATTGAGTTTGAAGTCGAAATTCAAAATTGATAAAAAAATTGGGAATAACCAAAAAACACTAAAACAAATTGAAATTGGAGAGATGCAACCCTAACAACTGGATTTGAAGCTGAAATTCAAAAAAAAAAAAAAAAATTGGCCTTCGGAGATAAAAGAAACTGTCGGTCACCGGAGGTCCCCAACAGCCGTAGAAAAAAACAAAAAAATATTTGATCATCGGAGGTCCATCGACAACTCAGCCGGAGGTCCGCCGGAGAAAATCGTCATGGTCCCTTTAATTTATCCTTATTGCAGCACATATACATGCAAGTTAAGTTTCTCACATAATGAAGTTAAAGTGTGAATAAAACATGGAGGGGTAAAGTGGTCCTTTATGTTGTAGATTACTAGATTGTATCCTCTTGTTCACAGGGGCGCAGCTACATAGGGGCGGGAGGGGGCGCCCGACCCCCCAAAATTTTTTTTGCAATGTAGGGGGTATATAGTTTTCGTGTAGAAAAATTTCGGTATATTCGGTTTCGACCCCCCAAAATTTCGGTATTACCCGAAAAATAGCGTTAGGAAACAAAAATTTAGATCCCGACCCCCCACTGAAAATTTTCTAGCTTCGTCACTGCTTTGTTCAGTGCTGGATTGTTCCCTTTTGGACCGATTCCACAACGCAAAATGTTACCGTGTATCCTAAAAAACTGAAAATGCGAATAAAACAAACCCTGAACAACTAAAAATATTAAAAATAAACTCTAAAAAACTTTAAACAGATAATAAAAAGTAAAATATAGAAAATAAAATATTACAATACTAAAAAATGAATCATATAGAACTAATACATATTTATCTTTATATATTCATCCCAAATTCATATTGCACCATGAATCCAACCATGACATAAGTTGCCTGCACTTCTCTTCCTCCCCCACAAGACTTACTCCAATTTGTTAGATAAGTTTTGGAAACACTAAAAGCGTTTATTAACTTCTCTGTCGAACCTTTTCTGGTTCCCAAACACCGACGACTTCTGATTCTCGACTATGGTTGTAGGTTTTCCCCAGTAAGCCAAAACTAAAGTGTGAATTGTGTTGTTTCTTGAATTCAAATTTTCTTCTTTTTTAGTCATTGTTTGGCTTCCTTTTTTGTTTTATGCAAATAAGTGGAGTAATAATATCCACAATGCCGACAAAGATCTCACAAATAACAGGGACTGGCCTCAGTCATATAAAACGTTGCGCCAATCAATCGGTTCTTAACACATCACCTTCCTATTGTAAACTAGGCGACGGCATTCTGATTCAGAACATCCGCCTCAGCCGCTGCCATGGGATCGTTTGTAACATCCTCTTCCTTTTCGCCTTCTCTCTCCTCGGCAACTTTCTTTCTGTGCAATTCTTCGGCAGCCTGCATAGCTGCACGCTGCTCCGCTTGAAGCCTCTGCATCTCCTGTTCCTGCTGCTGCCTCTCGAACCACGTGTCCGCATCCGCCCAAACTGGAAAAGATATTAGCCGATATTAAAGGTTGAACACCAAGGAAAAACAACTTACTTTCCAAGCAAAAAGATTAATAAGCCTGTTAGGCCCTGTTCTTTTGTACTTATTTTTCAATTTTTCAGTTCAGGTCCATTCAGTTCAGTTCAGGTCCATTCAGTTCAGTTCTTCTTCTTCTTCTTCTTCTTATTATTATTATTAATCTTAATTATTACTGTTATTATTACTAATAATATTACTATTATTGTTGTTGTTGATTACCATTATTATTATTATTATTATTATTATTTACCCTTAATATATATATATTTGATTCGATTCGATTCGATTCGATTCAGTCGATTGATTCAGATCCATTCGATTGATTGATTGATTCATTCAGTCCAAAATAACAGAGCCTTAATTGACTTCCTCAAGCAAATCCACACATCATGAGTATAGCTGAAAATCGAACCAAGATGTTTGATATTCGATTCGAGATTGATTGTTAAAAGTTCGTTTGAGATCGTTTCAGTAACATAACGAGTTAAGCTTAGAACACATTTTACTGTTAAAATATAAAGCTCGGCTCGAACTCGATCTCAAATGTAAAGAACAAATAAAATAAAATGCATGTAGAAGTACCAAATTACTTGATACGACTCTTGTTCGACTCGATTAATGCTCGTTCAAGCTCGATGGGATCAATACTAACAAGCGCAAACACAGTTTGAAGCTTGAAATAATATTCAGACAAGCTTGAACATCACCATGTTCAGATTGACCCGACTTATTTACAACCCTAATCATGGGTCTAATCTGTGGCCATTGGACAGTAATAAATCAAACAACTCATTAACAAGCAGGCTATCCACATAATAGGAAAAAGTAAACCCTATTGTCTAGACCCACTGAAAGACGCTCATGTTCTTCATTCTCATTGATAATCTCAGAATTTCTAGGATAAAACATTTATAAACTAAAGTAGTGAATTGATGTTTGCGTGTTTCAGAATTGTCAAATAGCATTTAAGACAAAAATATTTGAGATTTCTTGTTGCATAAAATTTTGGAATTTCTCGTGTTTTATTGATATAGAGCAAATTGAGCTTTGGAAAAACAAGGTCATTAACAAAGTAAGGTAATGGGAATTAGTTCTGGAAATACAAGTTACTCTGTATGTGGATCTAAGTGGTTCCACTTAAAACTAAACAAACTATACAAAAACTACACGAAAATGTATAAAAACTACGTAAAAACTATTTAAAATCTAAAAAAAAAATCATATAAAAACTAAACAAAAATTAGAAAAGTGTAAGGAATCCGACCAGAACTGAACCAAGGAGGATCTATTTTGGAGGTCATGAAGAATGGAGTCATCATGGACTCTGAGCTATTCTTGATCCAAACCACATGGAGCCGGTCCAAACTAAAACAAAACTAATAACTGCCACTCCTAATGGGTGAGAATAGAGTGAGTGGAAATATTGATAAATTCAAGTGCACACTTTAGAGTTAAGAAAGACTTGCATAAACAAATCCAAATTTTCAAATAACGAGAACTCTTGTTCATATATTAAGGCAATGACCTAGCAACTTGAAGACCCCGAATTACAACCAAATCAAAATGGACAACACGTTCCAGTATCTCTCGAAAGCTCAGTTCGTTTTCAACCATATCAAAACCGTTACATATGTACCAGTACCTCTTGAAACCACAGTTCATAGTCTAAACTTTTACGCACACATTATAATAAAAAATACTGCATAAAATCAGAATGCTTTAAGAATCTAGTAACAGAAAGTCAGAAACTCCAGTTCATATATCAGGGCCAAAACCAAGAAATTTGAAGAACCCAAATCACGACGAAATCAAAACCGATAAAGCAATGCCCTACTTTCACAATGTATGATGACAAGTATTCCGAAATAATAATCACTTGAGACCCAGAAAAAAATGTTATGTAGCTATAGCTCTCGTGTATATACCGGGATACCAAATAACTCAAAATGGTTTTCTTTACCTAGTTTATCACTCAATTCCTTAATACACAAAACAAAATTGCCTTATAAGCATTCCAGCAAGCAATCGCGATGACTGTTACTTTCTTTCGAACAATATTAACCTCAAATTAAAAATAAAGGAACTGATAATATAGGGCTTACTGGGTTGGGCGGCCCAGCCTTGTTCACCACCCTTGATGCGCTCGGGCAGTGCGTAATTCACGGTGAGCACGCGACCGTAAAGCTCTGCGCCGTCCATATTGTCCATCGCGGCGGCGGCGTCCTCTCTCTCGAGGAAGGTGACGAAGCCGAAGGAGCGGTGCTTCTGTGTGGCCTGGTCCAATGGGGTCTTCACATCCTTAATATCTCCGAATGGGATGAAGGCGGCGTGGAGTATGCTCTCGTTCACCTCCTCCGCCAAACCCCCGACGTACAGCGTGTTCTTCTGCACTCCCTCGTTCATTCTGATAATCGATTTGTTTTGTGTGTGAATCCGCCATTGACGGTGGCTGAGTTGAGGCGTCTTATACTGGTCTTAGGTTAAAATCTCGAATATACTCCACTATATTTCAATACACAATTTATGAATTATTATGAATTATAAAATATTAATTAATAATTATTTTAATTCGACAAATTACGAATTTATTAAATAAATTCCTTGTATCTGTCAAATATTCGATAAAAAAAATACTACTACATTCATTCATTAATAGATACAACACTTAAATTCTTTACACTATTCATACACTATTTTAATCATTTTCTTTGGATTTTCTTAATATATATTTTAAAAATATCATTTTTTATAATTTTTATTAATATATAATTAGAAATATTAATGATCAAAATTATATATTGAATGACGTGCCACACTTCTACATTAACCTTTAGAGGATAGAGGAATTATAATTTATGAAAACAATCATTTAAAGGGGAACGATCAAGATCGTGGCACAAAACCTCGAAATACTTCACTTTTTGGCTACACGGAAAGAAAACGACTTGTAATAACATTTTAGAACACAAAATTTAATTATCTAATATTATTTTCAAAATGTTCCGAAGAACATTTAGAAAGTCTCGAAATATTTTGATTTTCTCTAAAGTCCGGTACATGACACAACCAGAAATATTTCATTTTTCGGCTACACAAAAAAGAAAATGACTTGTAATTTCAAAAACACTTTAGAACACAAAATTCAATTTTAATTTAATTATCAAAGAATCAAGAATTCGCTTCTCTAAAGTCCGAAACATGACACAAAACCGGAAATATTTCATTTTTCGGCAACACACCACAACAACAACATTACCCCAATATTTCAACGGCTCCCACAAAAAACGGGGTAAGGGGGATCAGATGTAACAGAGAGGCTGTTTCCGGATGATCCAAAATAAAAATTGCATCGAGAATTGCATAGAATATTTAGTCTTGTGAGAAAAAGAAGTGCGGTAGGTTTAGTGAGTCATTTTGTTTTATTCCATTATAATTCAGAATCAAAGAATAAGGGGTCTTTGACTCCATTGGAAACAATGGAAAAAAAAAAGAAAACGATTTGTAATTTTAAAGACACTTTAGTTCAGTTTCATTTAATTTTCAAAAAGTCCCGAAACATTTCGATTTTCTCTAAAGTCCGAAGCATTACACAGACCAAGAATTTATAATCCATGATGAAAATGTATAAAGATGATGGTTAAATCAAAGAACACAAATTTCTTAATCTTAAATTCCCAATCAGCAAGAACAAAATAGTAATAACCCCTTTGGTAAAATATCAAAACTCATGAATTTGGTCTAAGAATAGTAATGCCTCAGAAAAATATTAAATGTCCCATGATCTTTCTACTTCTTCCTTAGGTACAAGCAACCAACAGCCACCGACAATCCAACAACAACAAATGGGACAACCCATTTTGCCTTCAACACTTCCCCCATAAGCCCATTAAGTTCCTGCTTCTTGCACACGATCTCCATCTCCGGAATAGGAGCCGGCGTTTCTTCAAGTTCGCCAATGCAAAATTGCTCCATAAGTTCCCTCGCTGATTTACTGTGCCCCGCATCTTCAAATTCTTCGGTGGCATCTTTTCCTTTTTTCGAAAAAAAAAGGAAGAAAAAAAATGTATCGTTACGATTTGTTTTCCACGCTATGCTTATTTCAACATACATATTTGTTTAACAAACTATTTACCGGTGGCTCTAAGTAGAACATCGTCTCCGCCTGGATGTTCGTCCAAATAAGATGACACGTCATACACCTGTTAATTCACAATCCCAAAGGTAATCAATGTCTGCGTTTAATTGTAACCGGAGAACTCATCGATATGTGAACAGTGTGAGAAAAAAGAGTTCGACATTGATTATCTAAAGAACTCATGCCAGTCGTCCATCTTTCTCTGCGTGGAGGACGCGAGATGACATGTATTGTCTTTCACAAATGGACAGATTTTTTAAAGGAAAATACTTATAGATAAAGGGACTCTCAGCTTTTAAGCGGGAAAATACACTCAGTCCCCCCCCCCCCCCCCCAAACAAATCTGAGAATTGCTTTGTTTTTAGTCGTTGCAAATGCCCCTTAAATCGAATCAGGTAGGCATGCACGGAAGACCAATCGATCCTCAATAAGCGCGATTAAGACATGTGACCATAAATAACACCAGAGGAGAATGCAGGTTAGAACAAGATACTATATACATATGAATACATAATAGAGATTCAGAAACTAATTCTAGCGAAAAAAGAACGAGTCCAACTCGAACAGATTACTGAAGTGTAAATAAAAATAAAAATGAAAGTTGTTAAATAATACTTCTGGTGTCGGGAGCAGGCTTCTTTATACATTCATTCCTCATTCAGAATTATGGGTTATAGGCTTATTATAGCAACAGACTCTTTCATGAAAGTTATATAACATTACATAAAAACTAAGACGGTTTTCGTAAGAGAAAACCATATTATAAAAAAAAAAACTCAAAAAAATCCACTATTAATTGGCACAAGTAATAATAGAAAAAAAACAGCAAAATGAGTAAAGTCTGCCATATACGAGAAATATGGCCATTGCGTTGGAGATGCTCTAACATATAAATAATAAATAACGGATACTGAATGTCGATAGATATGCACGGGCGGAGCTAGGGGGTGCTTGCCTAACCCAAATACCCGAATTTTTGCTCAACGATACTACTAAGAAAAAAAATTGTGTTTGGTTAGGGAAAAATAAAATTGGGTTCGAAAAAAACAATTTAATTTTCGATCCGACAAGGGGTTAATCCTGGCTATGCCATGTAGAATATCTTAATATGCTAGTAATAATAATATTATTATTAATAATAATATCAATGATAATTAATAATAATAATAAGAAGAAGAAGAAGACAGTAGTAAAGGAGTCAACATCCATTTTTTTAGGGGTTTAAATTGGTTTCCTAGTTGAAAATGGGGAAAATTTATGGAAAGGGGTAGGGAAACGGTGTCGTTTGACACTACTTCAATTCCTGCTGTGTTGAGCCCTATCAAACAGGTCGAACCCTACCCTGAAAAAACATATACCCACACTAAAAGCCAAAAAAAAAAAAGGCTTTGATCGAAAGGAGCTTCGATCAATAACAGAAATCCAAAGAAACCACAAAGAGGACAACAAATTTCACTACACCAACATTAAATTTGTAAAAAGGGATTAAAAAAAAAAGTAGTTAAGCAGTGTTCGTACCTTGCCGTCAATCGTGATCCAGCAATCTTCACTGGTGTTGTGCTGAGATGCTTCTTCCATGGTGTAAAGCTTTGTTATTGTTGGCATTTTACTTCTTTTATCTTTTCTTCGGTTTTTTGGCCTCTGGTTAGAACTTGGTTGTGGTATCCCCCGCTGCAAGTTTGTGTGTGTGTGTGAGAGAGAGAGAGAGAGAGAGGGAGAGAGAGACTTATATTAGTCAAATTCCCTCTTTCAATTTTCTGCGGTTGGTCTTTGAAGGGCTTTGGGATGTGGTGGTGGAGGGCCCAAGGGTATGTTACAATTGGATGGGCTTAATATTGTCACTTCACAAATAGTGTACCCTAAAGTTAAATAATGGAGTTTTAGATGAAAATTTGGAAAATTTGATTTTTATTAGGGCAAATTTTATTCAACCCTTTTTAGATTCATCACTTATGGATTTATCTCTCTCATAGTAATAATAACATCATACTTTCTTGCCACGGATTTGACTTTTCGCGAATTAAAATACGGAAAGTACAATTTTGCTCTCATTCAAATATTTGATTTTGTCCAGAGCCAAACAGCTTACCTTGACACATGCAAGCCACATGTGGAGTTAGATGGATCTGATTTATAATTAAAAAATTACCTTTAAAAATAAAAAAAATAAAAGATTAAAATATCTGGATCTGAGTTATAATTAATCTTTAATTTATTTTTCAGATTTTTAGATTTTTTTGTGAAAACATAAAATGGTTCTTTTTATGAAAAGTAGCAAGGTTTTTTTAAAAAAATAGCAAGTTTTTTAAAAAAATATAATAATTCAGTTTTTTATTTATTTGTGAAAAATAATATTCCAGTTTTTTTAAGAAAAAAATAGTTTATAAATCTACGAAAATAAAATTTACGAAAATAAAAACTAGAAGTTTCTGTTAAAAAAATATAATAATTCAGTTTCTTATTTATTTATGAAAAATAATATTCCACTTTGTTTCTTAAAAAAATAGTTTATAAATTAGATCCAGATTTTTTTTATTATCGAGATAAAAACATCCGATTTTAAATATTAACATTCCGTATTTTTTTTAAAATAAAGTTACATTTTTTTAAAAAATCCATATTTTTTATCTTTTATATTTTTAAACTTTTATAGTTTTTATTATTATGTTATTATTACTACGAAAATCTAGATTTTTTTTTTAAAAAAGCGAATTTTGCTTGGAGGGTAAAATCGAGTTAGGGCGTGTTTGGTTTGAGAAAAAAAAGAATAAGAGCTTATAAGCTAGTCAATATTTTGGGGCCGGATGTAATTGTTAATTTAAGAGGGGGAAAAAAAAGGTGGTGTAATATGGAATTTCTCTTTTTATTAAATCAGAATTTTATATATTATATTAAAAGTATTAATTTATCTTTGATGGTATCGTATTTTCTTATATGATAAATGTATAAATACTCCTATTCTATAAAAATAACTCATTTTTTTTTTTTTTTTTCTTATGTGTCGAATAGTCCATTTACCATCTTTAGTCGTAGTACTCTTTCACTTTTATATAGCATATGTTGGGTATCTATTCGAAATACATAAATTTACACAATTCAGCAGTAAACAAATTACAAATAAAGAACTTATGGTATTGGGGATTTGGGGATTAATGTTTACAGATTAATCCTAGAAATTGAAGAAATAATAAGAATTGTAAACAAAACACAGGTCGAAAAATAACAAGTAAAAGATCAAACCGAGCAGATCACACATGATCTGAAAATATCCAGAGGTGAAGATGATGAGAGACGAGCACAAGTTGGCTCAGTCCTCCACTATCATATACCCACGTCCAAGTCTCAAAACAACGGCAGTCAGCAGCCCTTATTGTACCCAAATCCAGGCGGTTTCACAAAGAAGCATAGGGAATCACAGGTAATACCCAGAACCAAGAACCCTATACTCGAAGTTCCTCTCCCCAAGCTCTCGGACTAATTTCACTTAGAAAAACAGAAACGATTCACTTAGAAAATCACAAAGATATTTTTGCCTCAAGAACTCTCTCAATTTTTCGGTATCAAACCTCAAAAATAATCCCAGTATTTATAGGGACGATACCAGAAACCACAGCCACGGTCGTCCGAGGAAGAAGCAACCATCATTATCATTAAGTTGATAAGGGTTGCGTTCATATCGAAATAGATCGGGAAAAACAAAGGCGAGAGAGAGAGATAGAGGGTAAAACTGAAGAAGATGAAAAAATCGGGAGAGAGGCGCAAGAGGAAAGGGGGAGAAGTGATTAGAGTTATGGGTGAAGAGGGTCAATATATCAAAAGATGGACGGGTGTGATATGCCCAACAAAAACGGACGGTCGTGATTAACCCCAGGATTATTCTGGAATCCGGGTCTGGACTTTGGTGTATTAAAGGGACAAGGTTGCACAAGATGTATTATTTATTAGGCCCGGTTATAAAATAATTCATTTGGGCCACAAATAACAACATTTATCCACTCGGACCAAATGAGCCATCGGGGTACACTGTTTTGAGAGGGAGGTCATCATCGCCGAACGTCACACCACCTGCACATCACACAAAGTTAGTACAAATATGAAGACGTAAATCAATCACAAAGAAGGAAAAACTAGAAATCACAAAGAAAACTAGAAAGTCATCACAAAGATAGCAGATGAAACTGAAAGCTGGAAGGCCCTCAGTTGAGGGAGTCGATGTTCAATATCGACTTGCAGGATCGGATTTTCTCAACTGGTAGGCACTTAGTGCCCAAGTCTGCAGGATTATAATTGTAACACACCCAAGACGATCAGGACATATTACAGCGCCGTGGACCCCACACTGTGGAATCCACCAGGCTAACGTACCAAAATGACATCCGACAAAGACATACAACCATCAACAAAACGACAATTCAAATAAAAGACTACAATCCGACAAATAAAATATGACGTCAAATCCATGTCCCAAAACGGAAACACAACATTAACAATTTCAAAAAGGAAGTACTCGAGTACTTAAACCAACTTCATAATACAGAAATCCCAAAACAAGACATCAATAACAACCGACAAAACAGAAAACCAACAATTGACTACTGAACAGTATCATGCTTGCCCATCATTCCCATACGGCTCGAGTGCTTGCTTGTCTCCAAGACCTGTACCTTAAATACAAAAAGTATTTCCCCCATTTAAGGGGTTAGCGACAACTGCTAGTGCAAGTACAATCCATTTGAACTACATTCTAATCAGATGAATATATGCGCCAAAATCATTTTAGAAATCATTTATATTCCGAAATATTTACAGTGCACAAGCACAAAATACATTTCTCCAACAAAACAATTCAAAGTTAACCGTTGGTACGAGACTCACGGCCACCGTACCCCGCAGAGCCCCATCGGACATCCCGGGGTGGTTAACCATAGTTCGTGATATGCACACACACAACAATACGTATTCCTAGAGGCCCCGTCGGACCGTCCCTAGGTGAACATACACATATCCATCCACACAACCACGAATAGCCATAATTCAAATACTAGAACAGATAAACAAATGTAAAGTACTTGCCTTTGAGACATCTCCGACGAAATGGGGACGAACAACGATTACGAATGATCCGAACGGAAAAAGACGGTTCCTAAATGAAGGATCAATATAACTCAGTCCTAACGGACAACAATAATCGAATGGAATACTACACCCATAACCCTGATTACAATTCATGACCATAAACGTTCAATCGATACGGGCGAGGGCTTACGCAACATCTCCCCGTATCAACAATTCACGGATTAAACTCGAGGAAAACGGATTGGGAATCACCCAATAACAACAATCGATAAGGAATTTCGTAACATACATGAACAATTCGGAATCAATCACGAAAAACCCGAAACCCCCCCCAAATTTGACAAGCTAGGGTTCCTGAAGAAAATACCTCGGATTCGAACGATGGAGGATGATTACGCTGATGATAATATGCTAACACGGCTCTACGGTGATGGAATTTGAAGAAAACTCCGAGCAATACCAGTGGAAATCGCCTCTGAAGTCGCACGTCGAAGAAAAACGAAGAGAAGGGATGAAAAACTGCTGTTCTGACCTGCCTGCTGTTCTTAAAACAGCGGGCCGTTCCGGCCGTAACAAGTGGTGCATTACGGCCGTAACAATGGCCATCTTACGGCCGTAACAGATGGGGTGTTACGGCCGTAACACCCTGCTAGACAGCAGGTTCTGGCTGCTGCTGTCCAAACGACTCCGGACGACTCCGAAACTCGAACCTGCTATCGAACCAAAAATACGACTACGAAGAATATTCGATGATGAGTCTAACCGATACAAAAAAACATCATTCCGACTATCCGGGAATCCAAAATACGACGACGAATATAGAATTCTCTAAACTTATAGGAAATTACAAAAATAGCCCAAGTGCCCGAAAATCACGATACGACATCGGATTAACAAACCGAAAGTCTCAACACGACCAACTCAATCATATGAACTCATGCAAACCAAGAAACAATGAAAACGAACGAGTTTTACAAGAACCGAATGTTCATACGGCAAAACATGACAAAAATGGAATCGCGTAAAAATATCACCAAAACTCGTCCAAATGGAAAAACTCCAAGAATAAAGTAGATTCAAACTGTCGAAACGGTTACAAGCGAGTCAATAAAAATAGACATACACCAAACATAAAAACTGCTAAGAATAGAAAGGTACGGATATTACATTCTCCCCCTCTAAAATAAAGTTTCGTCCCGAAACTTAAGAATCAAAAAGCTCGGGGTGCCTCGAATGCATATCCTCCTCTAACTCCCACGTCGTTTCTTCCACTCCGTGCCTCGACGATTGCACCTTAACCAAAGGAATGGTTTTGTGCCTTAACTACTTGTCTCGACGCTCCAAAATCCTGACGGGCCTCTCCTCAAACGTAATATCCTTCTCGACATCCACGTCTCCGAAATCAATAATGTGGGACGGGTCCGGAACGTACTTCCTCAACTGGGAGACGTGAAACACACTATGTACATGACTCAACGACGGAGGTAATGCCAAACGGTACGCTAACTCGCCAACTCTCTCCAATATCTCGAAAGGTCCAATGTACCTCGGGCTGATCTTCCCCTTTTTCCCAAAACGAAAAACTCCCTTCGACGGAGACACTCTTAACAGAACATGATCTCCCACCTCAAACTCCAAAGGTCGACGCCTAACATCCGCATAAGACTTTTGTCGACTCTGAGCTGCTAACATTCTCTTTCTAATCAATTCAACTTTCTCCCTCATCTCCAACACAAGGTCCGGCTCGGTGCCAACTAGATCGGACGGTTCATCCCAACATATCGGTGATCGGCAACGTCGGCCATAAAGTGCCTCATACGGTGCCATCTTAATCGATGCGTGCCAACTATTATTATACGTAAACTCAATCAAGGCCAGATGCTCCTCCCAGTCACTACTCCAGTCTAACGCACACGCGCGCAACATATCCTCGAACGTCTGAATGGTACGTTCGGACTATCCATCAGTCTGAGGGTGGAAAGATGTACTCAAATGCAAATGTGTCCCCAATGACTTGTACCGCCTGCCATAAATGCGATACAAACCGGCCATCTCTGTCCGAAATAATGGTATTCGGCGTACCATGAAGTCTCACTATCTGTGCGATAAAAACACGAGTCAATTTTTCTGGACCCCAAGTATCCTTGATGCCCAGAAAATGTGCCGATTTAGTCAGTCGGTCTACGATGACCCACACCATATTCATTCCGGTCTTCGTCCTCGGCAAGTTCGTGACAAAATCCATGGAGATATCCTCCCACTTCCATTCCGGGACGGGAAATGGTTTCAACAACCCGACTGGCCACTGATCAATGTTCTAAAAATCGGTCTGGGCGGCCGCCTAGGCGGCGCCTAGGCGCTAGGCGGCCCCCGGGCGCTCCGATTATGCCCTGGGCGTTTGTCCTGGGCGTTCGGGTGATTAATCGGCCGCCTAAGCGGGCTGGGCGGGCGCCTAGGCGGCTGGGCGGGCGCCTAGGCGGTTGGGCGGGCGCCTAGGATGACAAGCTGGGCGGGCGCCTAGGCGGCTGGGCGGGCGCCTAGGCAGCTGGGCGGGCGCCTAGGCGGGTAAACATTTTATTTTTATTTTTTTATATTAACGGTACTATAAATTCCTGAATTGAGATACTATGGACTATGTTATGCTTATGTCAATATTTAACAATTTAATATATGATCGATTATATGTTTGTTTAAATATTTAAATATTAGATGTTATTTATTCTTTACATATATAAAAATTTTTATATATAAAAATAATTATTATAATAATAATAAATAAATCCGCCTAATCCGATTAATCCTCGATTAATCCCCGATTAATCCTCTGGACGCTAGGCGTTAGCAATCCGAACGCCTAGCGCCTAGCGTTTTTTAGAACCTTGCCGCTGATACTCGATTTTGACTTGCTGACAAGTCAAACACTTAGCCACAAACTGAACTACCTCATTCTCCATGTCGTTCCACCAAAAAATTTTCCTCAAATCTTTATACATTTTACTCGAGCCCGGATGGACCGAGTAAGGTGACGCGTGAGCCTCTCGCATAATATTCTGCCTCAATTCCAAGTCGTTCGGAACACAAAGCCAACCTTGGAATCTCAACACACCATCCTCATGAATCACGAATCCCGAGGCTTTTCCCTTCCCCACATTCTCTCGAAGCTGAACAAACATCGGGTCCTCGAACTGTTCCGACTTAATGTCGTCGACTAAACACGAAGAAATCTCAAGGGTACGCAATTGCCCGGAACTCTCTGGTAGCACAATCTCAATGTTCAACCTCATAAACTCCCGCTGAAGTCCCGACTGAGCCGTAAGCAACTCAAGCGCCCGGAGCGATACCGATTTCCGGCTCAAGGCATCTACCACCAGATTTACCTTGCCGGGATGATAGAGAATCTCGAGGTCGTAATCCTTAATCAACTCCAACCATCTCCGCTGTCTCATGTTAAGATCTTTCTGCGTAAAAATGTACTTCAGGCTCTTGTGATCGGTGAAAATCTGACACGACGAGACATACAAGTAATGACGCCAGATCTTCAACGCAAATACAACTGCGGCCAACTCAAGATCGGGCGTTGGGTAATTCAACTCGTACGGTTTCAACTGACGGGAAGCATAGGCAATTGTCCTCCCATGCTGCATAAGTACACATCTGAGCCCTTGGCCCGAAGCATCACTAAAAACTGAGAAACCCTCGTTACCACTCGGTAACGCCAAAACAGGAGATTTCGTCAACTGCTTCTTCAACTCCTCAAAACTATTCTGCCTCTCATCGGTCCACACAAACTTCTCTGACTTCTGTAACAACTGAGTCAGCGGTCGAGCGAGCTTAGAGAACCCCTCGACGAATCTACGGTAATATCCGGCCAAACCCAGAAAACTACGGACCTCCTTCACGTTCTTTGGCGGCGCCCAATCCAACACTGCCTCTACCTTATGTGGCTCCACACGAACACCCTCGGCCGAGATCACATGACCGAGAAACATAACCTCAAAAAGACGCTGAGTTCTCAAAATGTCTAACACGATATGAAAATGACGGGCATGCTCCTCCTCGCTCCTCGAGTAAATCAGGATATTGTCGATAAAGACGACTACATATTTATCGAGGTACTCAATAAAGACTTTGTTCATAAGCTGCATGAACACGGCCGAGGCATTGGTTAGTCCGAAAGGCATAACCACAAACTCGTACTGACCGTACCTCGTCCGAAAGGCCGTCTTCGGAATGTCGAAATCCTTCACTCGTAGCTGATAATACCCCGACCTCAAATTAATCTTCAAAAATACGGTCGCCCCTTGTAATTGGTCGAACAAATCATCAATCCTCGGGAGCGGATACTTGTTTTTGATAGTCACTTTGTTCAACTCACGATAGTCGATGCACAGACGAAGTGACCCATCCGTCTTCTTCACAAACAGGACCGGTGCGCCCCAAGGCGATGCGCTCGGTCGAATATACCCCATGTCTAGAAACTCCCCCAACTATTTCTTCAACTCAAGCATCTCGGCAGGCGCCATACGATATGGCGTCTTAGAAATCGGTGCTGCACCCGGCTCTAAATCGACGGTAAACTCAACTTCTCGGTCCGGCGGCAAACCCAGAAACTCGTCTGGAAAGACGTCAGGATACTCACACACTACCGGAATAGACGATAGCTCGACTCCCCCTTCTTCCGATCTTAAAGCGTAACACCAATAACCTGTGCAACCTCCCCGAAGAAGTCTCACCACCCTCAAGGCGCTGATCAGGAATCTCTGACTACTCCGCTTACGCCCCACAAAAGAATGCTCGGTACCGTCAGAGGCTAACATCGAAACAGTTCTTGTTCTATAATTCATGATTGCCCCATGACGGTCCAGCCAATCCTCACCAAGAATCAAATCCTCCTCTCTAATATCTACCGCAATCAGATTAGAAGGCCAAACCCTCCCCGCGATACTCACTGGAAAATCTCTAACCTCACGATCCCCCACGATGCTATCCCCACTAGACAGTTTAACAATAAACGGTTCACAAGCAACTAGGCAATCAACATGCAGACGACGCACACAATCCATAGATATGAAAGAATGCGTAGCACCAGAATCGAATAATGCGGAAACAGGATGGTCAAGGATGTGAACGGTACCTGTAGCCACCGTCGCGTCAGGATCTCCTGCTCGTCTCATCTCATATACTCGGAGCGGAACAGACCCCGCACTAGAAGCTCCCCCTCTAGAAGGTTGTCCATGTCCTCGACCTCTACCAAAACTCTGCTGTGGCTGAGGAAGTGTCGGTGTCTGATTCACACACGGCTCTCCCGCAGCTGGGGCTGATATCTGAGTAACTGGCGCCCGAACTGCATCCGTACAAAACTTAGCACGATGTCCCATCCGAGCGCACGCAAGACACTGAATCGGGGGCCTATCACACTCACTCATCATGTGGCCGGGACGACCAAAGTTAAAGCACGTAGGACCGCGAACGAAACCAGTAGGAGCAGACTTAGAACCGTTTCCTCTCCCAAATGATGGGGATTGATTCCCGAAGACTCGCGAACCAGACTGAGCCTTGGGATGACCACCAGACTTGCCTCCCGAAAACTAGCCGGAGGTCTTCTGTTTCTTCCCCTTGGCTACCGTCTCTATCGCAAAAAACGACATCTCATAAGCCATCGCCTTATTCTGTTACTCTTTCAAAGTTGTGCATCCCAGACCGGACATGTAGTGATGTACCCTCGGTTGCATCTGCATATCGAAGTGGAGGATCTTATCAAGCTCATCTCGGACTTGGTTTTTCACATAATGAAGCTGTTGGTTGTAGTCCTTGATCGCTTGAGAAATAGGAACATCCTGGGGCTTAGCCTCAAAGAAGGCTCGGATCCTCCCCTCTTTCACTGGCCATGGACAAAACTCGTATTCCATCAACTCCCGGAATTCTGCCCATGTGGCTGCCCGATCACGTGGTTTCACCACTTGCCACCATGTTGCCGCCTATTTGGCGAGGAAGTACTGAGCGATGGGTACCTTCCTCTCCTTAGAGCAGTTAGCAGCCTCAAACACCTTTTCCATCTCAAACAACCAACTCTCCCAACCGGAAAGGTCGGAAGCACTATCAAACTACGGAGGACGCATACGAATCACATCGTGAAGTAGCTTATCATTTCCGGATCCAGTAGGCGGAACCGGGTTGGCATTAGCTTGGCTGACCAGGACAGCCTATGTTAGTAGCGTCATCTGGTTCACTACTTGCTGCAAAATGTTCGCCACTCCAACATTCTCATGTGCATTACCGGAGCTAGCAGACTGATCCTGCTGACCTCCGGAACTACGCAGAACATTGTTCCACAAGGAAGGCATCGCCGAATCAGTTCTCGAGTTATCGGACATGGCCACCCCACCGGCTGCGCCACGTCCCCTACCGCGTCTGCGACCGCGTCCGCGTCCTCTGCCAGCAGGAATTCTGAAGAAGTAGCGGGTGAGTACAATTCAAACGCAAAACACAACAAGATACCAAGAAAGGAATTAAACAGAACAACGCAACGAGTCAAGTTAGGAAAACTTACGAGCACCAGCGTACTGAGATGATGGCATGGCATCGATACTGTTCAAAAACGATACTCGACTAGACCCAAATAACCGACAGCCTAGGTATCCATAAACCTAAGCTCCGATACCATATTCTGTAACACCACAAAGACGATCAGGGTATATTACAGCGCCGTGGACCCCACACTGTGGAATCCATCAGGCTAACGTACCAAAATGACATCCGACAAAGACATACAACCATCAACAAAATGACAATTCAAATAAAAGACTACAATCCGACAAATAAAATCTGACGTCAAATCCATTTCCCAAAACGGGAACCCAACATTAACAATTTCAAAAAGGAAGTACTCGAGTACTTAAACCAACTTCATAATACAGAAATCCCAAAACAAGACATCAATAACAACCGACAAAACAGAACACCAACAATTGACTACTGAACAATATCATGCTTGCCCATCATTCTCATACGGCTCGAGTGCTCGCTTGTCTCCAAGACCTGTACCTGAAATACAAAAAGTATTTCCCCCATTTAAGGGGTTAGCGACAACTGCTAGTGCAAGTACAATCCATTTGAACTACATTCTAATCAGATGAATATATGCGCCAAAATCATTTTAGAAATCATTTATATTCCGGAATATTTACGGTGCACAAGCAGAAAATACATTTCTCCAACAAAACAATTCAAAGTTAACCGTTGGTGCGAGACTCACGGCCACCGTACCCCGCAGAGCCCCGTCGGACATCCATGGGTGGTTAACCATAGTTCGTGATACGCACACACACGGCAATACGTATCCCTAGAGGCCCCGTCGGACCATCCCTAGGTGAACATACACATATCCATCCACACAACCACGAATAGCCATAATTCAAATACTAGAATAGGTAAACAAATGTAAAGCACTTGCCTTTGAGACATCTCCGACGAAATGGGTGTAACACCCCCAATCCACTCAGGGATATTACACACTATAGGCCCTTTCCTCAAGGATCTACCAGGCTGGTAAACAACGTCGAACATCTCAAAAATGCCTTTAAGGCTAAAAAAATGACTCTGTAGACCAATTTGGTCTTTCAATAAATACATACAACTCAATACATGCCCACGCAGGGGTCGAATACAAAATGTTCACGTACAACGGGGAAACTATACTGCAGCGGAAATAAAATACAACTGAACCAATACAACAACATATGGTTCCTCATGTGATTAGTATAGATCATCTTTCATCATCCTTCGTGCCGACCCTGTACCACGCTCCCTGAAACCTGAATGCAATACAGACATCCACCCCCCGATTTCTCGGGGGTTAGCAAAATTCCACTATTTTGCTAGTGCAAGTACAAAGTACAAAAATAAGAGTCATACAATTCAAGTTCCAAGAATAATAACGATCAAGAATCCTCAAAGATTCCAACATAACAAGAAAGTACTTCCCGAGGCAAGAGTTTGAGTAAAACTTTCTAAAAACCGAGAGAATCACCAATCAAGGGAAAATAGTTTACAAAATGGTTTGATATGCCTTCGGGAGTTTTAATACAAAATAATTTAGGATTATCGAATCCTTCTCTTTCCAAAACTCGAAATACGAATGGGGTCACCGCCCCGAAGGTTTATTTTCCGTAAAATGACCTTTACAAAATCGTTGGATTTTAGCCCCAAATTACCTCAAATCACAGTACACGAGAACGATAGCAAGGTTCGATTTCCAACATCAAAACCCCACAATTAAAAGACTAAAACACATACGGCAAAATACCCTAGTGCCTAGGGGTGCGCATGGGACGGGATGGGTCGGGATTGGGCGAATCCCGTCCCGTCCCGAAAATAAATTACCGGGACGGGATGGGATGGGATTGCGTATTTTGAAATTCATCCCGCACGTCCCGATCCCGTTCGGGTTGGGGTCGGGACCGGGACGGGACGGGATATCCCGCACATTTATTGATCTTGACAGAAATTGTGAAAAAACGAATGAAACAGCTATAAATTTTGGAATTATCAAATGAATGAGGTAGAAATTTTAAAAAAAAAATCCAAACTAGTCATTCCAAAAAAAATGACCCCCAACCCAATATCCATTAGAAACTTAAAAAACACACAAAATAAAATAGATAGTAACGTAAACACGCACAAAGGACAATAGATCAATAATCCAACTGCATAGTGCATATTACATCAACATCAACACGTGGAGATAAAATTCAAATTGAAAGTGCAGAAAACATCAACTTAAAACTAAAAACTTAAAACTGAAACTTTGATGTTTCATACATCATACATCAATTTAGGGTTTATATGATTAAATGATATATAAAAAAATTAATTATATTAAATATTGCGGGACGGAACGGGATTGATCGGGATGGTCCCGGTCCCATCCCGTCCCATTTGAATAGTAATAGAGCGGGACGGGACGGGATGGGATTGCTATTTTAAGAAACTATCCCGTCCCGTCCCGCCAGTTTACGGGACGGGATAGGAACGGGATCGGGATTTCGGGTTCAAGTGCCCAGCCCTACTAGTGCCATCCTAGCCAAGTAAGCCAAACGAACAACTTACCTCTTACACACTTAGTCGATGCATGCAATCATGAAAACCGTTCAAAAACACTTATTTCCGGAAATGCCATAATCAAATCACACTTGTGAAATACACCACAATTAACCGTGGATCCACCCCTCCGTGGACCCCTACCGAGACCCCGTCGGATCTAACCCATAGTGGTTAAAAGCAAGCTCGCGGAACCACCCCTCCGTGGACCCCTATCGAGACCCCGTCGGATCTAACCCATAGTGGTTAAAAGCAAGCTCGCGGAACCACCCCTCCGTGGACCCCTATCGAGACCCCGTCGGATCTAACCCATAGTGAGCATACACACACACGTTACTCATGCAATACTAATATGCTAAGAATGTAAGTTCATCAAGAATACTTACTAGATATGGCCACTTATCCGACACCATTATCAAACTCTTCGAAACACAAACGACATAATTAACACGGAATACATGATTCCATAACTTTAAACAACAGGGGTATCACCAAAGCCCTCAACATTTAAAACAATCAAATCATAATCAATTCCCCAAAACACACCGTTCACAAAACACACACATTTTTAAAAAGAGCCCTTAACGAGGCCAAAACGAATCTCTTGGAAATTCATTTCAAATAACCAAACAAACACACCAAGATGACCACCGATCATCATATCCACAAAACGAGAAGCGTATGAACAAGGTACTTGCCTCGGATAACCACAACACGGAGAATCGACCGAAGTAGGTTGGCACGAACCGACTACGAAAATAACACCGCACGAATCATCAATCACCAACGGAATTCAACATCGGAATCATTGAGCACCTATAATCCTCCGTAAGGAACAATAAAACATGATTACAACGAGAATCAAGGCCGAAAACAATGGAAATCCCAACACATTATCGAAAGGAACTCATTGGGGCATTTAATCGAACACTAAATGTTCAATAATTCCCAAGAACACTCGAATCGTCAATCGAGTTAAACAAACTCGATATATGGATATACAATCCGTGAAACACGATTAATAACATCATACTACGCCAACCGATGTATCAAAATCTGACTAGAATCGAAATCCCCAAAAAGTCATCTTGAAGGAAAATCAAGAAATATACTTTGATTCGACGAAGAACACGGATTGAATGATGATATAATCAACAAGAATCTTCTAAAATGCCTTGGAATTGAGTAGAATCGACCAAGAACCCTATTTCCCGTCGCACCCGTACGATAGCCGCAAGAAAAGTGAAGAAATGAGCAAAAACGGGTTGCCGGGCCTTATATAGCCGGACACTGCCGGACGATTACGGCCGTAACTCGGCCCATACGCCCGTACTCGGCAGGCCCTTACGGCCGTAACCGGCATTCGTCAAAAACCAGTCCAGCACCTGCCGACCACTTACGGCCATAACCGGCCTTCGTCCAGCCAGGTCTGCCGAGCACGTACGGCCGTAACCGGCACCTTACGGCCGTAACTCGGCCAGGCCAGGCCCTGCTCCGGCCGTGACTCGGTCGCGGCCACTCCGATGGCCCGAACGACCCCGAAACCCGAACCTGAGTATAAATCGAAGGTACGGTTACGACGTACTCTCAAAGGCGAATCCGATCACTAAGAGAACACATGATTCCGACCACCCGAAGGCTCGAAATTCGACAACGGAAGTAATTACCCCAAACTTTGGGAAATTACAAAAATGGCCCAAAACGTCCGAAATACACGATACACGATCGAAACACCAAACCAAAGCTCGCAACATGAATAATAACATTAAATGAACTTACGAGAAACTCGAAACAACAGTTTAGGACGAGATTCGCAAGAATCGAACGCAAGTACGAAAAAGCCGCTTAAGAATACGGAACTCAACAAAACGATACTGAAACGAACTCGGATGACAAAAAGTGCAGAATTAATCATTCTTAGAATGACGATACGGTCATGAACGAGTCGTCGAAACAGACTCCCGCCGAAAAAAGAAAATTACCGGGAATCGAAATTGCGGATATTACATACTACCCTCCTTAAAAGAAGTTTCGTCCTGAAACTTAAAACAAGTAGGGAGAAGCAATACCACGCCAGGAAAATTCAACGAGATACACAAAAAACGCGTAACTTACGCCCAACGGCGAAACGTTACAAGCAACGCAAAGGAATATATTGCGTGAAAACACGCTCCACGACGACCAACACAATGCCACCGGTAGAGACATATTAAAACCAACAAGTGACAAGCATCATGAAACAGATAATTCAATCAAGTCGATTATCCAAACAATCACAAAACACAACGAACGAAAATCAATACGATTGACCAACTCAACGGTACATCAATCAAAACGCGAGCCAATCGCTGAATAAATACGGAATTCCACCGCCCAAGGGTTGGAAGATCGAAAACGAGACTAATTTCCCGAACTTAAGGGAATTACGAAGGAGTCTGAACGTTCAACAATCATGAAACGAGATCAACAAAAACCGAACAATCAAACGATCGAGACAACAAAAATTGAACAATCATGTTCGAATCACGAAGAACAATAAAATTCAAACAACAACTCCAAGGTTCACATCTCGACTCGAGACAAAACATGATCCGGTGAAAATAACAAGATGTGCACTCACATAAGATCCACATGAAAGGGAATAGCGATTGAAAAGTCACAACGACAAACGTGTAATTCCGAAACAATACCACCCTCGTTCGATCAACAAAGGCAAGGAGCAGGACAAAGTCAGAAAATGTCAACGAACATAAATGAGGCAGCAAAGTCGAAAATACAGAAGTTCAAAATCCGATCCACTTCGAATAAAAGAACTAGTAGAACCAAAAGATGTTACTTCCGAACAAGGTTCACAAGAATCGAACCGGACTCGGAAAAGTCACAGCGATAAGCAGATCGACCCAAAACAAGATCACAGCTCGTTCGAACGACGAAACCGAAATACATAACAAGTTCAGAAAGTATCAACGAACATGAGCGAATCGATAGACTTGAGGGAGAGAAAAAGTAGAAGTCCAAAAACAATACGGGTATTACATTCGACCTCTTATAAAAGAAATGTCGTTCCCGCAACTCACAACAATGGGGGTAAGGTGACAACACAGAACGCAAACGACGGAAACATCTCTCATGGGCCTCTCAGAGTCGATCCTCATATCTGTACTGAAGTTTGCACCCCGAAAGACTCGGAACCCAACTCGCAAAACTGGATCATGTGTCTCTCGGGTCCACACTTGAAAAGCGTTACTGACGAGAAGGACAATTTGCACGTAAATGCCCCCGGCACAATACGTTTGAAATGCCTCGGCTCAGCATACCGAAAATACAGATGCTAGATACAATGGAACATAACACCGCAAAACAACATATCGGAGATGCCAACTCAGCATAACATAACAACGCAAATCACAACAACAATCGTTCGACGATTACAACGGCCCGAACGATAGCCAGCACACAATCACAAACATAATGAAACAATCACTCATGTGCATAAACGCACAAAAATCCAAGCTTTAACAACTCACACTCGTGCGACAACACGCAAATCACTACGAGGCGATAAACAGTAAACACCAGTTCACACCTCTCACAGAGGGATAGTACAACAAATGCGTGGCAACGTCTCAACGTTCATGCCACCAATTCGATCATACTCGGGAGCAAACATCATAACGACAACGCGAACATCATACATACATACATACCCAGCCCTCAAACGGGAATGGATAGGTTTTAAAAATGAAAACCTCCTTTTGAAAATAATTTAGAAAAACACCGGTTGATCTTGAGTATTACCTTTCAAAAAAATACAAACGTGAAGCATCGTTATCGAAATTTTGGAGAACCATTTCGCATTTGATAAAAATGAGGACACTTTCTCTTAGTGAAAAACTTTCAGAATATTCGACCCTCGGGTCTAAGTAAAAATGTTTCTAAAACATTGAAAATATCTCAAAACATTTTGGTCCTCGAGGTAGAAGGATTTTGAAATATATTGTGGCACCTTGGATGTACCACGAGAAAATAATTTATTTTAAAAGTACATCTCGAAATTTATTTTCTAAGATACTCAAGGCTTTCAAAAATAATTCAATGGGCTAGAATGCCCAAAAATTTTGGGTAATTACACGGAACATTATAGCGCCGCGGGTCCCGCGCCGGAACTCACCAGGATAAAAACCATTTACAAAAATGCCAAAAAGACCGATGACGGTAATATTTCAAAAACTCACAAAAGCCATTTACAAAATACTAAATACCGTCATAAGAATTTCGCCAAAACGATCAAGGCCATAATGCCAAAAACTCGGTTAAGGGAATCGGTTTTCGAAATAAAACTCAGTCGGTAAAATACCGAAAGTCATTACAAAAGAACTCACGCAGCGGATAAAAGAAATACAGTCCAACATGCACAATCCATCGACACTATTCCTCATATGAACGAAATATGAGAGTCAAATAACCACATATCACAAAATCAAAATCCATAAGAGGGTTCCGTCAATTAACTCATAATCATACCTGTAACTCGCATCAGACGAGGCACAAACACAAAGAAGGGAGACTTACATCCATAGGTCACACGAAGATGATGATCGCCCCACGATACTAATCACGACCAACAAACTCAGACGACGCATCGCGACACGACTCAGTCAGATAAAATCCGACGAAACAAGACTCAAACAACACGACTTGACCCGACAGCCTAGGTTTCCACAACCTAAGCTCTGATACCATTTATGTAACACCCCCAATTCACTCAAGGATATTACACGCCGTAGACCCTTTCCTCAAGGATCTACCAGGCTGGTAAACAACGTCGAACATCTCAACAATGCCTTTAAGGCTAAAAAAATGACTCTGTAGACCGATTTGGTCTTTCAATAAATACATACAACTCAATACATGCCCACGCAGGGGTCGAATACAAAATACTCCCGTACAACGGGGAAACTATACTGCAGGGGAAATAAAATACAACTGAACTAATACAACAACATACGATTCCTCATGTGATTAGTATCGATCATCTTTCATCATCCTTCGTGCCGACCCTGTACCACGCTCCCTGAAACCTGAATGCAATACAGACATCCACCCCCCGATTTCTCGGGGGTTAGCAAAATTTCACTATTTTGCTAGTGCAAGTACAAAGTGCAAAAATACGAGTCATACAATTCAAGTTCCAAGAATAATAACGATCAAGAATCCTCAAAGATTCCAACATAACAAGAAAGTACTTCCCGAGGCAAGAGTTTGAGTAAAACTTTCTAAAAACCGAGAGAATCACCAATCAAGGGAAAATAGTTTACAAAATGGTTTGATATGCCTTCGGGAGTTTTAATAGAAAACAATTTAGGATTATCGAATCCTTCTCTTTCCGAAACTCGAAATACGAATGGGGTCACCGCCCCGAAGATTTATTTTTCGTAAAATGACCTTTACAAAATCGTTGGATTTTAGCCCCAAATTACCTCAAATTACAGTACACGAGAACGATAGCAAGGTTCGATTTCCAACATCAAAACCCCACAATTAAAAGACTAAAACACATACGACAAAATACCATAGTGTCATCCTAGCCAAGTAAGCCAAACGAACAACTTACCTCTTACACACTTAGTCGATGCATGCAATCATGAAAACCGTTCAAAAACACTCATTTCCGGAAATGCCATAATCAAATCACACTTGTGAAATACACCACAATTAACCGTGGATCCACCCCTCCGTGGACCCCTACCGAGACCCCATCGGATCTAACCCATAGTGGTTAAAAGCAAGCTCGCGGATCCACTCCTCCGTGGACCCCTATCGAGACCCCATCGGATCTAACCCATAGTGAGCATACACACACACACATGTTACTCATGCAATACTAATATGCTAAGAATGTAAGTTCATCAAGAATACTTACTAGAGATGGCCACTTATCCAACACCATTATCAAACTCTTCGAAACACAAACGACACAATTAACACGGAATACATGATTCCATAACTTTAAACAAGAGGGGTATCACCAAAGCCCTCAACATTTAAAACAATTAAATCATAATCAATTCCCCAAAACACACCGTTCACAAAACACACACACATTTTTAAAAAGAGCCCTTAACGAGGCCAAAACGAATCTCTTGGAAATTCATTTCAAATAACCAAACAAACACACCAAGACGACCACCGATCATCATATCCACAAAACGAGAAGCGTATGAACAAGGTACTTGCCTCGGATAACCACAACGCGGAGAATCGACCGAAGTAGGTTGGCAAGAACCGACTACGAAAATAACACCACACGAATCATCAATCACCAACGGAATTCAACATCGGAATCGTCGAGCACCTATAATCCTCCGTAAGGAACAATAAAACATGATTACGACGAGAATCAAGGCCGAAAACAATGGAAATCCCAACACACTATCGAAAGGAACTCATTGGGGCATTTAATCGAACACTAAATGTTCAATAATTCTCAAGAACACTCGAATCGTCAATCGAGTTAAACAAACTCGATATATGGATATACAATCCGTGAAACACGATTAATAACATCATACTACGCCAACCGATGTATCAAAATCGGACTAGAATCGAAATCAAGAACAATTCCCCAAAAAGTCAACTTGAAGGAAAATCAAGAAATATACTTTGATTCGACGAAGAACACGGATTGGATGATGATATAATCAACAAGAATTTTCTAAAATGCCTTGGAATTGAGTAGAATCGACCAAGAACCCTATTTCCCGTCGCACCCGTCCGATAGCCGCAAGAAAAGTGAAGAAATGAGCAAAAACAGGCTGCCAGGCCTTATATAGCCGGACACTGCCGGACGATTACGGCCGTAACCGGTAGTGCCTTACGGCCGTAACTCGGCCCATACGCCCGTACTCGGCAGGCCCTTACGGCCGTAACCGGCATTCGTCAAAAACCAGCCCAGCACCTGCCGACCACTTATGGCCGTAACGGGTCACGCCTTACGGCCGTAACCGGTCTTTGTCCAGCCAGGTCTGCCGAGCACGTACGGCCGTAACCGGCACCTTACGGCCGTAACTCGGCCAGGCCAGGCCCTGCTCCGGCCGTGACTCGGTCGTGGCGACTCCGACGGCCCGGACGACCCCGAAACCCGAACCTGAGTTTAAATCGAAGGTACGGTTACGACGTACTCGCAAAGACGAATCCGAGCACTAAGATAACACATGATTCCGACCTCCCGAAGGCTCGAAACTCGACAACGGAAGTAATTACCCCAAACTTTAGAAAATTACAAAAATGGCCCAAAACGTCCGAAATACACGATACACGGTCGAAACACCAAACCAAAGCTCGCAACATGAATAATAACATTAAATGAACTTACGAGAAAATCGAAACAACAGTTTAGGACGAGATTCGCAAGAATCGAATGCAAGTACGGAAAAGCCGCTTAAGAACATGGAACTCAACAAAACGATACCGAAACGAACTCGGATGACAAAAAGTACAGAATTAGTCATTCTCAGAATAACGATATGGTCATGAGAGAGTCTTCGAAATGGACTCCCGCGGAAAAAAGAAAATTACCGGGAATCGAAATTACGGATATTACAATGGGGACGAACAACGACTACGAATGATCCTGACGGAAAACGACAGTTCCTAAATGAAGGATCAATATAACTCAGTCCTAACGGACAACAATAATCGAATGGAATACACCCATAACCCCGATTACAATTCATGACCATAAACGTTCAATCGATACGGGCGAGGGTTTACGCAACATCTCCCCGTATCAACAATTTATGGATTAAAATCGAGGAAAACAGATTGGGAATCACCCAATAACAACAATCGATAAGGAATTTCGTAACATACATGAACAATTCGGAATCAATCACGAAAAACCCGAAAAAAACCCAAATTTGACAAGCTAGGGTTCCTGAAGAAAATACCTCGGATTCGGACGATGGAGGATGATTATGCTGATGATAATATGCTAACACGACTCTACGGTGATGGAATTTGAAGAAAACTCCGAGCAATACCGGTGGAAATCGCCTCTGAAGTCGCACGTCGAAGAAAAACGAAGAGAAGGGATGAAAAACTGCTGTTCTGACTTGCCCGCTGTTCTTAAAATAGCGGGCCGTTACGGCCGTAACAAGTGGTGCATTACGGCCGTAACAATGGCCATCTTACGGCCGCAATAGATGGGGTGTTATGGCCGTAACACCCTGCTAGACAGCAGGTTCTCGCTGCTGCTGTCCAAACGACTCCGGACGACTCCGAAACTCGGACCTGCTATCGAACCAAAAATACGACTACGAAGAATATTCGATGACGAGTCTAACCGTTACAAGAAAACATCATTCCAAATACCCGGGAATCCGAAATACGACGACGAATATAGAATTCCCTAAACTTATAGGAAATTACAAAAATGGCCCAAGTGCCCGAAAATCACGATACGACATCGGATTAACAAACCGAAAGTCTCAACACGACCAACTCAATCATACGAACTCATGAAAACCAAGAAACAACGAAAACGAATGAGTTTTACAAGAATCGAACGTTTATATGGCAAAACATGACAAAAATGGAATTGCGTAAAAACATCACCAAAACTCGTCCAAATGGAAAAACTCCAAGAATAAAGTAGATTCAAAATGTGAAACGGTTACAAGCGAGTCAATAAAAATAGACATACACCAAACATAGAAACTGCTAAGAATAGAAAGGTACGGATATTACAATAATGAGGTGGGATCTTCTTCAAATCAATTATGCCCTTTTCCACGATATCACGGATGAAGTGGCGCCTGACGTCACTGTGTTTAGTACGATCATGGAAAACAAGATTTCTACACAAATAGATACTAGATTGACTATCAGAAAATACCACAACATTATCACGAAGAACATCAATTTCAAGCAGTAAACGTTTCAACCAGATAGCCACCTTAAAGGCTTCAATGGTGGCAATATATTCAGCTTAAGTAGTAGACAAGGTAACTATGTGCTGAAGTTGCGATTTCCATGAAATGCAAGAACCACACAAGGTAAACACATAAGCTGTTGTGGATTTACATTCATCTCTGTCATTAGAATAATTGGAGTCAACATAACCTTTAAGATTAATCCCATCTTCAGATTTAGTGAAAACAAGTCCATCAGATACCGAATTTTTTAAGTAACGGAGTAACCACTTAAGGGCCTTCGAGTGAGGTTACCTGGATTAGCCATATATCTACTCAAACAACTCACCGCATAAGCAATGTCAGGCCTAGTACTGACCATAAGGTACATGACAGATCCAATAGCATTTGCATAAGGGACATATCTCATTTCACTAATTTCGGAGTCAGTTTTGGTGACAGAGTTTTAGATAATAAGAAATGAGGAGCCAATGGCACACTAGCAATTTTGGCACCAGTCATAGAAAATTTCTCAAGAATTTTATCAATGTATGAACACTGATTGAGAAACAAAGTGTCATTAGGTCTGTCCCTAACAATATTCATGTCTAATATCTTTTTTGCATCTCCGAAATATTTCATGTTAAATTGTTTATTTAGGCAACTTTGAACATGATCAATAGATTTAATGCAAGAACTAATCAACAGCATATCATCTACATAAATTAGCAAGAAGGTAGGAACATTAGAATCATTCTTGAAATAAAGGCACTGATCATATGCACTACGAAAATTTCAAGGAAAGCATGCAGTCATTGAACTTTTTGTTCCGCTGTCTAGGAGATTGCTTTAAACCATATAAGGATTTTTTAAGTAGGCACACATGATCAGGATGGTCAGTGTCTGTAAATCTTCTGGTTGTTTCATATAAATGGTTTCTTTCAATTCACCATGCAGAAATGCTGTCTTAACATCTAATTATTTCATCTCCCAATTATGATGTGCAACTAATGCTAGCATGATGCGATCAGTGGTGAATTTAACTACTGAAGCAAAAATTTCGATATAATCAATACCTTCACGTTGAGTAAATCCTTTAGCAACTAACCTGGCTTTAAATCTGACATTATCTTCTTCATTTTTAACCTTGAACAACCATTTGCAATCAATCGACCAGCAGTTCTTAGGTTTCGGGACAAGAGTCCAAGTTTGGTTAGCATGCAAGGATGTCATTTCTTCATTCATAGTATTTAACCATTCATTTGAATTTTCAAATTTTAAAGCATCGTTGTAGGTTTTAGGTTCAGTACCATTAAGCATATCAAACACATTGAAAGCAAGAGAGGACATGTGAAAATCATCAAAATGTATAGGTCTTCTAATGCTCCTTCTAGGTCTATCCCTAGTTAATTGATAATCAGACAAGTCATCTGGAACAGATTCAGATTCATCTTCATTTTCAGAAGAGTTATGATCATTAGAAGTATCGGGATTTTCCACATTTTCAGATTCAACGGGTACTTCACTATCACTAAGATGCTCCACCCTGATCTGAACAGGTGAGATGAAGTTTCGGTAGCTAAAACAGGAGCAGGCAATGGGTTATCCGAACAAGGAAATTCAGTTTCATTAAATACCACATCCCTACTAATTATTACTTTCAAGCCAGGTTCAGATCTAACCCATAAATGATAACCTTTAACACCATGAGGGTAACCAAGAAAAACACATCTAATGGCCCTAGGTGCAAGTTTATCAACATTTTGATCCACATAAGCAGCACAGCCAAACACACGAATGTTTGAGAAATCAGTAGAATGTCCTGACCACACAGACTCGGGGTAATTGCCATTCAATGGAACAGAAGGAGATCTATCAATAAGATAGGTAGCAATTAGAAGAGCCTCACTCCAAAAACTTTTAGACAATCCGGAGGTGTCAAGCATGGACCTTACCTTTTCAAGAAGGGTTCGGTTCATTCACTCAGCTACCCCGTTTTGTTGAGGGGTGTAGAGAACTGTCTCATGCCTACGGATGCCATTTTCGGTACACATAGTATCAAATTGAGCATTGCAGAATTCAAGACCATTATTTGTCCTAAGTTTTCGAATTCGTTTATCTGTTTGATTTTCCATTAAAATTCTCCAATTCTGAAATTTTTCAAACACATTTGATTGTAGTTTGAGCAAGAATACAAAAACCTTCCTAGAGTAATCATCAGTAATAGATAGAAAATAGCGGTTCCTACCATGCGTCAGAACACTGGCAGGACCCCACACATCAGCATGAACATATTCAAGTACATTGGAACTTTTACTGGGTTTTTCAGGAACAAGATCATGGGAATTGGGAGGTTTAGGAAATTGCAATTTGTGTTGTTTGTCATACATGCAAGAGTCACCGAAAGACATCTTAGAGATTTTATCTTTTCCAAAACATCCTTGTTTATGCAAGATATATAATTCCTTTATGCTCATGTGTCCGAACCTATTATGCCACAATTTAGTTTTATCGGCACAACATTAAAGAATCTCTACAGATTTTCATGCAACCATTCCCCCAGCAACCTCTAAGACCCTCATCTTCCAAAGTAGTACATGATATTAGATTATGAGATAAATTAGGAATATGTCTGACATTTTTCAGAGTGAACTGAGTACTAGAAGCAAATTTCAGACAAACATTACCAACACCGGCCACAAGTCATTTCACTTTATCAGCCATATACACATATCGATCACCAAGATCAGTGTAACTAGTGAAGTGCTGTTTATAAGGTGTCATATGATGAGTGCATCCTGAATTAAGCAGCCATTCATTTTCACTTAGACCAGACATCACAGAATTCACAGAAGCATGCATTTCATCAATTACAATAAAACATCGCCCATAGCCATGTTAGTCTGGTCATTTTGCTGATTCTTTTTAGGTTTAGTACATTCTTGTATGTAATGAGCAGATTCCCCACAATTATAGCATTTGCGATTCTTAGGCCGGAACTTAGATTTATCCCTCCATTGCCCCTTTTTCTTATTAGACTTATGGAATCACTTTTGTTAAAGGGTTTCTTTTTAAGATATTGCTTACCCCTTACAAAATTGATATCAGTCACGGGTTTAGAAACCTTATTAACCTTTAAGTCTAATTCCTTACTTTTTAAGCCACTAATGACAGTATATAAAGTGACAGAATCCCTTCCATATTTGATAGTAGATTTAACATCATTATAGGTATCAGGAATTGCATTCAAGAGCACAATAGGAGTATAATCATCGATATTTTTATCACCAGATTGTTTTATATCTTGTACTAACTTTGTAAAAGCATCAAGATTACTATCGATATTCTTATTTAAATCCATCTTATATCGGAAAAAAAATTCAATAAGGAATAACTTATTGGGCAGAGAGGTTTCACAAACGTTTCTTCCAATTTATCCCAAAATTGTTTAGCATTATCAGTTTTGCCTGTTTGTCTAATCACAGGATCAGATAAGTTCAAGATTATAGATGAATGAGCAAACTCAACTATTTCTTCACGTTTCTCACGAGCTACATTTGACTAAAAAGTACCTTCAGTGGCCTTAAAATATTTTTGTTGGACAAGTATGGATTTCATCTTCTATTGCCAGATTCTGAAATCTCCATTGCCATCGAAAGGTGCCATGGTAAATGAAGTAAGAGTACCCATTTTAGTATTTGTAAAAATCACACAAGATTTTAACCAACAACACAGGGTACTATTAATAATGTAAAAGCTGAGATGACAGTTAAATATCACGCAGATATCACAAATACCAAAATCACACAAGATTTTAAAATTAAACGAGCTGGAATCGTAACCCCAAGCCCCTACAAGATCCGAGGAGCACTTACGGTCCAGGCAGGAGAGTTTGGTGTACTCGGAGATTACGACTACCACAGTCTCAACACAAAGATAGTAAATCGAAGCAATCACAGTCATACAGACAAGATATAACAAATAAAAACAGACGGAAGCTAACAGAATAATAAGGAGCAACACACCACCAGCAACATAGTACGAAAAATAAATAAGAAAGAGTTTAAGCTGCAATACCTGAGCGGAACCCTTGGCCGGAATCCGTACGCACTTCCGAATAGAAATTACGTTTAGTAGCTCCGATACCACTGTTGGGCATATATCCGGAATACATAAATTTACACAACTCAGCAGTAAAAAAATTATAAATAAAGGACCTATGGTATTGGAGATTTGGGGATTAATGATTACAAATTAATCCTAGAAATTGAATGATAGAAATAATAACAACTGGAAACAAAACACAGGTCGAAAAATAACAAGTAAAAGATCAAACCGAGCAGATCACACTGGATCTGAAAATATCCAGAGGTGAAGGTGGTGAGAGACGAACACAAGTCCGCTCAGTCCTCCACTCTCGTATACCCACGTCCAAGGCTCAAAACAACGGAAGCCAGCAGCCCTTATTGTACTCAAATCCAGGCGGTTTCACAAAGAAGCACAGGGAATCACAGGTAATACCAGAACCAAGAACCCTATACTCGAAGTTCCTCTCCCCAAGATCTCGGACTAATTTCACTCAGAAAAATGGAAACGATTCACTTAGAAAATCATAAAGATATTTTTGCTTTAAGAATTCTCTCTCAAATTTTTGATATCAGACCTCAAAAATAATCCCAGTATTTATAGGGACGAAACCAGAAACCACAACCACGGTCGTCCGAGGAAGAAGCAACCATCATTATCATTAAGTTGATAAGGGTTGCGTTCATATCGGAACAGATCGGAAAAAACAGAGGCGAGAGAGAGGGTAAAACCGAAGAAGACAAAAGAATCGGGAGAGAGGCGCAAGAGGAAAGGGGGAGAAGTGATTAGGGTTAAGGGTGAAGAAGGTTAATATATCACAAGATGGATGGATGTGATATGCCCAACAAAAAGGCACGGTCGTGATTAACCCCAAGATTATTCTGGAATCCGGGCCTGGGCTTTGGTGTATTAAAGGGACTGGGCTGCACAAGATGTATTATTTATTGGGCTCGGTCACAAAATAATTCATTTGGGCTACGAATAACAACATCATAATTAAATCAACCATCTAGGTACTAATTATACAAGGGTGTGCATGAAAAAATGGTAATCATTTTAATACAAAATGGTAATCATTTTAATACAAAAATTATCAATATATTTTTTTAATTAACATCCATGCGCCAAGATTATTTAACAAAAACTTGTTATTTTCATGAAAAAATCGAAGTGATCATTTGCTCATCTAATCAAGATATACTCGATATATCTATCTTTAATTCATGAAGTTTTACGAGTATATTTGTATTCATAGTTATGGTGGAGAGTGCAGGTGTAAGGTTTATAATAACTGTAAGGTAAAAGGTTCGAACCGTGTATGAACACGTGAGCATGTGATTTTACATATTTTTGTATTTATTGAGCGAAATTATATATATATATATATTATGTGTGTGTGTGTTAATTGCACTATTGAGTTTAATTCATCATTGTTTGGATGATATTACGCTTGCTTATATTTTGTAGGATTTTAAATTATTTCTCTAGCATTTCAAGGATGTAGTAACCAAGCAAGATGGATGTTCGAAGTTCGAACCCCTTTGACTGGTCTGATAATGCACAACATATGTACTTTTAAATGGTGAATGGTATTGCGTAGACTATAATGCCCGTTGTTTGATTATATCTAGTGTTATAGTTACCTTTCGATAATAGTTAGATGTTGTTTTGATCTTTAGATCACTTGGACTTGCTGGTTTAAGTGAATAAATTCAACATTTATTGCTTTATTTTGGATCATGTAAACTTCCTTGTTCTAAATATCATTATTTCTGTTCATAAAATATAGCAATTATAAGCAATTTCTTTGGCCTTGTTCTAATCAGCGGAGTCATTATAACACACCCAAGCTACTCAGAGATATTACAATGTTCTAAGACCTTATGTAAGGATTTTGCTAGGCTAATTAACAAAAGTAATGGTAGTAAAAAAAAAGTATGTCTTGATCGGACAAATCCAATACCAAATAAAGGGTGAAAGTATTATTATTACAACTCACCAAATTGGTAAGGTTTGCGAAATATATATAAGAAAAAACAAAAGAAGATACGTATTTGAGTACAGATACCTCATGCCGAAATATCAAAATATGAGATGATGAGTGCTAATACAATACCACGATAATTTGCAAGGATGTCACAATGCAGTGGCGGATTCAGAATTTTTTATGATCGGGGGCACAATTTTTATTACCGTAATAAAAAAAATCAATAACGAAGTACAATATCATTATAAATGAAGATCATCCAAATCAATTTCCATATGCATCAAAAGAGTAGAACTAAGTTGAGAAATATTATCTGCACTTGAAGATCCGGGTGTCGATATTTTTCTTTTTGAAAATCTTTCCATTCTTTCAACAAACCCTAATTAAAATCAGCAATAAATAAATTAATTTTGTACATACTGTTTGAGGAGAAAGTAAAAGACAGCAAATCAATTGTATTGATAACAATGAATAGAGGGGCCTTTATATAGGCATTACAATGAGAGTCCTTCCATACATAGGATTCCTAGTTAAGGTAAGACATCTAACAGGATCCTACTACTTATGGAAGAGTCTAGAACCTTCCATAACTCTATCCCCCTACAACCAGTATTAGGTAAGACACCAATAAGGGAAGGATTTCCCGGAACACTCCCCCTGTGTCGAACACTAATACTAACATGGTGCATAAGGTGTTACCTCGGTAAAAAACCTTTCCAAGTCAAATAAAACCCCGTGGGAAAAACAAAGACTTTGGTGAGGAAAAAGAGCACAACGCACCAACTACAAATGACATAATCATGTGAAGTATACTCCCCCTGAGGTATACATGACAGCTCATTCCGTCGAGCTATCATTAGTTGAGCTCGGATAATCGACACATGCCGATGCTTCTCACATGTTTCTCAAATGTAGATTTCGGCAGAGACTTAGTGAACAAGTCTGCGATATTCTCATCGGAACTCACTTGTTTCACTTCGATATTCAGCAATTTCTGCTGCTGCTGCTGATTATAAAAGAACTTCGGCGCAATATGTTTGGTATTGTCACCCTTAATGAAACCTAACTTTATCTGCTCAATGCATGCCGCATTGTCCTCAAAGATGCAAGTAGGGGTTGTTGTAGTGGGATCTAATCCACACGTTCCTCGTATATGGTCTATGACTGACCGGAGCCAAATGCACTCCCTTACGGATTCGTGCAATGCAATTATCTCTGCATGGTTCGAGGAAGTAGCAACCAGGGTCTACTTGGTAGATCGCCAAGATATTGCCGTATTCCCAATGGTGAACACATAACCAGTTTGGGAACGTCCTTTATGCGGGTCAGAGAGATAACCGGCATTAGCAAATCCAACTAACGTGTCGTTAGGATTCTCTGCATAAGGGGTAAGCTTGCTCGCATTAACACTTCTGGTAGTCAAGCTACCATGCTTAGCTGCAATATCAGAGGAAGATCGACGCTCGGTATGCATTGTCTGAACCTCAACAATTCCTTTCGGAATATCGCTCTCTTTTGCGTAGGGAAAGAACAATCCAAGATTACTGGAGCCTTTCAAGTATCGAAAGATGTGTTTTACTCCATTCCAATGCCTTATTGTGGGAGCGGAGCTAAATCTCGCTAACAGATTCACAGAGAATGCGATGTCTGGACGAGTACATTGAGCCAGATACAACAACGCACCGATTGCGCTAAGGTACGGTGTTTCTGCTCCAAGGACCTCTTCATCCTCCTCTTTGGGACGAAACGGATCCTTGTTCATTTCCAGACTTCGACCAATCATGGGGGTAGCAAGAGGATGTGCCTTGTCCATACTAAATCGTCTGAGCATTTTGTGGACATAGGCAGACTGATGAATGAGTATGCCATCATCTCGATGTTCTAGCTCTAAGCCCAAGAAGAATCGAGTCCTTCCCAGATCTTTCATCTCGAATTCGGATTTAAGGTAGCAGGCCATTTCATTGACCTCATATATGGTACCGATAACATTCATTTCATCTACATAGACGGCTACAATCACGAATCCTGTATCTGTTCTTTTCACGAAAATTTATGGACAGATGTCACTGTTCTCGTATCCCTTCCCAACCAAGTATTCACTTAGGCGGTTGTACCACATCCTTCTGGATTGTTTCAACCCATACAGTGAGCGATGCAATTTCACAGCGTAAGCGCTCCGTGGTTTAGAGCTACTTGATTTGGGCAATAAAATCCCTTCGGAGACTTTCATATAGATATCTGTATCTAGATCCCCATAAAGATACGCTGTAACCACATCCATAAGCTGCATGTTCAGTTTTTCGGACACTACCAAACTGACCAAGTAGCGGAAAGTGATGATGTCCATAACAGGAGAATATGTCTCCTCGTAGTCAATGCCAGGGCGCTACGAGAAGCCTTGGGCAACTAGTCTCGCTTTGTAATGCATGACCTCATCCTTATCATTGCGTTTACGAACAAAGACCCACTTATGTCCAACTGGTTTAACGCCCACGGGTATTGGCTCGATACGGCCAAATACCTCACGTTTAGCCATTGAGTCTAGTTCAGCCTGCATTGCATCTTTCCATTTCGGCCAATCGGCTCGTTTTTGACATTCAGCAACCGAGCGCGGCTCAGCATCGTTGTCTTCAATAATATCTTGAGCGACAGAGTAGGCAAAAGCATCATCGACTAGCGTGGACGACCTGTCCAATAGTACGTATTCACTCGTACATTGCATCGAGATTTCTTTATTCTATGACATCAACAAAGTTTCCGACGCGTCCATCGATTGTTCCATTGTTGATTCGAGATCATATCCGTAGTCAGAGATAATCTCGTGTGACGGAGTCACTGTGTCGATGATGAGAGGATTTTGTGCCTCCGTTCCTCTTCTCTTTCGAGGTTCGGTATCCTTTCTACCCACTGGCCTCCCCCTCTTTCGAGTAGGGATAAGAGCAGCTGAAGCAGCCGTCCCACCACTAAGCTTGACGCCGGGGGCATCATTCCTTTGGGCGGCTGAACCTTGCCCTATAACTGGGACTTCTAACCTTGGAGGAACATTCGCAGCGGGAATGGTAGATCTTGTCACTTTCGCAGTATCAGTAAAGCTGTCAGGCATCGAATCCGCAACTTTCTGAAGACTGAGAATACGTTGCACTTCTAGCTCGGATTGAGCTGTGCAGGGATCTTGATGAGGCAAGGAGGGAGCACACCAGACAATTTCCTGGCGTTCAACTGGAATCGTTCGATTCCTCTCTCCCCCTAACGACGGGAAGTTTGTCTCATCAAAGTGACAATATGCAAATCTTGCAGTAAACAGATCTCCTGTCAAAGGTTCCAAATAGCGGATAATTTTAGGCAATTCATATATACCTAATCGTCTTTGCGGACCCATTTTAGTATGCTGTGGAGGCGTAATTGGCACATAGACTGCACAACCAAAAATGCGTAAGTGTGAAATATCAGGCTCATATCCAGTTACCAACTGGTACGCACTAAACGGTTGATTGGCAGTGGGTCGAAAGCGAATAAGTATAGCCGCATGCAAAATTGCATAACCCCAGGCAGAAATCGGCAAGTTGGTGCGCAATACCAATGCTCGGGCGATAAGCTGTAACCGCTTAATCATACCCTCGGCAAGGCCATTCTGCGAATGAACATGGGGGACGGGATGTTCAACTTCAATCCCTATCGACATGCAATAGTAGTCAAAAGACTTTGACGTAAACTCACCAGCATTGTCCAATCTTAATGACGAGATTGGGAAGTCGGGGTGGTTAGCCCGTAACTTGATGATTTGTGCTAGGAGTTTAGCAAATGCAGCATTTCTTGTGGATAGCAGAGCGACATGTGACCATCGCGTCGATGCATCAACCAGAACCATAAAATATCTGAATGGTCCGCACTCTGGCCGAGTAGGTCCACAAATGTCCACTTGAATTCTTTGTAAGAAGCGAATGTTTTGTGTTGAGTCTTTAGCAAAGGACGGAGAGGGTATCAACTTTGCTAGTGAACAGGCTTTGCAAAACGATTTATGGGCATTAGAAATTGCCACGGAAGCCTCGGGATTTACGAGAGATGCACCGTCAACCTTATCAGGGCGTGCGATCTTTAATCCCGGTGATACGGTATCAAGTTCACTCACATCAATGCCGATATCGAGTGGTGCTTCCAATCGTTTTATGGACTTGAAAAACGGATGACCATGTGAGTTTTTCAAAATGCGAATCATCATGTCGCGTCCAGGGTGACCGAGTCGGTCATGCCATAGTTGGTATGCTTCGGAATCACACAGCTCATGACTCACAGCATAGGATTCAATAACCCTTATTGTAGTCTGGTATAAACCACTACTTAGACTCATAAGTTTCTCGAGAACGCGGATATCAAGGTGATAACCGTTGGCACGGATATCCCTAAAACTTAGCAAGGTTCGGTTTGCTCTTGGGGCATAGAGAGTATTTGTGACATTAATATGCGTACCATTAGGTAGCAAGAAATGAGCAGGTCCCCTCCCTTGAATTACTTGGGAGGAACCAATCATTGTTGTCACTGAGGATATATATGGCACAATATCCTTAAATAATTGCCTATTCCGAAGAATAGTGTGGGTTGTTCCACTATCAGCAAGGCACTCTATTTCGCCACGAGACATCTACAATAAGACATGAAACTCGATTAGTCTTGTAATGAAAGACATAGCGAAAACTCATTAACTTCGAGTTTGGGGAAATTCTGTAACACCCCCAAAACCATATGGGAATATTACACGCCGTAGACCCTTTCCACAAGGATCTACCAAGCTAAACATCCATAAACAACCAAATACTTGCCCGACCAGGGTCAAACAATAAAATAATACAGACCGTTATGGTCACTTACACGTGAATACACAGACCGATGAGGTCACACAACCTAATCAACAAAACTGACTTAAACGACATTACCCACACACGGGTCGAAATACAATACGGCGGAAGACTGAAATCAACTCTGACAACACAATAAAAATCAGAACAACTCTCGACTCATGATTAGTATCGCAGCTCGTCATCCTCTTGTGCCAATCCTGTGACTGCTCCCCTGAATCTGCATGTACCTGGACGCAAAACAGACATCCACCCCCCAATTACTCGGGGGTTAGTAAAACTCCACTGTTTTACTAGTGCAAGTATCAAATCATACGAAATGTAACAAGCAATTAATAATCGTGAATCAAATATAATAATCAAGTATCAAATATTCCCGGGAGGTTTTCACAAGGGAAGATAAGCTATGAAGCACTCGAAAATAAGATTATCATCTCGGGAATTTTTAGAATTTCAAAACCTTTCGAAAATCTTAGGGTCTTAACCCAAATCTCAAATTGTATTTCAACAATTTACAGTACGAAAATATTTCCATAAATCTCGTGGGGCTCGGCCCAACATTCTTTCTTAAAACTTTTCCTTTAAAAACTTTGATTTGAAAAGTATCATGCTCATGATACCGTGATCCACTGTCACGTGTCTCCGTAGGTTCAACAACCCGCACGGACTACGTCACGCACAATTAAACAAACATAATTAATTTCGACACCGTGATCCACTGTCACGTGTCTCCGTAGGTTCAACAACCCACACGGACTATTAACCAGACATAACTAATTCCGACACCGTGATCCACTGTCACGTGTCTCCGTAGGCATAACAACCCGCACGGATTATATCAATCACAATAATCACACACACAGTCCTGACACCGTAGTCCACTGCCACGTGTCACCGTAAGCCCCGTTGAGCTCACCCGTTTGGACGCACTGTGTCCGAAACTCATGGTCCACTGCCATGCGTTATCGTAGGCCTCGTCAGACCAGCACGATTGGACCTCAGTACCTCACTAAGTTCTGACCCCGTAGTCCACTGCCACGAATCCTCGTAGGTCCCG
The DNA here is from genome assembly GCA_033398695.1 of Orobanche coerulescens. Lineage (NCBI taxonomy): Eukaryota > Viridiplantae > Streptophyta > Magnoliopsida > Lamiales > Orobanchaceae > Orobanche > Orobanche coerulescens. The sequence goes on along the minus strand of CM065805.1, from coordinate 200,160,726 downwards.
TCGAACCAACACGAGTGAACTTAGCGGTCGCACACATATTCACATTCACATTACATACAACAATGAGCGCAGTTTAGTCAATCACGTTGATCACCACAAAATCGTACATCATACGCACACAACACAATCTCAATACTCTCAACAAAACTATCATCAATCTACGACACACAACCAACATAACACACGTTCGGTACACAATACATTGCACAACCAAGTGTACAACCATCCCATATGTACGTCGCAATCCTGCACAAATGTCACAACACCTAACACGTATACCAATATAACACTATTATCACAAAGCCTTCAAATTGCGGAATACACAACCAATTCAAACGGAACATATTTACGAAGGCAAGCAAAATCATCATAAATCTCATACGTGATCACTAATCGGAAGATACAAGTCGTATAATAAGATACTTGCCTCGATATCGGCACGCAAGTATTCCAACGAACGTGGTTCAACCGGAAGGCTTCGAAACGCTCGATGTTATCGAAAAGAAAGACGATAACGAACGGAAGGGTTCAACTCGGTTTCTTCGCAAGAAACTCGACCCTAACAACATATAATCAATAAATCATCGATCATACGAGGAAGAATAATCGTAGAACGCCCGAAAACCCCTCTATGACATTTTACCGGACACCTTCAAGGCGTCGATCAAGAACTCGACCAAAACAACGAACCGATACGATCCAACCATAGAATAACGATGAAAATGATATAACACATCTAAATAATCATCAATACATCACAATCCTAAGTTAAATCGGATTAAACGGACGAAATCGAACAAAATACCCAAAATCCCCAAAATTAGATTATCAAGAAATCTAACCTTGATTTGGTAGATAGGAGGAGGTTATGGGATGATTGATTGATGTTAGAAACTCAAGAACTTCGTGGATTGATATATAAACAACATCTAATCACGTATTCCAAGCCCCAGCCGCGGAAGGAAATGAGAGGGATGAGAAAAATGGGTGTAAACCCGTCTGCTCGAACATATATATACTCCCCAGCATCCTACCGACCACTTACGGCCGTAACCGGCAGACCTTACGGCCGTAACCGGCATTCGTCAAAATCCGCTCAGCGCATGCCGATCGCTTACGGCCGTAACCGACAGGGCCTTACGGCCGTAACTTCGGACTTACGGCCGTACCCGGCAGGTCCTTACGGCCGTAACCGGCATTCGTTCGGAAGCTGCCTGGCACCCGTACGGCCGTAACTCTCGGCCCTTACGGCCGTAACCGGCATTCGTCAGGCCATGCCTGTCGATCACTTACGGCCGTAACCAGCACCTTACGGCCGTAACTCGGCCAGGCCAGTACCTGCTGCGGCCGTCTCGGTCGTGGCCACTCCGACGGTCCGAACGACCCCGAAACCCGAACCTGAATATGAATCGAAAATACGGTTACGAAGTACTCACAAAGACGAACCCAAGCGCTAAGAGAACACACGATTCCGACGACCCGAAGGCTCGAAATTCGACAACGGAAAGTAATTACCCCAAACTTTGGGAAATTACGAAAATAGCCCAAAACGTCCGAAAATCACGATACGTGATCGAATAACCAAACCGAAGTTCACAACACGTCTAACAAAGTTAAACGGACTTATGGGAAACTCGAAACAGCAGTTTCCAACGAGATTCGCAAGAATCGAACTCAAGTGCAGAAAAGTCGCCAAAAAGCACGGAACTCAACAAAACGACACCGAAACGAACTCGGATGACAAAAAGTGCAGAATTAATCATTCTCGGAATGATGAAAAGGTCATGAACGAGTCGTCAAAACAGACTTTCGCCGAAAAAAAGAAATTATCAGAAATCGAAATTACGGGTATTACATTCTACCCTCCTTAAAAGAAGTTTCGTCTCGAAACTTAAAACAAATAGGGAGAAGCAATATCCCCACCAGGAAAACTCGACGACATACACAAAAACCGAAAACTCGCGCCCAACGGCGAAACGCTGCAAGAAACGCAAAGACACATACGGCGTGAAAACACGCTCCACGACGACCAACACAACGCCACCGATAGAGACATAATAAAACCAACAAGTGACAAGCGTCATCAAACTGATAATACAACCAAGTCGATTATCCGAACAATCACAAAACACAAAGCACCCATTACAAGGAAACACACACAATCAAGAAAACAGAAATAAACACACAAACGATCCACAAGGACAACCACAAACAATTCGGACTACGCCGAAGTCCTCAAAAACTACACTAGGCATTTCTATGTCCTTTCGGAGCAGAGACGCAGCCTCAATCCCCAAATCTCTCAACTACCGTCTCACAATGCACGGCTCGGTGACCCACTTGGCCACACTCGAAACAGTTGACTAACGGTAAACGACAATTCTTCGCAGTACGAGATCAGGCAACAACAGTCAGACAACCCCGATCGAACAAAAACGATCGAACAACAACGACCGAACAACAATGATCGAACACAACGATCAAATAACAATGATAGGACAACAATGATCAAATAACAATGATCGAACAAGAATGATCAAATAAAAATGATCGAATGACAACAGTCGAACAATGACTCCGAAGTCCCCACTTCAACTCCAGACATTAAAAGAACTGGTAGAAAGTGAAAGACGTTACTTCCAAACAAGGTTCACAACCAGTTCGAACGATGACAACTGAGACATCAAAGAAGTTCAAAAGTATCGACGAACACGTGCACGTCGATAGAATTTAGAAGGAGGAACTGCAGAAGTCAAATATAGTACGGGTATTACATCCGAACTCTTATAAAAGAAATGTCGTCCCCGCAACTCACAACAACGGAAACAAGGTCACAACACAAAAAGCATCCGACAGAAAAATCTCCCATGGGTCTCTCAGAGCCGATCCTGATATCTGTGCTGAAGCGCGAACTCCGAAAGTCTCATTAGCCAATTCGAAAAACTAAATTCGGTGTCCCTCGAGTCCTCACTTGAAACGCGTTACTGACGAGAAGGACAATTTACACATGTATGCCCCGGCACATCACAGTTGAAACACCTCGGCTCGGCATACCGAAAATACAAATGCTAGATACAATGGGGCATAACGTCGCAAAACAACATAGCGGAGATGCCAACTCAGCACAACAAAAAATCATAACAAATATCATATACAACGATTACCATCGTAAAGTAATACACACACAAACACTACAGCAACGACGGTATCTTTCGGCGACCTCAACGGCCCGAACGATAACCAGCACATAATTGCAAACATCATGAAACAATCACACATGTACCTAAATGTACAAACCCAAGCTTCAACAACTCACACTCGTGCGACAACACGCAAATCACCACGAGGCGACAAATAGTAAATACCAGTTCACACTTCTCACAGAGGGCTAGTACTACAAATACGTGGCAACGCCTCAACGTTCATGCCACCAATTCGATCATATTCGGAAGTTAACATCATAACGACAAAGCAAACATCATACATACATTTCCAAACGCAAACGGGAATTGATAGGTTTTAAAAAAAATTAAAACCCCCCTTTTGAAAATAATTTCGGAAACACCGATTGATCTTGAGTATCACCCTTCAAAAAAAATACAAACGTGAAACATCGTTGTCGAGACTTTGAAAAACTATTTCGCATTCGGTAAAAATGAGGACACTTTCTTTTCGTTAAAAACTTTCGGAATTTGGTCCTCGAGGTAGAAGAATTTTGAAACATATTGTGGCACCTTGGAAGCACCACGAGAAAGCAATTCATTTTAAAAGTACGTCTCGAAATTTATTTTCTAAGACACTCAAGGTTTTCAAAGATAATTCAATGGGCTAGTATGCCCAAAAATTTCAGATAATTACACGGAATATTATAGCGCCGTGGGTCCCGCACCGGAACCCACCAGGCTAAAACCATTTACAAAAACGCCAAAAAGGCCGATGACGGTAATATTTCAAAAACTCACAAAAGCCATTTACAAAATACTAAATACCGTCATAAGAATTTCGAAACCCATCAAGGTTCTCAATTTTTACACCATACCACCCCTCACAGTGGTTCAAAGGTAAAACACAATAGGCCCAGTTTTATACATATACTATATGTCACACGTATTAAATACAACTATATTCACAACACCGTGCAAATAAAATTATGCACCGCAATTAATTCATTTAGATAAAATCATGATGCACAGGTACTTCGCATAAAAGAGGAGACTTACGTCCACATGCCACACGGAGATGACGGTCACCCACGATACTAATCTCATCCGACAACATACCCGACACGTTGTGACTATGCACAACTCAACTTGTCACTCGACATCTCGAATGCCAAAACCACACCATACTCGACAACTCACGACTCGACTTGACCCGACAGCCTAGGTTTCCGCAACCTAAGCTCTGATACCATAAATGTAACACCCCCAAAACCATATGGGAATATTACACGCCGTAGACCCTTTCCACAAGGATCTACCAGGCTAAACATCCATAAACAACCAAATGCTTGCCCGACCAGGGTCAAACAATAAAATAATACAGACCGTTATGGTCACTTACACGTGAATACACAGACCGATGAGGTCACACAACCTAATCAACAAAACTGACTTAAACGACATTACCCACACACGGGTCGAAATACAATACGGCGGAAGACTGAAATCAACTCTGACAACACAACAAAAATCAGAACAACTCTCGACTCATGATTAGTATCGCAGCTCGTCATCCTCTTGTGCCAATCCCGTGATCGCCCCCGAACTGCATGTACCGACGCAAAGCAGACATCCACCCCGATTACTCGGGGTTAGTAAAACTCCTTTGCTTTTACTAGTGCAAGTATCAAATCATACGAAATGTAACAAGCAATTAATAATCGTGAATCAAATATAATAATCAAGTATCAAATATTCCCGGGAGGTTTTCACAAGGGAAGATAAGCTATGAAGCACTCGAAAATAAGATTATCATCTTGGGAATTTTTAGAATTTCAAAACCTTTCGAAAATCTTAGGGTCTTAACCCAAATCTCAAATTGTATTTCAACAATTTACAGTACGAAAACATTTCCATAAATCTCGTGGGGCTCGGCCCAACATTCTTTCTTAAAACTTTTCCTTTAAAAACTTTGATTTGAAAAGTATCATGCTCATGACACCGTGATCCACTATCACGTGTCTCCGTAGGTTCAACAACCCGCACGGACTACGTCACGCACAATTAAACAAACATAATCAATTCCGACACCGTGGTCCACTGTCACGTGTCTCCGTAGGTTCAACAACCCACACGGACTATTAACCAGACATAACCAATTCCGACACCGTGATCCACTGTCACGTGTCTCCGTAGGCATAACAACCCGCACGGACTATATCAATCACAACAATCACACACACAGTCCTGACACCATAGTCCACTGCCACGTGTCACCGTAAGCCCCGTCGAGCTCACCCGGTTGGACGCACTGTGTCCGAAACTCATGGTCCACTGCCATGCGTTATCGTAGGCCTCGTCAGACCAGCACGATTGGACCGCAGTACCTCACTAAGTTCTGACCCCGTAGTCCACTGCCACGAATCCTCGTAGGTCCCGTCGAACCAACACGAGTGAACTTAGCGGTCGCACACATATTCACATTCACATTACATACAACAATGAGCGTAGTTTAGTCAATCACGTTGATCACCACAAAATTGTACATCATACGCACACAACACAATCTCAATACTCTCAACAAAACTATCATCAATCAACGACACACAACCAACATAACACACGTTCGGTACACAATACATTGCACAACCAAGTGTACAACCATCCCATATGTACGTCGCAATCCTGCACAAATGTCACAACACCTAACACGTATACCAATATAACAATATTATCACAAAGCCTTCAAATTGCGGAATACACAACCAATTCAAACGGAACATATTTACGAAGGCAAGCAAAATCATCATAAATATCATACGTGATCACTAATCGCAAGATACAAGTCGTATAATAAGATACTTGCCTCGATATCGTCACGCAAGTATTCCAATGAACGCGGTTCAACCGGAAGGCTTCGAAACGCCCGATGCTATCGAAAAGAAAGACGATAACGAACGGAAGGGTTCAACTCGCTTTCTTCGCAAGAAACTCGACCCTAACAACATATAATCAATAAATCATCGATCATACGAGAAAGAATAATCATAGAACGCCCGAAAACCCCTCTATGACATTTTACCGGACACCTTCAAGGCGTCGATCAAGAACTCGACCAAAACAACGAATCGATACGATCCAACCATGGAATAACGAGGGAAATGATATAACACATCTAAATAATCATCAATCCATCACAATCCTAAGTTAAATCGGATTAAACGGACGAAATCGAACAAAATACCCAAAATCCCCAAAATTAGATTATCAAGAAATCGGATTAAACGGACGAAATCGAACAAAATACCCAAAATCCCCAAAATTAGATTATCAAGAAATCTAACCTTGATTCGGTAGATCGGAGGAGGTTATGGGATGATTGATTGATGTTAGAAACTCAAGAACTTCGTGGATTGATATATAAACAACATTTAATCACGTATTCCAAGCCCCAGCCGCGGAAGGAAATGAGAGGGATGAGAAAAATGGGTGTAAACCCGTCTGCTCGAACATATATATACTCCCCAGCATCCTGCCGACCACTTACGGCCGTAACCGGCAGACCTTACGGCCGTAACCGGCATTCGTCAAAATCCGCTCAGCGCATGCCGATCGCTTACGGCCGTAACCGACAGGGCCTTACGGCCGTAACTCGACTTACTGGCCGTGCGGCAGTCCTTACGGCCAGAATCGCATTCGTTCGGAAGCGCACGGCACCCGCATTTATCAGTAACTCTCACCCTTACGGCCGTAACCGCATTCGTCGTGCCATGCTCGCCGATCACTTACGGCCGTAACCAGCACCTTACGGCCGTAACTCGCCGAGCCGTCTGCTCGCCGCGGCCGTCTCGGTCGTGGCCACTCCGACGGTCCGAACGACCCCGAAACCCGAACCTGAATATGAATCGAAAATACGGTTACGAAGTACTCACAAAGACGAACCCAAGCGCTAAGAGAACACACGATTCCGACGACCCGAAGGCTCGAAATTCGACAACGGAAAGTAATTACCCCAAACTTTGGGAAATTACGAAAATGGCCGAAAACGTCCGAAAATCACGATACGTGATCGAATAACCAAACCGAAGTTCACAATACGTCTAACAAAGTTAAACGGACTTACGGGAAACTCGAAACAGCAGTTTCCAACGAGATTCGCAAGAATCGAACTCAAGTGCGGAAAAGTCGCCAAAAAGCACGGAACTCAACAAAACGACACCGAAACGAACTCGGATGACAAAAAGTGCAGAATTAATCATTCTCGGAATGACAAAACGGTCATGAGCGAGTCGTCAAAACGGACTTTCGCCGAAAAAATGAAATTATCGGAAATTGAAATTACGGGTATTACAAATTCGACCAAGTCGGTTAGGATCAAAGTTAGCACAATCGCTGGAAATAATTTCCGCGCAGCTTGACCTTTATTCACTAAAATAGCAATAACTTCTTCGTTAAGAAGGCTATGGATGAACGGTCAGTTGTTTTGGAAACTAGACTTCCGTATCTTTTTGTCCATATGTCGTGCACTTTCTGGATCATTAAGCTCAGATCTCAGTGCTCGTTTAAAGTTGCTATTTTGGTATTTTCCTATTGTTGAGTGATAGAGCAAGGTTGAAGCCTTTTTCAAAAGCATTATTGTTGATACAATACTATGGCAATATGGCCATATGAGCGTTTAAATACTTCAAAACGCATCTTGGTGTTCGATTTATATCTCGGCTAATGATCCTTTCGGTAACTCCAACTTGGTAGACTTGCAGAGAAAGTAGGAATGTCGGTACAGCTAAGGCTGTATAAAAACCACTGATTCTGTTTGAACTTTCAAAGCATAAACAAATACCAAGGAGGATGCGCCTAGTATTGATCAAAAGTTTTGATGAAATCCACCAATGTATCAATTTAACCAAGCAATTCATTTACTGAGTAATTGTTTTGTGATAAATCAAACATGCTTTCGAAGGGAAAATAAAATTTGTTTTTGCACAATCACAGCAATTAAAAGAATTTTATTCATCATGGCCAACTTTATTACATTCATGAAAATCCAAAGTAGTTCTCAGAAACTAGAAACAAGACAAAACATAACCAAAGCGTAAAACTAGTCAAACTACAATGATCTAGTCAAAGTCGGCAACATCCATATGTTGGTCTTTGTCCGCAATGGTGAGAGGAGGGATCTCAGTAGGGATCTCAGTATGGTTCACCTCCGTATTCTCATTATCTTCCTCCATGTAATTTGACTCTTGAGTCAAGTACTGTTTATAGTGCTTGTAGTAAGCTTGGATGTTCTTTGGCGCCTTGCAATTACGGTAAGTATGCTTCTTCGATCCGCAAGTATAGTAATTCCGGCCTTCCTTTGGAGTGGTTCCATTCCCAGCGGCAGGAGGCGGTCCACGTGGTTGGGTTCCACTAGGTCCCGTGGCCGAGCCACCTTGCCTCTTCCACACATTAGAACGACGACCTCGTCTTTTCCCTCGCTTGCTCGAGTCATGCACCCGTGGTGCTTGCAAAAACTGAGTAGCGTTGCCTTTTCTATTTTGTCGTGGTGCCTTCCTGTGGGTAGCCTGATTCACTTCCAGAATCGGCTTCGTACCAGCTGGGCGCGCATTGCTATTGAGAATAATCTCATGGTGCCTTTCTTTTTTCGCGAGGTGGGAGATAAGGTAACTAAAATTTTTAATTCTCCCTTCCTCATAGGCAACGCGCAGCTGATGAGCAATCACACTTGCTCCCACGGGAAACGTGTTAAGAGTCTTCTCGATCAAATCTTGATCAGACTTCTTGACACCACAAAAACCAAGATCAACGCGAAGATCGAGGATGGCTTGATTATAGGCTTCCGCATTCGCATAATCCAAAAATCGGATTTGCTCCCACTGAAGTTGCAATTCGGGGAAGCGCTGATCATGCACATTATTAAATCGTTGTTCGAGTGTATCCCATAGTTCTTTGGGGGTTTGCAAATTCATATAACACTTTTTCAACAACGGATGTATATGTCTACGCAAGTATATCAGTGCATTAGCCTTGGTTTCCTCGCTCGGTTCTTGAGCGGTAGGCTAGTTAGAGGGAAAGATGGTGGTGGTAAATCTCTTACCGACGAACGCCAAGAGAACGTCTGAGACCCACCTATGGTACTCCTTACAAGCATGGTCAAGGATGTCGAACTCCGGATGAACATTGGAGCTTTGTGCCACCTACAAGATATAAACAAGAGAAAGTCAGTCTTGTTGGATTTTCAGTGACAATGTAAACGGTCACAATCGATGCTTTTAAAAGCGTGTAACATAACTGTTACTCGATTTAATTCCCTTAATTGTTGTTTAGTAAAGTCGACAAAAAACGGCTATATCAGATCGCACCCAGATACGTGGTGTATGCAACAACCACAAGTATCGACTTTTCAACAATTCCATGACTCCCCCAGGACCGTCACATAGTTTTCTTCGACACGCATAGATACCGACTTCTCTCGCGGTCTCATCCACCGCAAAGTAGCGTGGGAGATAAAGAACCCAAAGACCCGTTTCCCCAAAAGAAAAATTCCCAAAAGAAGAGAATTGAAATAGGGACAAGTCAGATAATTACCTCGATTATAAAATTAGGCACGTGCTGAATTTGTGGTGTGCTTTGATCTACCGGTTGGTACTCGATGCGACGATGTGAAACCGGAGGTGCAATTTTGGCGGCTTCCGAAGATAAGTTGATGTTCGGGTTTTGGTCCGAGATTCAGAAGTGGGTCGGACTTGGCTGGGCTGGAGCTGGCCGGCGGCGGTGGTCAGTGGCGGTCGGCGGCGGCGGCGGTTGGCGGCGGCGGTCTGGCGGTGATGTTCCGGCTGGACTGGATCGACGGCGGCTTCCCGACGGCAACGGTGGTCCGGCGTGGCGGGCTGGCGGCGGCGTTAGGCGGCTAGGCCCAGCGGCGGTGTGGGCTAGTAGCGCGGCGACGGCAGGCGGCGGTGGCAAAGAGGCGGTGGCGGCAGGCAGCGGCCGGTGGCAGAAAGGCGGCGGGTGCTGCCGGTGGTTTGGGCCGGGCACGGTGGTTGGCCGGCGGTGGTTGGGCCGGCAATGGCGATGGTGTGCGGCGCAGAATCGGATCGGCGGCTGGCGGTGGTTGCGGGCGGGATGCAATCGGGGGCAGCGGCGGGCGGCAAAGAAAGTGGCGGTGGTCGGCGTGGCAAGCTGGTGGCCGATTTTCTTTTTTTTTTTTCGTTCGAGCTACGTGCTGATAACATGTTTGAGGAGAAAGTAAAAGACAGCAAATCAATTGTATTGATAACAATGAATAGAGGGGCCTTTATATAGGCATTACAATGAGAGTCCTTCCATACATAGGATTCCTAGTTAAGGTAAGACATCTAACATGATCCTACTACTTATGAAAGAGTCTAGAACCTTCCATAACTCTATCCCCCTACAACCAGTATTAGGTAAGACACCAATAAGGGAAGGATTTCCCGGAACACATACTGATTAATAGTAACAATTAACAAATAAAAAATTATATAAATACTTCAAACTCAAAGAAAATAAATTGACAGCACACACCGATCGGAAAGGAGAGAGAGAGAGAGAGAAATACCTCAAAGTGGGTCTGGTGGGTTGGGGCGGGGCGGGCGGATCTTCGCTGGGTGCTGGTTGGGCGTCGGGGCGTGTGTGATTTTTCGTCGGCGTGCTGGCTGCTGGGTGGGCGTCGGCTGCAGTCTGTAGAGTCTCAGAGAAGCAGATAAAGAAGAAAAGAAAAGAAAAGGAAAAGGAAAGAAAGAGAAGGAAAAGAAAATGGGAGGAGTTGTTGGATAAGAATAGTCAAACAAATACTAATTTTTATTAAATAATATATATATATATATATATATATATATACTTTTTTTTAACCGTGGGCATGTCCTCCCCCAAAGGTGAATGTGGGTCCGCCCCGTCACAATGTACGAGACGCACATAACATCTATCCCACTAAGAATCCCAAAAATATCTAGAGGCTTCATCGGACCATGCCAAGAATTACAACAACATTTGAAGGCCTCAGACAAACTCTAGGATAAGCAGGCCCGGACCTGGGCCTAGGCCCGAGGTGCGACGGCCCAGGGCCCAAGTTGGAAGGGGGCCCATAATTTTTTAAAATATATATATATATATATATATATATATATATGCCAAAAAAATCCATTCATATCTGCCCAAGTTGAAACACACAACTTTTCATCTACCATACAACGTTCTTCTATAGTTGCCAGCTGTCGCCATCGCACTCTCTCCACTTCTAATTGTTGGCCCATTAAGCGAGTTTCACATATTCATTTCCCAAAGGGGAAGTCTAGAGAGAGAAAGAGCAAGTCATCCGGATCTTGAAATTCACTCTGCAACTGCAACTAGCGATTTGCTATATTTGCTCGTATTCTTCCTCCGCCTCTTCCATTGAAATCCTTGGGTCTGTGCATTTTTCAGAAAAGGTAAACGCACCAACCGACAGGCCCGGCCCTGGGCCTAGGCCCGAGGTGCGACGGCCCAGGGCCCTAGTTGGAAGGGGCCCATATTTTTTTAAAAAATCTTTATATATATATATATATATATATATATATATATATATATGCCAAAAAAATCCATTCATATCTGCCCAAGTTGAAACACATAACTTTTCATCTACCACACAACGTTCTTCTATAGTTGTCAGCTGTCGCCATCGCACTCTCTCCACTTATAATTGTTGGCCCGTTAAACGAGTTTCACATATTCATTTCCCAAGGGGGAAGTCTAGAGAGAGAAAGAGCAAGTCATCCGGATCTGGAAATTCACTCTGCAACTGCAACTAGCGATTTGCTAAATTTGCTCATATTCTTCCTCCGCCTCTTCCATTGAAATCTTTGGGTCTGTGCATTTTTCAGAAAAGGTAAACGCACCAACCGATCTACGTTAATTTTTATCATTAGATCTGTTAATGGTGCAATAATTCATCTCTAGTTCTCTCTCTCTCTCTCTCTCTCTCTCTCTCTCTCTCTATATATATATATATATATATATATATATATATATATATATATATTACTGCCAAAAAATTTCTCATTACCTTATAATGTTTACTTTTGTTTACTGTTCCGTTCTTTTCTTACAGAACAATTGTTGAGGGAGAAAAGTTTGTTCAAATTGAGAAAATTGGCGCTGGATTGTCCGTAAGTTCTATATATTAATATTTTCTTTTTACTTATTTTGATTTTATTTATTTTACAAATTATTTATTAGAGGTGTTCTTTTGTTTACAGAATAATTGTAAGGAGAAAAGTTTGTTTTTATGGACAGAAACAAGACACATTGGTGGAGAAAAGTTTGTTTTTCTGGACAGAACAGGTGCTATTGTTCTCTTTCTGGCGTGTTTTTTACATCTCTATTACATCTGATTTATTACTATGTTGTCTAAAAAATATTTATCCGGTAGTGAAAAACGAAAAAAAAGAAAACGAACTGAAGAGCTAATAAAATCACAACAAGGGGCATTGGATAAATTTGTTTTAAAAAAAGATACCCAAGAAAATTTGGATCAATCGAACAAAAATGTAGATAGTAATGAAAACGAAAATGTAGATATATCAACTGAAAATTTAGATAACAATGAAAATGTGCTTAATGATTCTATTGTAGTTTGTGATGTGCCTAATACATCCCATATTGATAATCTTGGAATTGATGATGAACAAAAAAATTGTGGTTTTGATATTTATGATCCAAGAAATTGGGAAAATCTTGATAATACCACCAAGGATATTCTAATTGAAAAGGGGCCTATTAGAGAAATGAATCTTGAGTTTCCGTTGGACAAAAATTTTAGGCATTTTTCATATGCATATTATTCGATAAAATTGAGTAATGGTGAGATTAGTGATCGAAAATGGTTGGTTTATTGTAAACCTGTTGACAAAGTATATTGTTTTTGTTGCAAGTTATTTAAATCTTCTAGTAACTCATGTTTGCTAGCAAATGAGGGCTTAAGTGATTTGAAACATATTAGCCAAAGACTCAAACAACATGAAAATAGTGCCGAACATATGATTAATATGAATACTTGGAATGAATTGAGAATAAGATTAGACAAAAATCAAACAATTGATAAGCATTTGCAAGAAGAATTAATGAAAGAAAAAGAGCGCTGGAAACAAGTTTTACGAAGAATATTTTCTGTTGTGAAATGTCTTGCTAAGAATAATCTTGCCTTTCGAGGATCCAATGAAAAATTATATCAAGATAGCAATGGCAATTTTCTTGGATTGATTGAAATGATTGCGGAATTTGATTTTGTAACACCCCGAGATATTCGGAATAATTACAGGCTCTTATGATCTGTAAAGATCTGAAAATGAGTGCCGTACAAATAGTGTCTCCAAATTTTCAAGGCAAAGACTACAGCTGCTAACTCCAGATCATGAGTCGGGTAATTTACTTCGTATGGTTTCAACTACCGAGAAGCATACGCAATCACCTTATCTCTTTGCATCAACACACATCCCAAACCCTGATTTGAAGCTTCGCTGTACACCATGAACCCATCAGCTCCATCTGGTAATGCTAATATAGGTGCTGTCGTTAGTCTCTTCTTAAGCTCATCAAAACCAGCCTGGCACTTCTCATTCCACATGAACTTTTGAGTTTTCTGCAACAGCTCAGTGAGCGGACGAGCAATTTTGGAAAATCCCTCTACAAAGCGGCGATAATATCCAGCAAGTCCTAGGAAACTCCGGACTTCTTTCACGTTACTAGGAACTTCCCATTTCAAGATTGCTTCGACTTTTTTCGGGTCCACCTGAACCCCGTCGGCTGATATCACATGCCCAAGGAAGGTTACTTCCCTAAGCCAGAACTCGCACTTGGAAAGCTTTGCATACAGCTGTTCCTTCCTCAAGGTGCTCAAAACCACACGCAAATGTTCAGCATGCTCCTCTGCGTCCTTCGAATATATCAAGATGTCATCAATGAAGACGACCACAAATTTATCCAAGTATTCTAAGAACACCCGATTCATCAATTGCATGAACACCGCAGGAGCATTGGTAAGTCCAAATGGCATTACTACAAATTCATAATGCCCGTACCGGGATCTGAAAGCAGACTTCGGTACATCCGATTTCTTAATTCTCAACTGATGGTATCCTGATCGCAAGTCAATCTTCGAGAATACCCTTGCCCCTTGAAGTTGATCAAACAAGTCGTCGATCCGAGGTATAGGATACTTATTCTTGATCGTCATTTTGTTAAGCTCCCTGTAATCGATACACAGTCGGAGGGATCCGTCTTTCTTCCGGACAAAGAGAACGGGCGCTCCCCAAGGAGAAACGCTAGGTTGAATATAACCCTTCTGTGACAATTCCTCCAGTTGCTTCTTGAGTTCATACATCTCGGTTGGCGCCATACGGTATGGTGCTCTGGAAATAGGGGCTGCTCCAGGCTCTAATTCGATGGTGAATTCCACTTCCCTCTGCGGAGGTAGCCCAGGTAGTTCGTTAGGAAATACGTCGGAGAATTCATTCGCAACTGGAATCGATGAGAGCTCTATTCTTTCCTCTTTCCTCATGGCATAGCACCAAAGTCCATGACATCCCTGCTTCAGTAATTTCACGGCTTTCATTGCCTTGATCAATTTTCCCGAGCTTCCCGGTCTCCATCTTTGGAATAAGTGTTCAGATCCGTCATCAGCAATGATAGAAATAACTCTCTCCCGGTAATTCAGAATAGCTCCATAACGGTTGAGCCAATCGTCTCCGAGAATTAAATCGTCACCGTAGATGTCAACTACAATAAGATTCGATAGCCAATCTCTTCCTCCTATAGTTACTGGAAAATCCCTAGCCTCTAGGGTTCCCACAATTTTCTCTCCGCTCGGTAATCCCACAACATAATGTTCACAATTATACAAGCACGAGATTTTCAAACGATTTACACAGTTCAAAGATATAAAAGAATGCGTAGCTCCCGAATCGAACAAGACACTAACTGGTTGCAAAAGGATCTGAATCGTACCTGATGCAACAGCTGTGTTCTGATCATCCTTCTTCATCTCGTAAATACGTGGAGGAACGGACCCAGCGCTGGATGCCTCTCTTTTCCCAACATTCTGCTGTGGGAAACCGCTCTGCTGCGTCTGGTTTACACTAGTGTCCTTCGGAACCGGTACAGGAGTGCGAGTACCAAAAGATCGGGTCGCATTCCCACAAAATGTTGCGTGATGTCCTTCCTGTCCACACTTGAAACAGGTCACAGCAGGCGCGAAACAATCACGTCGAACATGTCCCGCTTTGCCACAGTTATAACACTTCTTCCTGCGTCAAAGCAGATTGGTCGCCGGAACTTCTTTCCGCCTCGAGAAGGATACGGAGGTCGCCTGGATGAATGAAAAGAGGACTGACCCCTGCGAGGCCCGCTACTCTTATTCTCCGCGAAGTTGCCAGACACCTTCTGTTTCTTTGCTTCCGTCGATTTCTCTACTGCTGCCTCCTTCATATCATAGGCCAACGCCTTGTCCTGATACTGTCGCAAGGTGGTACATTCAAATCCGGACATATATTGCTGAATTTCCGGCTTCATTCGCATGTCAAAATGGAAAATCCTTTCCGCCTCGGTCCTGACCAAGTGGCGCACATAAGTCAGCTTGTGATTAAAGGTCTTAATCACATCCGTCACAGATGTTTCTGAATTTTGTGGTGAGAAAAACTCCCGAACTCGGGCTTCTCTAACTGGGCGAGGATAATACTGTGCCTCCATCATCAATTTGAATTCCGTCCAGTCAACATTGTGTTCCTCCGGTCGAATGGCCTCCCACCAGTCGAAAGCCTCCCCAGTCAGAAGATACTGGGCGACCGGAACCTTCCTATCGTTGGGACAGTTAATCCCTGCAAAAATCTTTTCTAATTCCTTCAGCCAGTGATCCCAAGAAAGCGTCTCAGCAGAACCGTCAAATTTCGGAGGATGCAATTTGACCACTTCGGTAAGCCATTTATCTCCTCGATTATCCACGTTATGCTGCTGTCCCATCGCCGTCTGCATGCGATCCACAACTTGAGCAAACTGGTTTATCTGGGCAACTACCTGCTGAAGCACTCCCGGCACGTTAGGATCTGCATTATTATTTGCCGATCCCTGCTGTCCCCCGGAATGGGAATCCGTTCGACTAGCGGTTATTTCTGGGGTAGATACCGACTCTTCTTGTCTCGCATTTCCACGTCCGCGTCCGCCTCCACGACCTCCTCTCAACATACTGTAAACATAAATACTCAATATCCAGGGCAAACTTTCTAAAAGTACATCCATCAATGTTCACAAAACATGAATAAAATAAAACGGTAGTATTTGAGATTTAGGAACTTACAACCACGGTCCACACGACGATGCTGGCTTAGCAGTGATGTTACGAACGACCAATAATCAAATAACGTAAACAGACCCAACTAACCCGACTGCCAAGATATCCATGAATCTTAGCTCCGATACCATATTCTGTAACACCCCGAGATATTCGGAATAATTACAGCGCCGTAAACCCTTTAGGTAAGGATTTACAAGGCTAATTTTAAAAGGAGTGTAAATATAAACCAATCGTACAACTGAAATTCAAATACAGATTTGATTCAACCGATCAAATGAGTTAACTTGTACAACCATATCGAAAAGACATTATTAAAACAGACGTACTCGAGTACTAAATAGACCAAGAAGACAAATCACAATAACAATAAACATCAACCACATCACTGAGCCATTTCATCGTCCTGTCGGTACTGTGGTTGCTTCCTCGCTCCTCGGCTACCTGAACATCAAAACAATGTCCACCCCCGAAGGGGTTAGCAAAATAATGCTAGTACAAGTATCGTAATACACAAATCATCAATGCATCATAAAACATGCAAAACGGACTTCCGTCACTGGAATCCAACGATGCGAATCCTCACGATTCCATCAACACAGTACAGAGTAATCCAGCGATCCAGCGCCCTTGGTATAGATCCCCATGATGATCCCGTCGGACCAACGCATGGTGGAAAACCCATCCAGCGATCCAGCGCCCTCAGCATAGATCCCCATGATGATCCCGTCGGACCAACGCATGGTGGACATTCGATCCAGCACCCTCAGCATAGATCCTCATGATCCCCTCGGATCATTTATACCATAAATCAGTCAACTATGCATACATATATGCATTTCAATATGTTCATCAATACGAACAAATAACAACGAATACCACGAGAAATTTCAGAAATACATCTCATATTCAACAACATGAACAAAACCACAAGCATGATCAAAGTTTCAATATAAACCGAACTCGACATATGATACTTGCCTCGAAAATGGCAAGAATGGAAATACTCCAACAAATGACACGCGTCCGTAAGAAACCGCCCCTCGATCGTCCCCTATGCAAGGCTCGGACCTAAGAAATAATAGAGAATTTCTCTCAAGTCATACGAACGTCTAATAATACAGTTTACGACCGCAAGCTCAAAAAAATGCATTCTGCGTGAACTACTTAGCGCGCGTTACGTACTATACGTAACGTGCGCTAAGCCTGCCCGTTAGCGTATGCTATCGTCTAAGCCTAGCGTACGCTAGCCATGGACTGACAGCTCTCTGATCAGTCGACTGACTCGAATGATATCATAACGTACGTTACGTACCAAACGTAGCGTGCGTCAACTTATCCCCGATAGCGCACGTTAACTCACGTATGTTAGCGTGCGCTAACCGTGCATGGCAGATTACTATTGACAGAAAACTGGATTGAATGGTGATGATCTCATAAATTCTATGGTGATAATACAAGCCATCTTAGCGTATATCATGCTCATACGGTCTGAGAAAGATCTCTACGGATTAAACAACTACATGATGCAAGGGTACGTATTATCATCAAAATTCATCTTGGTCTCGAGAAAGTATCCTAAGTTCCCTTCGTCCTACGTTCCAAAACGCATGATTCCAATATGTAAAACGTAACAACTAGGTAATATCCATATACTGATCACAAATTGGTTTGAAGCTTCAGAATATGCTAGGAGTTCAAACACCAAGAGGTTCAATGGTTTATACGGTGAATAAGTATCGAAACATCGAAAATATCCTTCTAACACATGATGTTCGACTACTTAAGAATCTAACTAACAAGATAAAGATGATCAAACGTCCTTCAGAAAACTACTATTATTGATGAAGAATCACCTACCTCAAGTAGTGAAGAACAAGGAGGAAATTCGAAGCAAATCCAACACCGAAGGCTCGAACACCAATCCTCAATGATCTACAATCTTCAATCACGAGCTAGGATGTTGATATGAGGTGTTTAGGATGTTGAGAGTAATATTCTAAGTATAAGAATTCGAGTGAGGGAGAATAAAGGACTGAAAATACGAAAAGGATGTTGTCCTATTTATAGGAAATGATTATTAGCGCGCGCTAGTCCCTGCTCGTAGCGTGCGCTAACGTCTTACTGACTTCACTGTATTCAGCACTTAGCGTGTGCTATTCACAAGCCTGTAGCGTGCGCTAAGGCGTTGACTCGGCTTTTCCCGAAAGCCGTCCAGGTTCATCCCGACACAATCCGACAAGGGTCCCCCGGCCAGATCTCACCTACCGCACGTCCCAATCAAATTGACCACGCATAGCATGCGCTAATGTTCCTTTGTAGCGTGCACTATAAATCCATGTTAGCGTACGCTACACATAGCCGATAACGTGCGCTACGTGCGCAGAATTACAATCTCTAAATCACATGCAAGAAATCATACGCTCGACAACATCGAATTATGAAATACGGAGAATAATACTCAGACAAAAGTACAATAATTACAATATCACAAGTTCCAAATACATATCAGAAATCTCGGGTATTACATCCTTCCACCCTAAAAAGAAGTTTCGTCCCGAAACTTAGGTTGAAAACAACTCTAGATATCTAGCCTTCATACTGTCCTCCGTTTCCCAAGTGGCCTCTTCGACTCCGTGTCGTGACCATTGTACTTTAACCAAGTGTATTGGTTTATTCCTCAACTGTTTGATCCGACTCTCAAGTATCTTGATTGGTCTCTCTTCGAAAGTGCCATCATTAGCTATCTCGATCTCGTCGAAACCAATGACGTGACTGGGGTCCGTTACATACTTCCGCAGTTGGGATACGTGAAACACATTTTGAACGTGACTCAGCGATGGCGGTAAGGCCAACCTGTATGCTAATTCTCCAACTCTCTCGAGGATCTCGAATGGTCCGATATATCTCGGACTAATCTTGCCTCTCCTCCCAAAACGGAAAATCCCTCGTGTAGGAGACATCTTCAATAGTACAAGATTCCCAACGTCGAACTCTAGAGGACGACGACGTACGTCTGCGTAAGACTTTTGTCGACTCTGGGCAGTCAACAGCCTTTCTCGAATCAAAGCTATCTTCTCTTGAGTCTGAATTATCAATTCCGGTTCCGTCCCGATCAAATTCGAAGAATCATCCCAACACAGGGGTGATCGACATCTTCTCCCGCACAAAGCTTCAAATAGTGCCATCTTAATAGAAGCATGCCAACTATTATTATAGGTGAACTCGATCAAGGGCAAGTGAACTTCCCAATCAGTTGACCAATCTAATGCACAAGCTCTAACCATGTCTTCTACTGTTTGAATAGTCCTTTCGGACTGACCGTCCGTTTGGGGATGATAAGCCGTGCTAAAATTGAGCTCAGTCCCCAAAGCCCTGTGAACTGCTTTCCAGAAGTGTGACACGAAATGACCATCTCTATCCGAAATAATGGTCCTCGGCGTCCCATGCAATCTGACTATCTCCGCAATAAATACTCGCGCCAATCTCTCGGGTCCCCATGTATCTTTAATCCCTAGGAAATGAGCCGACTTGGTTAGTCGATCAACTACAACCCAAATCATGTTCATTCCCGTTCTAGTCCTCGGTATACTGGTGATGAAATCCATCGAGATGTCCTCCCACTTCCATTCCGAGATCGGAAGCGGCTTTAACATTCCGGCAGGTCGCTGATGTTCAATCTTAACCCGCTGACAAGTCAAACACTTCGAAACGTACTCTGCTACGTCCTTCTTCATATTCCCCCACCAGTAGTTCTGTTTAAGATCTTTATACATCTTACTGCTGCCCGGGTGAATAGAATAGGGCGCGCTGTGAGCTTCCTTCAGAATAGTACATCTCAAATCATCACCATCGGGAATGCAAAGTCGACTCTGAAATCTCAGAACTCCATCATCTTGTATCACGAATCCTGGGGCTTTTCCCTTCTTTACTTCGTCACATAATCGAAGGGTCAGAGAATCGTTCAACTACTTAGATTTGATCTCCTCGACTAATGATGAAGTCAGTTCCATCACAAATAGTTGCCCTTGGATTCCTGGTGTCCATACTTCAACCCCTTCACGGATCAGTTCCCGCTGAATGCTGGTTTGTGATGTAAGTGCTTCCAACACTCGAAGAGAAACAGGTTTACGGCTCAATGCATCAGCTACAACGTTTGCTTTCCCCGGATGATAGAGAATCTCTAAGTCGTAATCCTTGATCAATTCCAGCCACCTTCTCTGCCTCATGTTTAATTCTTTCTGACTGAAGATGTACTTGAGGCTCTTATGATCTGTAAAGATCTGACAATGAGTGCCGTACAAATAGTGTCTCCAAATTTTCAAGGCAAAGACTATAGCTGCTAACTCCAGATCATGAGTCGGGTAATTTACTTCGTATGGTTTCAACTGCCGAGAAGCATAGGCAATCACCTTATCTCTTTGCATCAGCACACATCCCAGACCCTGATTTGAAGCGTCGCTGTACACCATGAACCCATCAGCTCCATCTGGTAATGCTAATTTAGGTACTGTCGTTAGTCTCTTCTTAAGCTCATCAAAACCAGCCTGGCACTTCTCATTCCACATGAACTTTTGAGTTTTCTGCAACAGTTGAGTGAGCGGACAAGCAATTTTGGAAAATCCCTCTACAAAGCGGCGATAATATCCAGCAAGTCCTAGGAAACTCCGGACTTCTTTCACGTTACTAGGAACTTCCCATTCCAAGATTCCTTCGACTTTTTTCGGGTCCACCTGAACCCCGTCGGCTGATATCACATGCCCAAGGAAGGTTACTTCCCTAAGCCAGAACTCGCACTTGGAAAGCTTTGCATACAGCTGTTCCTTCCTCAAGGTGCTCAAAACCACACGCAAATGTTCAGCATGCTCCTCTGCGTCCTTCGAATATATCAAGATGTCATCAATGAAGACGACCACAAATTTATCCAAGTATTATAAGAACACCTGATTCATCAATTGCATGAACACCGCAGGAGCATTGGTAAGTCCAAATGGCATTACTACAAATTCATAATGCCCGTACCGGGATCTGAAAGCAGA
The DNA here is from genome assembly GCA_033398695.1 of Orobanche coerulescens. Lineage (NCBI taxonomy): Eukaryota > Viridiplantae > Streptophyta > Magnoliopsida > Lamiales > Orobanchaceae > Orobanche > Orobanche coerulescens. The sequence goes on along the minus strand of CM065805.1, from coordinate 200,139,184 downwards.
CTTCGGTACATCCGATTTCTTAATTCTCAACTGATGGTATCCTGATCGCAAGTCAATCTTCGAGAATACCCTTGCCCCTTGCAGTTGATCAAACAAGTCGTCGATCCGAGGTATAGGATACTTATTCTTGATCGTCATTTTGTTAAGCTCCCTGTAATCGATACACAGTCGGAGGGATCCGTCTTTCTTCCAGACAAAGAGAACGGGCGCTCCCCAAGGAGAAATGCTAGGTTGAATATAACCCTTCTGTGACAATTCCTCCATTTGCTTCTTGAGTTCATACATCTCGGTTGGTGCCATACGGTATGGTGCTCTGGAAATAGGGGCTGCTCCAGGCTCTAATTCGATGGTGAATTCCACTTCCCTCTGCGGAGGTAGCCCAGGTAGTTCGTTAGGAAATACGTCGGAGAATTCATTCGCAACTGGAATCGATGAGAGCTCTATTCTTTCCTCTTTCCTCATGGCATAGCACCAAAGTCTATGACATCCCTGCTTCAGTAATTTCACGGCTTTCATTGCCTTGATCAATTTTCCCGAGCTTCCCGGTCTCCATCCTTGGAATAAGTGTTCAGATCCGTCATCAGCAATGATAGAAATAACTCTCCCCCGGTAATTCAGAATAGCTCCATAACGGTTGAGCCAATCGTCTCCGAGAATTAAATCGTCACCATAGATGTCAACTACAATAAGATTCGATAGCCAATCTCTTCCTCCTATAGTTACTGGAAAATCCCTAGCCTCTAGGGTTCCCACAATTTTCTCTCCGCTCGGTAATCCCACAACATAATGTTCACAATTATACAAGCACGAGATTTTCAAACGATTTACACAGTTCAAAGATATAAAAGAATGCGTAGCTCCCGAATCGAACAAGACACTAACTGGTTGCAAAAGGATCTGAATCGTACCTGATGCAACAGCTGTGTTCTGATCATCCTTCTTAATCTCGTAAATACGTGGAGGAACGGACCCAGCGCTGGATGCCTCTCTTTTCCCAACATTCTGCTGTGGGAAACCGCTCTGATGCGTCTGGTTTACACTAGTGTCCTTCGGAACCGGTACAGGAGTGCGAGTACCAAAAGATCGGGTCGCATTCCCACAAAATGTTGCGTGATGTCCTTCCTGTCCACACTCAAAACAGGTCACAGCAGGCGCGAAACAATCACGTCGAACATGTCCCGCTTTGCTACAGTTATAACACTTCTTCCCTGCGTCTGAAACAGTTGGTGCTGCCCGGAACTTCTTTCCGCCTCGAGAAGGATGCGGAGGTCTCCTGGATGAATGAAAAGAGGACTGACCCCTGCGAGGCCCGCTACTCTTATTCTCCGCGAAGTTGCCAGACACCTTCTGTTTCTTTGCTTCCGTCGATTTCTCTACTGTTGCCTCCTTCATATCATAGGCCAACGCCTTGTCCTGATACTGTCGCAAGGTGGTACATTCAAATCCGGACATATATTGCTGAATTTCCGGCTTCATTCGCATGTCAAAATGGAAAATCCTTTCCGCCTCGGTCCTGACCAAGTGGCGCACATAAGTCAGCTGGTGATTAAAGGTCTTAATCACGTCCGTCACAGATGCTTCTGAATTTTGTGGTGAGAAAAACTCCCGAACTCGGGCTTCTCTAACCGGGCGAGGACAATACTATGCCTCCATCATCAATTTGAATTCCGTCCAGTCAACATTGTGCTCCTCCGGTCGAATGGCCTCCCACCAGTCGAAAGCCTCCCCGGTCAGAAGATACTGGGCGACCGGAACCTTCCTATCATTGGGACAGTTAATCCCTGCAAAAATCTTTTCTAATTCCTTCAGCCAGTGATCCCAAGAAAGCGTCTCAGCAGAACCGTCAAATTTCGGAGGATGCAATTTGACCACTTCGGTAAGCCATTTATCTCCTCGATTATCCACGTTATGCTGCTGTCCCATCGCCGTCTGCATGCGATCCACAACTTGAGCAGACTGGTTTATCTGGGCAACCACCTGCTGAAGCACTCCCGGCACGTTAGGATCTGCATTATTATTTTTCGATCCCTGCTGTCCCCCGGAATGGGAATCCGTTCGACTAGCGGTTATTTCTGGGGTAGACACCGACTCTTCTTGTCTCGCATTTCCACGTCCGCGTCCGCGTCCACGACCTCCTCTCAACATACTGTAAACATAAATACTCAATATCCAGGGCAAACTTTCTAAAAGTACATCCATCAATGTTCACAAAACATGAATAAAATAAAACGGTAGTATTTGAGATTTAGGAACTTACAACCACGGTCCACACGACGATGCTGGCTTAGCAGTGATGTTACGAACGACCAATAATCAAATAACGTAAACAGACCCAACTAACCCGACTGCCAAGATATCCATGAATCTTAGCTCCGATACCATATTCTGTAACACCCCGAGATATTCGGAATAATTACAGCGCCGTAAACCCTTTAGGTAAGGATTTACAAGGCTAATTTTAAAAGGAGTGTAAATATAAACCAATCGTACAACTGAAATTCAAATACAGATTTGATTCAACCGATCAAATGAGTTAACTTATACAACCATATCGAAAAGACATTATTAAAACAGACGTACTCGAGTACTAAATAGACCAAGAAGACAAATCACAATAACAATAAACATCAACCACATCACTGAGCAATTTCATCGTCCTGTCGGTACTGTGGTTGCTTCCCCGCTCCTCGGCAACCTGAACATCAAAACAATGTCCACCCCCGAAGGGGTTAGCAAAATAATGCTGGTACAAGTATCGTAATACATAAATCATCAATGCATCATAAAACATGCAAAACGGACTTCCGTCACCGGAATCCAACGATGCGAATCCTCACGATTCCATCAACACAATACAGGGTAATCCAGCGATCCAGCGCCCTTGGTATAGATCCCCATGATGATCCCGTCGGACCAACGCATGGTGGAAAACCCGCCCAGCGATCCAGCGCCCTCAGCATAGATCCCCATGATGATCCCGTCGGACCAACGCATGGTGGACATTCGATCCAGCGCCCTCAGCATAGATCCTCATGATCCCCTCAGATCATTTATACCATAAATCAGTCAACTATGCATACATATATGCATTTCAATATGTTCATCAATACGAACAAATAACAACGAATACCACGAGAAATTTCAGAAATACATCTCATATTCAACAACATGAACAAAACCACAAGCATGATCAAAGTTTCAATATAAACCGAACTCGACATATGATACTTGCCTCGAAAATGGCAAGAATGGAAATACTCCAACAAATGACACGCGTCCGTAAGCAACCGCCCCTCGATCGTCCCCTATGCAAGGCTCGGACCTAAGAAATAATAGAGAATTTCTCTCAAGTCGTATGAACGTCTAATAATCCGGTTTACGACCGCAAGCTCAAAAAAATGCATTCTGCCTGAACTACTTAGCGCGCGTTACGTACTATACGTAACGTGCGCTAAGCCTGCCTGTTAGCGTACGCTATCGTCTAAGCCTAGCGTACGCTAGCCATGGATCGACTCTCGATCACCGATCGACTCGGCTGATATCATAACGTACGTTACGTACCAAACGTAGCGTGCGTCAACTTATCCCTGATAGCGCACGTTAACTCACGTATGTTAGCGTGCGCTAACCGTGCATGGCAGATTACTATTGACATAAAATTGGATTGAATGGTGATGATCTCATAAATTCTATGGTGATAATACAAGCCATCTTAGCGTATATCATGCTCATACGGTCTGAGAAAGATCTCTACGGATTAAACAACTACATGATGCAAGGGTACGTATTATCATCAAAATTCATCTTGATCTCGAGAAAGTATCCTAAGTTCCCTTCGTCCTACGTTCCAAAACGCATGATTCCAATATGTAAAACGTAACAACTAGGTAATATCCATATACTGATCACAAATTGGTTTGAAGCTTCAGAATATGCTAGGAGTTCAAACACCAAGAGGTTCAATGGTTTATACGGTGAATAAGTATCGAAACATCGAAAATATCCTTCTAACACATGATGTTCGACTACTTAAGAATATAACTAACAAGATAAACATGATCAAACGTCCTTCAGAAAACTACTATTATTGATGAAGAATCACCTACCTCAAGTAGTGAAGAACAAGGAGGAAATTCGAAGCAAATCCAACACCGAAGGCTCGAACACCAATCCTCAATGATCTACCATCTTCAATCACGAGCTAGGATGTTGATATGAGGTGTTTAGGACGTTGAGAGTAATATTCTAAGTATAAGAATTCGGGTGAGGGAGAATAAAGGACTGAAAATACAAAAAGGATGTTGTCCTATTTATAGGAAATGATTATTAGCGTGCGCTAGTCCCTGCTCGTAGCGTGTGCTAACGTCTTACTGACTTCACTGTATTCAGCACTTAACGTGCGCTATTCACAAGCCTATAGCGTGCGCTAAGGCGTTGACTCGGCTTTTCCCGAAAGCCGTCCAGGTTCATCCCGACACAATCCGACAAGGGTCCCCCGGCCAGATCTCACCTACCGCACGTCCCAATCAAATTGACCACGCATAGCATGCGCTAATGTTCCTTTGTAGCGTGCGCTATAAATCCATGTTAGCGTACGCTACACATAGCCGATAGCGTGCGCTAAGTGCGCAGAATTACAATCTCTAAATCACATGCAAGAAATCATACGCTCGACAACATCGGATTATGAAATACGGAGAATAATACTCAGACAAAAGTACAATAATTACAATATCACAAGTTCCAAATACATATCAGAAATCTCGGGTATTATAGATTTAATAATGCAAGATCATGAGAGACGGATTCAGGATCGTGAAATTCATTATCATTATCTTGGACATAAAATTCAAAATGAGTTTATTTCTCTTTTGTCCCAAAGTGTTAAAAGGTCAATCGTTAAAATTATTAAAGAGGCAAAATATTTTTCTATAATTCTTGATTGTACCCCTGATGTGAGCCATCAAGAACAAATGACTCTTATAATTCGTTGTGTTAATATGTCAAATAATAAAATAAAAATTGAGGAGTTCTTTCTAGAATTTCTAAAAGTTGATGATACTTCTGGTTTAGGGTTGCTTAATGAATTACTAGATGTTTTAAAGGCTCTTGATCTTAATGTTGATGATGTGAGGGGCCAAGGTTATGATAATGGTTCCAATATGAAAGGAAAGCACCAAGGTGTTCAAACGAGATTTCTTGAAATAAATCCTAGAGTATTATACATGCCATGTGCTTGTCATAGTCTTAATCTTACTCTTGGTGATATGGCACATTCTTGTGTTAAGGCTATTTCATTTTTTGGAATTATTCAACGTTTATATTCGTTGTTTTCGGGATCTACAAAAAGATGGAAATTTTTGATTGATAATGTTCCTGGTTTGACTATGAAATATTTGTCTAATACTCGTTGGGAAAGTCGAATTAAAAGTGTTAAAGCTATTAGATTTCAATGTCCTCAAATAAGACGTGCTTTGTCAGAATTATATAAATCTTGTGACAATGACGCAAAGACAAAGAGTGAAGCAGAGAGTTTGATCAATGCACTTGAAAATTTTGAGATTTTGCTTGGTATGGTTATTTGGTATGATATTTTGTTTGCTATTAATATGGTTAGTAAAAAATTACAGTCCAAGTCTATATGCATCGACACTACCATAAAGCAATTGGAAGATGTATGTTCATATTTTGAGAATTATAGAGTGGAAGGCTTTAAAAAAAGTTTGGATGTTGCAAAAGAGGTTGTAGTTGAAATGGATGTTGAGCCTATCTTTCCAATAAAACGTCGTGTGATTAGAAAAAAAACTTTTGGGGAGAATAATGAGGATGGCGAAAATCATTCACCAGAAGAATCATTTAGGATAAATTATTTTCTTATTGTTGTTGACATGGCAATTCTTTCTTTGAAAAATAGATTTGAGGAATTGAAGACATTTGAAAGTATTTTTGGATTTTTATATAATTCTCAAAAGTTAAAGTCATTTGATGATAATGAATTGAAAGAATGTTGTGTTAAATTTCACAAAATCTTTACTCACGGACATTTATCGGATGTTGATGTAAATGATCTTTTCTCTGAATTGAAAGTGTTACAATTCACTTTGCCAACAGAAACAATGTCTGCTATTGATATTCTTAAATTTGTCAAATCTGCAGATTGTTATCCGAATGTAGCAATTGCTTATAGAATTTTATTGACGGTGCCCGTGACTGTAGCATCAGCAGAAAGAAGTTTTTCAAAATTGAAGTTGATAAAGACTTACTCAAGGTCATCAATGTCACAAGAGAGGTTGAATGGTTTGGCAACATTATCGATTGAGAAGAATATGTTGGGAGATGTTGATATTGATGTAATTATAAATGATTTTTCATCTCAAAACGCTCGAAGGAATCGATTTTAGTAGTTTTCTAAGAATAACTAGTCCTTTTGATCCTTTTCATCCGGTCTATTGGTGTAGTTTTGAGGAAGTGTTTATAGTTTTATTTTATTATTATTTTGGGTAATACATTTTCAAGAAAATCTTCCTTTCCTGATTAAAAAAAAGCTATATAAATAAAATTCAATGCATGGGGCCGATTTCTAATATTTTGCCTAGGGCCCCTAAAATATCAGGAACGGGGCTGCCAACCGATCTACGTTAATTTTTATCATTAGATCTATTAATGGTGCAGTAATTCATCTCTAGTTCTATTATATATATATATATATATATATATTACTGCCAAAAAATCTGTTCATATCTTCCCCCAATTTGTTGAAACGCGTGAACTATTCATCTACCACTCACTCTCAACGTTCTTCTAAAAAACGTTATTTTTTTTCTATTTTAAAAGTTTGTTTAGATTAATTTCTCATTACCTTATAATGTTTACTCTTGTTTACTGTTCCGTTCTTTTTTTACAGAACAATTGTTGAGGGAGAAAAGTTTGTTCAAATTGAGAAAATTGGCGTTGGATTGTCCGTAAGTTCTATACATTAATATTTTCTTTTTACTTATTTTGATTTTATTTATTTTATAAATTATTTATTGGAGGTGTTCTTTTGTTTACAGAATAATTGTAAGGAGAAAAGTTTGTTTTTCTGGACAGAAACAAGACACATTGGTGGAGAAAAGTTTGTTTTTATGGACAGAACAGTTGCTATTGTTCTCTTTCTGGCGTGTTTTTTACATCTCTATTACATCTGATTTATTACTATGTTGTCTAAAAAATATTTATCCGGTAGTGAAAAACGAAAAAAAAGAAAACGAACTGAAGAGCTAATAAAATCACAACAAGGGGCTTTGGATAAATTTGTTTTAAAAAAAGATACCCAAGAAAATTTGGATCAATCGAACGAAAATGTAGATAGTAATGAAAACGAAAATGTAGATATATCAACTGAAAATTTAGATAACAATGAAAATGTGCTTAATGATTCTATTGCAGTTTGTGATGTGCCTAATACATCCCATATTGATAATCTTGGAATTGATGATGAACAAAAAAATTGTGGTTTTGATATTTATGATCCAAGGAATTGGGAAAATCTTGATAATACCACCAATGATATTCTAATTGAAAAGGGGCCTATTAGAGAAATGAATCTTGAGTTTCCCTTGGGCAAAAATTTTAGGCATTTTTTATATGTATATTATTCGATAAAATTGAGTAATGGTGAGATTAGTGATCGAAAATGATTGGTTTATTGTAAACCTGTTGACAAAGTATATTGTTTTTGTTGCAAGTTATTTAAATCTTCTAGTAACTCATGTTTGCTAGCAAATGAGGGCTTAAGTGATTGGAAACATATTAGCCAAAGACTCAAACAACATGAAAATAGTGCCGAACATATGATTAATATGAATACTTGAAATGAATTGAGAATAAGATTAGACAAAAATCAAACAATTGATAAGCATTTAGAAGAAGAATTAATGAAAGAAAAAGAGCGCTGGAAACAAGTTTTACGAAGAATATTTTCTGCTGTGAAATGTCTTGCTAAGAATAATCTTGCCTTTCGAGGATCCAATGAAAAATTATATCAAGATAGCAATGGCAATTTTCTTGGATTGATTGAAATGATTGCGGAATTTGATTTGATAATGCAAGATCATGAGAGACGGATTCAGGATCGTGAAATTCATTCTCATTTTCTTGGACATAAAATTCAAAATGAGTTTATTTCTCTTTTGTCCCAAAGTGTTAAAAGGTCAATCGTTAAAATTATTAAAGAGGCAAAATATTTTTCTATAATTCTTGATTGTACCCCTGATGTGAGCCATCAAGAACAAATTACTCTTATAATTTATTGTGTTAATATGTCAAATAATAAAATAAAAATTGAGGAGTTCTTTCTAGAATTTCTAAAAGTTGATGATACTTCTGGTTTAGGGTTGCTTAATGAATTACTAGATGTTTTAAAGGCTCTTGATCTTAATGTTGATGATATGAGGGGCCAAGGTTATGATAATGGTTCCAATATGAAAGGAAAGCACCAAGGTGTTCAAACGAGATTTCTTGAAATAAATCCTAGAGCATTATGCATGCCATGTGCCTGTCATAGTCTTAATCTTACTCTTGGTGATATGGCACATTCTTGTGTTAAGGCTATTTTATTTTTTGGAATTATTCAACGTTTATATTCGTTGTTTTCGGGATCTACAAAAAGATGGAAATTTTTGCTTGATAATGTTCCTGGTTTGACTATGAAATATTTGTCTAATACTCGTTGGGAAAGTCGAATTAAAAGTGTCAAAGCTATTAGATTTCAATGTCCTCAAATAAGACGTGCTTTGTCAGAATTATATAAATCTTGTGACAATGATGCAAAGACAAAGAGTGAAGCAGATAGTTTGATCAATGCACTTGAAAATTTTGAGTTTTTGCTTGGTATGGTTATTTGGTATGATATTTTGTTTGCTATTAATATGGTTAGTAAAAAATTACAGTCCAAGTCTATGTGCATCGACACTACCATAAAGCAATTGGAAGATGTATGTTCATATTTTGAGAATTATAGAGTGGAAGGCTTTAAAAAAAGTTTGGATGTTGCAAAAGAGGTTGCAGTTGAAATGGATGTTGAGCCTATCTTTCCAATAAAACGTCGTGTGATTAGAAAAAAAACTTTTGGGGAGAATAATGAGGATGGCGAAAATCATTCACCTAAGAATCATTTAGGATAAATTATTTTCTTATTGTTGTTGACATGGCAATTCTTTCTTTGAAAAATAGATTTGAGGAATTGAAGACATTTGAAAGTATTTTTGGATTTTTATATAATTCTCAAAAGTTAAAGTCATTTGATGATAATGAATTGAAAGAATGTTGTGTTAAATTTCACAAAATCTTTACTCACGGACATTTATCGGTTGTTGATGTAAATGATCTTTTCTCTGAATTGAAAGTGTTACAATTCACTTTGCCAACAGAAACAATGTCTGCTATTGATATTCTTAAATTTGTCAAATCTGCAGATTGTTATCCGAATGTAGCAAATTGCTTATAGAATTTTATTGACGGTGCGTGGTATAGCATCAAGAGAAAGAAGTTTTTCAAAATTGAAATTGATAAAGACTTACTCAAGGTCATCAATGTCACAAGAGAGGTTGAATGGTTTGGCAACATTATCGATTGAGAAGAATATGTTGGGAGATGTTGATATTGATGTAATTATAAATGATTTTGCATCTCAAAACGCTCGAAGCAATCGATTTTAGTAGTTTTCTAATAATAACTAGTCCTTTTGATCCTTTTCATCCGGTCTATTGGTGTAGTTTTGAGGCAGTGTTTATAGTTTTTTTTTTTTTTGTATTTTGGGTAATACATTTTCAAGAAAATCTTCCTTTCCTGATTAAAAAAAAAACCTATATAAATATAATTCAATTCAAGGGGCCGATTTCTAATATTTTGCCTAGGGCCCCTAAAATATGAGGAACGGGGCTGAGGATCAGTCATACAGATAACATAAATTTACAAATAGGCTTCCATATTTAATGCACGAAGCACTTTGGTTCCTTTTCATGGTGATAATTCTTTTCGAGATGAAGTTGCTTCGGATTTGAGGATGAATCATACCCATGCAGGGGGAATGATGGAAGTAGTCATAGGCGGATCCAGGACCGAAAAACCACTGGTGCACCGACCGTCCCACGAAAACAATGTCAAACGATAAAATATATATTAAAATTACATTAAAGATAACAAATAATACATAAAGAAAGTCAGTAATAACAAAGCGGGGGACAAGGAGGCGAACATGTCATGCTGGAAAACTTACCTCTAAATCGGGGTGAGGTCGAGCCTCTTGGGGGTACTCAGGACAAGGGACGATCCCCCTCATGTACGTATGTGGGAAAAAAAAAAAAACAAAGGATCCGTACATTTACAAAGAAAATCGCTTATATTTACTGTCCATTTCCTGAAAATGTGCTAAAATAAAATCATTACTAATAGTTTTAAGTACATATTTTTCTATAAATATTACAAGACGATTATTTAACCATTGATCACACATCTTACTACATAACTCACTCTTTACATACTTCATAAATGGTAAGACTGCTCAACACTTGCTACGGGAAAATCAACATTTCTTTCAAATGTAATTTCTAATATTTGATTAATTGAAACTCTTCAGCTAGTTTTGTATTAAGGGTGCATCTTAATTTTTCATCAAAAGAAGCAAGTGTTTGCGAAATACTTCAAGGTTGAATAAATAATTTTAAACACTTTAATTAATATCGTCTTGATCAAAACAGATTACGTCAAATCAAAAAATATATTTAATAGGTATATATGACTTTACCTATTAAACTTCGAGAGTAAAAAATAATTAAACTCCTCGATAATTCAACTATTGCCAAAATAAAATAACGGGAAATATAATACTAGATATTATCGGGGAAGGGGGTCTTATTATGAAAAAATCTAGTGGTGCACGTGCACCACTAGGTTATGGCTAGGTCCGCCCCTGGAAGTAGTGTTGTTATTTTGAAGAAATAATTCTAGCACACAAGAAAGACGAAGAAAGACGAACAAGCCCTTTTAAATTTAATTTAGTAGCCTTTGATTGTTATCTTAATTAGTAGTATTTAGTTTTGGGCTAATATTGCAATTATCGGAAGTTTTAGAAGTAATGAATTCCATTCGTGAAATACAATTAGGATTTTCACCATATTCGTGATATCAACGGACTTGCATCCTCGTGTTCTTCATGAATTTACATGGTCACGACATCAAAATGTCAAGACAACTAAAGAATATACCACTCGTTTGTTTTGTGTCAAAATATGAGAAGTGGGTTTTGTGTCATAAAATGGGTGAGAACCTTAAGGTTATTTAAGGAACCCATGTGGTGTGGTTTCAAATGCATCAGTCAAATAAATTTTAACCTTTGTGGTTTGACTCTAGTTAAATTACTTTCTTGTATTCTCTAGTATGGAGAGTTGGGAGAGAGGTGTGAGTTAGTCAAAGGTTTGTAAGAGTGTGGGGTACAGGGGTCGGGAGAGATAATGTCTGTGTGATTGTAATAATGTTTCACATAGTGAAATTTCTTTCTCTGGGTGCCGTGGTTTTTCTCCGATTTTGGAGTTTCCACGTAAATTCTTGTGTTGTGGATTATTATTATTTTTTCATGTTATTTCTCGGTTATTTCTGCTCATCCTTAGTGGATGAATGTGGGATCTGATTTTTTCCCAACAAGTGGTATCGGAGCCCGGGTTGGGTCTCTTGAAATTCTGAGTATGCTCTGTGGTCGCAGCGATGTCTGACCTTCCACATCAGAAATGATTTCTTGAGCGGTGTCCAGGGGTCTCATTTGGAGGCGGTTGTTCATCAGGCTAGGGTGGTTCAAGTAGGTGGAGAAATTTGATGAAATGATCAAGTTTGGCTTATGACAAGTATAAGTCAAGGATGTGTTTGTACAATCCGGGTTACACAAGGCTATGAAAGTGAACTGTCAAGGTGGAGGTGGAGTTAATCTGGCAAATAACTCCTAATCCGGGCTAACATTGTGACAGTGATGATTTTCTCTGATGAGAAAATGTATGTCCTTTTGGCATATGAGTTGTCATGAAAGAGGATGTGGTTATGTTAGCGGGTCCACGAATTTGCGCACGGGTATTGGCTTGTCATGGAAAGATGCCGGGTGTGGTGGAATTTTACACGGGCATTGGTTTGACATGGATGTAGAGTGTGTGGTGGAATTTACACACGGGTATCGGTTTGGCATGGATACAATGTGTGTGTTATGTCGATGGCTGAAGGACTTCCAGGAGGGCCAAAAGTTGGGAGTTGCACCATAAATTTCAGCGGGTTTTTCGATATGTGCCGAGGAAATTCTTAGAATGGTGTATTTAAGTGGTCTACTCATATGATGGAGTAGGATTCTCTCGTTTGAGAATGATGGTTCTCTGGATTGAGAGTCATGATTGTCGGTGAAGACAATGGAGCTTCTTTTATTTTGCCAAGGTGGAGTTTGTTGGTTTTGTGTCAAAATAGGAGAAGTGAGTTTTGTCCCACATTGCTTGTGGAACAAAATGGGTTGGAACCTTAAGGTTATTTAAGGAACCCATGTGGTGTGGTTTCAAATGCACCAGTCAAATACACTTTAACCTTTGTGGTTTGACTCTAGTTAAATTCCTTTCTTGTATTCTCTAGTATGGAGAGTTGGGAGAGAGGTGTGAGTTAGTCAAAGGTTTGTAAGAGTGTGGGGTACAGGGGTCGGGAGAGATAATGTCTGTGTGATTGTAATAATGTTTCACATAGTGGAATTTCTTTCTCTGGGTGTCGTGGTTTTTCTCCGATTTTAGAGTTTCCACGTAAATTCTTGTGTTGTGGATTATTATTATTTTCTCATGTTATTTCTCGATTATTTCTGCTCATCCTTAGTGGATGAATGTGGGATCTGATTTTTTCCCAACATCACTCACTTTTATTTGGGCTAATTTCGTATATTTGTGGGTTTGGCTCGCCAAAAAGTTACTAGTTGGACTATAATTGGATTTAATTCAACTAAACTAAATTAATCGGTTTCGATTTTTGATTTTTGGTGTAAATCAGTTTGGTTTCAGAATTTTTTTCATTTATCTTTTGTGTTTCTTTTTTAATATTGTTATTTTTTTCACTATTTTAATAGATAAAATATACTAATTTAGTAGAATTCTTAATAAAAATCTCCAAGAAAATGTGAAATTCAACAAAAATTTATGATAAATTGGACCGATTACTAAATGCAGGACACTTTAATTAGTACTAATAGAAACTACAATAAAATAAATTTACAAATAATATTTCCTCCATCTCTGAACTTGTATCATTAAGATTTGTTGTTGGTGGGATCTTGATTGACAAGTCTTGATGTCGTTTGATGATTGGTATACTTGGTTTTCGGCTACTCGATTCTCGTCTAAGATTAAGCTGATGTTGGAAGGAGTCTTTTATGTTGCTTGGTGGCACCTTTGGGCGTTTAGGAATCGTATTATTTTTGACGCGACCCCTCCGAGACGGTCCGTGATTTTTGATGACATTGTTTCGCGTTCTTATTTGTGGTGTGTTAATAGATGTAGTTCTTCCTTTTCTTGGGAGGCTTGGTTGAAGAACCCTAATTTTATTTCTTTGTAATGTTTTTTCTAACTTCTTGCTAGTTAATAATATTTGCCGTTAAAAAAAAAAGCTATTTTCTTTCGCCTCCGCAGGTTGTACCACGTCCATTTTTGTCCATTTTTATCATAACCCACGCAACTCATAACTTCACCATTAAAAGAAGAAATTATATCGTGCAACATGATATACCGTACATGGTACATCAACGGTGATTATGTTATACATCAATTGTAATTATGTTGTGTCATATTTTCGCTGTAACTATCTTATATATCAATTGTGATTATGTTATATACCAGAGTGATTAAGTTAATAATCACAATTGGTGCATATCTTGTACAGTACATCATGTTGTGGGATATACAACTCATTAAAATTGGTGAGTCACTTTTTAAAACTCGTGCCACTAAAATTATGATGCAGTTTTCAGGACGAATGGAGTAGATAAAAATATTTTAGTATTGGATTTTGGTTCAGTTTGATTTTTTTCATGTAAAATTGAAACCAAAAACTGAAAATTTTATTTTTCAAAATAATGTATCTTTCAATTTTAATTTCTGCTGTTTTTTTTTAAAATTTGCTAACTCGAGATTTTACGACAAATTCGGCTCGAAAAGGCTCGATTTGGGCTCGATTGGTCCCATCAAATATAGGTCGAGCCCTAATTTTAGATTCGACCCAATCAAATATTCAGCTAGGTCCGATATTTTTATAACCCCCAACCCATTCCTCCTTTTTTTACAAGACCGGATCGAACTATTTGCGAACCAAAATTCATTTGTTACAAGATCTGATCGAACCATTTACGAACGTTTGATTTGAAATACCGAATCGAATCGAATAACGAACCCAAAAAGGGATTTCGAACCCGAATCGAGCCTTTGTTTTTGATATTCGGCCGAAATTGAGCCGAATCGAATATTCTTTTAAAAAAATCGAGCCAAGCCGAACACAATGAAAGTTCGGTAGAATTTGGCACGGCAACGGCCCTACACACATGACATGCCAACCTTGTGGCTCTGAGTAACAAATCATAAATTGTATATCGAACTCCAAGAGCACCTAAGAAAATGCTAGACACATATGCTAATTTAATAGGATTCTTAATAGAAATCTCCAAAAAAATGTGAAATCCAACAAAAATATATGATAAACTGGATTGATTGTTCAAATGCAGAACACCTTTAATTAGTAATTAAAATATTATAATAAAATAAATTTACAAATAATATATGAAAATGCTTTAGTATTGAATTTCAGTACAGTTCGATTTTTTTGATTTTTTCATGTAAAATCGAGACGAAACCAAGATTTTGTTTTTCAAAAAAAAAAAAAGCATTCATGTATATATCTTCCAATTTTAATTTCTGTTGTCATTTTTAAATTCGGTACAACTTTTCCACACGTAAGAAGGTGGAGCAACACAACCCATTACCACCTGGCAATAATCCAGAAACTCGAACCGGAGATTTCAGATTAATTTGCAAAAGAAAATCCTTGCCACACACATGACATGCCAACCTTGTGGTTGTGGATCACAAGTTAGGAATTGTACCTTGTACTCCAAGAGCACCTAGCATGATTGAAGAATTCGGCACTCAAAAATTTAATTAGTTAGAAATTAGGAAAATTGGGCACTCGAAAATGAAGATCCTTTCTGAATTGAAGAATATAAGTACATATTGTCTATGCACAGGTCCAATAAACTATTGCTGGAGACCATATTAAAGAAAGAAATACTATAGATATATGTTAGGAGAAGATAATACTTAAAAATGCTTTTCATTTTATTTCTTTGCCAATTAAAATTTACGCTCTTTAAATTTTGATAAAAATATTTACTAATTAAGTGGAGTAATATATATACAAATGAATCATTGAGAATGAGGAAACTCTCTACTAAGGGGGGAGTTATTAAGACCCCCCCTATATTACTAATCAAACCCTCCCTAGGGAGGGTTTGTCCCCTTTTTTTTTTTTTTTTTTTTTTCTTTTTTTTTGATGTGTGTTATGTTTTTTTAGTGTTTATTTGTTATGTGTTTTTTGTGTAATGTTTTTTTTAGTGTTTATTTGTTATGTTTTTTTATTCATCTAATGTATTTTTATTTAATTAAACAACAACAACAATAACACGTTAAACATTAACACATTAAACAACTACAACAATTGTTATTATTCAACTAAACAACAACAACAACATGAGTAGAGTTATATTAAATAGCAAACTTTTCTTACATACCAAAGGACTCATCCCCATCATCCATCCAAAAAGAAATCAATGGTTGAGATTAAAAGCATTTAATATTTCACACATTTTTTATAATTTAAATATCTCTTAAACCGTTAATCGTTAAGCGAAAATAATTACACCATCGCGACGAGCATTTAATTATCTTTCTATAAACGGGCACTTTGATATACTTTCGACAAAAAAAAAATCATTTTTTTTCGTGGCCGAAAAAATCATATGTGATATATCATATATGATATTACATATCACATATGATATATCACATGTGATTTTTTCGGCCACGAAAAAAACGTGAAAAAAGCGGAAAAAAAATTTTGTCGAAAATATATCAAAGTGCCTATCTATAGAAAGATAATTAAATGCTCGTCGTAACGGTATATTTTTTTTGACTTAACGATTAACGGTTTGAAAGATATTGATATTTGAAAAAAAAAATGATGAAAATGGGTTTTTTAAATTGTTGGGATTAATCTCATCCATTAGATCAAATAAAGATGGAGTGAAGATGGAGGGTGGAGATTAGTCTCTTGGTATGTAAAAAAAGTTTGGTCCTCAAATGATCTTAAATCCAACAACATTAACACATTATTTAAAAACAACACCATCAAATATAGTGCATTTACTATGTTTGTGCTCTTACATAAAATAAAATATACACATTATAAACTAAAATAAACTTCATTAATTAAAAAAAACATATTACATAAAAAAACACATTACATTATTTGCCCCTGGAACCCCAAAATATGCATGCCAAATCCATAATTTTTGATCCGCAACCGCTTCCAACATAAGAGTTGGGTATTTATGATCACGCCTTTTGAATTGAGCTTGTAAGGCCTTTGGACAATTTTTCCAATCTCAATGCATACAATCAATACTCCCGAGCATTCCCAGGAGTTTATGTTTTTCTTCATGCAATGCATATATTTTTCAATGTCATTGGGAAGTCTGTACGCTCCCCATTGTGGGTGAGTATTGGGGAGTGGTGAATTTTCATCCAAATCACACATAAATGTAGTGAAGATCGTCGCCCCCACACGGCAATCACAAGGGGGCCACTAATAACAAAACCGATCACTCGAGCTATATTTTGCACCCAATCGATTAGTTGCTTCAGAGAACTGAACACCTGAAAATACATTACAACTTTTATAAAAAATTAATCGAACCATACCGTGACCACCCGTACTAAATATAACAAAAAAGTAATCGAACCAAATAAAAAAAATATTTTTATTTGTTACAATTTTTTTTAAAATAATTTTTTGTTACAACTTTTTTAAAAAAAAAAATACTTTTTTGTTACAATTTTTTTTTGTCTTTGAAACTAAAAAAGAAAATATATATATATATATATATATATATATATATATATATTGTAGGGGGGTAGGGAGGGTTTTCATTATATATATTATATATATATATATCGTAGGGGGGTAGGGAGGGTTTTCATAGGGGGGGTCTGTATAACAGACCCCCTCTACTAAATGCAGGTAAGGAATCGATGATAGTAATAATTTATTATGCCATATTTCTTTTGTTACTTTAGAAACTCAAGTCTAACATATATTATACTCCCCCTCTCCTGTCCGAAGTGTAATATTTAGTCGAAAAGAGTATCCTTTTAAAAGTGCGATAATTAATTAAATATATAAAATTAAATTAAATAATCATCTTTTACTTTTTAATTTCCACCACACACTCACTGACGATACATTTTACTTTTTAATCTACAACACACACTCACAATCAATACTTATAAAACTTACACATATATCACATACAATCATTCTAATGCTGCATTTACGCTTAGTTCCCGAGTTTAACTTAACGAGAGAAAATAAGGAAAATGGATGAAAATAAGAAGAAAGAAAAAATATTTGGTGTTCCTGAGTTTTTTAATGAAAAGAAACGAAAGGAAAACTTTTCCTCCTAACGTTCTTTCCGATTTGAAAGATTTGGAGAGAAAAGAACAAAATGGTTAATTTTTCTTTCACTTCCTTCCAACCCGAGAACACAAAATACAATTTGCTTTCACTTTCCTTTCTCTTATTTTCTCTCCTAACTTTCTTTCCCTTTCTTTTCTTTCCTTTACTAAAACTCGGGAATTAAGCGTTAAGCTGAGACAGAGGGAGTAGACATATATACCATCTACAATGGTCCTTATGCAACAATGCTACCATTTACAATGGTCCTTTTGCAACAATGCTACATGTACAATCAATATATTTAACCATACTTTACAACACACTATCTCACCACACATTTATCACTAACTTTATTATTATCACTCATCATTCATATTACTAAGGGTGTTGTTATATACACCCCCTGCTTTACCTACCGGTCTTCATTTCACTAACTTTATTATTTAATCATTACATTATTATTACTAACTTTATTATTATCTAAATTTTCTTCCAAACTTATTTTTTTATAAGATAAATAAGACAAAATAATATAATTTTTTTCATATGATAATTGTATAAATATAATTATAAGATAAAAATATATTCCGAACGAATCCTCCTCAATCTTCTTTTTTCTTAATTTTAAATATAACATAACAAAAATCAGGGACATAAATAAGCAACAACTAATAATCTCTAGTCATAAAAAACTTTTGAGTAGGCTTGAGCTGCTTATAGAATTTTAGACTCGACTTATACATAGTTTTCCATTCAGCTGATGACGGGGCTTTGTTGCGGATCCATAATGCCGAAATGGGAGGCATCGGGTACTCTCCTTCTAACTGTACCATGACATAGTGATTGGTGTATACAAGTGCAACTGTAAGAACTCGATGGTATTGCAACTCTTTAGGACCTCTCCAAAGAGGAAACAAGTTATGGAGCCCTCATTGGTCAAAAAGTGGAGGATCACACCAAACCTGTTGGCTATCAGGATACCTGTCTCAGGCATAAGCATCCAGTATTCTGTTGGTGCTGGCGATGTGAAGAAAGATAATGAATTAAGTACTTCATCGCATCCAACGAAAACTCTAGCGTAGTCATCATATGAACTCAATAACTCGTCATATAATTGTTGACGAATGTAAAGCCACATATCTTCATCATACCCGAGACAAACGTTATTGATCGAAAACCAGAATTTCCATCACCCCTTACATTTTGTATATGTGTGATGTATGGATGAAAGATTGAAGGAATTTCCTTCAACAATGAAATATGTCCCACTGGTTCCTCGTTCGAGCCCACGAAGAATGAACTATGCCTAGCCGGTTCATCGTTCAAGTCTATGAATGATGAACTATGCCTAGGTGGTTCGTGATTCAAGTCTAAACAATTATATCTGTGAGGAGCTTGACTTTGATGCTGAACATGTTTCACTTTTGGGCGTCCACAGTTATTTTTTTTAACCGAAGATTCATTGATCAAAATTTTTGATGGATATGCTATCTCCTCTATCTTCTTAACTAACAGTATTCGCCATGATCTTATTGATTGTTGAATATTTCCTTAAATTTTTCGATATGGTGATCAAAATTAAGATCACCATATTCCACAGATATAGAAGGCTCTAAATTAAGCTTTCTCCAAAAAGCATAAATCAAATCTAACGGAATAGGCAAACTTGCACCGACATACATCGCAAGTTCGTGAGCACAAGGTAATCTAAGACATGTCCGCAATTGACAACCACAGTTCTCAGGAGTTGGTATAAATCCTTTTGACTGATGAAGATCTTCTAAGATTTTATCCATAGCATGCTCTGAAACAAAATGCCGCAGTAGTCGGAATATCGGGTCTTAAAATTTTGGCTTATGAATGATTTTGCATCTTGCGAAACTTTCTTTGATAGCGGTGACTTGTGACTGTACAACTTTTTCAATAATATAACACCCCCGATATATTTAGGATTATTACAGCGCTGCAAATCCTTTACATAAGAATTTACAAAGCTGAAGAAATGAAAAGACAACAACAGATACCAACATATGAAAGTAACTGATATAAAATACAACAGTTCTGGGCCAATACCGAGAATATAAATATCCAAATGAAGAATATTAATACATCACCAAATCCAATGATCACAAACGACGACAGACTCGAGTACTTATTAAAAACAACCCAAACAACAGACAATTAAACCCGGCCGGAACATCACTCTGCACCCTCGTCGTCATGCAGCTCCAGTGGTTATTTCCCTGCTCTCCTGGATTCTGAACATAAACAAATGTTCACCCTCGAAGGGGTTAGCACAACGATGCTAGTACAAGTACGATAATTATACAACAATGATTTAATCAACAATAATCATGACAAGTTTTTCCAACGAGAAATCATAACAACACATATCACATCATGACAGTCTCAACATACTGATGGTATTCCAACGATCCAGCGCACACATCTATAGATTCCCATGATAATCCCGTCGGACCAACGCATGGTGGAACTACCTGTCCAATGATCCAGCGCACACAACTATAGATTTCCCATGATGATTCCCGTCGGATAAACGCATGGTGGACAATTAATCACAACACATGTACACAGTACAATCATAACATAACTGACATAATACGAACAATTCTAATTAAAGTACTTGTCTCGATTCAATGACAAGAATAAAACTTCGACGAATATCAATACACTCGAAGGTCGCCCCTTCGATCAATCACGTTGCAAAGCTCGAACCTTAAACAAAAGAAATAATACAGAATTCATCTCACGTCGTACGAACATCTAACAATCCAAATTACGGTCGAAAGTTCATAAAACGTATTCTGCCTGGTCTGCGTAACGTACGTTACGTATCCAACGTAGCGTACGTTAAGGCTGCTCCTTAGCGTACGTAAACTACGAAGTCTAGCATACGCTAATCATACATTGACAGTATCTTCTCTGATCAGTTAACTAACTTGTCTGATGATATAACGTATGTTGCGTACCAAACGTAGCGTACGTTAATTCCGCCCGTTAGCGTACGTAAGCTGCAGAGCCTAGCGTACGCTAAACATGTATCCGACAGTCTCTTCCCTGATCAGACAACTTACACGTCGCACGAATTTCTCAGTGTTATCGTACGTTAACTCCATGCATGATACACTCATGAAAACTTGAATGATCTAATGGTGTTCAATGTCTTACAACTTCAAGGATAAGCATATCATCATGATGTCATACTCCCATCTTTGATCACAAATTCTCTTATGTAATTCAGTTATTCTGAGGTTGATAATCTAGTTACCAATATCATCAATATATTCTAGCTTCATCATGAAGATTAATTTACTAAATCAACTTCAACCTTTTTGGTGATCCTTCATATAATTCCGTTAAGCAAAAGTGATACCAATACTAAATCTATGACCATTCTGGCAACACTATTCAATACGGATAATTAATCTCAGAACATTACTCTCATCATTTGACGAGACAGTATTCCAACTATGATGTTCTCAACAATGATATCTTAAGCATAATCATCCCAACTTCTAAACATGATGTTTGGTTGAATAAATCATCTATGGAACTTAATATCTTGATAGCATGATCATCATATCCTTAAGAACACGAATATAAGGTTGGAGATAGCATTAACATACCTTAAGATGAAGAAAACACCGAGACAATAGGTAGAATCTAACTCCGATGGCTTGTGTGTCAATCCAAAATGATTCTCCACTTCAATGATCAAGTATAAGTAATCCCCAATCTTCAATGATCAATAAAAGGTGTTCTAACGGTATAAAAAGTGGCTGGGAACTCTCTAGGGATGAAGTAGGTTGAAAGCCAAGTGAAAGAAACAAATGAAATGAAATGGGGTGATGTCCTATTTATAACTTTCTGACCTTAACGTACGTTAGCCTTCATGCATAACGTACGTTAGTCGCTTAACGTACGCTACCCAGTGTACTTAGCGTATGCTATCGTCACCGATAGTTAACTGTTCTCATTCTGTACTCGATTACGTACGCTACACCGTCAGGTTACGTACGTAAGTAACACCCATTAGCATACGCTAGACACACACCTTAGCGTACGTTAACACCCGTTGACTTCAAAATTGTCAAGGTTCATCCGCGAGAATCTTATTCGGACCCATCGTCCGGCTGGCGCATGTGCTAGCTGCCCAGCTCAATTATTGGTCTCTTTACGTAGCTTCGCTTCATTCGTAGTGTACGCTAACTTTGGCGGATAACCTTCGTTAAGCTTCCTTCTTAGTGTACGTTATCACGTAATTGCATGAGAAAATTTACATGTTGCTATAATCATGCACAACGATACAAATACGAGAAATATCATACTTCGATTATTGATATCACAAATCCGAATAATACAGGGCTCAATTACAGATGAAATACTCAATAATTAATCCGGGTATTACATACTCTCCTTTTAAAAAGGAGTTTCGTCCTGAAAATCAATACGAAAATAACTCTGGATATCTGGACCTCATGCTATCTTCCGTTTCCCAAGTGGCGTCTTCCACTCCGTGGCGCGACCACTGAACCTTAACCAAAGCGATTGGTTTGTTTCTCAATTGCTTAACTCGACTCTCGAGTATCCTGATCATTCTCTCTTCAAACGTGCCATCCTGAGCGACTTCGATCTCGCCGAAATCAATGACATGACTAGGATCTGGTATATACTTCCGTAACTGGGATACGTGGAATATGTTATGAACATGGCTCAATGACGGTGGTAATGCCAATTTGTATGCCAAATATCCAACTCTCTCAAGAATCTCGAATGGTCCGATATATCTCGGACTCAACTTTCATTTCCTCCCAAAACGAAAGATTCCCCAAGTAGGAGAAACTTTTAAAAGCACGTGATCTCCAATACTGAACTTTAATGGACGACGGCGCACATCTGCGTAAGATTTCTGTCGACTCTAGGCGGTCAACAGCCTTTTGCGAATCAAGGCTATCTTCTCTCGTGTCTCTACGATCAATTCCGGTTCCGTCCCAATCAAGTCTGATGAATCGTCCCAACATAGGGGAGATCTGCATCTCCTCCCGTGTAATGCCTCAAATGGTGCCATCTTAATGGAAGCATGCCAACTATTGTTGTAGGTGAATTCAATCAACGGCAGATGAACTTCCCAATCAGTTGACCAATCTAAGGCATAAGCCCTCAGCATATCTTCCACCATTTGAATAGTCCTCTCAGATTGTCCGTCTGTCTGCGGATGATAAGCTGTGCTGAATGCTTTATGAACCGCTTTCCAAAAATGAGACACAAAGCAACCATCTCGGTCAGAAATAATGGTCTTCGACATACCATGCAATCGGACTATATCTGAAATAAATACTCGTGCCAACTTCTCGGGTCCCCAAGTGTCCTTAATGCCTAGAAAATGAGCTGATTTGGTTAAACGGTTAACTGTCACCCAAATCATGTTCATCCCTGTCCTGGTCTTCGGCATATTAGTGATAAAGTCTATCGATATGTCCTCCCACTTCCATTCAGGAATCGGAAGCGGCTTCAGCATCCCGGCAGGTCGTTGATGCTCGATCTTAACCTGCTGACAAACCAAACATTCCGAGACGTAATCAGCTACATCTTTCTTCATGTTGCCCCACCAGAAATTCTGCTTCAAATCCTTATACATCTTACTGGTGCCCGGGTGGATAGAATAGGGCATACTGTGAGCTTCCTTCAGAATTGTTTGCTTCAATACATCGACATCGGGAACACAAAGCCGGCTCTGAAATTTCAAGACTCCATCATCATGAATTAAAATCCTGGGGCTTTTCTCTTTCTCACTTCATCGCGTAACCGAATCATCACAGGATCATCCAATTGCTTAGATTTGATTTCTTCGGTTAACAATGAAGTTATTTCCATCACACACAGTTGTCCTTGGACTCTTTGCAACCATATTTCAATTCCTTTATAAATCAATTCCCATTGAATGCTGGTCTGGGAGGTGAGAGTCTCCAGCATTCGAATAGAAACAGGCTTGCGGCACAGTGCATCGGCCACTACATTTTCTTTGCCTGGATGATACAGAATCTCCAAGTCGTAGTCCTTAATTAGTTCCAGCCATCTCCTTTGTCGCTTGTTTAACTCCTTCTGACTGAAGATGTATTTGAGACTCTTGTGATCCATAAAGATTTGACAGTGAGTCCCGTACAGATAATGTCTCCAGATTTTCAAAGCAAAAACTACCGCTGCCAGTTCTGAATCATGCGTTGGGTAATTTACTTCATAAGGTTTCAGCTGTCGTGACGCATAGGCGATCACCTTCTCATTTTGCATCAATACACACCCGAGACCTTGGTTCGAAGCGTCACTATAAACTATGAATCCTCTAGTTCCCTGTGAGAGTGCTAAAATTCGCACTACACCATATATGGGTTTCAGCAACACCTGAAAAACTGTGCTCAAAAGTCCAAAAAGTGTTGCTGGAGGTATAAAAACAAGCTATGGCTACACTTTGACCAAATTCGAAAGTTTTACAAAAACGGCCGCAACCATAGGGGTCTAAGGTAACACTTTTCTTTTTTTTTGGTAACATTTTAAAAAAGTGTAGCAATAGACCCCTATGCCAACACTTTTATTGTCTGTGGCTACACTAGATTTTGTGTTGCTGTAGACTTAAGGCCACACTTTTATATATTTAGTGACATAAAGATTTGTGTAGCCGTAGACCTATGCCAACACTCATGAGGTCTAATGTTACATTAAATTCTGAAACACTGTGACATCTTTACCAACAATTTTAACACTATGGCTACACTTATATATGAACAATTCTAACTTTTGCCAACACACTTCTACTCTTTGCCAACACAATTTTCATATTTTGCCAACAGAAATAATTATAAGTTATAGTCTATGGCAACATTTTTGTAGGTTTTTACCAACATTTTTCATACTAAAAAGTAAAATATTTTATTAGAAAATAAATATTACCATAAAACAGTCAATACCATTAAAACAATGTCAACCATAGCAACATCCAAAATACATGACTGCTAATATTCAATCCATAATAGCTAAAAACAAGTTACGATCGCAATCCACAAATATAACAAAACTACTTGAGTCACTTAGCTAGCATAATATAAAATGTTGAAATCGGTCAAGGAGTGACATTGTCACCGCCATAGGACTCCTCATTGATTTTGAGAGTCATCAATCTTTAAGTTCAAATCGGGATTCTTCTCGGCCAACATTTTCATCATTTCTCGAACTTTTGGTCAAGTTTTTCATCCATCTCTTGTTGAAGTTGGGCCCGATCTTAGCACTAGGTCCGCCACGTCTTGATCGACAACTTGAGCGGATGGTGATCTTTGAAGACTTCGATTTTGGTTCCTTTTTCGAATAAGTCTCCCAATTAGATAAGATGGTCGGTGTTCTTTGCCATCATGAATCAATTTATTAGCACCTCAACACCTTCCGTTTCAAGAGCTTTCTTAACATCACTGTAAATAAAAGTATCAAGTATTTCCCTCAAATAATTAACGAAACATAAAATACAAACAATAACAATAATGGAAAATTATCTTTAATTCCTATTTCATAAGTAGTTATAATATACTGACTAATTTTACCCAATCTTCAAGAAAAAAAAGAAAAAAAGCATGCATAACCAGAAAAACAACAGGAGCAGATTGATGAAAAATCCCTAATATCACACTTCGATTATACATAATATCAACACTTCCAGTTAAATGGCAGCAATGGCAGTAATGGCACTTAAAAGATTGATGAAAATCAGCACTTCCAGTTGTACCCAATCTTCAAGAAAAGAAAAAGAAAAAAAAGAACATAGTTATAAGCACCTATCATTTAGTAGATATGTAAATACTTACAATTAAGGCTACAAGCCTACAAGCATCTTAATAAAAGATTAATGTGTTTTATATGTCAACATAAAAGCAATTCATGAAAACATATATGGCGTGTTATTTCTCAAACTTCGGTAAGAAGCTTCTCTCCCTCCAATAAACCATGACAAAACAAAAATAACATAAATCTACGATTTTAAAGCTCGGGTAATAGAGTTTGAAGAACAAAACATTTATACGAACCACGATGACAGAATATAATTGTAGAGAAAAGCACTGAACATGCCTGCAGTCGATCCCAACACCACCAGAAGTATGCCAAAAACTTCTCCTCAGAAATATCTAAACTGAAATATCCAAGTAAAGAGAGAATAATAAATAAATAGCAAGATCAAGATTGCATACTTTCATACTTGATACCGCCTAGAAGAATATGGCAACAGATATAAACAATGACAGTCTCTCTAATAGGTTGAGAGACATTCTACTCTTTGCCATTTGTAAGCACATACCCGTCCAACCTAAATCTTTCTCGAATATCAATGAGGTGAGGAGATGTGAAAAGTCGATCTGGAACCCACAATTGCGCAGAATAGATTCTGCAAAAGTGCAAGTTGACCCCTTCATGTTCCAGTACATGAAATAAAAGCCATATTAGTGCTTACATAGTTGAAAAAAAAGTTCTCAAAAGTGAATAATAACCAAATCAACTCAAAAATTCGTCAAACAGACCATCATGACTTTCCAACAACTCAATATCCAAGAAGGACCAGCGTGGGAAATTTCAACATGTCTTCATCATAAAATATTACGTAAAATGCATTAAGCACAATATACTCGCAAAAAGGACTTGTAGAAGACTTAACCAATGTATTGTAGACCATAAAAATCATAGATATCAATATTCAGTTACCTACAATAAGTGGTTACAGTAAATAGCTTACCAAAGAAATCGATATTTACGAGTGCGGGGAATCGATAGATATAGAACCACGATTCCACTCAACCGGTCACTTGCATCTGGGACGAGGCTTCTCCTTATCAAATATCCTGACAAGTTACATATAGGAAGCACAAACAATATATATAACTTCTACGCAAAACTGAATCAACAATATACAGATTAAATAGGCTCAAATCCAGGCAATGAAGAAATTCTAAACAGTGAAATGCCATAAATTCATAAACGAGTAATATTTGCGGAATTATACACGAGTTGCAGAGTAGAGTAAGATACAAATAAGAATAATTATTTGTTTAAAGCAAATTTATCATACAAACTTTTATTAACCCTTATGATATATGATGGTACTACTATACAATCATTCCAGCTCCTGAAAGTAGTGTAAACTTTTAAATCATTTGCTCTCCGCCTCTAAACGACTGACAAAACAAATTTTCAATAACAGGTTCATTACTTATTTAGGAATCAAACTAAAATATTCAATGACTTGCTACTTCAAAAGGATAACATGTGATTGAACAAAGACAAAAATATTTCAATGGTTGCCAAGTAGTTTACCTAATACAAAAACTTCAACAAATAAATATGTTTCTCTATATGTCTAAAGTATAGAAAATTAGCAAACTTCAAACATCAAACTTAAAAGAAACACCAAAAATTAAAACAGCATCATAGATGGCAACATGAAATCATTAAAAAAGTCATTAGAGTAGATATCAGTTTTTTATACAACACCCAAAATTTAATTACCATCAGTTCAAACTAACAAACCTTCAAACAATTCCCTTTTGTTCAACTTAAATACCAATAAAAAACAACCTTAATCACCTAAAGCACTAAGAAGAATCTTGAAGACAATGAGCTGCATTGTGCAATTCTCACAGTTAGATAATGGTGTAGACTACCTCTACACTCATAGTCTTCTGCATTTATCAATTGTCAGAGAGTTGTTTAATAAATCACAAAAATAGGCCAGAGAGCAACAGCTGAAATTCAAGAAAAATTACATGGAAACAGACACTTCAAAAGGTTGTACCTAAGAAGTATGGGATAACTAGGGTAGTAATCTCCAAGGATACAAAATCACACGGTTTATTGAGCTACCAGGTGAAGTTGAATTTAAAAAGAGCACCGAACTCTAACTCATAAATTTCTCGACAAAATACTTGATGAATAAGGTATTCAGAAGAATAAATGGTCTGGCCCAAGGCTGCTTCAGAGAGTTCTTTGCTCCAATAATATTTCATATTTAACAATTTTCTTTATGACTCCCTTGGAAGATAAAATATATAAAAAAAAACTTGATTTGCTCCCAAATTTAACACCTGTTGGATGTGTAGAACTAGTATTTCCAGAAAATCGACACAAGTACAATCAAGAAAATCATTATAAATAAACATAAGAAAAGCACCTTTCTTTATTGATATTCTCCAGAATGCGCTCGATTGAGCAATGTTGGCGAATTGGTTTCAAAGCAGTGAGTCCTCCAACACCTAAGGAACAGAATATGGATAATATAAAAGGAAGTTTTTCATTAGCCTTGGGGTTGATGTGTTAGGAAACTAGTTCGGGCAAACACGGATATATCCGACATGCGTGTTTGGGTGTATTCACAAAATGGTAACATATTTAACATATATACATGTAATTGCAAACTTCAAATGAACTTAAATATTAGCCACAACGGTTAAGCGACGGTGTTGCTAATTTCCTATCCTATCCAACTCTTGGAGGAGGAGAACATTTCAAGCGCTGGAACTACAAACCCTCTCTAGTGAATCCATTAATGACTAACACACAATTAAAGGGCATATTTAAGAAATATTTTCTTCTAACTGGGAAATATATGTACTTGAAAATTTCAGGGACGCCTTTTCTCATAATAACCGAGAAACATACTTCGCAATTTATACAGTTTATATTTGCTTGTGTATAGAGCTAGATAAGTAAGTCTGGTTCCCCAGACAACGAACACCATTAACAAGCAATATTACCTCGTATGCTATCGCAGTAATCACAACCAGATAGAATGCAAAGATCTATAAATTGATCTCTGGTGAGGTTCATCTCCTCTAAAACCTGTAGAACAACATAGAATCAGAAAAGTGTGCACTTCGATTCGTTTGATAATTTCTTAGTACCTTTGACAGTTCGAATTCCATCACAGGGATCTTTTTGGAGCTAGAATCCATTAAATGGCGGAGAAACAGTGGAGCTCCAAAAGCTAGGGTATCCATGTCCTCGGAGGCAACAACATATACCTGACATGCAAAAATAAAGTTCAGATATATCGCAAAAGTGCATAGGGCACACTTACTATGTGAGTGCATAGAGTGGCGCATCTTCTTTTTTCTGGTACAGAGTAAAGTCATGAACCTATAGATGATCAATTTCAAAAAGATAGAAATACAAGAAACACCGTATTCCTCAAATGTGTCTCTTCTGATAAAACCATTCATGTTAAGCTAATATTTCTCTGTGTGAACGCAAGTGCATGTAAAGAGTATACTGAATTGTGCTCTCTAGGCTACCTTACCATTATCAAGTATCCATCAGCACAATAGTTTCTTCAGTATTCAGGCTCAAGATAAACTTAATCCGGTATCAGGATAACATCGAATCTATAGCTAATCAATACAAAACAAGGTCTAACAGGCTTTCCATAAAGGGTATGGAAAATTTCCTTGCCAATCGGATAAGCAATTGGGTTGCATATGATTATTAGAATACAAATAAGCCACACAAAATTAGAACCTACAGCAAGTCCGTATCTGGTGCATATTGCTTGAGGGCCAGTACCCAAAAAAACAAGAACCACTGTACTTAATATGGTTTGGTTTTCATCACATTATCTAACAAATACTAGTGTTCTGGAAACTAAAACATACAACAGAATAAACACACACGAGGGATAACAACATCAACAACGTTGGTAGGAGTTCTTCATTGTGTATGTAACATACCCTAAATCTACATTTTTGTAAGGTGACATTCAACAAGCCAAAATTTCTGAAGATAATACACAAGTCACATGAGATAATAAGCCAAATCTGTAAGTACCTAAGAGTAAGAAGGAAAGATAAGAGAGAGAAAAAAGAACTGCACCTAAAAATATGGAGCAGTTGTTGATACTCAGAATCTCCAGGAAACAAAGCCCGTCTTCTGGCCATCTCAGCTGCAAGAGGCCAAAAATGATGCTAAGATACTTAACCGATAATTCCCTATTCTAAAGCAAGTACATTATGCAGTTAATTTGCAAGTAGAAGAGTTTTCGCACCAAATATACAACCAACAGACCACATATCAACAACAGTAGAGTAATGAGTGGATCCTAGAAGAACTTCAGGCACTCTATACCAGAGAGTGACGATCTACAAAACACGAATCAAAATAATTTAGCCGCAATTCATAATTTCTAGTTAAAAATAGATAAATCAACAAATGAACAACATGCAAGTTAATAATACCTCGTGCGTGTAGCTCTTGAGTGGGACAGTGAAAGCCCTGCCGAGGCCGAGATCTGCGATTTTGAGGATACCTTTATCCTTATCAAGGAGCAGATTTTGGGGCTTGAGATCGCGGTAGAGAACTCCATGGCTGTGGCAGTGTGATACGCCCTTGCAGAGCTGGTAGAGGAAGCTCTGTATCAATTGCGGGGGGAAGAGGCCTAGGGTTTGGCCCCTTTCGATGTGAATCGATAAACTTTTTGAGATCAGTGTCAAGAATACGTGTGTCCGAATCGTCTGTGTGTGTGTATGCGGAGCAGAATATGTGTGCACGAGCGTGTGAGTGTGTGAGCTTTTGAGAGTGAAAGAAAGAAGAGAGCAGAAGAGAGGGGGAGAGAGAGGAGCCGAGATCGGAGGCGAGAGAGTGAGAGAGAAGAAACGAGAGATAGGATCAGGGATTTTTTAGTAAAAAAATTGAATCTCAAAATATTAATTTCCGGTCTCAAGACATACACTTCGCTATTATAAAATTTTTTTAGTAAAAATAAAATTTCACAATTTTTACTTGATAATTATCAAATTAGCGAAGTCTTTGTAACTTAAAATTTCTAATTAGCTCATGCTTTTGGTTTGATACCATTTCTCAAGTCTAAGCGGGTTTTTACTTGAAGAAATTAAAAGTGAAGTTGTTGTTTGTTTTTACTTTGCTAATATACATTACCGAAGTGAAACATACCGAAGTCTTTGATGTTTATTCTACTAGTGC
This sequence comes from Orobanche coerulescens, assembly GCA_033398695.1. Taxonomy (NCBI): domain Eukaryota; kingdom Viridiplantae; phylum Streptophyta; class Magnoliopsida; order Lamiales; family Orobanchaceae; genus Orobanche; species Orobanche coerulescens. The sequence goes on along the minus strand of CM065805.1, from coordinate 200,108,398 downwards.
TAATTGCTTCTATAGAAGCAATTAATAGTTGATTAAATACCCATAGAGACCGTGAAGAACCCTAATATATCACCTTGAAAGAATCCTAATTTATTGTCGCCTTGAGAGAGCAGTGAGAGATACAGAGTTGAGTTGAGTGAGAGAGCAGTGAGAGAGAGTGAGATTTTTTTGACAAAATAGTTAGAATAAATTATTTGGACAGTTCAATTTGTTTTTGGACAAAATTAAGCCTGTTCATCAAGCCCGCCTTTTATTTTTAGTTTTTTCCTTGGCCCACCTTTTTTTTCATTCTTGGTAACACTTTTTTTAAAGATCAATGGCAACACCCATTTTGGTGTTACCATAGATACCGAATTATGTCTATGGTAACACCGGTTACTATAAACTGTAACGCCAAAACAAAATGTTACCATAGATCAATTTTAAGGCATATAAGGCAACACTTTTACTTGTAACATCAAAATAAACGTTGCTGAAGCCCATATATGGTGTAGTGTCGTGCCGTCGTCAATCTCTTCTTCAATTCATCAAAACTGGTCTGGCACATCTCGTTCCACTCAAATTTTTTGGTCTTCTGAAGTAATCGAGTAAGTGGGCGGGAAATTTTGGAAAACCCTTCCACGAACCAACGATAATACCCAGCAAGTCCTAAGAAACTCCGGACTTCTTTCACGCTCTTAGGAGACTTCCAATCCATAACTACTTCGATTTTCTGGGGATATACTCGGACTCCTTCTGCTGATACCACATGACCGAGGAGCATTACTTCCCTTAGCCAGAATTCACATTTAGAAAGCTTGGCGTACAATTGCTCGTTTCTCAAAAGGTCTAAGACGATCCGCAGATGATGTGCAAGCTCTTCTGGGCTCTTGGAATAAACCAGAGTGTCATCAATAAATACGACCACGAATTTGTCCAAATACTCTATGAACACTCGGTTCATCAATTGCATGAATACAGCAGGTGCATTAGTGAGACCAAATGGCATCACTACAAACTCATAGTGTCCGTAACGAGTTCTCAACGCTGATTTTTGAAACATCGGATTCCTTAATCCTCAACTAATGATATCCCGACCTCAGATCGATCTTAGAAAACACTGTTGTTCCTTGTAACTGGTCAAACAAATCATCAATCCGTGGTAACGGATACTTTTTCTTGATTGTCATCTTGTTCAGCTCTCGATAGTCAATACACAATCGAAGCGATCCATCCTTCTGCCGGACAAAAAGAACTGGTGCACCCCAGGGCGAAACGCTTGGCTGGATATAGCCTTTGTCCAGTAACTCTTACAGTTGCTTCTTCAATTCATACATCTCAGTAGGTGCCATATGGTACGACGCCTTAGAAATTGGTGTAGCTCCTGGTTCCAGCTCGATGGTGAATTCTACATCCCGTCGTGGAGGTAGTCTAGGTAATTCGTCAGGAAACACATACGGAAATTCGTTCACAACAGGAATGGATGATAGTTCTACTTTTCTGTCTTCTTTCTTCATTGCGTAGCACCAGTATCCGGTACAGCCATGTTTCAACAATTTGACAGCTTTCATCGCCTTGATCATCTTTCCTGAGCTTCCTGGTTTCCATCCTTCAAACAATATTTCGGAACCATCGTCAGCTATCACCGAGATATTCCTCTTTCGGTAGTTTACAATAGCTCCATATCGATTAATCCAATCATCTCCGAGTATTAGGTCGTCTCCTTGCATTTCTATCACAATCAAATCTGAGGGCCACTCTCTGCCTCCAGATGATACAGTGAAATCTCTAGTTTCTAAATTTCCCACAATCCTCTCTCCACCCGGTAAACCCACAACATAAGGCTCACAATTATGAAAACCAGAAATATTCAAATAATTTACACATGACAAGGATATAAATGAATGCATAGCTCCTGTATCGAATAAAATGTTATCTGGTTGTGAAAGGATCTGAACAGTACATGATGTGACAGTAGCATCCTGATCGTCTGCCCTCCTCATCTCGTACAGACGTGGGGGAGCGGATCTGACACTCGAGTCTCCCTTGCGGTCGAACTGTCCTCTGCCTCGACCTCGACCGAAATTTTGGGGCAGCTGAACACTTTGCTGTGTCTGCTGAATACTTGCTTTCTTCTGAGCCGGTTGTGAAGTACGAGTTCCATTAAACTTAGTGGCATCCTTGCAGAACATTACATGGTGCCCCTCCTGTCCACAGTCATAACATGTCACTGGAGTACGGAAACAATCACGCCAAAGGTGTCCTGAGCGACCACAGTTAAAGCACTTCCTTGTTACATCCGTCGTGGCTGATACTGCTCCGAAGTTCTTTCCGCTCTTGGATGGGTGCGGAGGTTTCTTAAACGAATGAAAGGATGACTGGGCCTTGCGGGGACCACTGCTTTTGTGCTCTGTGAAACTACCAGAGACTATCTACTTCTTGGATTCTGCAAACTTTTCCATCGCTGATTCTTTGATTTCATACGCTAATGCTTTATCCTGATATTGACGGAGAGTGGTACATTCGAAACCGTACATGTACCTCTAGATCTCTAGTTTCATTCTCATATCAAAATGGATCATCATTTCCGCGTCTGTTCTGACCAGGTGTCGAACAAACGCCATCTGTTGATTAAACGTTTTAATCATCTGGGACACTGGCTCGTCTGACGCCTGTGCAGAGAAAAATTCCCGAATTTTGGCTTCCCTCATTGGACGAGGGCAGTACTGAGCTTCCATCATCAATTTAAATTCTCCCCAGTCGGCATCATGATCTACAGGCCGGATGGCTTCCCACCACTCGGACGCTTCCCCTATCAGAAAGTACTGAGCAATAGAGGCTCTCCGGTCGTCTGGTAATTAATCCCGAAAAAATTTTTCTCCAGTTCTTTTAACCAATGGTCCCACGTCGGTGTCTCAGAAAAGCCGTCGAATTTGGGTGGTTGCATCTTCGCCACCTCTTGCAGCCATCGGTCGCCTCGATTTCCCATATCGGGGATACCTTTCTGTCTATCTCCCTGTTGTAATCCTACTGCCACCTGCATTCGGTCCACGACCTGGGCAAACTGAGTCATCTGGTTAACCACCTGTCGAAGGATTTCGGGAACAGCAGGTTCTGGTTCATTGTTAATAGATCTTTGTGGCTCGCCTGAGCTATGGCTGGCCTATTAGAAGGCGAAGCTTCTCTTTCAGCATTCCTTCGTCCGCTTTCGCGACCGCGACCACGTCCACGTCTACCTCTCAACATACTGTAAGCATAAATACTCAATATACAGGAAACAACATCGTTCTAATGTTCAAGTATAAAGAGGTATAGCATGTAAAGTATGAGATAGAGTTTAAGAATCTTACAACCACCGCTCGCACGAAGATGTAGGCAGTACAATGATGTTATTCACGGCTGGTTACTTCAAAAGACATATAAGACCCCTATTTTAACCCAATGGCCAAGATATCCCTAATTGTAGCTCCGATACCATATTCTGTAACACCCCCGATATATTGAGGAATATTACAGCGCCGTAAATCCTTTACATAAGAATTTACAAGGCTGAAGAAATGAAAAGACAACAACAGATACCAATATATGAAAGTAACTGAAATAAAATACAATAGTTCTGGACCAATACCGAGAATACAAATATCCAAATGAAGAATATTAATACATCACCAAATACAATCATCACAAACGACGACGTACTCGAGTACTTATTAAAAACAACCCAAACAACAGACAATTAAACCCGACCGGAACATCACTCTGCACCCTCGTCGTCATGCAGCTCCAGTGGTTGTTTCCCTGCTCTCCTGGATCCTGAACATAAACAAATATTCACCCCCGAAGGCGTTAGCACAATGATGCTAGTACAAGTACGATAATTATACAACAATGATTTAATCAACAATAATCATGACAAGTTTTTCCAACGAGAAATAATAACAACACATATCACATCATGACAGTCTCGACATACTAATGGTATTCCAACGATCCAACGCACACATCTATAGATTCCCATGATGATCCCGTTGGACCAACGCATGGTGGAACTACCTGTCTAACGATCCAGCGCACACAACTATAGATTTCCCATGATGATTCCCGTCGGATCAACGCACGGTGGACAATTAATCACAACACATGTACACAGTACAATCATAACATAACCGACATAATACAAACAATTCTAATTAAAGTACTTGCCTCGATTTGATGACAAGAATAAAACTTCGACGAATATCAATACACTCGAAGGTCGCCCCTTCGATCAATCACGTTGCAGAGCTCGAACCTTAAACAAAAGAAATAATATAGAATTCATCTCACGTCGTACGAAACATCTAACAATCCAAATTACGGTCGAAATTTCATAAAACGTATCCTGTCTGGTCTGCGTAACGTACGTTATGTATCCAACGTAGCGTACGTTAAGGCTTCTCGTTAGCGTACGTAAACTACGAAGTCTAGCGTACGCTAATCATACATTGAAAGTATCTTTTCTGATCAGTTAACTAACTCGTCTGATGATATAACGTACGATACGTACCAAACGTAACGTACGTTAATTCTGCCTGTTAGCGTACGTAAACTGCAGAGCCTAGCGTACGCTAAACATGCATTCGACAGTCTCTTCCCTGATCAGACAACTTACTCGTTGCACGAATTTCTCAGTGTTAACGTACGTTAACTCCATGCATGATACACTCATGAAAACTTGAATGATCTAATGGTGTTCAATGTCTTACAACTTCAAGGATAAGCATATCATCATGATGTCATACTCCCATCTTTGATCGCAAATTCTCTTAAGTAATTCATTTATTCTGAGGTTGATAATCTAGTTACCAATATCATCAACACATTCTAGCTTCATCATGAAGATTAATTTACTAAATCAACTTCAACCTTTTTGGTGATCCTTCATCTAATTCCGTTAAGAAAAAGTGATACCAATACTAGATCTACGACCATTATGGCAACACTATTCAATACGGATAATCAATCTCAGAACATTACTCTCATCATTTGACGACACATGATTCCAACTATGATGTTCTCAATAATGATATCTTAAGCATAATCATCCCAACTTCTAAACATGATGTTTGGTTGAATAAATCATATATGGAACTTAATATCTTGATAGCATGATCATTATATCCTTAAAAACACGAATCCAAGGTTGGAGATAGCATTAACATACCTTAAGATGAAGAAAACACCGAGACAATAGGTAGAATCCAACTCCGGTTGCTTGTGTGTCAATCCAAAATGATTCTCCACTTCAATGATCAAGTAGAAGTAATCTCCAATCTTCAATGATCAATAAAAGGTGTTCTAACTGTATAGAAAGTGGCTGGGAACTCTCTGGGGATGAAGTATGTTGAAAGCCAAGTGAAAGAAACGAATGAAATGAAATGGGGTGATGTCCTATTTATAACTTTCTGACGTTAACGTACGTTAGCCGTCATGCATAACGTACGTTAGTCGCTTAGTGTACGCTATCATCACCGATAGTTAACTGTTCCCATTCTACACTCGATTACGTATGCTACACCATCAGGTTACGTACGTAAGTAACACTCATTAGCGTACGCTAGACACACACCTTAGCGTACGTTAACACCCGTTGACTTCAAGACTGTCCAGGTTCATCCACGAGAATCTTATCCGGACCCATCGTCCGGCTGGCGCATGTGCTAGCCGCCCAGCTCAATTATTGGCCTCTTTACGTACGCTACGCTTTATTCGCAGCGTACGCTAACTTTGGCGGATAACGTACGTTAAGCTTCCTTCTTAGCGTACGTTATCACGTAATTGCATGAGAAAATTTACATGTTGCTATAATCATGTACAAGGATTCAAATAAGAGAAATATCATACTTCGATTATTGATATCACAAATCCGAATAATACAGGTCTCAATTACAGATGAAATACCACTAATCAATTCGGATATTACAAATAACATATATGAATTTGTCCAAATCACATTTCGCAGATTCTAAGTGTTTTTTAAGCTTGGCATGTTGGCTCTCAACTCTATTTGTTGTTGAATTTCCAAAATTGATATGGCTATCAGTCCACAACGATACAAATCTTTCGGCATACTTCTCCAACCAAACAGTATAAAGATAACCAAAAACATCTAGAAGGTGAAGAAAAATCAAAATCAAATTAGTATGATTGAATGAATAATAATTGTTAAACAAATTAAGACTTCAAGATATATATGAAAAATAGTTGGATGTTTGAACAATAATGTCTGAAGGTCTGCATAATTTTGCATGTATGCATTCGATGTTAGAGATTCGACTAATTTCTTCCACTTTGACTGAAGAGAATCCAAGTCTTTTGTGGTTTGATAGGTGGCCTGCAATGCTTTGTTATATCATTGAATATATGCCATCTACAAACTAAATATTTACTTTGTGGAAAAATATGTTCGCACGCTTTCATCAACGCCAAATCTCTATTGGTGACGATAACACGAGGGCAAAAAGAATCATTAATAGTCAATTTCAGACAAGTCAACGCCCAACTATAGTTGCTTGTTTTTTCATTATGCATGAATGCGAAGACTATGGAAAACGTCTTATTTGTAGAAGTGACACCAACAATTTCCAGAAAAGGAAGATTATACTTATTTGTTTTATATGTAGCATCCATCAACACCACATATGGAAATGCTTGCCACATCTGTAATGATGTTGGATGCATAAAAAATAACTCTTCTAACTCGTTAGTAATCTTGTTTAAACGATACTCAAAATCGTACCATTTTGTTTGCAAAATGTGCATAACATTCTGTACCGGGGTTCAACCTTCTCTAATTTTGCTCCTTTAGTGTTGACAAAATATCTCGCGTTTTCACATTCAACTCGGTCAAATTTTGCACCAAACGAGATTCGTTATCCGAAAATCGCATTGCAAACAGATGACCCTCCATATACATCGATGGTTCATGAGTGTGTTCATCACGTACCACCCTTAACGTCCAAATATCACGCGCCTTCAAATACTTTCCTACCAATTCGAATGGACAATTAATTTTTTTTGTTTCCGCATCTTTACTTTTGGATATACCACCACGATCACAACCAAGTACTATTTTAGAGATGAAGCCAATAGTTATGGCCTTTGATCGTTTAGTAACGATAACTTAAACTTGAGAACGCGCCAGATTTTGTACCCAAGTCATTAAATCTTCACGGGATCTAAACACCTAAAAACTAAAAAAAAAAATCATGTTAAAAAAATCGATAAATACACCAGTTCAGTACACACATGTAAATAATAAGATTAGACATTATACTTGGTCGATGGAAAATTATGAAGTATTCACCATTTTTTCCTGCAAATTCGAATAAGAAAAAATTACACATACATTTAAAATTATACACAAATTAGTTTAAGATAGAAAAGATATAGTTCAAGGTTTAAAGAAAATATATGTAAAATGTAGAAAAGGGTATTGCTCCAGTGATGGCGGCGGCGTTCCGCCGGTAATGGTGGTGGTGTTCACGCGGTGGCCGGCGGTATGTTTTTTTTTCAGTTTTTTTATTTGTTTTTTCGAAGTCTAAACATGAGTTGAGAATGGAAAGAACTTACAGATCCGACGACGACGGCAACTGGAATAAGAAATTGAGGACTCCGGTGACACTGTTTTTGATGAGCAATTTTGCGAGCGACACTATTTTCCGGCAGAGATTTACTGTTTTCCGGTGAAAAATTTTGCCGGCGACATTATTTTCCGACGGAGGTTTATATACACTGGTACAGAAAATAAAGTAGAGGCGAACGGAGGTAAATTTTGCAGATCTGGTGGTGTTATATACACCACTACTTTACTTACCCCTACTTTACCTACCCCTCTACTATACCTACCAGTCTACCACTCTAGACCGAAGTGTATTTTGAGGGTAGGGTGAGGTTTATATAAAAAAGCCCTATCACTAATAGTACAAAACAACCATAATCGTTAGAACAATTGTGATTTTTACTTGTTTGAGTTAATTTTTGTTGGTAAATAAGGGAACAAAAAAGAGTGGGGAAAGGGGGACAAGAATTGAAGCAAAAAGAAGCAATATTGAATGTAGTAAAGGAGGGAATTAAAGATGGGACTCACAGGAGTAGTATTAGCAGTAGCAGCAGTAGGATCAATCAGGGTCATGTCAACAATTTCAAACACTCGCACGTGGGGGACATCACTCTCACTAACAATCTACTACAACTTACACACGAATTCTATAATGCACGGATTCTTCAAAATTCGGAAGGCGTTTACGGTTGAGGATCATTCTAAGGTTCGAAAACCATTGGTTCCAATCTGAAAAGGAGGACCATTGTTGCCAGTCCAATTCCCACCACCTGCATATATATCTCAGGATATCCTGAGCCAAATCACACTTAAAGAAAATGTGAGAAGCATCTTCCCCAGAAGAGCTGCAAATCGGACAGCTATCGGAATCCAAAGATATACCTCTATGAATTAAATTAGACCTAGTCGGTAAGCATTCACGTCGGGCTCTCCAAATAAAAACATTAATTTTAATGGGGATAGATTTTACCCATCTCGTCGGATCAGGCCACGAAGGTAGAAACATTTCATCTAAAGTGTTACGAAAGTCTTTGACGTTGAAGGAACCATCTCCAGAAATGTTACAAAACCACCGATCATAAGAAGCAGAAAGGGAAACAGAATCCAAACAAGTAACTAAGGCAGAAAGCTGCTGTTGTTCGATTCCACCTCGAACAGGTCTTCGAAAGGTGGCATACATATGTGTTGGTTTGGTGATTCCAAAAATTACAATAAAATAAAAAAAGGAAAATATATTAAATAGTACTCTTGTTCTTACGATTTTATTACAAAATGTAACTGGAGACGGGAAATAAAATTATACGAAAAATTTGTATAAGCTGATGTGATTGGTGTCTTTCAGCAAGATAATTACGTCTCGTATAATGCTGAAAGTTTTCAAACATATTATCCCCAAGGATACAATGGCTAACGTCTTCTGTTCTGTAGCACACCACAACAAAAAAATTCCGGCGAACTTAAAATGTGCGTGATCTGAGCAAACTGTATGAATGTATGTATGATGCTGAGAATTTCGATGATCTGATGGTGTAAAAATGCAGCCTATTATGTACTAATATATAGGCATCTCCATCATCATATGGTATTACTATGCATTAAGGCACATGAAACCGCAACATTAAGACAAATTTAATGACCATAAATATGCTGCATTAAGATAGATTTTAACACGCACTTAATACACACAATCAGAGTATGTAACTGATCATTTCATTTCAACAGTCACAAGCGAAGTTTAAATGTTAAAATTCGAGTCTGTTTGGTACCAAAAATTAATATTCGCGCCCAGCCCAAGACCACCAAGACCATCCCAAAGACCAAGACTCAAGACAAGATTAAGCAAGGTCCACGAGCCCGACGGCTCGTGGCGTGTGCGTGCGTGTGGTCTAGTCAACTCCAAGTCTAGGTGCATAATCTTAGTCATGCCTACATACTATCCAACTCTCTTCACTTTATTAAGTGTCTTAACTTTCATCATATTTTCAATGTGGGATGCGATTCTTCATATTCCCATTCATTTCAAAATGTCCTTTCAAATGGCTAACTTCATTCATTAATTTTTCACTCACTAAAAATCAATTTTGAGAAATCAGATATATTACTATTATCTACTCTGCACATAAATTAATCCCGAACTATTTAATTTCACATAAATTAAATATTTTAGCCATTAAAAAATTAATTAAAACTGATTTTTTTCCAACAATATATTTTTAGAATTTAGTGGCATGAGTTTTAAAAAAGTATAATGAGTGCAGAAGGGAACCCCCCACATTATAAATGAGCATAATGTGTTGTGAGATTGAAAAAGTGGACGATGTATGATTTTTTGTAATTAAATAGAATGAACGTCATAAAAATTATGAAATTCATGTGAAGTCATATCAAAAAATAGAAATAAAATCTTTTTTATGGAGCGTAGACGAATTGAGTATATTGTATACATACAATTCAAAATTTAAAAACTTTTATTTTTCATGTAAACCTCACCGAAAAAATAATCTCCATTTAAGAACAATTCATATAATCTAAAGAATATGACTATATAGAGGTTTTATTAAACCCGACACATTTTTTACTGCCAAGATATTATTTTTATTCACTTAATTCTTGGAATCCACCCTATATCTTCCGTATGGGATCCTCTGTCCCACAATTCCCTGTCCCACACAGTGTTCTACTCATAATTTTACTATTTTAAAAATATTTTGTTATAAATTAAAATTTTATTATAATATAATATATCATGATTAACATTTATATCAATAAATTAGAATTTTAAAAATTCATATACCATATTTTTGGAATATTTTGATTATAAAATCATTATTTTGGTTGAATATTCCAAAACTATGGTATATGAATTTTTAAAATTATACTTTTTTGATATAAATGTTAATCATGATAAATCATATAATAATAAAATTTTAATTTATAATAAAATATTTTTAAAATAGCAAAATTATGAGTGGAACACCGTGTAAGATCGAGAATTGTGGGACAGAGGATCTCATGTTTGAATCGCCCTGTTCTGTAATCCATATCGGACGCTATGGATCTAAATATATATATATATATATATATATATATATATTTATATGTAAGGACAAGAGTATTTTTTTGGTCATTATATTCATAGGAAAAGACCACTTTATTAAATCTAATACTATCCAAAGTTTAAAAATACTCATAAACGTTTAAAAGTATCCTAAAAATATTAAATTTAAGATTAATTGACGGTTCTTTTTTCTGGAAAAATTATATCATACAACATGATGTACCGTGCATGGTACATCAGTTATGATTATGTTATATATCACTTGTGGTTATATTGTTGCGTCATGTTTTTACTGTAATTGTACTATACACAATTGTGATTATATACACCGATTATGATTATGCTAGTAATTACAACTAATGTGTATTTTGTACCGTATATCATAATGTGGAATATACGAACTATTTTTCCGTGGCTGCCTGCATGACGCTGATAATCTCCTTTTTCCAGAGGCCGCCTGCATGCCTCCGATAATCTCCGTTGACAGATATTTTTTATTTTTACGAGTTATTTGCCGTCCGATGAAGCTACCGTCCGATAACCCCGACGAGAGCCCGACCTTTCTATTTCAAACCGTTTTAATAGTATAGTAGCGATAGTGGTGAATCTCATACCAAAAATATCGATACGTTCTTAGATTTGATCTTTGTGATGGAAAATACAAATTAAAAATGACAATTCCCAACTATTTTTTTTATAAACAAACATATTGTAAATACTAAAGGAAAGAAAATCAGAAATGTTATAATACTAAATTAATTTTAAACCGAGAAAAAACAATTAAATATAATGACCTTTATAAAATTCTAAATTATTGTTTGTTAAATATGAAAACGTTAGATGTTACAAAATAATAAAAATAAATGTCAAAATTGTAAAGGCAGTTAAAAGTACAGAAAAATTATTGTATTATATATAATCTACTTTGTAAAATCAAATCACACAATGGATATAAATTAAAAATTTATTAAATTTAATTTGATAATATTATATACTTTCTAACATATTTTAGAATTCTTTTAGATTTATAAACATTTATATATGATAACTCTAATTGTTTTTGTTTTTATTTCATTTTTCTGATCTATTACATAATTATTTAAATTTTTTAGTTACAACCGCATATTTTATCTCATTTATAGATTTTCAGTTTTTATTTGTATCATTTTACTATATTTTTATTTTTTTTTCATTTTTATGTCTCAAATTTATTAAATCATTATCTAAAAAATACTTAGTCTTTATTTTAATTTAAGTGATATGAATTGGGTTGATCCGGGTTGGGTCCATCGGCATCAATTAAATGAGTTGAAAAGTTTTTAGATTGAAATGAATTCTATTAATTCGATGCGGTATAGAAACTATTTTTTCGATTCCATTTTGATTTTATTATGGTTTCCAAACCATATAGTACCCAAGAATAGCAGTTGATGGTGAAAGTTTCTCTATAGCAACATCTCCAATACAACAATATTAATATGTGTATGTGATGAAAGATATTGATATTACAAAAGAAAATATCTCCAATGCAATAATATTTTGGACATTGTAAATGTGACAAAAAATATTAGTTCTTGAAAAAAAAAGAAAATCAAAGAGAATTATAGTGATTAATCATATTAATATAGCCAATGTCAATGTCAGGCACTCGTTTGTCATATACTTCATTCGTCCCTTAATACTAGTCATGTTTCAAAATTATAAAAATATTAAGAAAATTTAATGATAATTACCTAATTCCATATTTGCTTTTATTAATTACAATAATTTAATAAACCAACTATATTAGTTAATGTGTATGTATATGTCGAAGTTGAATAGCCTATAATAAATTTTCACAAATTTGCATGGAAAAGAGAAAATGACATGTATTATGGGACAAACTTTATTTCCAAACAGGACTAGTATTAAGGGGCGAAGGGAGTAAAATAATTTTTATGTTATTTTTGAGAAGACATCCTCTTCATATTGTTGCATTGAAGATGCTCTAATTTGTTACCATTACTCCTAAACCTTGGATCAAATATATACTCCTCCTGGTTCTTATTATAAGATTTTTTTAACTAACTCATCAATACCAATGAGATTTAGTTAAAGATATAGAAATACCTTTCAAAAAAATTAATTTGCTACTTTACCCTTATTAATAATGATAACATTCTCTCTCTGTATTTTTTTTAATGAAGATGAAGTAAATTAATAAGTATTTATGTAAATAGTTCTCAATAATTACAAACAACTAGGTATGAGGACTTATATTTGACCATTTTAATTACCTTAAACGGGTAATAAGGACCGGAGAAAATATATGTTCAACGACTGTTGAAATTGGTTAGTGTGTACACAATTGTGTATAAAAATTAGAGATTTTAAGTGGGCTCGAGCCTGGCGGGCTAACCCGTTTAACCCGCTAAAAAACCGAGTTAGGACCGATATTTCCCAGTCCATTTAAAACCGAGCTTATTTGGTCCGGACCGATTAGGGCTGGGATAGTTCGGTTTCTTGAAAAAAAAGTAAGTAATCGAAGTTCCAAATGTATTATGTAATTTGGGTTCGGTTACTGACTTTTTTCTGCAGGAACCGAACTTCTACGAACCGAAGTAATTTTACCAAAAAACCAAAAAAACCGAACCGAAATTTACAGTTCAAAATTTTCAAAAATAACCGAAAAACCCGAAATAAAATTTGTTAGGTTAGGTTTTTTTTAATTTATATAGTGTATAGAAAGTAGAAACATCTAAAATAGAATAACTATGGGTAGTACGGTTAGCATGAGTTTTAATTTTGTGTTCGGGTATAATGAGTTTTAATTTTTTGTTCGGTTATTGTCATTAATTTCGGGTAGTACAGTTATTGAAATTTTAAAATTATAATAACCGAACCCGAACCCAAAATTTATTACAGGACCCGAACCCAAAATTTATAAATAATTTTTTTCTTAAAACCCGAACCGAACCGAACCGAAATATCAATTTCGGTTCGGATCTTCGGTTATTCGAGTCCTAAGTCCCAGCCCTAGGACCGATTAGCCCGCGGGCGTAACAGGCAGGCTAAAAAAAACAAAAACAACAACATTACGTTTAGACACCATATTAATATATTTTACATATATGTAAAATATATTAATATATATAATATATATTATTAATTTTAACTTATATTAATACTATATATAACATATATTAATATTATATTTATAATTTATAATATTATTGTATTTATTAATATATATAAGTGTATTTTTTCTTAGTATATATTTATTATATTATATTTGTTACTATATATAATATATATTGTTACTTTTTTTGCGGCTTATAAGAAAATAAAAAATAGACTTTTTAAATATTTAGCCCATTTATTTCGAAGTCCGCTAGAGTTAGGGTTAGAGTCGATATTTCATAGTCCATTTAAATTCGGGCTTTTTTGATCCGGATCGTTTAGCTCGAAGCCAGGTACCCAAAACTGCTATGGATAGCTCCTTTAATTAACATCTCTAATAAAAGTATGTAAATATAGTATTGTTGAAAATAATGATGTTTGCATGGGATTTGTTAGGTGACATTTAATGAGTTTAATGGATTTCATTAAAGGACAAGGATTATAAAGATTTTGACATATTTATTGTTTCTCAGACCTGAAAAAAAGAGAGCCTATACCTGATCATAATTATTTAAATGTTAGTTAAACCTCATGTTTTATTTATCTAATTTATAGATTTTCAGTTTTTATTTGTCTCATTTTACTGTATTTTTATTTCTCAAGTAGATTAAATCATTATCTAAAAATTACTTAAGTATTTATTTTAATTTAAGTGATATGAATTGGGTTAATTCGGGTTGGGTCCACCGGCATCAATTGAACGAGTTGAATTTTTTTTGAGATTGAAATGGACCCTATTAATTCAATGCGGTATAGAAACTACTTTTTCGATTTCATCTTGATTTTATTATGGTTTCCAAACCATATATACCCAATCCTTGTAGTAATCAGCCACCCAGAAATCAATTGAGCTGCCCATGCGAATTATACAATACCCAACCCTCTTATCAAGAATAGCAGTGGAGGCCGAAAGTTTCTCCATAGCTGCATCTCCAAGACAACAATATTAATACTGTATGGGCTCGTTTGTGTAATATCCGCAATTTTCGATTTTCGGTAAATTTATTTTTTTTGGTCGGAGTCTGTTTTGACGACTCGCTCATGACCGTTTCGTCATTCTGAGAATGATTAATTCTGCACTTTTTGTCATCCGAGTTCGTTTCGGTGTCGTTTTGTTGAGTTCCGTGCTTTTTAGCGACTTTTCCGCACTTGAGTTCGATTCTTGCGAATCTCGCTCAAATCGCTTTCGAGTTTCCCGTAAGTTCGTTTAACTTTGTTAGACGTGTTGTGAACCGGTTTGGTTATTCGATCACGTATCGTGATTTAGCTTTTGGGCCATTTTGTAATTTCTTGAAAGTTACGGTATCCGTATCTGTAATTGTTGTCTCGACCCGCTTCTTGGTCGCGTATGATTAATTATTGCATTATGTTTTCATTTCGGTCGTTGATGTCGTCCGCGAACTTTTCGTCGTGTTCGTTCGCGTTTCGGAAATCGAGTCGTCAGCCACGGCAGCTGGCCGGACGGCTATGGAAGAACTGCACGCTTCTTGGCTCCGGCCGACGGGCGCGACAGGACCGCATAGCGACGCCATCGCCGGAGGTCGCGCGCGCGCTAACCGGCGATGAAGACGCTTATGCGGCACCCAGACGCTACTCGGGCCGGGCGGTGAGGCCCAGTGGTTACGACTCAGAGAGTTGGCCGCAGAGCGCACGCTACGGCCGGAAGACGAGCGCACGCCGCTCGGCATCTAGCGCGCGCTACTGGCGAGGGATCACCCAGAGCCTCGGATCGACCATGGTCGCCCGCTAGCGCACGCCGCCGCACGCTTAGCGCACGCTAGGCGATCTGCCTATATAATTGGCCAAAGCACTGCTTTCAACCCATTTTTTTCATTTCAATCTTTTCTTTCCGCGGCAAGAGGTTTTGAGATCAAGGAGCCATGTTGTTTAACAACAAATCCATGAAGTCCTTGAGTTCATAACATCAATAAATCGTCCGTTATCATCCTTTGATCCAGCGAATCAAGGTAATCTTCCTTAGAACCCTATTTTCGTGAATTTGGGGATTTTTGCATTTTTGTCCGATTCGTTCCGTGTTGTTGATTAATTCATGATGGGTATGATTAATCTTGATAGTATTCTTGTGTTTAACATCATTTAATCCATTGTTCTTCGTCGAATCGAAGTATAATTCTTGATTTCCTTCGAATTGACTTTTTCGGTGATTTGTCCCCGATCTCGTTTTTCATCCATTTTCGATGGATCGATTATGGTTAAATGATGTTGTTAAACATATTCTATGGATTGTATATCCATATTTCAACTTGTAATTCCGTTTTCGTGAGTTGACGGAACGAATCGTGTTCTTGGCCGTTTTGGGGGAAATTCTTGAACTTTCGTCATTCGTTCTTTGAATTCAACGGCTTTGAGTCGTGTTATTGAATTCATTTCATTGTTGTTATTGTCCTTCGTAGTTTATGACGTGAGTTGGCGATCGGTGGAGTCGGCGGGTTCGTAATCGGTTCGTGTCAACCTACTTTCGTCGATTCTCCGCGTTGTTCTTATTCGAGGCAAGTACCTTGTCCATACTTTTCTTGTTTCGTGGATATGATGATTGGTGATCGTCTTGATTTGTTTGTTTGTTTGAAATGAGTTTTCAAAAGATTTGGTTAGCCTCGTTAAAGGCCCTCTTTCAAAACCGTGTGTGTTTTGTGATTGGTGTGGTTTGTGAATAACTATGTGAATTCTATGTATATGCTTGGTGTTCATGTTGCACTTGGTATTGTGTGTGGACGTATATTATTTCATTTCGGTGCGTTGTGGTTTGACGTGGTGTTTTGCTAAGTGTTTGATGCCTCTGGGCGAATTGTTTGAATATCCTTGATATGATATGTTATTTGTGTGAATGTGTGGATATGGTTGAAGGTCTACGGTGACACATGGCACGTGATCATGTGGTCAGGATGCAACAAGTGATTGATCCAACCGTGAGAGCCTGAGATAATCTACGGTGGCACATGGCAAGCGATTGATCCAACCGTGAGATGTGTGTGATTTGTTTCGCTAGCCAGCTCGGGAGGGTCCTTCGAGGCCTCGGGTGGGATGTCGGTGGTAGCGTCCCGGTCCTAGGCGATGCGCGTGCGTGATTATGTTTCGTTGATTTTACGTCCGTTGAGGACACGTGATGTTGGGCTCTGACCCTGTAAATTGTTGGTGGTTTTCTATTTGCGAAAACAAAACATTTGGGCTGTGACCCTATTGATTTTTGGAAAGAGAAGGATTTTATAATCCTAAATTGTTTTCTATTAAAACTCTCGATGGCATTTTAAACTGTTTTGTAAATTGTTTCCCTTATTTGCGATCTTTCGGTTTTGGAAATGTTTACCCAAACTCTTGCCTCGGGAAGTACTTTTCTTTACGTTTGGATCTTTGAGGATTCCTGATTATTATTGTTCTTGGAACTTGTATTGTATGGCTCGTATTTTTGCACTTGTACTTGCACTAGCAAAACAAAGGAGTTTTGCTAAACCCGAGTATTCGGGGGTGGATGTCTATTTTGCATTCGTGTTTTGGAGCATAGCATGTGGTCGGCCCAAGGATGATGAAAGATGAACGATACTAATCACACGAGGATCCGTTGATGTCGTTTTGGTCTAGTTGTATTTTCTTTTCCGCCGCAGATATCTTTTCCCGTTGTACGGGAGTTTATTGTATTTTAACCCCTGCGTGGGTATGTGTTTGTAATCGAGTTGTATATTTTATGGAAAGACCAAATCGGTCCATCGAGTCATTTTAGCCTTGAAGGCATTGTCGAGATGTTAAATGTTGTTACCACTGTAGATCCTCGAGGAGAGGGTCTACGGCGTGTAATGTCCCCGAGTGGATTGGGGTGTTACGGAATGGTATCGAGCTTAGGTTGTGGAAACCTAGCCGCCGGCCGATGGTGTCTGTTGAGTTGTTGTCTCGTCGGATTTTGTCCGATCGTGTGTCGCGACGCGTCGCCTCGAGTTTGTTGGTCGTGATTAGTATCGTGGGGCGATCATCATCTTCGTGCGACTGTGGTCGTAAGTCTCCTTCTTTGTGTTGTGCCTCGTGACACGAGCTATTTTTATGATTTATTTGTTAAGTGACGGAATCCTCTTATGGATTTTGATTTCTTGATATGTGGTTATTTGACCCTCATATTTCGTTTATGTGTGGAGTAGTGTTCTTTGGATTGTGCATGTTTGACTTTATTTCTTTTATCCGCTGCGTGAGTTCTTTTGTAATGGCTTTCGGTATTTTACCGACTGAGTTTTATTTCGAAAATCAATTCCATTAACCGAGTTTTTGATATTATGGTCTTGATCATTTTAGCGAAGTTCTTATGACGGTATTTAACATTTTGTAAATGGATTTTGTAAGTTTTTGAAACATTACCGTCATCGGCCTTTTTGGCGTTTTTGTAAATGGTTTTTAGCCTGGTGGGTTCCGACGCGGGATCCACGGCGCTATAAAGTTTTGTGTAATTACCTGATTTTTTTTTTTTTTTTTGGGCATTCTAGCCCATTGAATTATTTTTGAAAACCTTGAGTATCTTAGAAAATAAATTTCGAGACGTACTTTTAAAATGAATTATTTTCTCGTGGTACTTCCAAGGTGCCACAACATGTTTCAAAATTCTTCTACCTCGAGGACCAAAATGTTTTGAGATATTTTCAATGTTTTATAAACACTTTTACTTAGACCCGAAGGTCGAATATTCTGAAAGCTTTTCACTAAAAGAAAGTGTCCTCATTTTTATCAAATGCGAAATGGTTTTCCAAAGTCTCAATAATGATGTTTCACGTTTTTACTTTTTTTGGAAATGTGATACTCAAGATCGACCGGTGTTTTTCTAAATTATTTTCCAAATGAGGTTTTCGTTTTTAAAACTTATCCATTCCCGTTTGAGGGCTGGGTATGTATGTATGATGTTGGCTTTGTCGCTATGATGTTAACTCCCGAATATGATCGAGTTGGTGGCATGAACGTTGAGGCGTTGCCACGTATTTGTTGTACTAGCCCTCTGTGAGAGGTGTGAACTGGTATTTAATGGTTGTCGCCTCGTGGTGGATTGCGTGTGTCACACGAGTGTGAGATGTTGAAGCTTGGGTTTGTACGTTGGTGTACATGTGTGATTGTTTCATGACGTTTGTAATTACATGCTGGTTATCGTTCGGGTCGTTGAGGTCGCCGAACGATACCGCTGCTTTGTGGTGTATGTGTATATATTACTTTACGATGGTAATCGTTGTATATGATATGTGTTATGATTCTTTGTTGTGCTGAGTTGGCATCTCCGCTAAGTTGTTTTGCGACGTTATGCCCCATTGTATCTAGCATTTGTATTTTCGGTATGCCGAGCCGAGGCATTTCAACCGTGATGTGCCGGGGGAATGTACGTGCAATTTGTCCTTCTCGTCAGTAACACATTTCGAGTGTGGACTTGAGGGTCACCGAATTCAGTTTGCGAATTGGCTACCGAGACTTTCGAGTTCGCGCTTCAAAGACGCTTATCAGGATCGGCTCTGAGAGGCCCAGTGGAGATTTTTATGTCGGTTGCTTTTTGTGTGGTTAACTTGTTTCCGTTGTTGTGAGCTGCGGGGATGGCATTTCTTTTATAAGAGGTCGAATATAATACCCGTATTATTTTTGGCTTCTACATTTTCTCTTTCTTAATTCTATCGACTCGCTCGTGTTCGTTGTTACTTTTTGAACTTGTTCTGTATTTCGGTTTCATCGTCCGAATGAACTGTGATCTTGTTGTGGGTCGATCTGGTTATCGCTGTGACTTTTCGAGTTCGGTTCGATTCTTGTGAACCTTGTTCGGGAGTGACATCATCTGGTTCTATTAGTTCTTTTATTCGAAGTGGATCGGATTTGGAACTCTTGTGTTTTCGACTCTGTCGACTCGTATATGTTCGTTGACATTTCTGGGCTTGTCCTGCCCCTTGCTTTTGTTGATCGAACGAGTGTGGTATTATCTCGGAATGACTCGTTTGTCGTTGTGACTTTTCAATCGCTATTCCTTTTCCGGTGGATCTTATGGGAATGCATGTCTTGTAGTTCTCACCAGATCGTCCTGGGAGTTGTTGTTTAAATTTTATTATCCTTCGTGTTTCGGACATGATTGTTCGATCTTTGTTGTCTCGATCGTTTGCTTGTTCGGTTTTTGTTCTCGTTTCGTGATTGTTGAGCATTCAGGCTCCTTCCTAATTCCCTTAAGTTCGGGAAATTAGTCTCGCTTTTCGATCTTCCAACCCTTGGGCGGTGGGATTCCGTAATTGTTCGGCCATTGGCTCGCGTTTTGATTGGTGTACCGTTGGGTTGGTCAATCATATTGATTTTCGTTCGTTGTGTTTTGTGATTGTCGGGTAATTGACTTGGCTATATTATCCGTTTGATGACGCTTGTCATTTGTTGGTTTTATTATATCCCTAACGGCGACGTTGTGTTGGTTGCCGTGGAGCGTGTTTTCACGCCGTATATTTCTTTGCGTTGTTTGTAACATTTCGCCGTTGGGCGTTAGTTACGCATTCTTGTGTATCTTGTTGAGTTTTCTGGCGGAATATTTCTTCCCTACTTGTTTTAAGTTTCGGACGAAACTTCTTTTAAGGAGGGTAGAATGTAATATCCGCAATTTCGATTTTCGGTAAATTTCTTTTTTGGTGAAGTCTGTTTTGACGACTCGCTCATGACCGTTTCGTCATTCTGAGAATGATTAATTCTGCACTTTTTGTCATCCGAGTTCGTTTCGGTGTCGTTTTGTTGAGTTCCGTGCTTTTTAGCGACTTTTCCGC
This sequence comes from Orobanche coerulescens, assembly GCA_033398695.1. Classification (NCBI taxonomy): domain Eukaryota; kingdom Viridiplantae; phylum Streptophyta; class Magnoliopsida; order Lamiales; family Orobanchaceae; genus Orobanche; species Orobanche coerulescens. The sequence goes on along the minus strand of CM065805.1, from coordinate 200,087,841 downwards.
ACTTGAGTTCGATTCTTGCGAATCTCGTTCGAAACTGCTGTTTCGAGTTTCCCGTAAGTTCGTTTAACTTTGTTAGACGTGTTGTGAACTTCGGTTTGGTTATTTGATCACGTATCGTGATTTCCGGGCTTTTTGGGCCATTTTGTAATTTCTTAAAAGTTACGGGTATCCGTATCTGTAATTGTTGTCTCGACCCGTTTCTTGGTCGCGTATGATTAATTATTGCATTATGTTTTCATTTCGGGTCGTTGATGTCGTCCGCGAACTTTTCGTCGTGTTCGTTCCGTGCGTTTTCGGAAATCGAGTCGTCGTGCCACGGCGGTAGCCAGGACGGTTGCGGGAAGAACTGCACGGTTCTTTGGGCTCGCCGGACGGCGCGACAGGGGACCGGCATAGCGTACGCTTCTGCCGGGAGGCTGCGCGCTGGCGATCGTAAGCGCACGCTATGCGGCACCAGCTGACGCTTACTGGCGGGCGGTGAGGCCCCAGTGGTTACGGACTCCAGAGAGTTGGCCATTAAGCGCACGCTACGGCCGGTCATTCTGTGCGCTAACGGCAGACGTAGCGCACGCCGCCGGCATCTAGCGCGCGCTACTGGCGAGGATCAGTCCAGAGCCTCGGATGGACCATGGTCGGCCCGCTAGCGCACGCTGCCGGCACGCTAGCGCACGCTAGGGCGGTCTGCCTATATAATTGACCGAGCAGCCCTGTTTCAACCCATTTTTTTCATTTCAATCTTTTCTTTCCGCGGCCAGAGGTTTTGAGATCAAGGAGCCATGTTGTTTAACAACAAATCCATGAAGTCCTTGAGTTCATAACATCAATAAATCGTCCGTTATCATCATTTGATCCAGCGAATCAAGGTAATCTTCCTTAGAACCCTATTTTCGTGAATTTGGGGATTTTTACATTTTTGTCCGATTCGTTCCGTGTTGTTGATTAATTCATGATGGGTATGATTAATCTTGATAGTATTCTTGTGTTTAACATCATTTAATCCATTGTTCTTCGTCGAATCGAAGTATAATTCTTGATTTCCTTCGAATTGACTTTTTCGGTGATTTGTCCCCGATCTCGTTTTTCATCCATTTTCGATGGATCGATTATGGTTAAATGATGTTGTTAAACATATTCTATGGATTGTATATCCATATTTCAACTTGTAATTCCGTTTTCGTGAGTTGACGGAACGAATCGTGTTCTTGGCCGTTTTGGGGGAAATTCTTGAACTTTCGTCATTCGTTCTTTGAATTCAACGGCTTTGAGTCGTGTTATTGAATTCATTTCATTGTTGTTATTGTCCTTCGTAGTTTATGACGTGAGTTGGCGATCGGTGGAGTCGGCGGGTTCGTAATCGGTTCGTGTCAACCTACTTTCGTCGATTCTCCGCGTTGTTCTTATTCGAGGCAAGTACCTTGTCCATACTTTTCTTGTTTCGTGGATATGATGATTGGTGATCGTCTTGATTTGTTTGTTTGTTTGAAATGAGTTTTCAAAAGATTTGGTTAGCCTCGTTAAAGGCCCTCTTTCAAAACCGTGTGTGTTTTGTGATTGGTGTGGTTTGTGAATAACTATGTGAATTCTATGTATATGCTTGGTGTTCATGTTGCACTTGGTATTGTGTGTGGACGTATATTATTTCATTTCGGTGCGTTGTGGTTTGACGTGGTGTTTTGCTAAGTGTTTGATGCCTCTGGGCGAATTGTTTGAATATCCTTGATATGATATGTTATTTGTGTGAATGTGTGGATATGGTTGAAGGTCTACGGTGACACATGGCACGTGATCATGTGGTCAGGATGCAACAAGTGATTGATCCAACCGTGAGAGCCTGAGATAATCTACGGTGGCACATGGCAAGCGATTGATCCAACCGTGAGATGTGTGTGATTTGTTTCGCTAGCCAGCTCGGGAGGGTCCTTCGAGGCCTCGGGTGGGATGTCGGTGGTAGCGTCCCGGTCCTAGGCGATGCGCGTGCGTGATTATGTTTCGTTGATTTTACGTCCGTTGAGGACACGTGATGTTGGGCTCTGACCCTGTAAATTGTTGGTGGTTTCCTATTTGTGAAAACAAAACATTTGGAAATGACCACTATTGATTTTGGAAAGAGAAGGATTTTATAATCCTAAATTGTTTTCTATTAAAACTCTCGATGGCATTTTAAAGCTTTTGTAAATTGTTTCCCTTATTTGCGATCTTTCGGTTTTGGAAATGTTTACCCAAACTCTTGCCTCGGGAAGTACTTTTCTTTACGTTTGGATCTTTGAGGATTCCCGAGTATTATTGTTCTTGTAACTTGTATTGTATGGCTCGTATTTTTGCACTTGTACTTGCACTAGCAAAACAGTGGAGATTTGCTAAACCCCGAGTATTCGGGGTGGATGTCTATTTTGCATTCGGGTTTTGGAGCATAGCACAGGGTCGGCCAAGGATGATGAAAGATGAACGATACTAATCACACGAGGATCCGTTGATGTCGTTTTGGTCTAGTTGTATTTTCTTTTCCGCCGCAGTATCTTTTTCCCGTTGTACGGGAGTTTATTGTATTTTGACCCCTGCGTGGGTATGTGTTTGTAATCGAGTTGTATATTTTATGGAAAGACCAAATCGGTCTCTCGAGTCATTTTAGCCTTGAAGGCATTGTCGAGATGTTAAATGTTGTTACCAGCCTGGTAGATCCTCGAGGAGAGGGTCTACGGCGTGTAATGTCCCTGAGTGGATTGGAGGTGTTACAGAATGGTATCAGAGCTTAGGTTGTGGAAACCTAGCCGCCGGGTCGATGGTGTCTGTTGAGTTGTTGTCTCGTCGGATTTTGTCCGACCGAGTCGTGTCGCGACGCGTCGCCCCGAGTTTGTTGGTCGTGATTAGTATCGTGGGGCGATCATCATCTTCGTGCGACCTGTGGCTGTAAGTCTCCCTTCTTTGTGTTGTGCCTCGTGTGACACGAGCTATTTTTATGATTTATTTGTTAAGTGACGGAATCCTCTTATGGATTTTGATTTCTTGATATGTGGTTATTTGACCCTCATATTTCGTTTATGTGTGGAGTAGTGTTGCTGGATTGTGCATGTTTGACTTTATTTCTTTTATCCGCTGCGTGAGTTCTTTTGTAATGGCTTTCGGTATTTTACCGACTGAGTTTTATTTCGAAAATCAATTCCATTAACCGAGTTTTTGATATTATGGTCTTGATCATTTTAGCGAAATTCTTATGACGGTATTTAACATTTTGTAAATGGATTTTGTAAGTTTTTGAAACATTACCGTCATCGGCCTTTTTGGCGTTTTTGTAAATGGTTTTTAGCCTGGTGGGTTCCGACGCGGGATCCACGGCGCTATAAAGTTTTGTGTAATTACAGAATTTTTTTTTTTCGGGCATTCTAGCCCATTGAATTATTTTGAAAACCTTGAGTATCTTAGAAAATAAATTTGAGACGTACTTTTAAAATGAATTATTTTCTCGTGGTACTTCCAAGGTGCCACAACATGTTTCAAAATTCTTCTACCTCGAGGACCAAAATGTTTTGAGATATTTTCAATGTTTTATAAACACTTTACTTAGACCCGAAGGTCGAATATTAAAGCTTTTCACTAAAAGAAAGTGTCCTCATTTTTATCAAATGCGAAATGGTTTTCCAAAGTCTCGATAATGATGTTTCACGTTTTTACTTTTTTGGAAATGTGATACTCAAGATCGACCGGTGTTTTTCTAAATTATTTTCCAAATGAGGTTTTCGTTTTTAAAACCTATCCATTCCCGTTTGAGGGCTGGGTATGTATGTATGATGTTGGCTTTGTCGCTATGATGTTAACTCCCGAATATGATCGAGTTGGTGGCATGAACGTTGAGGCGTTGCCACGTATTTGTTGTACTAGCCCTCTGTGAGAGGTGTGAACTGGTATTTAATGGTTGTCGCCTCGTGGTGGATTGCGTGTGTCACACGAGTGTGAGATGTTGAAGCTTGGGCTTGTACGTTGGTGTACATGTGTGATTGTTTCATGATGTTTGTAATTACATGCTGGTTATCGTTCGGGTCGTTGAGGTCGCCGAACGATACCGTCGTTGCTGTGGTGTATGTGTATATATTACTTTACGATGGTAATCGTTGTATATGATATGTGTTATGATTCTTTGTTGTGCTGAGTTGGCATCTCCGCTATGTTGTTTTGCGACGTTATGCCCCATTGTATCTAGCATTTGTATTTTCGGTATGCCGAGCCGAGGCATTTCAACCGTGATGTGCCGGGGGAATGTACGTGCAATTTGTCCTTCTCGTCAGTAACACATTTCGAGTGTGGACTTGAGGGTCACCGAATTCAGTTTTGCGAATTGGCTACCGAGACTTTCGGAGTTCGCGCTTCAGCACAGTTATCAGGATCGGCTCTGAGAGGCCCAGTGGAGATTTTTATGTCGGTTGCTTTTTGTGTGGTTAACTTGTTTCCGTTGTTGTGAGCTGCGGGGATGGCATTTCTTTTATAAGAGGTCGAATATAATACCCGTATTATTTTTGGCTTCTACATTTTCTCTTTCTTAATTCTATCGACTCGCTCGTGTTCGTTGTTACTTTTTGAACTTGTTCTGTATTTCGGTTTCATCGTCCGAATGAACTGTGATCTTGTTGTGGGTCGATCTGGTTATCGCTGTGACTTTTCGAGTTCGGTTCGATTCTTGTGAACCTTGTTCGGGAGTGACATCATCTGGTTCTATTAGTTCTTTTATTCGAAGTGGATCGGATTTGGAACTCTTGCGTTTTCGACTCTGTCGACTCGTATATGTTCGTTGACATTTCTGGGCTTGTCCTGCCCCTTGCTTTTGTTGATCGAACGAGTGTGGTATTATCTCGGAATGACTCGTTTGTCGTTGTGACTTTTCAATCGTTATTCCTTTTCCGGTGGATCTTATGGGAATGCATGTCTTGTAGTTCTCACCAGATCGTCCTGGGAGTTGTTGTTTAAATTTTATTATCCTTCGTGTTTCGGACATGATTGTTCGATCTTTGTTGTCTCGATCGTTTGCTTGTTCGGTTTTTGTTCTCGTTTCGTGATTGTTGAGCATTCAGGCTCCTTCCTAATTCCCTTAAGTTCGGGAAATTAGTCTCGTTTTCGATCTTCCAACCCTTGGGCGGTGGGATTCCGTAATTGTTCAGCGGTTGGCTCGCGTTTTGATTGGTGTACCGTTGGGTTGGTCAATCATATTGATTTTCGTTCGTTGTGTTTTGTGATTGTCGGGTAATTGACTTGGCTATATTATCCGTTTGATGACGCTTGTCATTTGTTGGTTTTATTATATCCCTAACGGCGACGTTGTGTTGGTCGCCGTGGAGCGTGTTTTCACGCCGTATATTTCTTTGCGTTGTTTGTAACATTTCGCCGTTGGGCGTTAGTTACGCATTCTTGTGTATCTTGTTGAGTTTTTCCTGGCGGAATATTTCTTCCCCCTACTTGTTTTAAGTTTCGGGACGAAACTTCTTTTAAGGAGGGTAGAATGTAATTTCCGCAATTTTCGATTTTTCGTAAATTTCTTTTTTTGGTCGGAGTCTGTTTTGACGACTCGCTCATGACCGTTTCGTCATTCTGAGAATGATTAATTCTGCACTTTTTGTCATCCGAGTTCGTTTCGGTGTCGTTTTGTTGAGTTCCGTGCTTTTTAGCGACTTTTCCGCACTTGAGTTCGATTCTTGCGAATCTCGTTGCTAACATTTGAGTTTCCGTAAGTTCGTTTAACTTTGTTAGACGTGTTGTGAACTTCGGTTTGGTTATTCGATCACGTATCGTGATTTCCGGGCTTTTTGGGCCATTTTGTAATTTCTTGAAAGTTACGGGTATCCGTATCTGTAATTGTTGTCTCGACCCGTTTCTTGGTCGCGTATGATTAATTATTGCATTATGTTTTCATTTCGGGTCGTTGATGTCGTCCGCGAACTTTTCGTCGTGTTCGTTCCGTGCGTTTTCGGAAATCGAGTCGTCAGGCCACGGCAGCGGGCGCTGGCCGGACGGTTCTGGGAAGAACCGCAGTTCTTTGGGCTCGCCGGATGGGCGCGACAGGGACCGGCATAGCGTGCCATCTGCCGGAGAGGCTGCGCGCTAATCGGCGATCGTAAGCGCACGCTATGCGGCACCAGACGCTACTCGGGCCGGGCGGTGAGGCCCAGTGGTTCTGGACTCAGAGAGTTGGCCGTAGCGCCGCGCTACGGCCGGTCATCTGCGCTAACCGGCAGACGTAGCGCACGCCGCTCGGCATCTAGCGCGCTACAGGCGAGGATCGATCAGAGCCTCGGATCGACCATGGTCGGCCCGCGCTAGCGCACGCCATGCTAGCGCACGCTAGGCGCTGCCTATATAATTGGCCAGGCCACTGTTTCAACCCATTTTTCATTTCAATCTTTTCTTTCCGCGGCGAGGTTTTGAGATCAAGGAGCCATGTTGTTTAACAACAAATCCATGAAGTCCTTGAGTTCATAACATCAATAAATCGTCCGTTATCATCCTTTGATCCAGCGAATCAAGGTAATCTTCCTTAGAACCCTATTTTCGTGAATTTGGGGATTTTTGCATTTTTGTCCGATTCGTTCCGTGTTTTTGATTAATTCATGATGGGTATGATTAATCTTGATAGTATTCTTGTGTTTAACATCATTTAATCCATTGTTCTTCGTCGAATCGAAGTATAATTCTTGATTTCCTTCGAATTGACTTTTTCGGTGATTTGTCCCCGATATCGTTTTTCATCCATTTTCGATGGATCGATTATGGTTAAATGATGTTGTTAAACATATTCTATGGATTGTATATCCATATTTCAACTTGTAATTCCATTTTCGTGAGTTGACGGAACGAATCGTGTTCTTGGCCGTTTTGGGGGAAATTCTTGAACTTTCGTCATTCGTTCTTTGAATTCAACGGCTTTGAGTCGTGTTATGGAATTCATTTCATTGTTGTTATTGTACTTCGTAGTTTATGACGTGAGTTGGCGATCGGTGGAGTCGGCGGGTTCGTAATCGGTTCGTGTCAACCTACTTTCGTCGATTCTCCGCGTTGTTCTTATTCGAGGCAAGTACCTTGTCCATACTTTTCTTGTTTCGTGGATATGATGATTGGTGATCGTCTTGATTTGTTTGTTTGTTTGAAATGAGTTTTCAAAAGATTTGGTTAGCCTCGTTAAAGGCCCTCTTTCAAAACCGTGTGTGTTTTGTGATTGGTGTGGTTTGTGAATAACTATGTGAATTCTATGTATATGCTTGGTGTTCATGTTGCACTTGGTATTGTGTGTGGACGTATATTATTTCATTTCGGTGCGTTGTGGTTTGACGTGGTGTTTTGCTAAGTGTTTGATGCCTCTGGGCGAATTGTTTGAATATCCTTGATATGATATGTTATTTGTGTGAATGTGTGGATATGGTTGAAGGTCTACGGTGACACATGGCACGTGATCATGTGGTCAGGATGCAACAAGTGATTGATCCAACCGTGAGAGCTCGAGATAATCTACGGTGGCACATGGCAAGCGATTGATCCAACCGTGAGATGTGTGTGATTTGTTTCGCTAGCCAGCTCGGGAGGGTCCTTCGAGGCCTCGGGTGGGATGTCGGTGGTAGCGTCCCGGTCCTAGGCGATGCGCGTGCGTGATTATGTTTCGTTGATTTTACGTCCGTTGAGGACACGTGATGTTGGGCTCGACCTGTAAATTGTTGGTGGTTTCCTATTTGTGAAAACAAAACATTTGGGTGACCACTATTGATTTTGGAAAGAGAAGGATTTTATAATCCTAAATTGTTTTCTATTAAAACTCTCGATGGCATTTTAAACTGTTTTGTAAATTGTTTCCCTTATTTGCGATCTTTCGGTTTTGGAAATGTTTACCCAAACTCTTGCCTCGGGAAGTACTTTTCTTTACGTTTGGATCTTTGAGGATTCCTGATTATTATTGTTCTTGGAACTTGTATTGTATGGCTCGTATTTTTGCACTTGTACTTGCACTAGCAAAACAGTGGAGTTTTGCTAAACCCCGAGTATTCGGGGGGTGGATGTCTATTTTTGCATTCAGGTTTTGGAGCATAGCACAGGGTCGGCCCGAAGGATGATGAAAGATGAACGATACTAATCACACGAGGATCTGTTGATGTCGTTTTGGTCTAGTTGTATTTTCTTTTCCGCTGCAGTATCTTTTTCCCGTTGTACGGGAGTTTATTGTATTTTGACCCCTGCGTGGGTATGTGTTTGTAATCGAGTTGTATATTTTATGGAAAGACCAAATCGGTCTACTGAGTCATTTTAGCCTTGAAGGCATTGTCGAGATGTTAAATGTTGTTACCAGCCTGGTAGATCCTCGAGGAGAGGGTCTACGGCGTGTAATGTCCCTGAGTGGATTGGGGGTGTTACAGAATGGTATCAGAGCTTAGGTTGTGGAAACCTAGGCTGTCGGGTCAGTGGTGTCTGTTGAGTTGTTGTCTCGTCGGATTTTGTCTGACTGAGTCGTGTCGCGACGCGTCGTCTGAGTTTGTTGGTCGTGATTAGTATCGTGGGGCGATCATCATCTTCGTGCGACCTGTGGCTGTAAGTCTCCCTTCTTTGTGTTGTGCCTCGTGTGACACGAGCTATTTTTATGATTTATTTGTTAAGTGACGGAATCCTCTTATGGATTTTGATTTCTTGATATGTGGTTATTTGACCCTCATATTTCGTTTATGTGTGGAGTAGTGTTGCTGGATTGTGCATGTTTGACTTTATTTCTTTTATCCGCTGCGTGAGTTCTTTTGTAATGGCTTTCGGTATTTTACAGATCGAGTTTTATTTCAAAATCAATTCCATTAACCGAGTTTTTGATATTATGGTCTTGATCATTTTAGCGAAGTTCTTATGACGGTATTTAACATTTTGTAAATGGATTTTGTAAGTTTTGAAACATTACCGTCATCGGCCTTTTTGGCGTTTTTGTAAATGGTTTTTAGCTGGTGGGTTCCAGCCTGGGATCCACGGCGCTATAAAGTTTTGTGTAATTACTCGAATTTTTTTTTTTTTGGGCATTCTAGCCCATTGAATTATTTTGAAAACCTTGAGTATCTTAGAAAATAAATTTGAGACGTACTTTTAAAATGAATTATTTTCTCGTGGTACTTCCAAGGTGCCACAACATGTTTCAAAATTCTTCTACCTCGAGGACCAAAATGTTTTGAGATATTTTCAATGTTTTATAAACACTTTTACTTAGACCCGAAGGTCGAATATTCAAAGCTATTCACTAAAAGAAAGTGTCCTCATTTTTATCAAATGCGAAATGGTTTTCCAAAGTCTCGATAATGATGTTTCACGTTTTTACTTTTTTGGAAATGTGATACTCAAGATCGACCGGTGTTTTTCTAAATTATTTTCCAAATGAGGTTTTCGTTTTTAAAACCTATCCATTCCCGTTTGAGGGCTGGGTATGTATGTATGATGTTGGCTTTGTCGCTATGATGTTAACTCCCGAATATGATCGAGTTGGTGGCATGAACGTTGAGGCGTTGCCACGTATTTGTTGTACTAGCCCTCTGTGAGAGGTGTGAACTGGTATTTAATGGTTGTCGCCTCGTGGTGGATTGCGTGTGTCACACGAGTGTGAGATGTTGAAGCTTGGGTTTGTACGTTGGTGTACATGTGTGATTGTTTCATGATGTTTGTAATTACATGCTGGTTATCGTTCGGGTCGTTGAGGTCGCCGAACGATACCGTTCTTTGTGGTGTATGTGTATATATTACTTTACGATGGTAATCGTTGTATATGATATGTGTTATGATTCTTTGTTGTGCTGAGTTGGCATCTCCGCTATGTTGTTTTGCGACGTTATGCCCCATTGTATCTAGCATTTGTATTTTCGGTATGCCGAGCCGAGGCATTTCAACCGTGATGTGCCGGGGGAATGAACGTGCAATTTGTCCTTCTCGTCAGTAACACATTTCGAGTGTGGACTTGAGGGTCACCGAATTCAGTTTTGCGAATTGGCTACCGAGACTTTCGGAGTTCGCGCTTCAGCACAGTTATCAGGATCGGCTCTGAGAGGCCCAGTGGAGATTTTTATGTCGGTTGCTTTTTGTGTGGTTAACTTGTTTCCGTTGTTGTGAGCTGCGGGGATGGCATTTCTTTTATAAGAGGTCGAATATAATACCCGTATTATTTTTGGCTTCTACACTTTCTCTTTCTTAATTCTATCGACTCGCTCGTGTTCGTTGTTACTTTTTGAACTTGTTCTGTATTTCGGTTTCATCGTCCGAATGAACTGTGATCTTGTTGTGGGTCGATCTGGTTATCGCTGTGACTTTTCGAGTTCGGTTCGATTCTTGTGAACCTTGTTCGGGAGTGACATCATCTGGTTCTATTAGTTCTTTTATTCGAAGTGGATCGGATTTGGAACTCTTGTGTTTTCGACTCTGTCGACTCGTTTATGTTCGTTGACATTTCTGGGCTTGTCCTGCCCCTTGCTTTTGTTGATCGAACGAGTGTGGTATTATTTCGGAATGACTCGTTTGTCGTTGTGACTTTTCAATCGCTATTCCTTTTCCGGTGGATCTTATGGGAATGCATGTCTTGTAGTTCTCACCAGATCGTCCTGGGAGTTGTTGTTTAAATTTTATTATCCTTCGTGTTTCGGACATGATTGTTCGATCTTTGTTGTCTAGATCATTTGCTTGTTCGGTTTTTGTTCTCGTTTCGTGATTGTTGAGCATTCAGGCTCCTTCCTAATTCCCTTAAGTTCGGGAAATTAGTCTCGTTTTCGATCTTCCAACCATTGGGCGGTGGGATTCCGTAATTGTTCAGCGGTTGGCTCGCGTTTTGATTGGTGTACCGTTGGGTTGGTCAATCATATTGATTTTCGTTCGTTGTGTTTTGTGATTGTCGGGTAATTGACTTGGATATATTATCCGTTTGATGACGCTTGTCATTTGTTGGTTTTATTATATCCCTAACGGCGACGTTGTGTTGGTCGCCGTGGAGCGTGTTTTCACGCCGTATATTTCTTTGCGTTGTTTGTAACATTTCGCCGTTGGGCGTTAGTTACGCATTCTTGTGTATCTTGTTGAGTTTTTCCTGGCGGAATATTTCTTCCCCCTACTTGTTTTAAGTTTCGGGACGAAACTTCTTTTAAGGAGGGTAGAATGTAATATCCGCAATTTTCGATTTTCGGTAAATTTCTTTTTTTGGTTGGAGTCTGTTTTGACGACTCTCTCATGACCGTTTCGTCATTCTGAGAATGATTAATTCTGCACTTTTTGTCATCCGAGTTCGTTTCGGTGTCGTTTTGTTGAGTTCCGTGCTTTTTAGCGACTTTTCCGCACTTGAGTTCGATTCTTGCGAATCTCGCTCAAGCTATTGTTTCGAGTTTCCCGTAAGTTCGTTTAACTTTGTTAGACGTGTTGTGAACTTCGGTTTGGTTATTCGATCACGTATCGTGATTTCCGGGCTTTTTGGGCCATTTTGTAATTTCTTGAAAGTTATGGGTATCCGTATCTGTAATTGTTGTCTCGACCCGTTTCTTGATCGCGTATGATTAATTATTGCATTATGTTTTCATTTCGGGTCGTTGATGTCGTCCGCGAACTTTTCGTCGTGTTCGTTCCGTGCGTTTTCGGAAATCGAGTCGTCAGGCCACGGCAGCCGGGCGCTGGCCGGACGGTTGCGGGAAGAACCGGCACGGTTGCTGGGCTCTGGCCGGACGGGCGCGACAGGGACCGGCATAGCGTACGCTACTGTCGGGAGGCTGCGCGCGCTAACCGGCAGTCGTAGCGCACGCTATGCGGCACCCAGCGCACGCTACCTGGGCCGGGCAGTGAGGCCCCAGTGGTTCTGGACTCCAGAGAGTTGGCCGGTAGCGCACGCTACGGCCGGTCGCTGCGCGCGCTAACGCCGTGACGTAGCGCACGCCGCTCGGCATCTAGCGCGCGCTACTGGCGAGGATCGGTCCAGAGCCTCTGGATGGACCATGGTCGGCCGCTAGCGCACGCCGCACGCTTAGCGCACGCTAGGCGCCTATATAATTGGCTGAGCCCTGTTTCAACCCATTTTTTTCATTTCAATCTTTTCTTTCCGCGGCCAGAGGTTTTGAGATCAAGGAGCCATGTTGTTTAACAACAAATCCATGAAGTCCTTGAGTTCATAACATCAATAAATCGTCCGTTATCATCCTTTGATCCAGCGAATCAAGGTAATCTTCCTTAGAACCCTATTTTCGTGAATTTGGGGATTTTTGCATTTTTGTCCGATTCGTTCCGTGTTTTTGATTAATTCATGATGGGTATGATTAATCTTGATAGTATTCTTGTGTTTAACATCATTTAATCCATTGTTCTTCGTCGAATCGAAGTATAATTCTTGATTTCCTTCGAATTGACTTTTTCGGTGATTTGTCCCCGATATCGTTTTTCATCCATTTTCGATGGATCGATTATGGTTAAATGATGTTGTTAAACATATTCTATGGATTGTATATCCATATTTCAACTTGTAATTCCGTTTTCGTGAGTTGACGGAACGAATCGTGTTCTTGGCCGTTTTGGGGGAAATCATTGAACTTTCGTCATTCGTTCTTTGAATTCAACGGCTTTGAGTCGTGTTATGGAATTCATTTCATTGTTGTTATTGTCCTTCGTAGTTTATGACGTGAGTTGGCGATCGGTGGAGTCGGCGGGTTCGTAATCGGTTCGTGTCAACCTACTTTCGTCGATTCTCCGCGTTGTTCTTATTCGAGGCAAGTACCTTGTCCATACTTTTCTTGTTTCGTGGATATGATGATTGGTGATCGTCTTGATTTGTTTGTTTGTTTGAAATGAGTTTTCAAAAGATTTGGTTAGCCTCGTTAAAGGCCCTCTTTCAAAACCGTGTGTGTTTTGTGATTGGTGTGGTTTGTGAATAACTATGTGAATTCTATGTATATGCTTGGTGTTCATGTTGCACTTGGTATTGTGTGTGGACGTATATTATTTCATTTCGGTGCGTTGTGGTTTGACGTGGTGTTTTGCTAAGTGTTTGATGCCTCAGGGCGAATTGTTTGAATATCCTTGATATGATATGTTATTTGTGTGAATGTGTGGATATGGTTGAAGGTCTACGTTGACACATGGCACGTGATCATGTGGTCAGGATGCAACAAGTGATTGATCCAACCGTGAGAGCCTGAGATAATCTACGGTGGCACATGGCATGTGATCATGTGGCCAGGATGCAACAAGCGATTGATCCAACCGTGAGATGTGTGTGATTTGTTTCGCTAGCCAGCTCGGGAGGGTCCTTCGAGGCCTCGGGTGGGATGTCGGTGGTAGCGTCCCGGTCCTAGGCGATGCGCGTGCGTGATTATGTTTCGTTGATTTTACGTCTGTTGAGGACACGTGATGTTGGGCTCGACCTCGTAAATTGTTGGTGGTTTCCTATTTGCGAAAACAAAACATTTGGTTTGTGACCACTATTGATTTTGGACAGAGAAGGATTTTATAATCCTAAATTGTTTTCTATTAAAACTCTCGATGGCATTTTAAACTGTTTTGTAAATTGTTTCCCTTATTTGCGATCTTTCGGTTTTGGAAATGTTTACCCAAACTCTTGCCTCGGGAAGTACTTTTCTTTACGTTTGGATCTTTGAGGATTCTGATTATTATTGTTCTTGGAACTTGTATTGTATGGCTCGTATTTTTGCACTTGTACTTGCACTAGCAAAACGGTGGAGTTTGCTAACCCCGAGTATTCGGGGTGGATGTCTATTTTGCATTCGGGTTTTGGAGCATAGCACGGGTCGGCCGAAGGATGATGAAAGATGAACGATACTAATCACACGAGGATCCGTTGATGTCGTTTTGGTCTAGTTGTATTTTCTTTTCCGCCGAGATCTTTTTCCCGTTGTACGGGAGTTTATTGTATTTTGACCCCTGCGTGGGTATGTGTTTGTAATCGAGTTGTATATTTTATGGAAAGACCAAATCGGTCTACTGAGTCATTTTAGCCTTGAAGGCATTGTCGAGATGTTAAATGTTGTTACCAGCCTGGTAGATCCTCGAGGAGAGGGTCTACGGCGTGTAATGTCCCTGAGTGGATTGGGGGTGTTACAGTTTGGTAGTCAAGGTAGGATATACCATGTTAGGATATAACAAGTTAGATAAAGTGGGAATGATAGTTTAGTGTTTGGTAGAAAAAATATATTATTTAGATTAAATTGTAAAATTATATTTTTATCCTTGTGAATAGTAAAAAAAAAATCTCGAATATTAATACTAATATTTAATCTATTGTTTTCGATTTTTAGATTATTTTGAAAAATAAAATAGTTTTTTCTGAAAAGTAAAAAAATTACAAAAACAAAAACTAGCAGGATTTTAAAAAAATATATTATAGTACTTCAGTTTTTATTTATTTATAGAAAATAATATTCCACTTTTTTTTCAAAAGCTTTAAATAAAAACATCTGATTTTTATTTTTTATTTTCGAATCGATTTTTATTTTTTATTTTTGAACTTTAAATAAAAACATCCGATTTTTATTTTTTATTTTCGAACTAATTTTTGTTTTTTATTTTCGAACTTTAAATAAAAACATCCGATTTCTATATTTTATTTTCGAACCGATTTTTATTTTTTATTTTCGAACTAATTTTTAATTTTTATTTTTTTTATTTGCGAACTATTTTTTATTTTTTATTTCTTATTTTAGAACTTTAAATAAAAACATCTGATTTTTATTTTTTATTTTCGAACTATTTTTTATTTTTTATTTTTTATTTTCGAACTTTAAATAAAAATTTCCGATTTTTAATATTAATACTCTGGATTTTAAAAAAAAAACTAAGACTTGGGGTAATTTTGAGATTATTGGGTTAACATGAGCACTGTTCAATTCATGTTATTTAAACCCACCATTTTGGTGAGTTTGTAAGCCAAGCTTGAACAGTGAATAGCCAGAGCTTGGGCTTAAAGCCGGGTCAAAGAGTTAACGAAACAAGGCTACCAAACGCATGTTTCTGTAGGTTAATTTATCCTAACCTGCCGAAACATGGCTATCAAACGAGCCCTATATGTGACGAAAGATATTGTTATTACAAAAGAAAATATCGAACACAATATCCCCTCCGTCCCTTAATACTAATTCCGTTTGGAAATAAAATCTGTTCTATAATACATTTCATTTTCTACTTTTCATGCCAATTTATAAAAAAATTTCAAAAATACCCTTAATTTTGTATGGGCTCTTCAACTTCAACATATACAAATACATTAATTAATATAGCTATTTTATTAAATTAATATAATTAATAAGGGCAAATATGAAATTAACTAATTATCATTAAATTTTCTTAATATTTGTGTAATTTTAAAACAATACTAGTATTAAGGGACGGAGGGATTAATATTTTGAATATTGTAAATGTGACAAAAAATATTAGTTCTCGAAAAAAAAAACTCAAAGAGAATTATAGTGATTAATCATATTAATATAGCCAATGTCAATGTGAGGCATTAGTTTGTCCTAAAACATAGTAATTTTTATGTTACAGAAGACATACTCTTCGGATTGTTGCATTGAAGATGCTCTAATTTCTTACGGTTACTCCTAAACCTTGGAGCAAATATATACCCGTTCTAGTTCTTGTTATAAATCCTTTTTAACCAACTCATCAATACGAATGAGATTTAGTTAAAGGTATAAAAGTATCTTTTATAAAAATTAATTTTCTACTTTACCCTTATTAATAATGATAACATTCTATTTCCATATTTTTTACTTTTTAATGAAGATGGAGTTAATTAAGGAGTAATTTTGTAAATAGTTCTTACTAATAATTATTGGTTAGTGTGTACACAATTGTGTATAAAAATCTATACTATATAAAACCTATCCCTCTTAATTTAATGTGGAAGGGTGATTTATGTTATATATTTAAATATATAATATAAAAGAATCTAACAAAATACATAAAAAAGATTTAAAAATTATAATTATACCTAACTTCAAAAGATGAGCGAGCCGTATTTGGAGGTTTTGTAAGACGAAACAGCTGTCTCATTTATTAATTTTTACTATCATAATTTCATATTTTCATTTATTAATTTTTGGTTTTAGCAAAGAGATTGCAGAAGGATATTTTGGGGAGAGAAACATCAGTTTGTAAACGACAGCAATTATTGGGGTGGAATTACATATGAAGAGACTATTTTAATTGTGACTTTTAATGTAAATAAACTAATTTAAATACAAAAGTTATGATAACTATCATAATGCAAATGTACCTTCTAATACACAAGGTAATTAAAATGAACTTTTAAATGATAGTATAAATTACAAGATGGTTAAATTTTAGCTATGAAATCTTAGATACAATCGGTGCATCGCACGAGTTGAATAAACCAAAACAACCCTGAGGAAAGACATACGAGTTAGTAAAGCCTCATTTCATATAAATAATTACATAGACTAAAATAAAAGGACAATAACAATAAAAAACATATAAACTTCTCTAAAAGGCATTTAAATTCTGTCATCTGCTCATTCAACCGTCTGCCCCAACATTACATACAAAACACGTAGATATTCAACCAAAAAACGTGCATCGCACGGGTTGGATAATGCCTCATGTGTAGATATAGTATTGTCGAAAATAATGATGTTTGCATGGGATTTGTTAGGTGACATTTAATGAGTTTAATTGCTTTCATTAAAGGACAAGGATTATAAAGATTTTGACATATTTATTGTTCCTCAGATTTTAAAAAAAAAAAAAAAAAAAAAAGCCTATACCGATGTGGGGTGCATGGCTTAAACCTATATGTATGTATAATTTACTTTTTACTGCATTACCCAATACCCATAAGCCTTGACTTACAGTCTACAACATATCAAGTTACAGTATATTTATAGACAGAGCAATATTGCAAAACTTAATTACTCTTTAAAGTGAGCTTTTCAAAACTTTCTCTTGAAAGCATCAAAGGGTTATGGATGTACAGTTTTATAAGCAAAATTTATCATTATTTTTTTTGCCTCAAGTTTAGCAGTGACTCTTTCGATACCCAAATTATTTAAATTGATCTTTACTTGAATGAATTCGAGTCATATATTGTACTTTCGAGTAACAAAATTTCGAGTGAATTTGCAAAATAGACGATATCAGTTTTTGGGTAACACGAGTTACGCAATCGATTAAGAGTTACAGGTTACTCGAATGAATACGAGTTACTCGATTGGCATATTTTGAGCAATCGAGTTACTCGAATTACGATTACGGGTTACTCGGATAAGAATTCGAGTTACCCGAAGAAGTCATACGGGGTACTCGAATAAAAGCGAGTTACTCGAATGCGACATTCTTGCTACTCGACTGCGCATCCGTGTTACTCGATCGGCGCATTCGTGTTACTCGGATGATAATCTTCCCTCAATATAGTATATTTTTGTAAGGTGACTCGAAATTTTGTTATTCGAAAGTACAATATATGACACGGATGCATTCGAGTAAAGGTCAATTCCGATAATTTATGTATCAAAAGAGTTGGTGTTAAATTTTGACCAAAAAGAATAATACTATATGTAAAAAGACACTTCAAGTTTTCTCCCATTTTTAATGTCCTTCGATTGAAATATTTTATCTCGATAGAAGAGTCTGCTTTTAAAATAGAATATTAATATCTATTTAAAATTTATGTAATATTTGATATTAATATTTTTTGTTATAAAAATTATAATTGACTTGAAAATTAAAAATGAAATGAGGACTAGATAATTTAAAATAAGTTGTACTTTTGTTAAAATGACTTTTAAACTTCAAATAAAATAGATGTTGTAAGTGAGACCGATAGAATATATTTTTTTGAAAACAAACTTTTCTAAAAGTGGTGAAATTTAATATAATATATTCATATAATAATTATAATTTACGGTCAAAATTTATTAATTTTCACAAAAGTCATCTTAAGTGCAGTTAACTCGTTATTGAAGCTTATAGTACTTTATTTAGTTTACGCAAGCCCCTTTAATTATGAATTTCTATTAATTAGTCAAAAATGATTTTTTTTTTCAAATTGGAGAGAAAGTACAAAAAGATAATTTAATAAATCAAACAATTTGTGTAGAAGATCTGGACTCTATTAATTTTCTTAATAATTAATGTAGTTATTTTAGAATTACCGTATGAACTCGAAAAATCAGAACCTCACTATCAAAAAAAGTACTTTAGCCGACGACCCGAAAAAAAACGGCCGACGACTATAAAGTGTCGTCGGCTAAACTGTGCACTTTAGCCGACGACTCGGTTTGCCATCGGCTAAAGGGTTTTAGCCGACTTGACCGAGGTCGTCGGATAAAGTGCAAAATAGTCGTCGGCTATATTAAAGAGGTTTAGCCGACGACTGAGATAACGTTTAGCCGACCGAAAAAAAAAATATTTTAGCCGACGACTTGATCTTGGTCGTCGGCTAAACCACTTTCGAAAAAAAAATAATATTGCAACGGTTTAGACGACGACCTAGATCAAGTCGTCGGCTAAACACTTTTTCAAAAAAAAAATAATATACTTTAGCCGACGACTTGATCTAGGTCGTCGACTAAACTCCTTCCGAAAAAAATAATAATATTGCAATGGTTTAGCCGACCACCTAGATCAAGTCGTTGGCTAAACACTTTTTCAAAAAAAAAAAATAATATACTTTAGCCGACGACTTAGATCAAGTCGTCGGCTAAACCTCCAAGTGAAAATTATTTATAGTTCAGGGAACACCAACCCAATCTTGCTCCTCTCCCGCTAAAGAGAACATTTCTATTCCCGATCCCGTCGGTTATTCCGAAAAAAGCTTGTGAGTTGCTACTTTGAGTTGTGCTATTTGGAGTGACGAAGGTTTCTCTAGGTTGTTATAATCACCATTTCGATTAAGGTACGTATTTTATTGTATTTTTTATTTTGATTTTGAAACTTTGTATTATTCATGTTACATTCGATAGCTTTTATGTAAAACGATTAAGTTTTATGATGATAATCATTATGATTAATTGTTTGTTGTGATTTCATTTATAATTTGAACAATATTAGTTAGTTGGATTAATATTGGAAAATGTATACATTTTCAGGATGGACAAGAGTTGGATTGGGTTACGAAAATGGGATCCAAGTGTAATGGATGGGATGAAACAATTTATGAGATTTATAAAAGAGCACGACAGTGGTAATACGTTGCACTACTGTCCGTGTAATATGTAGATGTCGCAGTGATATGTTTCGTTTTCCATTTGATGAGGTCTGGAGTAAATATACATGTTGGATATACCACGGTGAAGCACTGAATTCTGTTGTTCCGTATGATCACGGACAATTTAGTGGTAACGACGGGTTCACCGATCCGAAGAGGAGGTTGATTGATGATGTGTTTGGTTTTTCCCAGACGTTTGTACCAACTGAGTCTATCCCACGACCCCGTAGACCGTTGCCTTGCAATACTGCTGGGCTTGACAGGTACAACAAGCTAATTCAACTCCAACAGACCCCTCTATACCCAGGGTGTAACATGACTGTTCTTGATTGTGTCATGGAAACGATATGATTAAAGGTGAAAAACAAATCATCCATCAAGTCTGTAGATGATTACTTGGAGCTTACGAGTAATATGCTTCCACAGGGTCATCATCTTCCTAATACATATTAAAAAATGAGACGAATTTTGAAAGATCTTGGTCTTTCCTATATTAAGATCCACGTCTGCATGTATGATTGTGTTCTATTCTGGGGGCATCCTAATGAAGACCTCATGAGATGTCCTATATGTGATACAGAGAGATATAGGATCACTCCTTCTGGAAAAGAGAAACCGGTGAAGGTACTTTGGTATTTTCCACTGAAGGACACGTTGGAACGACTTTTTATGTCTCCTCACACGGCAAAAGCAATGAGATGGCATGCCTAGACGCGCACTAATGACAGGGATACTATGATACACCCTTCGGATGGAGAGGCGTGGAAGCATATAGATAGGGAGTATCCGAATTTTTCTTCAGATATCCGAAGTGTGAGGCTCGGGATTGCATCTGATGGTTTCAACCCTTTTGGTAACGAGTCTTTCATATACCATATGGCCTGTTGTAGTGATTCCTTACAATCTTCCTCCGTGAATGTGTATGCGGAAGGAGTATAATATGTTGACCTTGTTAGTCCCGGGGCCGGGATATCCGGGAAAGTGTATCGAGGACGAAACTATACGAGGAGATAGAGAGTGAGAAGGAGAAGGGGAAAAAGGTAGTCGAGGAGGAGAAGAAAAAGAAGAAGACTCGTGGCCCAGCAAAGGGTATGGCGCTCGACTCGTACGTAAGTAAGCATGGCCGTTATGAGATTTCTCTAGACAGACACGGCCGGCCGGTGATGTCTTCTGACGCTGCGGCGTCATATACCCAAATTATTTAAATTGATCTTTACTTGAATGAATTCGAGTCATATATTGTACTTTCGAGTAACAAAATTTCGAGTGAATTTGCAAAATAGACGATATCAGTTTTTGGGTAACACGAGTTACGCAATCGATTAAGAGTTACAGGTTACTCGAATGAATACGAGTTACTCGATTGGCATATTTTGAGCAATCGAGTTACTCGAATTACGATTACGGGTTACTCGGATAAGAATTCGAGTTACCCGAAGAAGTCATACGGGGTACTCGAATAAAAGCGAGTTACTCGAATGCGACATTCTTGCTACTCGACTGCGCATCCGTGTTACTCGATCGGCGCATTCGTGTTACTCGGATGATAATCTTCCCTCAATATAGTATATTTTTGTAAGGTGACTCGAAATTTTGTTATTCGAAAGTACAATATATGACACGGATGCATTCGAGTAAAGGTCAATTCCGATAATTTATGTATCAAAAGAGTTGGTGTTAAATTTTGACCAAAAAGAATAATACTATATGTAAAAAGACACTTCAAGTTTTCTCCCATTTTTAATGTCCTTCGATTGAAATATTTTATCTCGATAGAAGAGTCTGCTTTTAAAATAGAATATTAATATCTATTTAAAATTTATGTAATATTTGATATTAATATTTTTTGTTATAAAAATTATAATTGACTTGAAAATTAAAAATGAAATGAGGACTAGATAATTTAAAATAAGTTGTACTTTTGTTAAAATGACTTTTAAACTTCAAATAAAATAGATGTTGTAAGTGAGACCGATAGAATATATTTTTTTGAAAACAAACTTTTCTAAAAGTGGTGAAATTTAATATAATATATTCATATAATAATTATAATTTACGGTCAAAATTTATTAATTTTCACAAAAGTCATCTTAAGTGCAGTTAACTCGTTATTGAAGCTTATAGTACTTTATTTAGTTTACGCAAGCCCCTTTAATTATGAATTTCTATTAATTAGTCAAAAATGATTTTTTTTTTCAAATTGGAGAGAAAGTACAAAAAGATAATTTAATAAATCAAACAATTTGTGTAGAAGATCTGGACTCTATTAATTTTCTTAATAATTAATGTAGTTATTTTAGAATTACCGTATGAACTCGAAAAATCAGAACCTCACTATCAAAAAAAGTACTTTAGCCGACGACCGAAAAAAAACGGCCGACGACTATAAAGTGTCGTCGGCTAAACTGTGCACTTTAGCCGACGACTCGGTTTGCCATCGGCTAAAGGGTTTTAGCCGACTTGACCGAGGTCGTCGGATAAAGTGCAAAATAGTCGTCGGCTATATTAAAGAGGTTTAGCCGACGACGAGATAACGTTTGTGACCGAAAAAAATATTTTAGCCGACGACTTGATCTTGGTCGTCGGCTAAACCACTCGAAAAAAATAATATTGCAACGGTTTAGACGACGACCTAGATCAAGTCGTCGGCTAAACACTTTTTCAAAAAAAAAAATAATATATTTTAGCCGACGACTTGATCTAGGTCGTCGACTAAACTCCTTCCGAAAAAAATAATAATATTGCAATGGTTTAGCCGACCACCTAGATCAAGTCGTTGGCTAAACACTTTTTCAAAAAAAAAAAATAATATACTTTAGCCGACGACTTAGATCAAGTCGTCGGCTAAACCTCCAAGTGAAAATTATTTATAGTTCAGGGAACACCAACCCAATCTTGCTCCTCTCCCCGCTAAAGAGAACATTTCTATTCCCGATCCTGTCAGTTATTCCCGAAAAAAGCTTGTGAGTTGCTACTTTGAGTTGTGCTAGCTGGAGTGACGAAGGTTTCTACCGGTTGTTATAATCACCATTTCGATTAAGGTACGTATTTTATTGTATTTTTTATTTTGATTTTGAAACTTTGTATTATTCATGTTACATTCGATAGCTTTTATGTAAAACGATTAAGTTTTATGATGATAATCATTATGATTAATTGTTTGTTGTGATTTCATTTATAATTTGAACAATATTAGTTAGTTGGATTAATATTGGAAAATGTATACATTTTCAGGATGGACAAGAGTTGGATTGGGTTACGAAAATGGGATCCAAGTGTAATGGATGGGATGAAACAATTTATGAGATTTGTAAAAGAGCACGACAGTGGTAATACGTTGCACTACTGTCCGTGTAATATGTAGATGTCGCAGTAATATGTTTCGTTTTCCATTTGATGAGGTCTGGAGTAAATATACATGTTGGATATACCACGGTGAAGCACTGAATTCTGTTGTTCCGTATGATCACGGACAATTTAGTGGTAACGACGGGTTCACCGATCCGAAGAGGAGGTTGATTGATGATGTGTTTGGTTTTTCCCAGACGTTTGTACCAACTGAGTCTATCCCACGACCCCGTAGACCGTTGCCTTGCAATACTGCTGGGCTTGACAGGTACAACAAGCTAATTCAACTCCAACAGACCCCTCTATACCTGTGGTGTAACATGACTGTTCTTGATTGTGTCATGGAAACGATATGATTAAAGGTGAAAAACAAATCATCCATCAAGTCTGTAGATGATTACTTGGAGCTTACGAGTAATATGCTTCCACAGGGTCATCATCTTCCTAATACATATTAAAAAATGAGACGAATTTTGAAAGATCTTGGTCTTTCCTATATTAAGATCCACGTCTGCATGTATGATTGTGTTCTATTCTGGGGGCATCCTAATGAAGACCTCATGAGATGTCCTATATGTGATACAGAGAGATATAGGATCACTCCTTCTGGAAAAGAGAAACCGGTGAAGGTACTTTGGTATTTTCCACTGAAGGACACGTTGGAACGACTTTTTATGTCTCCTCACACGGCAAAAGCAATGAGATGGCATGCCTAGACGCGCACTAATGACAGGGATACTATGATACACCCTTCGGATGGAGAGGCGTGGAAGCATATAGATAGGGAGTATCCGAATTTTTCTTCAGATATCCGAAGTGTGAGGCTCGGGATTGCATCTGATGGTTTCAACCCTTTTGGTAACGAGTCTTTCATATACCATATGGCCTGTTGTAGTGATTCCTTACAATCTTCCTCCGTGAATGTGTATGCGGAAGGAGTATAATATGTTGACCTTGTTAGTCCCGGGGCCGGGATATCCGGGAAAGTGTATCGAGGACGAAACTATACGAGGAGATAGAGAGTGAGAAGGAGAAGGGGAAAAAGGTAGTCGAGGAGGAGAAGAAAAAGAAGAAGACTCGTGGCCCAGCAAAGGGTATGGCGCTCGACTCGTACGTAAGTAAGCATGGCCGTTATGAGATTTCTCTAGACAGACACGGCCGGCCGGTGATGTCTTCTGGCGCTGCGGCGTCATATAGCCGTAATGTTAGCTTTGTCATTCGGGACAGAGTCCACGTTTTGTGGCCCGATTGGGGGGACGTGCCGCAGTGTGTGAAGGATGCTTTGAACAATGCTATGTCGGTAAGTTAATAAATATTTAATAAGTGTTTTCAATCAACACGTAGTTCTTGAAAATGTAATATGTGATGTTTTTAAATTATTACGTATTTATGCTGTTCATATGTGTGGTTTGTCATTCCCGACTCTCTACTACGTACTTGGTGTGACGAGGTGCAGTCTACCAAGTAAGTTATTTTAATTTATTTTGTATCTACATTGTTTGCGTAATTTTTTTCTTACGAATGATATATGTTGTGCAACGTGTGTTGTAGGTACAAGTCTTGGAAAAATGAGATGCACATGTTCTGGACAGCCTGGGGTGATACCCGAGAGGCTACCTCGGAAGAATTCAAGTTCCGGGAGTACGAGTGGAAGTGGCTACGCGCCCATTTTTCGCGACCCAGAGTTCATGGTATGACTAAAATACCCTCATTTCATTCTTCCTCTTTCAGTTTTTATTTTTTTGAATTCTGAATATAAATTCCATTTTTTTAAATTAATGTTTCAGAATATAAAAAAATACTTGAAGTTCCGATTTTTTTAAATTAGAAAAAATCGGAACTTCAGGTATTTTTTTTTAAATTCTAGAATATTATTAATATTAAAAAATCGGAATTTTTTATTCAAAAGTGGAAATAAATTGTTTTAATAAAAATAAAAACTAGAATATTATTTTCCATAAAAAAAATAAAAATCTGAATATTGTATTTTATTTATTAGAAAAATTCTAATATTTAATAAAAAATAATAATATTTCAGTTTTTATTTTTTTTGAATTCTAAATATAAACTCGATTCTAAATAATATTTTTTTGAAGGCGACTAGGCTAGCTTGACCAACACGACCAATCGTGCTAGTCTGACTGACCATCACAGTCTGGGTTCTCAGTTGTTAGCCAGAGTTGCGCACGAGGCCATTTCTTCTGATTCGTTGGACGCATTTGCCTACGTGACTCAGAAAGTATTTCCGAACCGTCCCGAGGAGCATGTAAGTCTTTTTTTATTTTATTTTGGTAACAAAATAAATGCCTTTGTATCATACTTTTATTGATATTCAAATATTTATTTTCATATTAACTTAGGAGCGTGTGCGGGAGGAGTCTCAGAGAATGCTTGCTGAGATTGCTCGGGAGCAGTATCCGGACTTAGCCGAGACCGACCTCGATTCTGCCATTGGACAGATCGATCAGGCAGATCCTTATGTTCGCGCTAGAGTGTGGGGTACCGTCTACCCTCCTAGAGGTAGTCGGTACCGCACTAAGATGATGGGAGTCGAGGGTCACCATGTATTGAAAGATACCCCCGGCTTCCAGCGCCCTCGCAGACGGGATGCATGGACTGCCTATCTCGAGGAGCAGTTGAGGGCGGAGAGGGAGCTCCGAGCTGAGAATGAAAGGAGGACTCAGACGCGGTTACATGAGAGCGAGCAGAGGAGTGAGTCGCGGTTAGAGAGTTTCCAGAGACAGCAGCAGGCCATGATGAACTATATGATGACGCTGACTCAGACCATTACTCAGGCTAGACTGCAGGCACCTGCTTCACCGCCTTCTCTCTTCGGACAGACCCTATCTTCACAGCCTCGTGACGAGGATCTAGGGGATGGTGGTAATCCTTCTACTACTACATTTCAACATTTAGATGATTTTGACAGTGGATTGTAGTTGTGTTGTTGTAGTACTCTTGTATATTTATATTTGTGTTACAATTGTGTAAGTGATTTTATTGACGCTACTAGTATGTTGATGAAATTAATGGTATTAGTTGAATGTGTTGCGCGTTGATTGTTGTTGATAATGAGAGCTGATGTATAAAAATTGCAGGTGCAAAAAATACAGGTTTTGGGATCCCAAAATCTGAATTAAATTTTTTTTTATATTAGGTTTGAGTCGACGACTTTATAAAGATCGTCGACTAAAGTAATTTATTTATTTTTTTAAAAAGGGTTTTAGCCGACGACCTATAAGACGTTCGTCGGCTAAAGTAATTTATTTTATTTTTTGTAAAAAAGAGTTTTTGCCGACGACATATAAGACGGTCGTCGGCTAAATTAATTTATTTATTTTTTTTAAAAAGGGTTTTAGCCGACGACATATAAGACGGTCGTCGGCTAAAGTCTATTTTTTTTTTAAAAACAGGTTTTAGCCGACCGATTCGATAAGGTCGTCGGCTAATTTTTTTTTTTTCAACAGGTTTAGCCGACGACCTTGCTGTAGTGGTCGGCTAAACTTTGAACTTAAGCCGACGACTACCAAAAAAGTCGTCGGCTAAACCTTGGCCGACGAATATCGGCCGACGGTTTTTTAGCCGACGGATGGCGTGATTAGCCGACGACTTTGGGGTTTAGCCGACCACTTTAAGTCGTCGGCTAAAGTGTGATTTTTGATAGTGTAACTCGAGTGATTGTCTGAAATTTAAAATCATATTCTTTAAAAAATAGGTTTAAAAAAACGATATTTATAAAATTGGTTCCAGATATATAGATTAATTTTATTTAACAATGAAACTCTTAAAATAATATTAGGTGTTTAAAATAGTTTCAAAACATTCAAAAAAATAGTTTCATAGAAACCAAAATAGTTTTTCATTACAGAAATAATTTATTTTCAGAGAAAGCATCAGATTTCAAAGTTCGTTTCTTATTGTTCAAATAATCTAATATAGATTACTTAAATAATTTTCAGGTTTTTTGAAATGATTTTCACTTTTAAGAAAATTATTTAGATTCTAAAAATTATTTTTGAGATTCTAAAATAAATTAGAATTTTATATTATTAGATTTGTGAATAAATTTCAGATTTTTTAAATTAAATCTAAGATTTTTGCAAATTAAATATAAGATTGTTTCAAATTAGTTTGCAAAATTGTTAAAAAAAGAAAATTTTATAAAATGTTATGTTTTAGTTAGGCCACTCACTTTAGTAGCGCGTGCATACCTCTCGTGAGATGTTTGAGGAGATTTGAGTTTGTAGAATTGTGAAGTTTATAATTAGAAAAAGTTGTTGCTTTTCGATCCATTTTTTTTGTGTGTTTTTCATGTCTAATATTTTTATGTTTATTTAATATAATATTTTCTATGTCCATTTTATTTTGTCTAACATTTATAATTTTTTGTTTTATTATTATTTTTCAGTTATTATATCGTATGAGATTTATTAGATTTAGTCTGCATTCTTTTCGAATTTGAATGAATCGAATTGAATCAATTTGAATGGATCGAGTTGAATCGAATGGACTCACCGAATCGAATCAAATATATATTAATGGTAAATAATAATAGTAATAATAAAAATAAAATAATAAAAATAATAAAATAAAAATAAAAATAATAATAATGGTAAATTATAATAATATTAATGATATTAAAAAAATTAAGATAATAACTATTATAATAATTACACTGATAATAACGGTAAATAATAATAATAGTAATCAACAACAACAACGATAATAATAAACATTATTAATAATAATAGTAAATATTTTTAGTAATAATAACAATAATAATAATAATTAAGATTAATAATAATAATAATAATAATAGTAATAAGACTGATAATAATGGTAAATAATAATAATAGTAATCAACAACAACAACAATAATAGTAAATATTATTTGTAATAATAACAATAATAATTAAGCTTAATAATAATAATAAGAACTGAGAACTGAATGGACCTGACCTGAATTGAACTGACCTAAACTGAGCTGAGCTGAACTGAATGGACCTGAACTGATTTTTTAACCCTAACCTGAATAAAAAATAAATTAAAATCCCCAAAATTGAAACTAATTGGGTTAGGCGCGGGCCGTGCGGCTACGGGGGAGTGGAGAAATTTCAGAATTTCTAACCTATTTTGTGTTATATATCAATGGCATGTTTGGTGCATGATTAAAAATTTTATATACCAAAGGTCTTGTTTGGTGTGTGTGTGTGTGTGTACTATCTGTTACCGAGTTTTTTTCCGATTTTTTCGGCCCGAGTCTTATCGGTTTCGGTTCAATTTTAAGGACTCGTATTCGAACTCGTTAATTGTCGGATGAGTTTCGATCTTGGGTTTTTCGGTCCGGTTCTTGACCGGGTCTCGAGTTCACTCGGATAGCTAACAGCCCTAGTTGTAAGGATGTTGGAGTTAAGAAATCCAGAAGTATTCGATGCTTGGTGAACTAACTACTAATACTAACTAATAATTTGCTTACATTTATTGATTAAAAAAAAACATAAGATTGAAAAAAATGGTTCTATATATAATTACGGACGCAGAGCAATTAATAGTTGCAGAACTCCCAACTTCATCACTCTCTAAAGACTGGAGTGAGTGAGCTTTTTCTTGAAAGCATCAATGGTGGAAGTCTTGATCAATAATATCATGGCGCCATTGTTATGTTTGTTGTTTCCGGGACTTATTATTTTCTGCTTCTTTTGTTCAAAATGGAATGGAATTAAATACAACATAAAAGGGTTACCCCCTGGATCCATGGGTTGGCCATTTTTTGGTCAGACTTATGAATTCTTAAAGCAAGGCCCTCAGTTTATGAATAAACAAAGAACAAGGTTAGTTCATGTCTTTTTTTGTTTTTAAAAAAAACTTATATTTTCCATTGTGATCTTCTTGTTCTTAACATATATATACACATAGCTGCTCTTGTGTTTCCTCGAACTCGTGTTTCATGTCATATGCCACCGGACGGGACGTATATTAAATTTGTGGAATAGATGATCCCATCTGGTTTTTCAAGTTTGAGGATAACTCCTTTTTACATATTAGTGTACAAAAACATCGTGTGTATAGGGTTGGTTAAATGGGAACGCGAATCCGGGTGCATATTAAATATGAATTCGCATCACACGTAATATATTGTAACGCATATTCGTATTTTCGCATTCACTGCACATATTTAGTATAGATTCATTGTGCATTTCAGAGAAAAATGAATATGTATTACAACATATTATGTGCGCAGTGAACTTTTACTAAACATGCGCGACTCTCTCTCTCTCTCTCTATATATATATATGTGTGTGTGTGTGTGTGTGAGACTTTTAGAGACATATTTTTACATGGTGCAATGTTTTTGCCGGTTTATTAAAGGAAAGGTTATTTAGAAACTAGAAAAAGCCAGGCAAGATGTGCATGCAGAGATTGCAAGTGAAATGCTTTCCAAAAAAAAAAAAAAAAAAGGAAAAACATTTAGACAATTTCACTTAATTAAATTGTCCCATGGCTTAAATCAGTTATATAGAAAAACTTAATTTATTAGGCCAACCAAGACATATATTCATGGCAATTGACATTCATCATCACATGTAATATGATGCTTAGGAAGTATGCCTCAAACTAATTGGATTTTGAATGAAAAGTGATATATTATAGATGAAGCAATTAGTTAACAAAGTAGTTGATGATCTGAAGTCGATCGGTAGGGTTTGCATTCAGAAGCTAAAAGCCAAATCAGAAATCGAATCAGAAATCGGCAAATCGCATGCTTTTATTTCTGACTGAATTGTGTAAAATAAAGCAGAAGCTAATATTTCAATATATACTCCCTCCGTCATAGCATATTCTGCACACTTTCCTTATCGGGACATCTCAACCTATTGTGCACACTTTGTTTATTCTACTTTTGTCATGCTTTTACTATTGCAACTTAGGCCGAGACAATAGTAGTATTTTTTTTCTGGGGCCCACGACATGATGCGGTAGTGTGTGTGCTTGGTCAGCTTGTCGGGGCCTACCAGCTCGACAAGGTAAGTTCCGTGACCGAGCTGGTGGACCTCACCAAGCTGACACAATTACATCATGCCATATCATATTGTGTTACGATGTTACGGCGCTTTGTATGATTCTTGACCAAAAACCGACAGTATTTTTTTTTTTTGTCCGAAACATTTATCCATAGGTATGGAAAAATTTTCAAGTCTCATATATTGGGAAGTCCGACAATCATCTCAATGGATCCGGAGCTCAACAGATACATCTTGCTAAATGAAGCAAAGGGATTAGTCCCTGGATATCCACAATCCATGTTGGATATCCTAGGAACCAACAACATTGCTGCTGTCTTTGGGTCTAATCACAAGTACATAAGAAACAATCTGCTGTCCCTGATTGGAATCCCTTCAATCAAACACCGGATTTTGTCGAGGATCGACAAGTACACGAGGCTTCACCTCTCCAACTGGGATGGTTTGAATATTGACATCCAAGAAAAGACCATGGATGTAAGTATCAAGAAAATGTACTGTTCTTATGCAGAGAATTTAATTTAAAATTCAAAAAAAAAAAAGATTTTTTTTTTAATGTTTTTTTTAATATATTAATCATTTTCCCATTTTTTTTTCTTTCACAGATGGTTTTCTATGTAGCCTTTAAACAGATTGCAGAGGGTGAATCCAAGTCCAGTTATGAAAGATTTAAGTGTGAGTTTGATAAGTTGATGATAGGGTCACTTTCTCTTCCTATCAACCTTCCTGGCACAAGTTATCATCAAGGGTTTAAGGTAAAGGTTTGATGTATTGTAGGTTAGAACTTAGAATGTTATATTACCAAAGTGATCCTTGAAGCTTAGCATAATTACAAAACAACTAGTGTTAATAAGGTTGTGTTCTTAGACCATCTCCAATGGACACTGCAAAATAGCGCTCAACGCTACTTTTTGGACAAAGGTTCTCCAAAAGAAACTGCAAACCCATCTCTATTTTGCCTTTTCTACGGTGTTGCACCATTTATGGTGCTGCACTGTTGCCCCCCCTATAATCTTTCGGTATTTTGGAGAATAAATAAATAAATAAATAAATACATTCATATTAATTTATTTATTTATAATCTTATTTTTCATATTAATTTAATCAGCTCAAAATTCTATTATTCCCATAATCTGAACTTATTCCTCTTAAATTTTATTGATGAATAAATAAATAATTGAATTTTATTATTAGTTAATGGAGACAAAATGCATTGTTGATTTTCTGTATTTTTGTGTTTGAAATTGCGGTATTTTTGTGTAAACTGTTGGAGATGCATTACAAATTGCTGTATTTTTGTGTAAGCTGTTGGAGATGCATTGTTGATTTTCTGTATTTTTGTGTTTGAAGTTGCGGTATTTTTGTGTAAACTGTTGGAGATGCATTACAAATTGCTGTATTTTTGTGTAAGCTGTTGGAGATGCATTGTTGATTTTCTGTATTTTTGTGTTTGAAGTTGCGGTATTTTTGTGTAAACTGTTGGAGATGGTCTTAAGAGCTGAGTTTGTGTACAGGGCAGGAGAAACATAATCAAGATTCTGAGAGTATTAATAGTTAATAGAAGGGCTTCTTGTTCCTCGGTCAAAGATCACGACGACATGCTACACCATATGTTACGAGACGACAAGGAAGAGATGAGAAACGCGCTCCATGACGACGAAATCATAGATCAAATAATCACCATATTGTATTCGGGATACGAAACAGTTTCGACAACATCAATGATGGCTATCAAGTATCTCCATGATCACCAAGAGGCTCTACAAGAATTAAGGGTTGGCAATATATACATTGCTTTATTTTTTATTTTATTTTTTATTTTTTTGTAGATTTTAATTTTTAAGAAAATAAAACAGGATGAGCATTTTGCAATACGGAGGAGGAAAAAAGCAGAAGAGACGCTTGATTGGGATGATTACAAGTCCATGAGGTTCACACGTGCGGTAAGACAGTTTTCTAACACACATTTAAAATATTAATGTTGGGAAAAAAAAATCATGTAAGAATAAATGTTTTTATGTAGTTTCATTTGCCATTGCCACGTGCCTGCAGGTTATCTTTGAAACTCTGAGACTGGCAACAGTGGTTAATGGGGTGCTAAGGAAGACAACTAAAGATATGAAATTGAATGGTAAACATCATAAATCTCCATCAAACAAAAAATTATGTCCGGGAATTATATGATTGGCCGTAAGGATCGTACCCACATCCAATTATGGGGTCGATTCGTATAGCCATTATATGATTGGTTGTAAGGATCGTACCCACATCCAATTGTGGGGCCGATCCGTATAGCCATACAATCACAGTGTGCTACAATTTGATATGGCACAATGTACGGCCCACATAAAACCATGGGCCGACATGTACGAACATCATGTAATTATATCTATTTGTCCGTGCAACCACACCTTGTTACGACGGATTGTGGTGTTACGGGCGTCCATGGACTCGTAGATTTCTCCTTTCTGTGTTGAGATTGTATTACTATTTCTTTATTTTCTTGAATCAGGGTATCTCGTTCCGAAAGGATGGAAAATCTATGTCTACACGAGGGAGATCAACTACGATCCAATCCTACATCAAGAACCCTTAAAATTTAATCCTTGGAGATGGCTGGTTAGTTAACTAATCCAATCAAAGTATAAATATACTTAATATCAAGGGTCCAATATTATACAAACATAACCATCCATGAACAAGAAAAAACAATTATCTTTCAAAATTACAAGTGTGGCCTCTTAGAGTTTTGTAATTAGTTGAACTTCAGGGGTTGTTTCTTGTAATTAATAATAAATATTCCATTTTTTTTTGGTGTGTGTAGGATAAGAACTTAGAGACGCATAACTATTGCTTTTTTTTCGGAGGAGGAAGCCGATTGTGCCCTGGAAAAGAACTTGGAATAGTTACAATTTCAATTTTCCTACATTATTTTGTAACTACATACAGGTGATCCATTTGAAATATTAGTTATCTTATATATATTTTCGGTAATAAATTAAAATTTTATGATAATTACAGAATGGTTCTTAATTCTGAATTAATTATTTCTGTGCAGATGGGAGGAAATTGGAGGAGAGGTCATTTTGCAATTTCCTAGAGTGGAGGCACCAAATGGGTATCACGTAAATTTGATGAAAATTTAATTTATCTTGTGAAAAAATGGATGGAAATTTTTGTCTGCTCATGGTGGAATAACATTTCATTATATATCTTTTCGATTAAATATTAAATTTTAAAATTATTATCGAAGGCAACCTTAATATTTAATTTAATTGCAATTTTTTATTATCTTTTACTATAATGCGAATGTCTATTGGGTGTTTGCATTACGTTAATTGTCTGTAAGACCGGATTTTTTTCATCAGTCGGATATATTTTAGTACACATTTTTATTATCACATAATTATACTATTGGTATCATGTATTTAGGTGCATGATGCATTATGGACCCGTGAAGAATGTAAGAGATAACATAATTAATATAATGAATTATCCCCACTCATGATTTTTTTATTTTGGGTTCATATTGCATCTTGAACTCGAGTGCATCACATAACAACTCCTTATAAAAAAGTGAAAACTCCCATATAGCATTTCATGGAATCAATATTTATCACATAGTCAATTAAATTAGAGTTATATCATATAGTGGAAATTTATACATTAAATCCAAAATTATATATTAAATTATCAAAGTACCCCTTAACACATATTTCCTTGTTCTCAAATAGATGCAATAAATAGAAAAAGCACACAATTTAATATATAATAACTTTGACTAGTAATACAATTCAATTATGTCTAAAAACGGATGTTTTAGTATTACTATATAATATTTTAGTTGTATTATTTAAAGATAAAAAAACAAGAGGAGAAAGTAATTCTCTCTTTATAAATATAAAGATAGGAAATATGAAAGTAATTGTACTTATTTAAGTATAAAAATAGAGGAAAAACAAGTAGTTGCATTTTTAACTAAAAACAAAAATGAGAGGAGGTGCCGTGTAAATAGGATGTATATTGTGTAAAAAATATTAATGAGTATTTAAAATTTAAAAATATTAAAATAAATCAGTATTGAAATTTAAAATCTAGATTCATTATTTCAAACCATCGCCTCTTTTCTAATAACAAAAACGAGAAAATGGGAATCAAAATTAAAAAGTAATCAACCGCCTTTTGGACGATCGATAGTGGACTTCACTCGGCCATTTTATTTAATAGCTATAAATTAATAAGAAAAGAATAAAGAAAAAAAAATATTAATACTATGTAGGCTGTGTTTAGCACTAAATTTGTGTTTATTTAAACATCATCAATTATAAGTTTCGGGAACTTATTCGACCATCGACTAAAAAAGGCTCGTTTAAGTAAGCATTGAAACTTCTCAAACTAAATTATCAATTATAAACATAAATTGATAGATAAGCTAGTTTTTCAAGCTTATGAAAAAAATAAAAATTTCCTCATCTTTATATATTCCATATATATCGTGACCTAAATAAAAATATATTTTCATGACCTAAATAAAAAAAACTACCGCTATTCCGTCTTCTCTCGCGCCAGTTTATTCATCCCATGCTGAAACGTTCCTCGCTGTCTGCATTCAAGGTACATCTTATATATATAAAGATTGAGTCCTTAAATTTATTGTGGAGTCTTAATGATATTAATTAATGGATATTTTACATTTAATATTAGTTCATATTAAATTATTTCCTCTAATTTAATATATTAAATAATATTAAGTATTAAATTCATGTCTTAAATGTTTCATGTCTTAAAGATTGCCAACACATGCAGACATTATTCACGTCAATGTTGATGGTTTAATAAGTACGGTCGCTTCTATGTGTAATTTAAAGGTAGTATATATTAAAATAATAATAGACAAAAATATTATTTATTTTATTTTATAACAATTATTGTTAAAATATAATGAGAAAGTTTAAAAAATAGAAAAATAAAAGTGATGTCATTTTATGTAATTTTATAAAAAAAACAGCTAGCTTATCAGCTAATTTGCTAAACATCTACATTAAAATCAGTTAGCTTATCAGCTACCTAATCAGCTACATAATCAACTAGCTTATCACCAATTCTATCAAATTTAAACATCATTCTGAAATTAGCTTTATAAGCTACCAAATTATCACTAGTTTTGCTAAACACAAATTAAATTTGTGTTCAATTTATCGCTAGCTTATAATCTTCAGGAGCTTATTTGATTATTGACTAAAAAAAGCTCGTTTCGTAAACGATTATCTTCTCAAATCAGCTAACTTATTGATAAGCTAATTTTTCAAGCTTATGAAAAAAAAGCTACCTTCTCATATTTATATATTCCATATATGTCTGTAACCTAAATAAAAACATAGGTTTTTTACATAAACATCCCTTGAGTAATTGACGTATTACAAATAAATCCACCATCCGTTAACTTTTCAGGAAAAATTGAGATCGTATGAGTGGTGGACGCGAAAGATTATGGTTAGTCTGATCATCACTCTATTATACTTGCTAATGAATTACTTTGTTATAAATATAATACAATAATTTTGTGTTCGATTTATCTTTTATATTTTACAGAATCTTTTTGATACATATTGTTGTTGTGAACTTGTTCGTAACTAAAATTATACACACAAGTCCTATTCAGCGGCAATTTTAAACCATCAAAAATAAATTATCAATAACTTTTCAAAGTGACATTGAACTGTGAATAGTATATATGTATAATTTAGAGGTAGTATATATTCAAATAATAATAGACAAAAATATCATTTATTTTATTTTATAACAATTATTGTTAAAATATAATGAGAAAATTTAAAAAATAATAGAAAAATAAAAGTGATGTCATTTTATGTAATTTTATAAAAAAAACAGCTAGCTTATCAGCTAATTTGCTAAACATCTATATTAAAATCAGCTAGCTTATCAGCTACATAATCAGCTAGCTTATCAGCTACACAATCAGCTATTAGTTAGCTTATCAGCTACCAGCTAGCTTATCAACTACCACCTAACTTATCAGCTAGTTTTGCTAAACACAGTCTAACTTATCAGCTAGCTTATAAGTCTCAGCGGCTTATTTGACCATTGACTAAAAAAACCTCGTTTCGTAAACGACTAGCTTCTTAAATCAGCTAGCTGATTGATAAGCTAATTTTTCAAGCTTATGAAAAAAAGAAACTAGTTTCTCATCTTTATATATTCCATATATGTCCGTGACCTAAATAAAAACATAGGATTTTTTACATAAACACCCTCTGAATAATTGGCATATTACAAATACACCCACCATCTGTTAACTTTTCAAAAAAAATTGAGGCTTCAGATGAGTGGTGAACGCGAAAAATTATGGTTAGTCT
Source organism: Orobanche coerulescens (assembly GCA_033398695.1). NCBI lineage: Eukaryota > Viridiplantae > Streptophyta > Magnoliopsida > Lamiales > Orobanchaceae > Orobanche > Orobanche coerulescens. Next base: position 200,051,902 of record CM065805.1, on the reverse strand, counting down.
TGTCATCACTCTATTACACTTGCTAATGAATTACTTTGTACAAAAATATAATACAGTAATTTTGTGTTCGATTTATCTTTTTATATTTTATAGAATCTTTTTGATACCTATTGTTGTGAATGTGTTTGTAATTAAAATTATACACACAAATCCTATTAAGCGGCAATTTTAAACCATCAAAAATAAATTATCAATAATTTTTAAAAGTGACAGGGAACTGTGAATCTTACACAGGTGTAATTTAGAGGTAGTATATATTAAAATAATAATAGACAAAATATCATTTATTTTATTTTATAACAATTATTGTTAAAATATAATGAGAAAGTTTAAAAAATAATAGAAAAATAAAAGTGATGTAATTTTATGTAATTTTATAAAAAAACAAATTAGATTATCAATTAATTTGTTAAACATCTACATTAAAATCAGCTAGCTTATCAGCTACCTAATCAGTTACATAATCAACTAACTTATCAGTTACCCAATCAGCTATCAGTTAGCTTATCAGCTATCAGCTAGTTTATCAACTACCAGCTAGCTTATCAGCTAATTTTGCTAAACACAGTCGTAGTACCAATTATTAATTGGAAATAGCGACACCTTTATTTAAAAATATTAACCCTTCGCCCCCATTAAAAGGTATTTTGGTTAACCAATAATTTTTTATCCAACAAAAGCACAATTTATTTTAAATTATATATTTTCACTTATTTTTTAAAAAAATATTTAATTAACTAATATTATTATTTCTAAACAAAAGAATATAGAACTAAATTTTAAATATATATTAAGATTTTGTTTCAACATCTACTCTTCTATTGAGACAAAATTATAGTTTCAAATTATACCCTTCTAGTGAGACGGAGAGACTATCTATGCAATTAATTATATGCATTATGTTAATATTTGTGAATTTTTGTGTTAGATTACACTCGACTAGGGCTGGCAATTCGTGCGTGTCGGGTCGTTATCAGGTCGACACGATCCGATAAGGCCAAACACGAACACGGCCCGTTAAGTATATGTCCGACACGAATACGAACACGATACGAAAAGTTGAAACACGAACACGATACGAACAGGATATGACACGATATTTTTCGTGTTGACACGACACGATAACGACATGATACGACATGAATTGCTAAATTCAAATAAAAAATTCGAAAATAAACTTAAAATATTTAAAATGATAATAAATTAATATATAAATATTATCGGGTTACACAAACACGACACGACACGGACACGAAAGTTATCGTGTTACACGAACACGACACGAATCCGACACGAAATTAGCATGTCCTTATCGCGTCGACACGATAAGAACACGAACACGATAAGGCCAAACAGTAACCCATTAATTTCGTGCGTGTTCGTGTCGAGTTATCATGTCGTGTCGAAAATTGCTAGTCCTACACTCGACTGCCGACGAGTCGAGCGGCTCATGAGCGCCCACAAACCGCTCGAGTCAAAGCTTAACTCGAAATAGTAGAGTATATTTTCAAAAAGTCAGTTTCCACAGATAACTAGAACTTCTGCAGAGCTTCACCGAAAAAAAAAAAAAAACCCGTCAAATTAAGGAATATTTACCATATATACATTTTATATACCATATATATACCTTCTGCCCTCTTCATCAAGTATAGGTTGAGTTACAGAAGACATGACTTTCCCGGGTTGAGCTGGCCAGAAACATTCTGCTCTTCGACTCTTTGTAGCTGTAACGACAATTCAAGCAGATTAACCATCTTGGAACCTTCCGGAAACAAATAGCTCCTTCCATTCCAGAGAATTACATCAGGAACTAAAGGGAGCCCTTCTCGGTCGGTTCCAGATGGACTAAAAATCATCGGAGTAGAATCTTCGGACTTATTTGGTGGCCGCAAGTTAGGTTTACCGGAATTCTGAAGAGTACGGAGGGTGAAACGGTAATTTTCCTTGGCGATGAGAAGATGAGGTGCTGACAGAAGAGAGAGAGCACAGTTGGAGTGTTAGAACCCACAGATGACTCTGGAGCTGATAATGGAGTTCTCAGGCCGTATTCGGAAGGAAACTAATTTTCCATGGCATGTCCGAAATCCATGTTTGCTGCATGTTGAGATATTCGACTTGGATCATGTTCTAAAGTAAAGAAACCGCCAGGAAGAATTATTGGGGAAATCATGGACGTACAGAATGTGTCTGTCGACAAATACGAGGAATCTGCAAATTTAAATAAATCATGAAATATTTGGCGCGCAACTTTTTTGGACATTATACATAGTGAGTGTTTGCATTTGCCCAACGTACTGTTGATAGCCTATCTACCTTGGCATCCACGTAAGCACTCCAGGCAGCTGAACCGGCCGAGCAGAGTCTGAAGCCGAACCAATTGTGAACCCGATCTTCTCCCGGGCTCGTCAAAACCGGACCGGACAGAGACGTCAGAGCCGACCCGAGGTCCGATCCAGGAGGACCGAGCAGACAGAAGATAAAAATGCTCCGATTCAAGATTACAACAAGGTCGACCTGAACGGCGGGAGACCCGAGGACCGACCCCAGCGGATAAGCGTCGACAAAAGCATGCGGGACAGGCCCGCATGCCAATTAACGCAAGCAGTCATGTCCCTTCCCAAGGCAATCCTTAGAGGTCGCCACGTGTCTAAGGCATATTTGCAGACTGACAAGTGTTTTGGGCATATTCCCCAACATTCGCCAGCTGTCATCTCCCGACTGGCCCAGATTGTCTATATATAGAAGGAATATACATTGAGAGGGGACTTTATGATTTTTCGCATTTATGATAAAAAGAGAGAGAAGAGAGAATTTGTAACAAGTGAGAAAAGTAGATATACCGGCTAAAAAATCATGAGCTCGGCTCTACTTCATATTAAGGTCATTAATAAAATTTAGTGATCCAATCCTTTTCATCTTATTTATTATTTTCTACGTGGGTTCGATCCATTCGTCCAGATCAGCACACGTGACGTTGACCAAATCAGACGTCAACAGATTGGCGCTAGAAGAAGGGCACATTCGATAAAAAATATACTGCTCACCGGAGATGTCTCACGACAGTTCAAAAAACCCTCAGCCCGCGACGGAGGAAGAAAACCTTCGTAAGGTGGTAGAGTGCTTTAAACACCCAGCCTCCAGGGCATGGCGGCCCTTATGGCACGGGCCCTTCAAAAACCCGAAGACCATGTGGAGGCGGAGTCTCAGACGACCCGCCCAGCTGCCTCGGGACGAAACAAGAAGAGGACAGCCTCTGGGGTCGCCGGGTAAAGGGCGGAAAGCCATGGCGAAAGCTCACATCCCTCTCGAAAAAGTAAGCTTTCGCGCCCCATATCCGTTTTTGATCGCCTTGGGGTGGGGAAGAAAATCGAAAAAGCAGCGCCGGCTCCCACTATCCAAAGTCAGAGCCGTAAAGAAGAAAAAACTCCCCACCAGTCCCTAAATCCGACACAAGTATTACCTCCAACTCCCGGCGATAACTCGAGTGAGATCGAGTTTCTTAAAAAACGCCTTACGGATCTCGAAAACAAACAACTCCAACCATCCCAAAGTTCGGAATGGCTTAACAGCCAGGAGAGTCCCCTGGCCCCCAGTGTTCTGGCGGAACCCCTCCCGGAGAAGTTCAAGATTCCTCAGATTCTGCCTTACAACGGAGAGACAGACCCCAACGCCGATCTTGGACATTATAATTCCTGGATGGTCCTACACGGGTCTCAGGACGCGTTCCGGTGCCGAATGTTCTCCTTGACTCTGGGGGAGAGGGCCCAGAGATGGCATCGGACGCTGCCCCACCATTCTATTCAGACATGGGCCCAGCTCTCGGCGACGTTCTGATCCCATTTCATGGGGTCCCTTGTGCGAGTCGCCCCGCGCTCATCCATCGCTTCCGTCGTACAGGGGCCGCACGAGTCCCTTAAAGATTATATATCTCGTTTCAATAAACGGATATTGGAGATGGAACCCATGTCGGACGATGCGCTGGCCATTATTGCCCAGACCGACCTCCTCAAAAATTCTTTTTCCGCTGAACGGTGTGCCAGAATGTCCCACACACCTACCAGGAATTCTTGGAGCGCGCCAGCTCCCATATATGTCGGCGCCAGTTTTAGTCATGCCCTCCGACCAGAAAGGGTCCTACAAAAAGAAAGAAGATAGGCATGACTACAAAGAGGCCCGTCAAGAATCTCGCCGGGAGAATAAGGCTCCCGCCTCTTCCTCGACAGTCCCAGCGACTCAGAGCTATCGGGAGCGTAGGCCCGAGCTCATGGCTAACTTCGCTGAGATATATTCCGTCGGAGCCGCGGCCATATTTGATCAAATAAAGGACAAAAATTTGCTCCCGGTTCCTCGGCCGATCTATAAAGATCAAAAGGACATGGACCAGACCCGATTTTGTAAATATCATGAATCAGCGGGTCACAACACCGAACAGTGCCGAGACCTCCTCGCCGCCTTGATCGCGGTATGCGACGATACAGGCTTAAGGCGATTCACCCGGAACCCGCCCCGGGATCGCCAGGATCGGGCCGACCCGACAAGAGCCAAGAATGATCGGGTGCCTCCAGCCCCCAAGTCCCCCCGGGAAATTCTGACCATTATGGGAACAGCCGAAGTCGATGATCATCGATCAAAGCGGCAGAAAAAGGCATCCATTCGAGAGGCCACCACCTCCTATCAACGGACCGAGCGCCGAGCAGAGGGGTTCCTATCAGTGGCAGAAGAAGCCCCCCAAAACCCCTAGCTGGAGATTACTTTTGAAGAGTCCGATGCAGACGGCTTGGACCATCCCCATTCAGACGCCCTTGTCATCACCCTGCCCATAATGGGGATCCCGGTCCACACGGTGTTGGTAGACTCCGGGGCCTATGCCAGCATCATCTACCTTCATACCCTTCGTAGAATGAAGGTAGACCAATCTTATATCCGGCCCTGCAACGAGGACATTAGGGTATTTGCCAACTGCCGCACCTCCCCACTGGGGGAAATCGACCTCGCCTTGGAATTCGGTCAGGGGCCGATCAGAAGGACGATGATCACTACCTTCAAGATCATCGATGTGCACAGTGACTATAACGCCATCATAGGCCGACCTGTGATGTCAAGGCTGAGGGCCACTCAGTCCACGTATCACCTGTGCATGAAATTTCCCACCCCGGACGGCGTCGGGGTACATAGAGGGGATCAAAGGCCCGCCCGGGAATGCAACCTCAGCATCCGGGCTCGCGAAATCAACGCCGCAGAGGGCATCCTGGAAGATTTATCGGAAGAAATGGGGGCCACCAGCTCCGAACAGCTGGCAGGAGACACCCTACTCCAACAGGAGACCGAGGGTCCCGGGGCCGCGCAGACCCTCGAAATGGAAACTGACCTGGAAGCGGACCGGGGCCGCAGACCCGGGAAAGAGACGATCCTAGAAGAGGATCCTGTCGACCCGCGATACCAAAATGTGAGAGGGAAAATTCGCCATGCTGAGCCAACAGAAGAGTTGGACCAGGTCGACATGGACCCATCTAATCCCGCCCGACGGCTAAAGATCGGCCACAACCTCCAAGAGCCGATCTGCTCCGAGCTAATCTTCCATCTGAGACAGAATTTGGATGTATTCGCATGGACCCATTCGGACATGTCGGGGATTGACCCGGAACTTACGTGCCACCGGCTGAATATCGACCCCAGTTCAAAACCGGTTATTCAGAAAAGGAGGAAAATGGGGCACGAGCAGCGGAAGAAATGGAAGAGGAAGTAGAAAAGCTGATCGACAATGGGTTCATCCGGGAAGCCCAATACCCGACCTGGGTAGCCAACCCGGTCTTGGTAAAAAAGTCGACCGGGCTATGGAGGCTCTGCATTGAATTCTCTAACCTGAATAAAGCCTGCCCGAAAGATAGCTACCCCCTCCCCCATATCAATTACATAGTGGATGCAACGACCGGGCACGAGCTAATGAGCTTTATGGATGCATATTCCGGATACAACCAGATCCCAATGCATCTCACTGATGAAGAAAACACCTCCTTCTACTCGGCCCGCAGCCTATACTGTTACCGAATGATGCCTTTCGGGCTCAAGAATGCCGGCGCAACATATCAACGCCTGGTAAATAAAATGTTCAATAGCTTGATAGGCCATACAATGGAGGTGTATGTAGATGATATGTTAGTGAAGTCTTTACGCTCGGCCGATCATGTAAATGACCTCAATAAAATGTTTGCTATTTTGCGAGAATATAAGATGAAGTTAAATCCGAAGGCAGTGACCGAACTTATTCCTCCAAATTCGGTCAAAAAGGTGCAGAGCCTAACTGGCCGACTGTAATACCCGAGATTTCTGATATGTTTTTGGAACTTGTGATATTGTAATTATTGTACTTCTGTCTGAGTATTATTCTCCGTATTTCATAATCTGATGTTGTCGAGCGTATGATTTCATGATTGTGATTTAAAAATTGTAATTCTGCGCATGTAGCGCACGCTATCGACTATGTGTAGCGTACGCTAACATGGATCCATAGCGCACGCTACAAATGAACATTAGCGCACGCTATGCGTGGTCAATTTGATTGAGACGTGTGGTAGGTGAGATCAGGCCGGGGATCTTGGTCGGATTGTGTCGGGATGAACCTGGACGGCTTTCGGGAAAAGCCAAGTCAACGCCTTAGCGCACGCTACAGGTATGTGCATAGCGCACGCTAAGTGCTGAGTACAGTGAAGTCAGTAGCCGTTAGCGCACGCTACGAGCAGGGACTAGCGCGCGCTAATAACCATTTCCTATAAATAGGACAACATCCTTTTCGTATTTTCAGTCCTTTCTTTTCCCACATCCGAATTCTTATACTTAGAGTATAACTTCCTACATCCTAAACACTTCATATCAACATCCTAGCTCGTGATTGAAGATCGTATATCATTGGAGATTGGTGTTCAAGCCTTCGGCGTTGGATTGCTTCAATTTCCTCCTTGTTCTTCACTACTTTGAGGTAGGTGATTCTTCACCAATATTAGTAGTGTTCTAAAGGACGATTTGATCATGTTTTTATAGTCAGTTATTTCGTTCTAAATCGATCATCATGTGTTAGAAGGATATTTTCGACGTTTCGGCACTTATTCATCGTATGAACCCTTGAACCTTTTTAGTTTATTGGACTCTTAAGCAGCTTCAAACCAATTTGTGATCAGTAGACGGATATTAACTAGTTGTTACGTTTTACACATTGGAATCATGCGTTTTGGAACGTAGGACGAACGGAACTTAGAATATTTCCTTGAAGATCAAGATGAATGATAGTGTAGTAATGATTATACGTATCTTTGAATCTCATGGTCATTTAGTACGTATAGAACTTTCACAAACCTTATTAGCATGATATGATCGGGGATGACTTATATTATCACCATAGAATTCATGAGTTCATCACCATTAGCTCCAGTTTTCTGTCAGTAGTAATCTGCCATGCACGGTTAGCGCACGCTAACATACGTAAGTTAACGTACGCTATCGGGGATAAGTTAACGCACGCTACGTTTGGTACGTAACGTACGTTATGATATCACCAGTCGATCGGCTGATCAGAGAGAACTGTCAGTCCATGGCTAGCGTACGCTAGGCTTAGACGATAGCGTACGCTAACAGGCAGGTTTAGCGCACGTTACGTAGAGTACGTAGCGTACGCTAAGTAGTTCAGGCAGATTGATATTTTGAGCTTTTGGGCCGTAGATCGAATTGTTAGGCAATCGTTCGACTTGAGATGATTTGTATATCATTTCTTTTGTTAAGGTTCGAGCTTGCTACGTTGATCGAAGGAGGCGGCCTTCGAGTGTGTTGAGATCATTGAAGTGTTTCGTTCTTGCCATCTTCGAGGCAAGTATCGTAATGTGTTAAAATTGATATTTTGAGCATGTTTGTGGCTTATTCATGTTGTTGAACATGGAAATTAATTTGTTGAATTGTCATGATATTCGTTATCTAGTATTTGTATGTTCATGTTGATGAACATAATGATTTGGCATATGTGTATGCATGAGTTGTATTTGTGTATGTTGTACGATCTATGCTGAGGGCGCTGGATCGGATGTCCACCTCGTGTTGGTCCGACGGGATCATCTTGGGATCTAGGCTGAGGGCGCTGGATCATTGGACGGGTTATTTCCACCTCGTGTTGGTCCGATGGGATCATCTTGGGATCTATGCTGAGGGCGCTGGATCATTGGAATACCCTTGCTGTATTAATGGAATCTTGTGGATTCGCATTGTCGGATTCCGGTAGCGGAAGTCCGTGTGGTGTATCTTGTTATGTATTGTTGATGCATATTCGAATTGTTTAATATGATACTTGTACTAGCATCGTTTTGCTAACCCCTTCGGGGGTGGACATTTGTTTTGATGTTCAGGTAGCCGAGGAGCAGGGAAACAGCCACAGTACCGACGTGACGACGAAGGGGTTCAGTGATGTTTGTTGTTGTTGGTGATTTGTTTTCTTGGTTTGATTTCAGTACTCGAGTACGCGTGTCGTATTAATATCATTTCGATATGGTTGTATTAATTACTCGTTGAACCAGTTGAATGGTTTTGTAAACTTGAATTTCCGCAGTATTGATTGTCTTATATTTACATTTCGTTTAAATTAGCCTTGTAAATCCTTACTTAAAGGGTTACAGAATATGGTATCAGAGCTAAGATATATGTTCCGAATATCTCGGGGTGTTACAGAATATGGTATCAGAGCTAAGATTTATGGATATCTTGACTGTCGGGTTTTAAGTTGGGTCTGTTTACGTTATTGATTTACGAGTTGTTCGTAACATCACTGTTCCGCCAAAAGTCGTCATGTGGACCGTGGTTGTAAGTCTCCTAATCTCTTATACTACCGTTTTACTTAATTACTGTTTTGTGAGTATTGACGGGCTTTATTTTCGTAAACTTTGTCCTGGATATTGAGGAATTGTGTTTACAGTATGTTGAGAGGAGGACGTGGATGCGGACGCGGTCGTGGACGCGGACGGGGTAACATGAGACAGGAGGATTCCGCAACTACCCCGGAAATATCAGCTAGTCGAACCGATTCCCATTCTGGAGGGCAGCAAGGATCAGCGAATGACGACGCAAATCCTAACATGCCGGGAGTGCTTCAACAGGTGGTGGCGCAGATAAACCGATTCGCCTGAGTAGTCGACCGCATGCAGACGCGATGGGACAGCGGCACCACGAGGATAACCGGGAGACAGATGGCTTCTTGAGGTGGTCAAATTGCACCCGCCAAAATTTGTGGATCTGAGGCAATTACTTGGGATCACCGGCTCAAGGAGTTAGAGAAGATTTTCGCGGGTCTTAATCTGTCCGAGGACCTAAGGTTCCCATTGCCCAGATTTTCTCGATCGGGAGGCCTTTGATTGGTGGGAAGCTATTCGACCCGAGAATCATAATGTGGATCGACGGAATTCAAATTAATGATGGAAGCACGGTATTGTCCTCGCCCGATTAGAGAGGCAAAGATCCGAGAGTTTTTCTCACCACAGAGTTCGGAAGCATCTGTGATGATGTAATCAAGACTTTTAATCATCACCGACTTGTGTGCGACACTTGGTCGAACGGAGGCGAAAAGATTTTTCATTTCGATATGCGGATGAAGCCGGAGATTCAACAAGACATGTCCGGTTCGAGTGTACTACGTTGCGACAGATCAAGACAAAGCGCCGGCCTACGACATGAAAGAGGCGGCGGTGGAGAAATCGGTGGAGGCAGAGAAGCGAAGGTGACCGGCAACTTTTCGTAAAACAAGAGTGGTGGGCCCCGCAAGGGCCGTCTTCCTTTTATTCGGCTAGAAACCTCCACATCCTTCTAGAGGTGGAAAGAAGTTCGGACAACATCACAGATTTGACGCATCAAAGAAATGCTACAACCGTGGTCGAGCGGGGCATATTCGACGTGATCGCCCGCATCTTACGTGACTTGCTACGATTGTGGACAAGAAGGACACCGTGCGGCTTTACGTGGAGTTGCTACTAGGTCTTTTGGTACTCGCACTCCGGCCCGAAGGAGATAAGTGAACCAGACACAACAGAGTGGATTTCCGGCAGTAACGTTGGGAAGAGAGAGACATCCAGTCCGGGTCCGTTCCTCCGCGCCCGTACGAGATGAGGAAATCGATGATCGAACACCGTTGCATCAGTACAATTCAGATCCTTTTGCAACCAGCTAGTGTTTTATTTGATTAGGAGCTACACATTCTTTTGTATCCTTGAACCGTAAATCGTTTAAAAATCTCGTGCTTATTTGATTGTGAACCATATGTTGTGGGTTTGCCGAGTGGAGAGAGAATTGTGGGAACCCTAGAGGCTAGAGATTTTCCAGTATCTATAGGAGGGAGAGATTGGCCATCGAATCTTATTGTAGTTGACATCTACGGTGACGATTTAATTCTCGGAGACGATTGGCTCAACCGTTATGGAGCTATTCTGAATTACCGAGAGAGAGTCATTTCTATCATTGCTGATGACGGATCTGAACACTTATTTCGAGGGTGGAGACCGGAAAGCTCGGGAAAATTGATCAAAGCAATGAAAGCCGTGAAATTACTGAAGCAAGGATGTCATGGACTTTGGTGTTATGCCATGAGGAAAGAGGAATGAGTAGAGCTCTCGTCTATTTCAGTCGTGAATGAGTTCTCAGATGTATTTCCTGACGAACTACCTGGGTTACCTCCGCAGAGAGAAGTGGAATTCACTATCGAATTAGAACCTGGAGCAGCTCCTATTTCCAGAGCACCATACCGCATGGCGCCAACCGAGATGTATGAACTCAAGAAGCAACTGGAGGAATTGTTACAGAAGGGCTATATTCAACCTAGCGTTTCTCCTTGGGGAGCGCCCGTTCTCTTTGTCCAGAAGAAAGACGGATCCCTCCGACTGTGTATTGATTACAGGGAGCTCAACAAGATGACGATCAAGAATAAGTATCCTATACCTCGGATCGACGACTTGTTTGATCAACTGCAAGGAGCAAGGGTATTCTCGAAGATTGACTTGCGATCAGGATACCATCAGTTGAGGATTAAGGAATCGGATATACCAAAGTCTGCTTTCAGGTCCCGGTACGAGCATTATGAATTCGTAGTGATGCCGTTTGGACTTACCAATGCTCCTGTGGTATTCATGCAATTGATGAATCGGGTATTCTTGGAATACTTGGATAAATTTGTGGTCGTCTTCATTGATGACATCTTGATATATTCGAAGGACGCAGAGGAGCATGCCGAACATTTACGTGTGGTTTTGAGCACCTTGAGGAAGGAACAGCTGTATGCAAAGCTTTCAAAATGCGAGTTCTGGCTCAGGGAGGTAACTTTCCTTGGGCATGTGATATCAGCCGACGGAGTTCAGGTGGACCCAAAGAAAGTCGAAGCAATCTTGGAATGGGAAGCCCCTAATAACGTGAAAGAAGTCCGGAGTTTCTTAGGACTTGCTGGATATTATCGCCGCTTTGTAGAGGGATTTTCCAAGATCTCTCGTCCGCTCACTCAGCTGTTACAGAAAACTCAAAAGTTTAAGTGGGATGAGAAATGCCAGGCTGGTTTTGATGAACTTAAGAAGAGACTGACGACAGCACCTATATTAGCATTACCAGATGGAACTGATGGATTCATGGTGTACAGCGACGCTTCAAATCAGGGTCTGGGATGTGTGTTGATGCAAAGAGATAAGGTGATTGTCTATGCTTCTCGGCAGTTGAAACCATACGAGGTTAATTACCCGACTCATGATCTGGAGCTAGCAGCTGTAGTCTTTGCTTTGAAAATTTGGAGACATGATTTGTACGGCACTCATTGTCAGATCTTTACCGATCATAAGAGCCTCAAGTACATTTTCAGTCATAAAGAATTAAACATGAGGCAGAGAAGGTGGCTGGAATTGATCAAGGATTACGACTTGGAAATTCTCTATCATCCGGGGAAAGCAAACGTAGTAGCCGATGCATTGAGCCGTAAACCTGTTTCTCTTCGAGTATTGGAAGCTCTTACGTCCCAAACCAGTATTCAACGGGAACTGATCCGCGAGGGGATTGAAGTATGGGCACCAGGAATCCAAGGGCAACTTTATGTGATGGAACTGACTTCATCACTAGTCGAGGATATCAAGTCTAAGCAGTTGAACGATTCTCTGATCCTTCGATTATGTGACGAAGTAAAGAAAGGAAAAGCCCCAGGATTCGTGTTACAAGACGATGGAGTTCTGAGATTTCAGAGTCGACTTTGCGTTCCCAATGATGATGATTTTAGACGGACTATTCTGAAGGAAGCTCACAGCGCGCCCTATTCTATTCACCCATGCAGCAGTAAGATGTATAAGGATTTAAAACAAAACTTCTGTTGGGGGAATATGAAGAAGGACGTAGCAGAGTATGTTTCGAGGTGCTTGACTTGTCAGCAAGTTAAGATTGAACATCAGCGACCCGCCGGAATGTTAAAGCCGCTTCCGATCCCTGAATGGAAGTGGGAGGACATCTTGGTGGATTTCATCACCAGTATGCCAAGGACTAGAACGGGAATGAACATTATTTGGGTTGTAGTTGATCGACTAACCAAGTCGGCTCATTTCCTAGGGATTAAAGATACATGGGGACCCGAGAGATTGGCGCGAGTATTTATTGCGGAGATAGTCAGATTGCATGGGACGCCGAAGACCATTATTTCGGATCGAGATGGTCGTTTCGTGTCACACTTCTGGAAAGCAGTTCACAGGGCTCTGGGGACTGAGCTCAACTTTAGCATGGCTTATCATCCCCAAACGGACGGTCAGTCCGAAAGGACTATACAGACAGTAGAGGACATGCTTAGAGCCTGTGCTTTTGATTGGTCAACTGATTGGGAAGTTCATTTGCCATTGATCGAATTCACTTACAATAATAGTTGGCATGCTTCTATTAAGATGGCACCATTTGAAGCTTTGTACGGGAGAAGATGCCGATCACCCCTGTGTTGGGATGATTCTTCGGATTTGATCGGGACAGAACCGGAATTGATAATTCAGACTCAAGAGAAGATAGCTTTGATTCGAGAAAGACTGCTGATCGCCCAGAGTCGTGAAGTCTTATGCAGACGTACGTCGCCCTCTAGAGTTCGACGCTGGGGACCATGTACTATTGAAGGTGTCTCCTACACGAGGGATTTTCCGTTTTGGGAGGAGAGGCAAGCTTAGTCCAAGATATATCGGACCATTCGAGATCCTCGAGAGGGTTGGAGATTTAGCATACAGGTTGGCCTTACCGCCATCGCTGAGTCACGTTCACAATGTGTTTCACGTATCCCAACTGCGGAAGTATGTACCGGACCCCAGTCACGTCATTGATTTCGACGAGATCGAGATAGCTAATGATGGCACCTTCAAAGAGAGACCAATCAAGATACTTGAGAGTCGGATCAAACAATTGAGGAATAAACTAATACACTTGGTTAAAGTACAATGGTCACGACACGGAGTCGAAGAGGCCACTTGGGAAACGGAGGACAGTATGAAGGCTAGATATCCAGAGTTGTTTTCATCTTAAGTTTCGGGACGAAACTTCTTTTTAGGGAGGAAGGATGTAATACCCGAGATTTCTGATATGTTTTTGGAACTTGTGATATTGTAATTATTGTACTTACATCGAGTATTATTCTCCGTATTTCATAATCCGATGTTGTCGAGCGTATGATTTCATGATTGTGATTTAAAAATTGTAATTCTGCGCATGTAGCGCACGCTATCGGCTATGTGTAGCGTACGCTAACATGGATCCATAGCGCACGCTACAAAGGAACATTAGCGCATGCTATGCGTGGTCAATTTGATTGAGACGTGTGGTAGGTGAGATCAGGTCGGGGATCTTGGTCGGATTGTGTCGGGATGAACCTGGTGTAACACCCCCAATATATTCGGGAATATTACAGCGCCGTAAATCCTTTACATAAGAATTTACAAGGCTGATTAAAAGAAAAGACAATAACAGATACCACTTTATGAAATTACTGAAGTAAAATACAACCGTCTGGTTGAAAACGAAATAGGAATATCCAATGAAGAGTTATTATTACATCACCAAAATCCAAATCATTATAACGGACGACGTACTCGAGTACTTATTGAAATAATCAACAACTAACAGATAGTAAACCCGGCCAGAACATCACTTTGCACCCTCGTCGTCATGCATCTCCAGTGGTTGTTTCCCCGCTCTTCTGGATCCTGAACATACACAAATGTTCACCCCCGAAGGGGTTAGCACAACGATGCTAGTACAAGTACAATAATAATACAACAGTGATATAATCAACAATTATATCATAACAAGTTTCTCCAACGAGAATATCCACAACACATATCATAACATAACAGTTTCAACATACTGATGGTATTCCAACGATCCAGCGCACACAGCTATAGATTCCCATGATGATCCCGTCGGACCAACACATGGTGGAACTACCTGTCCAATGATCCAGCGCACACAGCTATAGATTTCCATGATGATTCCCGTCGGATCAACACATGGTGGACATATATTCACAACATATTTACACGATACAATCACATCATAATTGTCATAATATAAACAATTCTAATTTAGAGTACTTGCCTCGGTTCGTTGACAAGAATAAACTTCCACGAATATCAAAATACTCGAAGGTCGTCCCCTTCGATCAATCACGTGATAAGCTCGAACCTTAACAAAAGAAATAGTACAGAATTCATTTCGTGCCGCATTTAACGCCTAACAATTCAATAATTACGGTAGGAAGTACTTAATACGAAATGCATGCGGGCATTAACGCACGCTACGAATCATATGTAGCGACGTTAATGCTACTCGTTAGCGTACGCAGATAAACCGCCTAGCGACGCTAACCCGGCGTTGTCGATGCCTCATCGATCGGTAGTGACTCGGTGATGATTTAACGACGCTAAGTCCAAAACGTTGCGACGCTAAACGTACTCGATAGCGCCGCGTTAAATCTCGTATATTAGCGCACGCTAATAATGCATGGCAAGATTACACGATCACCAACCGACTCGATCGATGGTCTAGCGACGTTACGTACCAAACGTAGCGCACGCTAACTAGTACTCGATAGCGCACGTTAAGCGCATATCATAGCGTGCGCTATTCGCATGGCGATTCTTTTGAGCGAAATGGCTTCTTGCCATGTTCAAACAATGAAATCCTTCGTGATAATTCATGTTACTTCCATGAATACCAAGTTCTTACTCTTATGAATGATCTCCAGGATGATATCAATTTCAAGATGCAAATATACGTATAATCATCATGACACCATAATCCATCTTGATTACAATTCTCATGCAAAGTTGGTGATCTCGGTTGATGTATTAGATGCTACTATCATTATACATATTCGACTTCATCTTGAGGTGAATTAACAATTCCGACTTATACGAAAGGATATTTCCTAAGATGATTCTTCCTTTAAGTTCTTACAATATCTTTTCCAAATCATGATCACAAAGATAATATAAATCATATGGATCGTTAACTTCCGAATATTTCTCTCATCATTTGAAGTACTAGGATTCCAACTTCAAGGTTCCAACAATAATATCGTATTTGTAGACATTCCAATCTTCTAAACATGATGTTGTTGAATAATTCACTAATTAAATTCAATACCTCGATAATATGATCATCGTATCCATTGGAAAACCAAATCTAAGACTGGTGATAGGTTGAACATACCTTAGAATGCCGAAATCACTGAACCACGAGGTATAATCCGACTCCGTTTGGTTAGGTGCCACTCCAAGGTGTTACTTCTCTTCAATGATCACTCACAAGTGATACTCAATCATTCAATGATCACTAATATATGTTCTAAGTGATTAGAAGGGATATACTTGCTCTCTGGACTCTCAAAGGTGAAGTATAGACGAAGGAAATGAAAGCCAAAGCGGTTGCTGTCCCATTTATAATATTCTGCATTATTGACAAGTTAGCGCACGCTACTAAGCATCCCTTAGCGTGCGCTAATAATGGTTGACTTCATAATTTGTCCGGGTGCGTCAGCGGGAATCTTATCCGACCTATCTACCGGCGCATGTGTTAGTTGTCCCGCTCAATAATTGAGTTCTTAGCGCACGCAACCCCTACCTTCATAGCGTGCGCTAATAATGGCCCGATAGCGCGCGTTAAGATACATTCTTAGCGTGCGCTATCACAAGGTTTCTTGAGCAATTTTGCATGTTTCTATACTTATGCATAATGATATCAATGCACTAAATATCATATTCCAATAATCAAAATCACCAATCCGAAATAATACATGGTTGAATACAGATGAAATACACTGTAATAAATCCGGATATTACATACTCTCCTACTAAAAAGGAGTTTCGTCCCGAAACTCAAGACGAAAATAACTCGGGATATCTAGACTTCATATCAGCTTCTGTTTCCCAAGTGGCTTCTTCCATTCCATGACGTGACCACTGAACTTTGACCAAAACGATTGACTTGTTCCTCAGTTGCTTGACTCGACTCTCGAGTATCTTGACTGGTCTTTCTTCAAATGTCCCATCCTGCTCGACTTCGATCTCGCCGAAATCAATGATATGACTGGGATCTGGTATATATCTCCATAACTGGGATACGTGGAACACGTTATGAACATGACACAATGACGGCGGCAATGCTAATCTGTATGCCAACTCCCCAACTCTCTCGAGGATTTCAAATGGTCCGATATATCTCGGACTCAGCTTTCCTTTCCTTCCGAAACGAAAGATTCCCCGAGTAGGAGAAACCTTCAAAAGTACGTGATCTCCAAGATCAACTCCAATGGACGGCGTACGTCCGCATAGATTTCCCGGCGACTGGGCGCTTAACGGCCTTTCACGAATCAAGGCTATCTTCTCTCGAGT
Source organism: Orobanche coerulescens (assembly GCA_033398695.1). Taxonomy (NCBI): domain Eukaryota; kingdom Viridiplantae; phylum Streptophyta; class Magnoliopsida; order Lamiales; family Orobanchaceae; genus Orobanche; species Orobanche coerulescens. The sequence continues at coordinate 200,034,998 of CM065805.1, read as the reverse complement.
CCGCTCGATCAACTCAGTTCTGCTCCGATCAAGTCCGATGAATCGTCCCAAAGATAGGGGCGATCTGCATCTCCTTCCGTATAATGCCTCAAACGGTGCCATCTTAATGGAAGCATGCCAACTATTATTGTAGGTAAATTCAATCAACGGTATATGAACTTCCCAATCGTTTGACCAATCTAAGGCACAGGCCCTTAGCATGTCTTCCACCGTTTGTATAGTTCTCTCAGATTGTCCCGATCATGGGTGATAAGTCATCGAAGTTCAATTCGGTCCCCAAGGCCTTATGAACTGCCTTCCAAAAGTGAGACACAAAACGGCCGTCTCGATCAGAAACAATGGTCTTCGGCGTACCATGCAATCGAACTATCTCCGAAATAAAGACTCGTGCCAACCTCTCTGGTCCCCACGTATCCTTAATGCCTAGGAAATGAGCCGATTTGGTTAAACGATCAACTATCACCCAAATCATGTTCATTCCTGTCCTGGTTTTTGACATATTAGTGATAAAGTCCATTGATATGTCCTCCCACTTCCATTCAGGAATCGGGAGCGGCTTCAACATTCCAGCAGGCCGTTGATGCTCGATCTTAACCTGCTGACAAGTCAAGCATTTCGAAACATAGCCCGCTACGTCTTGCTTCATGTTGCCCCACCAGAAATTCTGCTTCAAGTCCTTATACATTTTACTGGTGCCCGGGTGGATAGAATAGGGCGAACTATGAGCTTCCTTCATAATTGTATGTTTCAGAACATCAACATCGGGAACGCAGAGTCGGTTCTGAAATCTCAGAACTCCATCGTCATGAATTATGAATCCGGGGGCCTTTCCTTTGATCACTTCATCATGCAACCGAATCATCAGAGGATCATCTGCCTGTCTAGATTTGATTTCTTCGGTTAATGACGAAGTTATCTCCATCACGCACAGTTGTCCTTGGACTCTTTGTAACCATACCTCAATTCCTTCACGAATCATCTCTCGTTGAAGGCTAAGTTGGGATGTCAGCGTCTCCAAAGATCTCGAATAGAGACAGCTTGCGGCTAAGTGCATCGGCCACTACATTTGCTTTGCTGGATGATATAAAATCTCCAAGTCATAGTCCTTAATCAGTTCCAACCATCTTCTTTGCCGCATGTTCAACTCTTTCGACTAAATATGTACTTGAGACTCTTATGATCCGTAAAGATCGCAGTGAGTCCCGCATGCATAATGCCTCCAGATCTTCGTGGCAAAAACCGCCGCTAGCTCCAAATCATGTGTCGGGTAATTCACTTCATAAGATTTCAGTTGTCGCGACGCATAAGCGATCACCTTATCATTCTGCATCAACACGCACCCAAGTCCTTGGTTCGAAGCATCACTGTAAACTATGAATCCTTCAGTTCCCTGCGGAAGTGATAGAATCGGTGTCGTCGTCAATCTCATCTTCAATTCATCAAAGCTAATCTGACACAGTTCATTCCACTCAAACTTTTGAGTTTTCTGCAGGAGTCGAGTAAGTGGGCGGGAGATTTTAGAAAACCCTTCCACGAATCGACGATAGTATCCAGCAAGTCCTAAGAAGCTTCGGACTTCTTTCACGTTCTTTGGAGGCTCCCAATTCATAATTGCTTCGATCTTCTGAGGATCTACTCGGACTCCTTCAGCCGACACTACATGGCCGAGGAACATTACTTCCTTTAGCCAGAATTCACACTTAGAAAGTTTAGCGTACAATTGCTCGTTTCTCAAAAGTTCCAATACAATCCGCAAATGCTGCGCATGTTCTTCCGGACTCTTAGAATACACCAGGATGTCGTCAATAAACACGACCACAAATTTGTCCAAAAATTCAATGAACACTGCTCATCAATTGCATAAATACAAGAAAGCGTTAGTGAGACCAAACGGCATCACTACAAACTCATAATGCCCGTAGCGAGTTCTCAACGCCGATTTGAACATCAGACTCCTTAATCCTCAGTTGATGGTATCCTGATCTCAGATCAATTTTAGAAAATACCGTTGCCCCTTGCAGCTGGTCAAACAGATCATCAATCCGTGGTAACGGATATTTGTTCTTAATCGTCATCTTGTTCAGTTCTCGATAGTCAATACACAATGGAGCGATCCATCCTTCTTTCGGACAAAAGAATCGGCGCTCCCGTGGGTGAAACGCTTGGTCAATATAGCCCTGGTCCAAGAACTCCTCCACCGCTTCTTCAATTCGTACATCTCAAGAGGTGCCATACGATACGGCGCCTTAGAAATTGGTGTCGCTCCGTGTTCCACTCAATAGTAAATTCTACATCCCTTCGTGGAGGTAGTCCTGAACTCGTCAGAAATACATCCGAAATTCGCTCACCACAGGAATAGACGAAAGCTCCACAATTTCGTCTTCTTTCTTCATTGCATAACACCAATATCCGATGTACTGCTTCAACAATCTGACGGCTTTCATCGCTTTGATCAATTTTCCCGAGCTTCCGGTTTCCATCCTTCGAACAAGATTTGGATCCATCATCGCCGATCGCTGAAATATTCCTCCTTCGGTAGTCTACAATTGCTCCATACCGATTAAGCCAATCGTCTCCGAGTATCAGGTCATCTCCTTGCATTTCTATCACGATCGATTTGAGAGCCACTCGCCCCCAAATGATACAGGGAAATTTCTAGTTTCTAAATTTCCGACAATTCTCTCTCCACTCGGTAAACCAACAACATAAGGTTCACAAGTATAAAAACCGGAAATATTCAAACGATTTACACAAGACAAAGATATGAAAGAATGTGTAGCTCCTGTATCGAACAAAACGCAAACTGGCTGGGAAAAGATTTGGACAGTACCTGATGCGACAGCAGCATCCTGATCATCTGTCCTCCTCATCTCATACAAACGTGGGGGAACAGATCCGGCACTCGATGTCCCCTTTCGGTCCCATTGTCCTCTGCCTCGCCCACGGCCAAAATTATGAGGCATCTGAACACTTTGCTGTGTCTCTGCTGACACCGGCTTCCTTCGAATCGGCCGTGATGAGCGGGTTCCATTGTACTTAGTGGCGTCCTTACAAAACGCCGCACGGTGCCCTTCTGTCCGCACTCAAAACATGTAATCGAGTGCGCAAACAATCACGCCAAAGGTGGCACAGGCGACCACGCTTAAAGCACTTCCTAGCCGTATCCGTCGTGGTGACATTGTTCCGTAATTCTTTCCGCTCTTAGGGGTGCGGAGGTTTCTTGAAAGAAAAAGAAGACAGGGGCCTTGCGGGGCCCATCGCTCTTGTGCTCGTAAAGTACCAGACTTTCTGTTTCTTCGACTCCATAAACTTCTCCATTCCGCTTCTTTTATTTCGTACGCCAACGCCTTATCCCGTATTGGCGGAGAGTGGTACATTCAAAACCGGACATGTACCTCTGGATTTCTGGTTTCATCCTCATTTCAAATGAATCATCATCTCCACATCTGCTCGACCGGATGTCGAACAAATGCTAACTGCTGGTTAAACATCTTAATCGTCTGGGATACGGGTTCAACTGATCGCTGAGCAGACAAAAATTATCGACTTGAGGCTTCCATCACAGGACGAGGGCAATCGAGCTTCCATCATCATTTTAAATTCGCGCCAATCGGCATCATGATCTGCAGTCGGATAGCTTCCCACCACTCGGATGCTTCCCTATCGAAGTATCTTGGGCAATAGGAGCTCTCCTGTCGTCCGGGCAATTAATTCCAGCAAAAATTTTCTCCAGTTCCTTCAACCAATGGTCCCAAGTGGGAGTCTCGGAAAAGCCGTCAAATTTGGGTGGTTGCATCTTTGCCACTTCTTGTAACCATCGGTCACCTCGATTTCCCATTTCTGGAATCCTTTGTTGTCCATCTCTCTGCTGAATTCCTGCCGCCACTTGCATTCGGTCCACGACCTGAGCGAACTGAGTCATCTGGTTCACGACTTGACGAAGGATTTCTGGCACACCAGGTTCCGGTTCGTTATTAATAGACTGTTGCGGCTCGCCTGAGCTATGACTAGCCTGATTGGAAGGCGACGCCTCCCTATCAGCGTTCCTTCGTCGCTGGCCCACGACCGCGACCACGCCCACGTCCGCCTCTCAACATGCCGTAAGCACAAGTATTTAATACACAGAAACATCATCGTTCTAATATTCAAGTATAAAGAGACACAACATGTAAAGAACGAGATAGAGTTTAGGAACTTACAACCACCGTCGCATGAAGACGTGGCGGTGCGGTGATGTCATTCACAAATGCTACCTCAAAAGACATAAATGACCCTATTTTAACCCAACGGCTAAGATATCCATAATCTTAGCTCCGATACCATATTCGTAACACCCCAATATATTCGGAATATTACGCCGTAAATCCTTTACATAAGAATTTACAAGGCTGATTAAAAGAAAAGACAATAACAGATACCACTTTATGAAATTACTGAAGTAAAATACAACTGTCTGGTTGAAAACGAAATAGGAATATCCAATGAAGAGTTATTATTACATCACCAAAATCCAAATCATTATAACGGACGACGTACTCGAGTACTTATTGAAATAATCAACAACTAACAGATAGTAAACCCGGCCAGAACATCACTTTGCACCCTCGTCGTCATGCATCTCCAGTGGTTGTTTCCCCGCTCTTCTGGATCCTGAACATACACAAATGTTCACCCCCGAAGGGGTTAGCACAACGATGCTAGTACAAGTACAATAATCATACAACAGTGATATAATCAACAATTATATCATAACAAGTTTCTCCAACGAGAATATCCACAACACATATCATAACATAACAGTTTCAACATACTGATGGTATAGATTCCCATGATGATCCCGTCGGACCAACACATGGTGGAACTACCTGTCCAATGATCCAGCGCACACAGCTATAGATTCCCATGATGATTCCCGTCGGATCAACACATGGTGGACATATATTCACAACATATTTACACGATACAATCACATCATAATTGTCATAATATAAACAATTCTAATTTAGAGTACTTGCCTCGGTTCGTTGACAAGAATAAACTTCCACGAATATCAAAATACTCGAAGGTCGTCCCCTTCGATCAATCACGTGATAAGCTCGAACCTTAACAAAAGAAATAGTACAGAATTCATTTCGTGCCGTACGAACGTCTAACAATTCAATAATTACGGTAGGAAGTCCTTAATACGAAATCTGTCTGGACAGATTAACGCACGCTACGAATCATATGTAGCGTACGTTAATGCTACTCGTTAGCGTACGCAGTACACACTGCCTAGCGTACGCTAACCCGGCGTTGTCAGTGCCTCACTGATCAGCCGACTGACTCGGCTGATGATTTAACGCACGCTAAGTCCAAAACGTTGCGTACGCTAAACGTACTCGATAGCGCACGTTAAATCTCGTATATTAGCGCACGCTAATAATGCATGGCAGTACTACACTGATCAGCCAACTGACTCGACTGATGGTCTAGCGTACGTTACGTACCAAACGTAGCGCACGCTAACTAGTACTCGATAGCGCACGTTAAACTGCATATCATAGCGTGCGCTATTCGCATGGCGTTTCGCCGAGCAAGAATCTGTTCTTGCCATGTTCGAAACAATGAAATCCTTCGTGATAATTCATGTTACTTCCATGAATACCAAGTTCTTACTCTTATGAATGATCTCCAGGATGATATCAATTTCAAGATGCAAATATACGTATAATCATCATGACACCATAATCCATCTTGATTACAATTCTCATGCAAAGTTGGTGATCTCCGGTTGATGTATTAGATGCTACTATCATTATACATATTCAGACTTCATCTTGAGGTGAATTAACAATTCCGACTTATACGAAAGGATATTTCCTAAGATGATTCTTCCTTTAAGTTCTTACAATATCTTTTCCAAATCATGATCACAAAGATAATATAAATCATATGGATCGTTAACTTCCGAATATTTCTCTCATCATTTGAAGTACTAGGATTCCAACTTCAAGGTTCCAACAATAATATCGTATTTGTAGACATTCCAATCTTCTAAACATGATGTTGTTGAATAATTCACTAATGAAATTCAATACCTCGATAATATGATCATCGTATCCATTGGAAAACCAAATCTAAGACTGGTGATAGGTTGAACATACCTTAGAATGCCGAAATCACTGAACCACGAGGTATAATCCGACTCCGTTTGGTTAGGTGCCACTCCAAGGTGTTACTTCTCTTCAATGATCACTCACAAGTGATACTCAATCATTCAATGATCACTAATATATGTTCTAAGTGATTAGAAGGGATATACTTGCTCTCTGGACTCTCAAAGGTGAAGTATAGACGAAGGAAATGAAAGCCAAAGCGGTTGCCGTCCCATTTATAATATTCGCATTATTGACAAGTTAGCGCACGCTACTAAGCATCCCTTAGCGTTCTCTAATAATGGTTGAGTTCATAATTTGTCCGGTGCGTCGGGAATCTTATCCGGACCCATGTCGGCCGCGCATGTGTTAGTTGTCCCGCTCAATAATTGAGTTCTTAGCGCACGCAACCCCTACCTTCATAGCGTGCGCTAATAATGGCCCGATAGCACGCGTTAAGATACATTCTTAGCGTGCGCTATCACAAGGTTTCTTGAGCAATTTTGCATGTTTCTATACTTATGCATAATGATATCAATGCACTAAATATCATATTCCAATAATCAAAATCACCAATCCGAAATAATACATGGTTGAATACAGATGAAATACACTGTAATAAATCCGGATATTACACCTGGACGGCTTTCGGGAAAAGCCAAGTCAACGCCTTAGCGCACGCTACAGGTATGTGCATAGCGCACGCTAAGTGCTGAGTACAGTGAAGTCAGTAGCCGTTAGCGCACGCTACGAGCAGGGACTAGCGCGCGCTAATAACCATTTCCTATAAATAGGACAACATCCTTTTCGTATTTTCAGTCCTTTCTTTTCCCACATCCGAATTCTTATACTTAGAGTATAACTTCCTACATCCTAAACGCTTTATATCAACATCCTAGCTCGTGATTGAAGATCGTATATCATTGGAGATTGGTGTTCAAGCCTTCGGCGTTGGATTGCTTCAATTTCCTCCTTGTTCTTCACTACTTTGAGGTAGGTGATTCTTCACCAATATTAGTAGTGTTCTAAAGGACGATTTGATCATGTTTTTATAGTCAGTTATTTCGTTCTAAATCGATCATCATGTGTTAGAAGGATATTTTCGACGTTTCGGCACTTATTCATCGTATGAACCCTTGAACCTTTTTAGTTTATTGGACTCTTAAGCAGCTTCAAACCAATTTGTGATCAGTAGACGGATATTACCTAGTTATTACGTTTTACACATTGGAATCATGCGTTTTGGAACGTAGGACGAACGGAACTTAGAATATTTCCTTGAAGATCAAGATGAATGATAGTGTAGTAATGATTATACGTATATTTGAATCTCATGGTCATTTAGTACGTATAGAACTTTCACAAACCTTATTAGCATGATATGCTCGGGGATGACTTGTATTATCACCATAGAATTCATGAATTCATCACCATTAGCTCCAGTTTTCTGTCAGTAGTAATCTGCCATGCACGGTTAGCGCACGCTAACATACGTAAGTTAACGTGCGCTATCGGGGATAAGTTAACGCACGCTACGTTTGGTACGTAACGTACGTTATGATATCACCAGCCGGGCCGATCAGAGAATCTGTCGATCCATGGCTAGCGACGCTAGGCTTAGACGATAGCGTACGCTAACAGTGTGCTTATCGCACGTTACGTAGAGTACGTAGCGACGCTAAGTAGTTCAGTGCATTGATATTTTGAGCTTTTGGGCCGTAGATCGAATTGTTAGGCAATCGTTCGACTTGAGATGATTTGTATATCATTTCTTTTGTTAAGGTTCGAGCTTGCTACGTTGATTGAAGGAGGCGGCCTTCGATTGTGTTGAGATTATTGAAGTGTTTCGTTCTTGCCATCTTCGAGGCAAGTATCGTAATGTGTTAAAATTGATATTTTGAGCATGTTTGTGGCTTATTCATGTTGTTGAACATGGAAATTAATTTGTTGAATTGTCATGATATTCGTTATCTAGTATTTGTATGTTCATGTTGATGAACATAATGATTTGGCATATGTGTATGCATGAGTTGTATTTGTGTACGTTGTACGATCTATGCTGAGGGCGCTGGATCGGATGTCCACCTCGTGTTGGTCCGACGGGATCATCTTGGGATCTAGGCTGAGGGCACTGGATCATTGGACGGGTTATTTCCACCTCGTGTTGGTCCGACGGGATCATCTTGGGATCTATGCTGAGGGCGCTGGATCATTGGAATACCCTTGCTGTATTAATGGAATCTTGTGGATTCGCATTGTCGGATTCCGGTAGCGAAAGTCCGTGTGGTGTATCTTGTTATGTATTGTTGATGCATATTCGAATTGTTTAATATGATACTTGTACTAGCATCGTTTTGCTAACCCCTTCGGGGGTGGACATTTGTTTTGATGTTCAGGTAGCCGAGGAGCAGGGAAACAAACACAAGATCGACGTGACGCATTTAAGGGGTTCAGTGATGTTTGTTGTTGTTGGTGATTTGTTTTCTTGGTTTGATTTCAGTACTCGAGTACGCGTGTCGTATTAATATCATTTCGATATGGTTGTATTAATTACTCGTTGAACCAGTTGAATGGTTTTGTAAACTTGAATTTTCGCAGTATTGATTGTCTTATATTTACATTTCGTTTAAATTAGCCTTGTAAATCCTTACTTAAAGGGTTTACGGCGCTGTAATTATTCCGAATATCTCGGGGTGTTACACCGACTAGCCGCGCTAAGTCGCTTTATCTCTCGCTCAACTGATAAATGCAAACCTTTCTCTGAGGCGATAAAAAAGAACAAAGATTTTTAGTGGACAGAACCTTGCCAAAGAGCCTTCGAAGCTATCAAGGAAGTCCTGGTAGAAGCCTCGATCTTACAGCGACCGACCAAAGGGGAACTTCTTAATTTATACCTCGCGGTATCCGACTCTGCGATCAGTGCCTCTTTAATCCGAACGGAGAACGCGGTTCAACATCCGGTCTATTATGTTAGTCAGGCCCTTCATGATGCCGAGCTCAGATACGCCCCGATGGAAAAGCTGGCCTATGCGCTCATAATGGCGTCCCGGAAGTTAAGACCCTACTTTCTGGAACATCAGGTAGTCGTCATGCACCGACCTGACGTATCCAGCCGGATGATCAAATGGGCCGTCGAACTGGGACAGTTTGACATAACTTATGAATCGCACACTGCCATAAAGGGTCAAGCCCTGGCGGACTTCATCGCAGAGTTCACACCAGCGATCGCACAAGAGAATGACCGATCACAAGAGTGGTCACTCTACGTAGATGGATCTTCAACCGCCGACCGGTCGGGTGCAGGAATAGTCTTCGTCAGTCCCGACCAACGTTTGTTCTGCTCAGCCATTCGCTTAGGTTTTCCGACCACCAACAATGAGGCAGAATATGAAGCTCTCTTGGCCGGTCTAGAAATGGCGACCTCCCTCAGTCTTGCCCGTCTCGCTGTTTTGAGTGATTCTCAATTAGTGGTGAACCAAATCAACGGCGAATACGAAGCAAATGAACCCAAGCTGGTCAAGTACCTCAGCCTGGCGCGGGCCCGACTGCAAGATTTTTGGGGAACTATACAACACATCCCCAGAACCGAGAATATCCAAGCCGACTCCTTGGCCAAACTCGCATCCAGTTCCGGAGCCGAACATATAGACGAGGTCAGCATAGGATATCATGCCTCATCAGCCCTGGAAATTGCCGAAGTCCGGGCAGCCGAACAATCAGAACCGCAAGGATGGATGCAGCCTATAATCCGATATCTTCAAAGCGGCATTTTACCCGAGGACCGAGCCCAGGCGATATCATTACGAACTCAGTCCGCCCGGTTCTCCATCCTGGATGGAACCTTATACAAAAGAGGATATTCGGTTCCATTGCTAAAATGCCTGTCCGAGTCAGAAGCAGAGTATGCCCTCAGAGAGGTTCACGAGGGTATATGCGGTAATCATTCCGGCGGCCAGGCGTTGGCCTATAAATTAATCCAGCAAGGCTATTATTGGCCCAATCTCAAAAAAGATGCCATCACGCTCGTACGGAAGTGCGTCCGGTGCCAAATCTTCGCTCCGCAGATCCGATCCCCGCCGGAAACTCTCACTTCCGTATATTGCCCATGGCCATTCGCCAAGTGGGGAATTGACTTGATCGGCCCTTTACCTAAAGGACGAGGAGGAGTACAATACGCCATCGTCGCAGTTGATTATTTTACAAAATGGGCAGAGGCCGAGCCTATGGCGCGAACAACCGAACAGAAAATAGTTGATTTTATATGGAAGTCACTCATCTGTCGGTTCGGAATCCCTCAATCTATTGTCTCTGATAATGCAAAGCAATTTGACAATAAGAAGTTTCGAGCCTTCTGCGACGGCCTCCAAATACGAAACAACTTCTCCACTCCATACTATCCACAATCCAACGGGCAGGTCGAGGCGGTCAACAAGATCCTAAAACAACATCTCAAGACACGCCTCGAGGAACTCAAAGGTTCTTGTCCCGAGGAACTCCCCGGAACCTTATGGGCCTACAGAACAACACATCGGTCCGCCACCGGAGAAACGCCTTTCTCCTTTCGCTGCTCAAGCCGCTATCCCGCTTGGAAATCGGAGCACCTACCTACCGAATAGCCCATTTTGAAGAGCAAGATAATGATTTGGCCCTCAAGACCTCCTTGCCGAAAAACGGACTCAGACGGAAATGCGGAACGCCGTCTACAAAAGGAGCGAAAAATATTATAACTCCAAGGTTCACCCTAGAAGCTTCCAGGTCGGCGACCTCGTCCTTAAACGGGTAATGGGCCCGGATCCCGGACCACTCAAGCCCAAATGGGAAGGACCATATAAAGTTAGTGAAGTCCTTCAGAATGGAGCCTACCGGCAGGAATATCTGAACGGCCAGAGATTAACTTATCCATGGAATGCTATGTATTTAAAGAGGTATTATCAATAAAATTTGACGTTATTCCATTTTTTAATATTGGTGCACCTCATAAGACCGGCTCATCCGGCACTATAAGACCGAGCTCGCCTCGGCACCTCATAAGACCGGCTCATCCGGCACTATAAGACCGAGCTCGCCTCGGCACCTCATAAAACCGGCTCATCAGGCACTATAAGACCGAGCTCGCCTCGGCACCTCATAAGACCGACTCATCCGGCACTATAAGACCGAGCTCGCCTCGGCACCTCATAAGACCGGATCATCCGGCACTATAAGACCGAGCTCGCCTCGGCATCTCATAAGACCGTCTCATCCAGCACTATAAGACCGAGCTCGCCTTGGCATAAAGTATATGAGCTAGGACATAAAGTTCTTGCTGAGTTATCGGCCCCGTCTCTTTCCGCCCAAAGATAGTGCTTGCGATGACTTTGTGTAAATAGCGGAGAATAGGATTACGAAGAGATGATCCTTTCGCCGATTTGGGAATGTAGGGACGTGCACCGCTCCCCGGGTACTCAATCATTGTCCTCCAGTAAGTCTCACACTCAAACCGATTGATTCGGTATTCTCCGTGTCTTCGAGCGTCATATATAGTATCCACCCGCCTGACCCAATTTTTCATTTTTGTTGTTGAGCCGAAATTCCAAGGCGGTCGGCTCATGCGTAATCGAGTCTCTCTTAACGGAGAGTGTGCTAAGAAATTCCAGCAGGTGAGACATCGGTAAGTGGGCCAATGTTGAGTCATTAGCGCCGCCCAAATGATACGTCCCGAGTAGCCGCATAACATCTTCTTTTATCCCCATCGCAGTCATACACTCATCGTCCGGCCATCGCGTGGGGAGCATTTTTTTCTGTCCCAATGTCTCCCATCGTGCTAAGCGACTCGGCGGAAGCTCAATCCCATACGTCTCGGGCGTCTCGACAGCCCCTTGAGTAGGTATTCTCTCTGGTTGCTCGATTTCTGTTGCGGGCCTTCCTCTTCCTCGTTGAGTTGCGCCTCGTCCTTGGGCATTTCCTCGTCCTCGTTGAGCATTTCCTCGTCCTCTGGCCATTTTCTACAAGAGAATTATCAATTATCACTTATTCACACAAGCTCCGAATCACTATTTTTCGATAATACACGTACCCCCACAATATGTGTTTTCTTCAAAATATCCCAACCACAAATTTCAACCCCAAATGTAAGTAAAATCCCAAACATGTAATGACATCAATCATATATATCCATCATGTATGATAATCACCAACAAAAATTTCAACTCCTTTAATTCATGATAAATTTCTCAAAATCTCAAAAATATAATCCATTCAAGAACCCTAAGTTGCTCAATAAATCATGTTCCACACAATTTGAATGCAAAGAATAATTAAACCTTTCAAAATCGTGAATCATACCTTGAAGTTGGAGTGAAAATTGAAAAAAAAACTCAGAAAAATCGCGACCCAACCCGGATGTATTCGTCCGATTCTCACCCTTGAAGCTTTGTGGATTGTGGGATAATGATGAGCACTTTGTTTTTTTGTGAGATTTGACACAATTTTTGCCTCGATTTTGCCGGATTTGATGATAATCGGGACTAGGGTTTATGATTTGGGGAGGAGGAAAGTTTTGGGGAAGAAGATGAATGGTTCGGCCGCATAAAGACCTTTTTTATACTTCCGATCGACACGGCCTGTCAAATGACACGCCCGTGTCATCCCCGCTTCGCTTGTAAGCTTTTGCCGTCTGTCAATCGACCGCAGTCAAATGACACGCCTGCGCCGCATTATGCCGTAAAGTGAAAATTGACTGCTTGCACGACCGACCGTGTCATTTGACACGCCCGCGCCATACCTTCGATTCTTCAAATCGGCCGCTAACGGACCCGACCGTGTCATTCGACACGCCCGCGCCGCATTCACGCCGTAAAGTAAAAATTTCGATCGTCAGACGACCCGACCGTGTCATTTGACACGGCCCGTGCCTTGCTGTCCTGGAAAACGCAATTTAGTCCTCGGTGTGTTTTTCCTGCGATTTGAACACCAAAATTTGAACCGGTTAGTTATACAACAAAAAAAATACAACAAAATGCGAAAAAAAAAATTTAAAACATGCAAATAAAATTTATTGGGTTGCCTCCCAACTAGCGCTAAGTTTAACGTCTTCAGCCGGACGTTTTCATCTGAAAGTCTTTTATGGCTCGATTAAAGTTATCATGATACGGCTTCCTTTTGATAGGGATGATAGTAATGTTTGACTCGTTGACCGTTAACTTTAAATAGCTCTCCGTCTCGCTCATGAGCTCGACTATTCCGTGGAAGTACTTTCTTAATCACGAATGGACCCGACCATCTTGATTTCAATTTTCCGGGAACAATTTCAGTCTTGAATTATAGAGAAGTACTTGTTGTCCCAGATAAATTCACGTTTAATGATCATCTTATCATGCCATCTTTTAGACCTTTCTTTGTAAATTCGAGAATTTTCGTAGCATTCATCCCTAATTCTTCCAATTCATTTAACTCTAGCAATCTTTTCTTTCCAAGGCCTCAAAATCTAAGTTTATTCTTTTCACCGCCCACATCGCTCTATGCTCCAATTCCAAAGGTAGGTGACATGATTTCCCAAAAATGAGTTGATAGGGCGATGTTCCCAAAGGAGTTTTATAGCCGTACGATAAGCCCAAAGTGCATCATCGAGCTTGGATGACCAATCTTTCCGAGATGTATTCACCGTCTTTTCCAAGATTAGCTTGATCTCTTTGTTGGCCGCTCGGCTTGTCCATTTGCTTGTGGATGATAGGCCAATGATTTTTTTGATCGGACCCCATATTTCAAGAAGTTTATCCATGATTTTGTTGACAAAATGCGATCCTGGCCACCGATTAATGCTCTTGGAGTTCGAATCGGCAAAAGATGTTCTTCTTTAAAAATTTCATTACTACTTGAGCATCATTTGTTGGAGAACAAATTGCCTCGACCCATTGAGATACGTACTCGACCGCTAGAGAATGTACTTATTTCCGAATGATGATGAGAATGGACCCATGAAGTCGATACCCCAAACGTCAAATAGTTCAACCTCAATTACATTGGTTAGGGCATCTCGTGATGTCTTGAAATATTTCCTACTCGCTGCATCTATCGCATTGTTGAATAAAGAGATAGCAATCTTTGTATAGCGTAGGCCAATAAAATCCGCTTTGCAACACTTTTGCACTGTCCGTGTTGCTCGAAATGTCCTCCTATTGGGGATGAATGACATTGTTGAAGAATTTCATCCCATTCCTCTTGTGGTACACATCTCCTCACGATCATGTCGGCACATCTCTTAAAAAGTAATGGATCATCCCACATATAGAACTTAATATCATGTAGGAATTTCTTCTTTTGGTAATGAGATAAATCCGGGTAGCACACTGCGACCAAAAATTAACAATGTCAAAGAAACCACGGAAATTTAGCTTCTACCATAAAGAGCCGCTCGTCCTAAATTCTTCTTTAATCCCTTCGATCTCCTGTTCCTCCTCCTTTTGTACTGAGGAGATAGGTGGTCGGCTACCACGTTTTCACATCCTTTCTGTCTCTGACTTCCACGTCAAATTCTTGTAAAAGAAGAATCCATCGAATTAGGCGAGGTTTAGAGTCTTTCTTCTCAAACAAGTATTTAATAGTCGCGTGATCCGTGTGTACTATCGCCTTTGTCCCAATTAAGTATGATCGAACTTATCAAAAGCAAATACTACGGCAAGCATTTCCTTCTCCGTTGTTGTGTAATTTTGTTGGGCTCCGCCCAATGTTTTGCTTGCATAATAAATAGCCCGAAAGAGTTTTTCACGACGTTGTCCCAACACAAAGACCGACCGCATAATCACTTGCATCACACATGATCTCAAAAGGTTGAGACCAATCTGGTACCACGAGGATAGGAGCACTCACTAATGCCTTCTTTAGAGTCTCAAATGCCCGCAAACATTCGTTAGAAAGAATGAAAGAGGTGTCTTTTTCTAGCAATTTACTCAAAGGTTTAGTGGTTTTTGAAAAGTCTTTTATGAATCTCCTATAAAACCCGCGTGTCCAAGGAAGCTCCTAATTGCTTTTTCATTCTTTGGTGGGGAAGTTTCTCAATGGTGACAATTTTCGCCACTATCAACCTCCAAACCGGCGGCGGACACTCGATGGCCTAGACAATTCCTTCGCACCATAAAGTGGCATTTCTCCCAATTCAACACGAGATTAGTGTCTTCACATCGCCGCAAAACTAAAGTAAGATTATGCAAGCAATGATCAAATGAATTTCCAAACACCGAAAATCATCCATGAAAACTTCCATTATATTTTCGATCAAACCGTGAAATATAGCCATCATACAACGTTGAAATGTGGTCGAGCATTACATAAACCAAACGGCATTCGACGATAAGCATAAATTCCATAAGGACATGTAAAGGCCGTTTTTTCTTGATCTTCCTGTTATATAGATTTGATTATATCCTCGAATATCCATCAAGAAAACAGAAAAAAATTCATGCCCCGCCAATCTATCAAGCATTTGATCAATGAAGGGAAGAGGAAAATGATCTTTGCGAGTAGCCGCATTTAAAGCCCTATAGTCTATACATACTCGCCATCCCGTAACTACTCTCATAGCAATTAATTCATCTTTTTCGTCTTTGGTTACGGCCATCCCTCCCTTTTTGACACCACTTGAGTAGACTTACCCACTCACTATCTAAATCGATATATCATCCCAAGCATCTAAAAGTTTTAATACTTCCTTTTTCACCACTTCTTTCATTATGGGATTAAGTCTCCGTTGATTTTGCACTTTAGGTTTAAAATTTTCTTCTAGCAAAATCCTATGCATGCATATGGAGGGACTAATCCCCTTCAAATCTGAGATAGACCACCCTATAGCCGACTTATGTGCTCTCAATACACGAAGCAATTTATCTAGTTGAGTGGATGAAAGTGAAGAGGATACAATTACCGGATTGGATTTGTTATCATCCATAAATGCATATTTGAGGTGTTCCGGGAGGGTTTTAAGGTCCAAGCTTGGTTGAGATTAATTCGATAGAGATGAAACGGACCCCAAATTTTTGTCCATGTCGTTGACATGTTTGATTCGTCCGTCGCCTTGATTTCGCAACTACTTCATGCTCCTTTCGCCTAAATCATCGAACGATTGCTTGCGCTTTTTCCTGTAGAGAATTCAATTCGTAAACGTAATCAAACAAGTCAATCGTCAAACTCCAAAGTTGAATCACTAGAAAAACATGAATTTGTAAGAGCGAACTCTAACGGATCCGACGATAATGAGTGTAGGATTTTTTTTCTTTCCATACGAGCTTATATGGTCAATAACATTGCAATATTCCGTATTATCATGAAATTTCATAGCTTTGAAAATAGAAAATAGAACATGCTCGCCGTTAACACGTAGTGTTAATTCTCCCCTTTCAACATCAATAAGAGCCTTTCCCGTTGCTAGAAATGGACGCCCAAGGATAAGTGGTAAATCTCCGTCTTCTTCCATATCAAGGACAACAAAACTACTGAAAAATAAACTTGTCGACTTTTACAAGCACATCTTCAACAATCCCCTTGGGATGTGTTATGGATCGATCCGCCAATCGAGCATAACCGTTGTGGTTTTCATTTCTCCGCCACCTAATTTCGAAAATAGATAACGGCATGAGGTTAATCGAGGCACCTAAATCACACAAAGCTTTATCGAATGAGACGCTTTCCAATAGTGCATGGAACGGTAAAGCTTCCGGATCCTTAAGCTTTTGAGGCAATTTGCGCTGATAATAGCACTACATTCTTCTGCTAGTTTAACCGTCTCATGATCTTCCATCTTTCTTTTTCTTGACATCACATCCTTCAAGAACTTTGCGTAGTTAGGCATTTGTTCCAAAGCTTCGCAAAAGGAATATTGATATTAATTTTCTTGAAGATGTCTAAAAATTTTGCGAATTGTGCATCTAACTTTTTCTTTTGAAACGTTGAGGGAAAGGTAGAGGAACGTTAAGAGTAGAGTTAGAGATATTTTAAGCTTCTCACCCCCTTAGTTGTATCATGCTTCCTTCTTCCTTTTCAATTGTGAATTGATTCTCCTTGACTTCCTCACTTGGCATCTTTGGCCCTTCATAATTGCTCCACTTCTTAAGGTGATCGCTTGGCACGACTCTTGGGATTCACTTCGGTATTGCTTGGAAATTGTCCCGTTGATGTTGACTCCACCACTTTAACTAATTGTCCAATTTGAGTTTCGAGATTTTTCATTTGAGCTCCCATGGTGGTAGCTAGTTGAGTGACATGGCCTTCGATTTTGTCTAATTTCTCCTCGTCTCGACTAAATCGACTTTTCGTCTCCATCATGAAGGTAGCTAGAATATTCTCGAGATTCGACGTCGGTTTTGATTCTTCAATTATCTCCCCATTTGATACCTTGAATCCGCCGGTGGTTGCAAAGCATTCTTTGGATTGGCATAGCTAAAATTTTCATGATTTCGATTTGAGGGATGGTAGAAGCCCGGTGGTGGATTATTTCGGTAATTGTTGCAACTCCGATTATTAATGTAGTGTGCCTCTTCCAATGGATCGGATGGTAGTGAACTTGAACTTCCTTGAGAAACTCCCTTCGAATCACCTCCTTTTGTTAGAGCCCCCAATTGAGTAGTTAGCATCGTCATTTGTGCGGTTAATGCCTTTATGGGATCCGAATCGGATATCTCAGCCACCCTTCTAATATTTGATCTTTCCGTTGGCCATTGATAGCTATTCATAGCCATTTCTTCGATCAATCCATACGCTTCTTCAGCACTTCTTGCTAGCAATGCCCCTTCCGGAAGCATAAATAAAATTCCCTGTTTCCCACATAAGACCATTGTAGAAGAAACACATTTGTTGGTCTTCGGGGAAACCATGTCGAGGGCATCGCCTTAGTAGATCTTTGAAACGTTCCCAAGCTTCATATAATGGTTCGGAATCCAATTGATGAAATTGAGTAATCTCACCTTTAGCTTCATCGTCTTGTTTGGTGGGAAAAATTTGAACAAAAATTTTTCGCTCAATTCTTCCCATGTCTTTATACTTCCGGGAGCTAAAGTTCCAAGCCAATTTCTTGCTTTCTCCCTCAAAGAGAATGGAAACAATCTTAAGCGTATAGCATCATCCGAGACTCCATTCATTTTGATAGTATCACATATTTGCATGAAATGAGTGAGATGCGCATGTGGATCTTCGACAGCAAATCCTCCAAATTGATTTTGTTGAACCATTGAAATTAAGGCCGGCTTCAACTCAAAATTATTAGCGTTGATGGGGACATGAGTGATTCCTCCAAAGTTTCGGTCGAGTTTCGGTCGGAATCCATCCCGAATTGATTGCACCCTATTTGGTGGAATTTCCATCCTTCGCCCTCGTTGTCTTGGATTACCGCATTCTCGTTTGCCCCTTTCTACGTTGTCTCCGCTCTCTCCATGTCTTCAAAAGCTCCTTCTTAGTTTCCTTGAGGTAGCACTTGTTCTTCGGGCAAATGCTTCTACTTCCGGGATGAAAGTTTCTAACGGCACTCGAGATGAACGAGTGTTCATGCACTCCCTGAGTAGAAATTGTATGAGTTAAGTAACAAATAAGAAAATGTCTAAAGTAAGACTAAAAACACTAATCGTAATATCAACACAAAAATTAATTTAGTCCGACAACGGCGCCAAAAACTTGTTCGCTATATTTTTAACCAATCCGCAAGTGTACGGAAAATATGTAGAAAGCGGCGAGCAAGGTCGTATTCCACAGAGACTAAATATTTTTATTGTGTTGAGTATTAGATTGTAGTGTTCTCGACTTATCTAGACGATCGAAAGGTAAAATGGACGATTAATGAAATAACATACAATAATCACAATAAATTGAAACGATTGAAAATATCCGAATGGAAGCGAATTGCAAGAGTTTAGAACGGTAGATTCCAAGGCTAGGTTTCCGTTGATTACTAAATTTAGTCGGGATTGGTTTCAAAAGTTCTAAGTGTGTTTCCAAAATGATAATCACAAAAATATTCTAAAGTCCCTCTCGAGATGCATTAAAACGTAGATTAAACAACTTACAACAACGTCTCCGTTTACTATAAATTATCTAACTCCAAAATGTTCATAAGATTTAGATATCATCATAGTTCATCACCGATTTTTCAATCCCGTAATTTACTACGTCAAATACTCGAAACCTATTAATGCTCTCTTCTCTCGAATTATGAGCAATTAAGTTTAACATGTAAAAACATTGATCAAGTGTCTAAACATGAATCAAACCAAGTATTTGATAAAGAAATCACACTAGGTAAATATAATTATCAATCCCTCAAAATCATAGTAAATCAACGTACTCCCATGCCCTAATCTAAAGAGTTTAGCCGGACATGGAATTGAAAGGAAGATAGATTATCATCATGTTCATGCTAATAAAAACAACAAAATGAAGAAAAGATAGGAAGAAGATAAAACTCGTGGTGTGTCTTGATCGATCCCGGTTGAAACCTTCAAATGTTCTTGAAGTGTTCTTCAAGAATTTCTTCAAAACCTCCTCTTTTTGGTATCAAAGTCACTTGATTTCTTGTTATTTTCTCTCTCTAATCTCCCTTATCTTCACATATCCTCTATCCTACCCCATATATCCCTTTTATAAGGATAAAACATCCACTTTTTCCACAAAAATCTCTCAAAATGTCAAAAGGAGATATTTCATCGAAAAGTGACACGGCCCGTGTCATAGTATGCTCAAAAGCCCAAAACTCGGCCGATGGGGGACTCGACCGTGTCAAATGACACGGCCGAGCAAATGACACGGCCGTGTCAAATGACACGGCCCGTGTCATACTCGTCTGGATAAGCACGACAGTGCCCCGAAGTGAGACCCGACCGTGTCAATATGGCACGGCCGGATAATGACACGGCCCGTGTCGATTGACACTACCGGGCTCGTGTCGGCTCGCTTTAACACCGCTTTGACTCCGATCTCTCGCTTCGCATTGCTTGATATGTATTGGGGTTGAGACTTCGCTCTGCTTGATTTATGTCCATGAAGTACCTATAAAATCAATAAAACGTACCCAAGCGTGATCGAGTCCAATAAACATAATACGAGTATAAACGATACGCTTCTACACATTTTAGATCTTAAAACCCGGAAAATCGATGTAAATATATGTGTAAAAATGAGTGTTATCAAAATCCCCAAACTTGAACGTTGATCGTCCCAGCAATGCACTTTAAAATAACCACTCTTAAGGGAACTCGTCCCTCAACATACCTCAAAGGATCATTTTGAAAATTTATCAATACGCCTCAAGAAATAAATAAGTCGAGTTCTATAAAGTATTCAAATCTCTGGGTGCTTCCTTAACATCATAGCTAATACTTGAATAATACGAACCTCACGGCCAAGTGTATTCCCTCACTCTCAAAGTGTATAAAGGGATAAGTAACGCTCAAAACTCATTCAATGAAATAAGAATCCCCATAGGCTTGCCAATCGTCTACATCTCTACCACTAGTTGTGCATGCAAATTTGGTGAATCAAAAAGGACTTTAATGGTTGTATTGTAGGCTTTTTGGTCGGGGTAGGATACATATGGCTTAAAGTGACTTGACTTGAGCAAATTAGAACATTATCTCCTCAATCACTTCGCTCAATTAGAAGCTCAATAATCCCTTAGGATTTTGTTTCTTCCAACCCCTTGATTTGAATATCATGGCACTAAGTAGTTTTGAAAGTGAAAATCACAACCTTATTCCTCCTTATTGCTTCATACATCTCGTTTCTTTTGTGTCCACCATTTTATTTTTTTTTTTTTTTTTTTTTTCTTTTTGTTTTCATGTGGTGGACAACATCATCATTAAATCACACCAATCTTCTTTCAAATTTATTTTGATAAATCATTGCATTTCGAACCAACAATCTTCCTGTCGCCTCCACATATCTTCTCATTCCTTTGCCAATTTGTTCTAAGTAGCTCAAGTATAGGGACAAAAGTTTATAATGGAACGGAAAGCTCATAATGTGGTTAACAAGAAATAGGCTTTAAGCTCAATCGGGCTAACTAGGGAAATAAAATTTTCGGGTTGGCCACAAGGTTTGAAAGGTTGTCAAATAAAAATTGCCTTAAATCATTTTCACTAATTTGCAAGCACACTTGTAGTTTCGAATAAGATACTGTGGCAAGTTCTAGAGTCTTAAAACATGAATGGAACACTCGACAATGAAACTTGCATATTTAATGATGCACGAAGGCTCAAAAGCTCACAAGTTAGATTTGTTCATATTTCCAAGAGATTAGGCTATTTATTCAATTTCACACCCTTTTGATTATTGTACAATTTTTCCTCTTCAAATTATCCTCGATTTGTATATCAAAATAACAAAATAAATCCCGAGGCATCCAAGACAAGAGTTCATTCTTTCGAGTTTCATCAAAGTTCATCATCATCAAAACACACCAAGTTCGAAATAAAACACACCAAGATGAAACACACCAAAGTAAACAATTCAAACCAAAACATAAAACAAAATCCAAACACACCAAAGTAAACAATTCAAACCAAAACATAAAACAAAATCCAAACACACCAAAAAAAAATCAAACAAACAATGTAGGTATTTCTTGACCCAATATCTCCCCCCAAACTTGAATTAAAGATTATGCACACAAAAGGGGGTATAGTATTTAAACAACAAAAAACCTTGGGTCAAGATATACTTACAACCGGTCCTAATGACTTGGCGGAGGATAATGCCCTTGTTGGACATGCCAATCTTCCATTCGTTGTAAAATTGCTTGCATCCCGGCTAGTGTTTCACGGGTCTCCTCTCGGAAAGCCTCGAATTCTTCATGAGATACGGCACTTTTTGATTCGGCTTGTCTCGACGACTCGGGCCGATCTCTCCTTCTTTCTTCTTCCTCCCCCGATTCTCTTTCTTCTTCCGGACCTCTTTCATACTCGAATTCCTCCTCCATTCTCTCCTCTCTCTCTTCTTCTCTCATCCTCTCGTTTTCATCCTCAAACTCCGTACGCCTAGGGACGGACATTACGCAACATATCTTTCACTCGGGAAATTAATCCACCGCCTCCTGCCAATTTGTGCGCTTCGTGGACATTTGTAAATTTCCTATGTCCCAATACTAGAAATAGTTGTCGAGTTGTATTCGGGAGTAGGAAGTGATCACCGTCATTACGAGAAAAATAACTCGGGAGTCGTAGTCCGTGATATTCATCAACTTCATGACTTGGATTGATAGAAGCATATTTCGGGAGGAGTTCGGTTTTGTAGAGGTACGTCAAGATGAAGTGCGATAGGGGTAATTAAACCCCTATCCAAATTTCCTCTCGGTTTAATAGCAACGTCCTCGAAATGGTCCATAATAATAGCTCCGGCCATGGATTTGTTCCGTCGAGTATATGAGCTAGGACATAAAGTTCTCGCCGAGTTATCGGCCCTGCCTCTTTCCGCCCAAAGATAGTGCTTGCGATGACTTTGTGTAAATAGCGGAGAATAAGATTACGAAGAGATGATCCTTTCGCCGATTTGGGAATGTAGGGACGTGCACCGCTCCCGGTACTCAATCATTGTCCTCCAAAGAAGTCTCACACTCAAACCGATTGATTCGGTATTCTCCGTGTCTTCGAGCGTCATATATAGTATCCAATTCGCCTGACCCAATTTTTCATTTTTGTTGTTGAGCCGAAATTCCAAGGCGGTCGGCTCATGCGTAATCGGGTCTCTCTTAACGGAGAGTGTGCTAAGAAATTCCAGTGTGAGACATCGGTAAGTGGGCCAATGTTGAGTCATTAGCGTCGTCCGGTGATACGTCCCGAGTAGCCGCATAACATCTTCTTTTATCCCCATCGCAGATACACTCATCGTCCGCCATCGCGTGGGAGCATTTTTTCTGTCCCAATGTCTCCCATCGTGCTGCGACTCGGCGGAAGCTCAATCCCATACGTCTCGGGCGTCTCGACCCCTTGAGTAGGTATTCTCCGGTTATTCGATTTACATTGCGGGCCTTCCTCTTCCTCGTTGAGTTGCGCCTCGTCCTTGGGCATTTCCTCGTCCTCGTTGAGCATTTCCTCGTCCTCTGGCCATTTCCTACAAGAGAATTATCAATTATCACTTATTCACACAAGCTCCGAATCACTATTTTTCGATAATACACGTACCCACAATATGTGTTTTCTTCAAAATATCCCAACCACAAATTTCAACCCCAAATGTAAGTAAAATCCCAAACATGTAATGACATCAATCATATATATCCATCATGTATGATAATCACCAACAAAAATTTCAACTCCTTTAATTCATGATAAATTTCTCAAAATCTCAAAAATATAATCCATTCAAGAACCCTAAGTTGCTCAATAAATCATGTTCCACACAATTTGAATGCAAAGAATAATTAAACCTTCCAAAATCGTGAATCATACCTTGAAGTTGGAGTGAAAATTGAAAAAAACTCGGAAAAATCGCGACCCAACCCGGATGTATTCGTCCGATTCTCACCCTTGAAGCTTTAGGATTGTGGGATAATGATGAGCACTTTGTTTTTTGTGAGATTTGACACAATTTTTGCCTCGATTTTGCCGGATTGATTTGATGATAATCGGGACTAGGGTTTATGATTTGGGAGGAGGAAAGTTTTGGGAAGAAGATGAATGGTTCGGCCAGACAAGACCTTTTTATACCCCGATCGACACGGCCAGTGTCAAATGACACGCCCGTGTCATCCCCGCTTCGCTTGTAAGCTTTTGCCGCCCAATCGATCGCCGGCCAGTCAAATGACACGCCTGCGCTGCATTATGCCGTAAAGTGAAAATTGACTGCTTGCACGACTCCGACCGTGTCATTTGTAGAAATGTTAAACGGCTCGCCCGTAGGGCCGGCCCGCTTAACCCGCCAAAACCGGTTAGGGCCAACATTTCTAGCCTGCTTAAATCCGGGCTTTTGCCTTGACCGCTTAGCTCGAAGGTTGCTAGTGGCTAGCCCGCCAGTGGCTAGCTCAAGCTCGATATATATATATATATATATATATATATATACACTATATTAATATTATATATATATATACACTATATTAATATTATATATATAATATATATTAATATTATATATAATATATATTATTACTGTATTTGTTAATATAGTATGTGTATATATATATATATATACATAGAAGTGTATTTTTTGTTATATTTATTATAGTATAGTGGTTACTATATATATAAAATATATTGTTATTTTTTTTTTACTTATAAAAAAATAAAAAATAATTTTTTTAAATATTTAGCCCGTTTAGCCCGTTTAGCCCGAAACCCGTTAGGGTTAGGGTTAGGGCCAATATTTCCTAGCCCGTTTAAATCCGGGCTTTTTTAGCCCGAACCGTTTATCCCGAAGCCCGCTAGGGCTAGCCCGGAACCGCTAGGGCTAGCCCGTTTAACATCTCTAGTCATTTGACACGGCCCGTGCCATACCTTCTTGGATTCTTCAAATCGGCTGGCTAACGGACCCGACCGTGTCATTCGACACGGCCCGTGCCGTACTACGCCAGAAAGTAAAAATTTCGACTGGTTGCACGACCCGACCGTGTCATTTGACACGGCCCGTGCCATGCTGTCCTGGAAAACGCAGTTTAGTCCTCGGTGTGTTTTTCCTGCGATTTGAACACCAAAATTTGAACCGGTTAGTTATACAACAAAAAAATACAACAAAATGCGAAAAAAAAATTTAAAACATGCAAATAAAATTTATTGGGTTGCCTCCCAACTAGCGCTAAGTTTAACGTCTTCAGCCGGACGTTTTCATCTGAAAGTCTTTTATGGCTCGATTAAAGTTATTGCGGATACGGCTTCCTTTTGATAGGGATGATAGTAATGTTTGACTCGTTGACCGTTAACTTTAAATAGCTCTCCGTCTCTGCTCATGAGCTCGACTATTCCAGGTGGAAGTACTTTCTTAATCACGAATGGACCCGACCATCTTGATTTCAACTTTAGGGAACAATTTGATCTTGAATTATAGAGAAGTACTTGTTGTCCCGATAAATTCACGTTTAATGATCATCTTATCATGCCATTTTTAGACCTTTCTTTGTAAATTCGAGAATTTTCGTAGCATTCATCCCTAATTCTTCCAATTCATTTAACTCTAGCAATCTTTTCTTTCCGTGGCCTCAAAATCTAAGTTTATTATTTTCACCGCCCACATCGCTCAATGCTCCAATTCCAAAGGAAGGTGACATGATTTCCCAAAAATGAGTTGATAGGCCGATGTTCCCAAAGGAGTTTTATAGGCCGAACTAAAAGACCAAAGTGCAACATCGAGCTTGATGACCAATCTTCCGAGATGTATTCACCGTCTTTTCCAAGATTAGCTTGATCTCTTTGTTGGCGCCGGCTTGTCCATTTGCTTGTGGATGATAGACCAATGATTTTTTTGATCGGACCCCATATTTCTGAAGAAGTTTATCCATGATTTTGTTGACAAAATGCGATCCCCGGTCACTGATTAATGCTCTTGGAGTTCCGAATCGGCAAAAGATGTTCTTCTTTAAAAATTTCATTACTACTTGAGCATCATTTGTTGGAGAACAAATTGCCTCGACCCATCGAGATACGTACTCGACCGCTAGGAGAATGTACTTATTTCCGAATGATGATGAGAATGGACCCATGAAGTCGATACCCCAAACGTCAAATAGTTCAACCTCAATTACATTGGTTAGGGGCATCTCGTGATGTCTTGAAATATTTCCTACTCGTTGGCATCTATCGCATTGTTGAATAAAGAGATAGCAATCTTTGTATAGCGTAGGCCAATAAAATCCGCTTTGCAACACTTTTGCAGCTGTCCGTGTTGCTCCGAAATGTCCTCCTTTTGTTTATGAATGACATTGTTGAAGAATTTCATCCCATTCCTCTTGTGGTACACATCTCCTCACGATCATGTCGGCACATCTCTTAAAAAGTAATGGATCATCCCACATATAGAACTTAATATCATGTAGGAATTTCTTCTTTTGGTAATGAGATAAATCCGGGTAGTACACATGCGACCAAAAAATTAACAATGTCAGCAAACCACGGAAATTTAGCTTCTACCATAAAGAGCCGCTCGTCCGGAAATTCTTCTTTAATCCCTTCGATCTCCGGTTCCTCCTCCTTTTTGTACTCGAGGCGAGATAGGTGGTCGGCTACCACGTTTTCACATCCTTTTCTGTCTCGGACTTCCACGTCAAATTCTTGTAAAAGAAGAATCCATCGAATTAGGAGAGGTTTAGAATCTTTCTTCTCAAACAAGTATTTAATAGCTGCGTGATCCGTGTGTACTATCGTCTTTGTCCCAATTAAGTATGATCGGAACTTATCAAAAGCAAATACTACGGCAAGCATTTCCTTCTCCGTTGTTGTGTAATTTTGTTGGGCTCCGTCCAATGTTTTGCTTGCATAATAAATAGCCCGAAAGAGTTTTTCACGACGTTGTCCCAACACAGCACCGACCGCATAATCACTTGCATCACACATGATCTCAAAAGGTTGAGACCAATCTGGTACCACGAGGATAGGAGCACTCACTAATGCCTTCTTTAGAGTCTCAAATGCCTGCAAACATTCGTTAGAAAGAATGAAAGAGGTGTCTTTTTCTAGCAATTTACTCAAAGGTTTAGTGGTTTTTGAAAAGTCTTTTATGAATCTCCTATAAAAACCCGCGTGTCCAAGGAAGCTCCTAATTGCTTTTTCATTCTTTGGTGGGGGAAGTTTCTCAATGGCGACAATTTTCGCCCTATCAACCTCCAAACCGGCGGCGGACACTCGATGGCCTAGGACAATTCCTTCTTGCACCATAAAGTGGCATTTCTCCCAATTCAACACGAGATTAGTGTCTTCACATCGCGCAAAACTAAAGTAAGATTATGCAAGCAATGATCAAATGAATTTCCAAACACCGAAAATCATCCATGAAAACTTCCATTATATTTTCGATCAAACCGTGAAATATAGCCATCATACAACGTTGAAATGTGGTCGAGCATTACATAAACCAAACGGCATTCGACGATAAGCATAAATTCCATAAGGACATGTAAAGGCCGTTTTTTCTTGATCTTAGGTGTTATATAGATTTGATTATATCCGAATATCCATCAAGAAAACAGAAAAATTCATGCCCCGCCAATCTATCAAGCATTTGATCAATGAAGGGAAGAGGAAAATGATCTTTGCGAGTAGCCGCATTTAAAGCCCTATAGTCTATACATACTCGCCATCCCGTAACTACTCTCATAGCAATTAATTCATCTTTTTCGTCTTTGGTTACGGCCATCCCTCCCTTTTTGACACCACTTGAGTAGACTTACCCACTCACTATCGGAAATCGGATATATCATCCGGCATCTAAAAGTTTTAATACTTCCTTTTTCACCACTTCTTTCATTATGGGATTAAGTCTCCGTTGATTTTGCACTTTAGGTTTAAAATTTTCTTCTAGCAAAATCCTATGCATGCATATGGAGGGACTAATCCCCTTCAACCGAGATAGACCACCCTATAGCCGACTTATGTGCTCTCAATACACGAAGCAATTTATCTAGTTGAGTGGATGAAAGTGAAGAGGATACAATTACCGGATTGGATTTGTTATCATCCGTAAATGCATACTTGAGGTGTTCCGGGAGGGTTTTAAGGTCCAAGCTTGGTTGAGATGAATTCGATTGAGATGAAACGGACCCCAAATTTTTGTCCATGTCGTTGGACACGTTTGATTCGTCTGTCAACTTGATTCTGCAACTACTTCATGCTCCCTTCGCCTAAATCATCGAACGCATTGCTTTGCGTTTTTCCCGTAGAGAATTCAATTGAAACGTAATCAAACAAGTCAGAATCGTCAAACTCCAAAGTTGAATCACTAGAAAAACATGAATTTGTAAGAGCGAACTCTAACGGATCCGACGATAATGAGTGTAGGATTTTTTTCTTTCCATACGAGCTTATATGGTCAATAACATTGCAATATTCCGTATTATCATGAAATTTCATAGCTTTGAAAATAGAAAATAGAACATGCTCGTCGTTAACACGTAGTGTTAATTCTCCCCTTTCAACATCAATAAGAGCCTTTCCTGCTAGAAATGGACGCCCAAGGATAAGTGGTAAATCTCCGTCTTCTTCCATATCAAGGACAACAAAATCATTTGGAAAAATAAACTTGTCGACTTTTACAAGCACATCTTCAACAATCCCCTTGGGATGTGTTATGGATCGATCCGCCAATTGGAGCATAACCGTTGTGGTTTTCATTTCTCCGCCACCTAATTTCGAAAATAGATAACGGCATGAGGTTAATCGAGGCACCTAAATCACACAAAGCTTTATCGAATGAGACGTTTCCAATAGTGCATGGAACTGTAAAGCTTCCGGGATCCTTAAGCTTTTGAGGCAATTTGCGTTGGATAATAGCACTACATTCTTCGGTTAGTTTAACCGTCTCATGATCTTCCATCTTTCTTTTTCTTGACATCACATCCTTCAAGAACTTTGCGTAGTTAGGCATTTGTTCCAAAGCTTCTGCAAAAGGAATATTGATATTAATTTTCTTGAAGATGTCTAAAAATTTTGCGAATTGTGCATCTAACTTTTTCTTTTGAAACGTTGAGGGAAAGGTAGAGGAACGTTAAGAGTAGAGTTAGGAGATATTTTAAGCTTCTCACCCTTAGTTGTATCATGCTTCCCTTCTTCCTTTTCAATTGTGAATTGATTCTCCTTGACTTCCTCACTTGGCATCTTTGGCCCTTCATAATTGCTCCACTTCTTAAGGTGATCGCTTGGCACGACTCTTTGGGATTCACTTCGGTATTGCTTGGAAATTGTCCCCGTTGATGTTGACTCCACCACTTTAGCTAATTGTCCAATTTGAGTTTCGAGATTTTTCATTTGAGCTCCCATGGTGGTAGCTAGTTGAGTGACATGGCCTTCGATTTTGTCTAATTTCTCCTCGTCTCAACTAAATCGACTTTTCGTCTCCATCATGAAGGTAGCTAGAATATTCTCGAGATTCGACGGTTTTGATTCTTCAATTATCTCCCCATTTGATACCTTGAATCCGCCGGTGGTTGCAAAGCATTCTTTGATTGGCATAGCTAAAATTTTCATGATTTCGATTTGAGGGATGGTAGAAGCCGGTGGTGGATTATTTCGGTAATTGTTGTAACTCCGATTATTAATGTAGTGTGCCTCTTCCAATGGATCGGATGGTAGTGAACTTGAACTTCCTTGAGAAACTCCTTCGAATCACCTCCTTTGTTAGAGCCCCAATTGAGTAGTTAGCATCGTCATTTGTGCGGTTAATGCCTTTATGGGATCCGAATCGGATATCTCACCACCCTTCTAATATTTGATCTTTCCGTTGGCCATTGATAGCTATTCATAGCCATTTCTTCGATCAATCCATACGCTTCTTCACACTTCTTGCTAGCAATGCCCCTCCCGCGGAAGCATCAATAAAATTCCTTGTTTCCCCATAAGACCATTGTAGAAGAAACACATTTGTTGGTCTTCGGGGAAACCATGTCGAGGGCATCGCCTTAGTAGATCTTTGAAACGCTCCCAAGCTTCATATAATGGTTCTAATCCAATTGATGAAATTGAGTAATCTCACCTTTAGCTTCATCGTCTTGTTTGGTGGGAAAAATTTGAACAAAAATTTTTCGCTCAATTCTTCCCATGTCTTTATACTGGGAGCTAAAGTTCCAAGCCAATTTCTTGCTTTCTCCTCAAAGAGAATGGAAACAATCGTAAGCGTATAGCATCATCCGAGACTCCGTTCATTTTGATAGTATCACATATTTGCATGAAATGAGTGAGATGCGCATGTGGATCTTCGACAAGAAATCCTCCAAATTGATTTTGTTGAACCATTGAAATTAAGGCCGGCTTCAACTCAAAATTATTAGCGTTGATGGGGACATGAGTGATTCCTCCAAAGTTTCGGTCGAGTTTCGGCGGAATCCATCCCGAATTGATTGCACCCTATTTGGTGGAATTTCCATCCTTCGCCCTCGTTGTCTTGATTACCGCATTCTCGTTTGCGTTGCCCCTTTCTACGTTGTCTCTGCTCTCTCCATGTCTTCAAAAAGATCCCTTCTTAGTTTCCTTGAGGTAGCACTTGTTCTTCGGCAAATGCTTCTACTTCCGGATGAAAGTTTCTAACGGCACTCGAGATGAACGAGTGTTCATGCACTCCACGAGTAGAAATTGTATGAGTTAAGTAACAAATAAGAAAATGTCTAAAGTAAGACTAAAAACACTAATCGTAATATCAACACAAAAATTAATTTAGTCCCAAACGGCGCCAAAAACTTGTTCGCTATATTTTTAACCAATCCGCAAGTGTACGGAAAATATGTAGAAAGCGGCGAGCAAGGTCGTATTCCACAGAGACTAAATATTTTTATTGTGTTGAGTATTAGATTGTAGTGTTCTCGACTTATCTAGACGATCGAAAGGTAAAATGGACGATTAATGAAATAACATACAATAATCACAATAAATTGAAACGATTGAAAATATCCGAATGGAAGCGAATTGCAAGAGTTTAGAACGGTAGATTCAAGGCTAGGTTTCCGTTGATTACTAAATTTAGTCGGGATTGGTTTCAAAAGTTCTAAGTGTGTTTCCAAAATGATAATCACAAAAATATTCTAAAGTCCCTCTCGAGATGCATTAAAACGTAGATTAAACAACTTACAACAACGTCTCCGTTTACTATAAATTATCTAACTCCAAAATGTTCATAAGATTTAGATATCATCATAGTTCATCACCGATTTCTCAATCCCGTAATTTACTACGTCAAATACTCGAAACCTATTAATGCCCTCTTCTCTCGAATTATGAGCAATTAAGTTTAACATGTAAAAACATTGATCAAGTGTCTAAACATGAATCAAACCAAGTATTTGATAAAGAAATCACACTAGGTAAATATAATTATCAATCCCTCAAAATCATAGTAAATCAACGTACTCCCATGCCCGGAATCTAAAGAGTTTAGCCGGACATGGAATTGAAAGGAAGATAGATCATGTTCATGCTAATAAAAACAACAAAATGAAGAAAAGATAGGAAGAAGATAAAACTCGTGGTGTGTCTTGATCGATCCCGGTTGAAACCTTCAAATGTTCTTGAAGTGTTCTTCAAGAATTTCTTCAAAACCTCCTCTTTTTGGTATCAAAGTCACTTGATTTCTTGTTATTTTCTCTCTAATCTCCCTTATCTTCAAAGATATCCTCTATCCTACCCCATATATCCCTTTTAGAAGGATAAAACATCCACTTGTTCCACAAAAATCTCTCAAAAATGTCAAAAGAAGATATTTCCACCGAAAAGTGACACGGCCCGTGTCAAATGACACGGCCCGTGTCATAGTATGCTCAAAAGCCCAAAAACCTGCTGGACAGGGGACTCGACCGTGTCAAATGACACGGCCGAGCAAATGACACGGCCGTGTCAAATGACACGCCCGTGTCATACTCGTCTGGATAAGCACGACAGTGCCCTCGAAGTGATACCCGACCGTGTCAATATGGCACGGCCGGGATAATGACACGGCCCGTGTCGATTGACACGGCCGGGCTCGTGTCGGCTCGTTTTAACACCGTTTTGACTCCGATCTCTCGTTTCCGCATTGCTTGATATGTATTGGGGTTGGAGACTTCGTTCTTGCTTGATTTATGTCCATGAAGTACCTATAAAATCAATAAAACGTACCCAAGCGTGATCGAGTCCAATAAACATAATACGAGTATAAACGACACAGTTCTACACATTTTAGGATCTTAAAACCCAGAAAATCGATGTAAATATATGTGTAAAAATGAGTGTTATCAGGTTCATCCGGCACTATAAGACCGAGCTCGCCTCGGCACCTCATAAGACCGGCTCATCCGGCACTATAAGACCGAGCTCGCCTCGACACCTCATAAGACCGGCTCATCCGGCACTATAAGACCGAGCTCGCCTCAGCACCTCATAAGACCGGCTCATCCGGCACTATAAGACCGAGCTCGGCTCGGCACCGCATAAGACCGGCTCATCCGGCACTATAAGACCGAGCTCGCCTCGGCACCTCATAAGACCGGCTCATCCGGCACTATAAGACCGAGCTCGCCTCGGCACCTCATAAGACCGGCTCATCCGGCACTATAAGACCGAGCTCGCCTCGGCACAATCAACAAGTGATGAACATGATAGAAAGGCAACGGCCCAACCAACTGGGCCCAAACATCCAAAAAGCAACAACAGATGCTACAAGGAAGATTTTATTCACTTAAGTCATTTTGGCAAAGTACACATGACGAAAACAGAAAACAAAGATAGATTGGCACGTAGGCCATACATAAAATAAAGCAAAAATTCTATTCGGCCCCACCCTCCTGGCCGGCCGCCTGGAAGGACTGTCCCTCACCTTCGCCGTGCGGAGCCAACCCGGGATCTTCAGCCTCGGCGACCTTTGACTCATCACCTCCATGGATGTCAACATGCAGATCGGTCGCCTGGGATGCTATGTAGGCCTCGATCTCTTGAACGGTCTTCCCTCCCTTCATGAGATCTAATATCTCGTAGCAGGTGGAGACGTAATTCAAATTGATCAGCTCCTCGAACTCGGACGTCTCCTTAAAGGCCGCCGCCCCTTCAGCAAGACCCTTGGCATAGCCCGAAGCCTCGCAGGTATTAACACGCTCGGTCAGACTTTCAACTTGGGCCTTGGTTTCTTTCAAATAAGCCTCGTGCTCAGCCCTGGTGTCTAACCACCGCTTATGTGCCTGCTCGGCCGCCGCGGTCATCTCTTCGGCCTTCACCTTCCACATATCGGCCTTGAGGGCCCGACTGGCCAGGATCTCCATATCACCCTTCATGGAGGTTATCTCCTCCTCCAGGGACTTGATCAACGAAGGACAGAGATGGTGCTCTTCCTGTAAGGCCTTAAGATCGGCCTCCACCTTCTTGTGCTTCTCGACCAGGGCCGTCACCTCATCCGTGGCCTTTATGTAGGTGCACAACGCACGGCCGATCAGAGCATTCCCGAATTGGATCTGCTCATCCAGACCCATGTCGTTGGTCACCATCTCCATCTTCAGCGTCCAGCCCCTGATAGGGACATGACTGGACTCAACCACCGACGGGGGAACCCGGTTGATCATCTCAACGGTCGGGGTGGCAGCTCGGACGTAATCCAGAAACCAGCGCCCCTTCATTTGGGCACAAGGTTCCTCCCGGTCCTTATTAACCGGGAGATAGTGGCCCTCCAAGTCAATTGCGGGCTCCTTACCGGTCGCACGACCCGTCCGGACAGGGCTCGGGGCGGATGCAGCAACTTCAGGAACATACGAGCCCTCCGCTCGGCGGCCTCAGCAGCCAGCCTCGCCACGCGCTGCGCGGGCGTCTCTTTCCGTCCGGACGAAGTCTTGGCCCTAGGAACTGCAAAAATAAGACAAATAAAAAAAAAGCTACCTGATGAAGACATAATATTGATCGGTTGATGATCAAGTCCGGCCGCCTGCAGGTTTTCCTCAGAACCAAAAGATGTGACTTCCTTTGCTCGAGAAGGTCCAAAGTCGCTCAACCCGGTCGTCGAACTCGGAGGAGGTCTCTTGCGCCGGGATGCGTTCTGCACATGCAATAAATGATGAGCGTTAGACAAAAAAGGAACAGGAATACGAAACACGACACTTACTCATTTTGGCAGTGAAGTGCTCTGGGACCCGAAGCTCGGCATCTATCACTCCAGGCTCCCACTCATCCGCCGAGCTCCTCCACGGTCCCCCTATGTAAAACCACTGCTCCTTCCAGCTATGGATGGTCTCCGGCACATCCACCAATTCTTTATGCATGGCATGCCGGGCTGTCAGGTAAAACCAGCCGGAGCCGGACCTGCCGACCGACCTCCATAGAAAGAGACTGTTGAACTCCTCAAAGCTGGGCTCGGGCCAGCCGTGCTGGTTGAAAAGGATGAAAAGACCCACCACCCGAGCTCAGGAATTCGGATGGATTTGGGGGACAGGAAGGCCCCACTGCCTTAGCTACCGGGAGAAGGCTAACGGAAGCGGAAACCTCAACCCAGCCAGCAGAGAGCGTAGTACACCGCCGTGCAACCAATAGGCGGAGTGTGAGGCCTCTACTCGGGATTGGGAATGAACATCCACACCCTAGCCGGGATCTTAAATCGCAACCGCCAAGTCGCTAATTGCTCTTCCGTAACGGTGCTGCGAATCGAGGTCGAATCCCACTCCGCCTCCACAAAAGGGGACGGCCGAGGGCGAGTCCAAGCCACCACCGACTCGACCCTTTCCTCCGCCTGAGTCCCTCCGACGGCCGTCAAAGGCACCGCCATCTCCACCTCTCCATATCCCGGCGACCTCGCGATCTCGCCTTCCGCCTACCGACAGATCCGCCACACCCGTGCGGTCCGGCGACACGGTCAACTCCGCCGCTGTCGCGCCCCTCAGCTCCGACATCTTAAATGAAAAAGGGGGGAAAAGAGCTTACCGGGAAAGTCTCTATAAAATGAGGAAAAGAACGCCGAAAATTTTTCTCTCTCTTCTCTGCAACAAAACTCAAAAATGGCGAAGGGAATAATGAAGAATGAGACATCCTATATTTATAAGAGAAAAAAGGCATTAAATGCCAGGCGCGTGGAGCGACGATTCATGCTGAAACGTCGCGAAATTCGAAAACGCGTGAACGCGTCATCAAATCAGATTCCGCCACGCGTCTCCCTCATCATGACACTTAATGACCCTGAAATCGAATCGACGCGACTCTCGAAGAGGCGTCCCTTCGAGAGATCTTATCCTCCCACAAGTCGGATCGGCCTCAATATGAAACGACTCACGGCCAACCAGTGACGACTCGACTCGGGGGCCCTTGTTGATAGCCCATCCACCTTGGCATCCACGTAAG
This sequence comes from Orobanche coerulescens, assembly GCA_033398695.1. Classification (NCBI taxonomy): domain Eukaryota; kingdom Viridiplantae; phylum Streptophyta; class Magnoliopsida; order Lamiales; family Orobanchaceae; genus Orobanche; species Orobanche coerulescens. Next base: position 199,999,936 of record CM065805.1, on the reverse strand, counting down.
CACTCCAGGCAGCTGAACCGGCCGAGCAGAGTCTGAAGCCGAACCAATTGTGAACCCGATCTTCTCCCGGGCTCGTCAAAACCGGACCGGACAGAGACGTCAGAGCCGACCCGAGGTCCGATCCAGGAGGACCGAGCAGACAGAAGATAAAAATGCTCCGATTCAAGATTACAACAAGGTCGACCTGAACGGCGAGAGACCCGAGGACCGACCCCAGCGGATAAGCGTCGACAGAAGCATGCGGGACAGGCCCGCATGCCGATTAACGCATACAGTCATGCCCCTTCCCAAGGCAATCCTTAGAGGCCGCCACGTGTCTAAGGCATATTTGCAGACTGACAAGTGTTTTGGGCATATTCCCCAACATTCGTCAGCTGTCATCTCCCGACTGGCCCAGATTGTCTATATATAGAAGGAATATACAGTGAGAGAGGACTTTTGGATTTTTCGCATTTATGATAAAAAGAGAGAGAGAGAAGAGAGAATTTGTAACAAGTGAGAAAAGTAGATATACCGGCTAAAAAATCATGAGCTCGGCTCTACTTCATATTAAGGTCATTAATAAAGTGATCCAATCCTTTTCATCTTATTTATTATTTTCTACGTGGCTTCGATCCATTCGTTCAGATCAGCACACGTGACGTTGACCAAATCAGACGTCAACACGTACAAAATAAAAATAAAGAATGACGCCGAAGTAACCTAAGACTAGTTGTCCTAGAAAAGGAACCTCATTAACAGCAAAAAAAAAAAAAAAAAAAAAAAGGATGACGCCGAAGTAACCTTGCCGCTTACACATGTACGTGTCAAATTGAGGTTTCCGCCGGCGCTTGTTATGGCCGGCGAGGCATTTACTACAGCTGCGCTTACTTCATCAAATTCTGATACTATGTGAAACCTGTTAATTCAAATTAGTCTCCGTAGATAATTCATTGATTACAAACAGTCAGGTAAAGATATTATCTCTGTTCTTTAGTAACTATTTTTCACGCTTTCCGAGACAAAACTTCGACCATAAATAACTTTCTAGTAATAATACTCCCCCCGTCTCGCCCGAAATGCTATATTTCACCCTAAAAAATATTCCTTTACAAGTATTACATTTCATGAAATACCTCCAATCATATCAAATCATCACATTTCAATTTCAATTTCAATCTCCTCCAAACACTAACTATCAATATATCTTACCTTTTAATCTACACCATACACTCACCATCAATACTTACAAAACTTACACATCTATCACATCCAATTATTCTCTTAAAAAACATCCGTTTTACTCCAAATGTAGCACTTTGGCTGGGACGAAGCTAGTATGAAAAATTATCAAAAAAATAAGATTATGAAAATATATTAAAGAAAATGAATATAATGCTTTATCTTTTATATTTATCAATAAAAGGGATTGACTATGGTTGAAACACCCTTAATAGTGAAATCTAGAAATCAATTGCATTATTAAGTAATTTCATTACATATTTGTTATTATTCAGATCGTTCTGGCCGCTAAGATATTTAAATAAATAATGCAATAAAAAAAATACATAAATGCATATAATTCTACTCATCTACAGCCGTTAGATCACTAATATCAATGACCTACAAAAATTTCTAGATTTCACAAGATAATTAGTTTTCATATAATCTATTTCTATCAATACAATATCTAAAAAAAGAAATGGTCAAAGTCCAATGTGAAAAAGTCAAACGACATTTCTTAAAAAATGTAGGTAGTATTATTATCGATAAATGAGAAATGCCACATAGTAATACTCCATCAAGTTCCCCAATAAGTGTCATTTCGGCTTATAAATAATTCTTAAAAAGAGTGACGCTTCGACATTTTTAAGACTAAAAGGAAAAATGATTTCCCTAAACTAGCCTTCTAAGTTCTAACATATTAATTCCATCCAACACGAATAGCCTATTGGTCAAGGGTAACATTTCCGTTAATATGTATGTTTTCCCTTAAAACGAGATTTAGGGACTGTTTATCAAATTTTTCATTAAGTCCTGTATGGATAAATTTGTCTATCTGGATAAATATGTCTGTTGTTTACTTTTTCATCTGAATAAACTGTCTGAATAACAGAAATGACTTATTTACCCCTGAATATGAATTATAAGCTATTTTATAAATTCTTGTTTATTTTTTAAGTCATATAAATGATATAATCCAAAAATGACAAGAATAAATTTACTAATTTCCGAATTTTTTAAATAGTTCAGAATTTTTTAGATTTTATAATTTCCGAATTTATATATTTTTTTTTAATATTAATATTCCAGAATTAAAAATAAAATTACCTAAATTTCAGATTTATTTTTCATTTTGCAGATTTTTTTAAATAAAAATAAATAAGTTATGACTTTTTTAACTTTTTTCAGATTCTCTAGATTTTTTATATTCTTTTAATATTTTTTATTATTTTTACGAAAATAAACAGTAGGTTTTTATTATTATTACTTATATTATTATTTTAAATTTGTATTATTTTTCAGATTTTTTATGAACATAAAAATAAAATAATATTAAGTTTTATTATTTTAAATTTGTTAGTTTTATTATTATTATTATTATTATTATTTATATTATTATTTTAAGTTTGTATTATTTTAGATTTTTTATGAACATAAAAATAAGATAATGAAAAATCTGATTATTTTAAATTTGTATTATTTTTTTCAGTTTTTTGCTAATTAATAGGTCGTGAAAGGGGAGAGGGGTAGCGAATGTCATTTTGTGTGTTAATGAGACAAGAGGGGGAGGTGACTTAAGGATTCAGAGTCCTCGTTTTTCATTAAGTCGTAAGTAAACACTCACCCATATCTGCGCGAATAAGTCATCCAGCCCATTAAGTCCTATTAAGTCGAAAGTAAACAGCCCCTTAGTGTAAACGGAAGGAAGGAGCACTCAACGGCCCAATGACAAGTCCAATGTGAAGACTCATTTTTTTTCCTTATGGCACGGAGGATTGATCACACGTTCGCACTCAAACCCACCCTGATCTAGAGTTAAGCTACAACATTACTTAGGCCCTGTTTACTTTTTACTTAATTTAGTGAAGATTTAATGAAATTGAATCGCCGATTTTTTTGATGTTTATTTTTCTTGAATGAAATTAAATGTGTCTTTTTGGTTCAGCTATGAAAATGGTGTGCTTACCATTCAGCTCACAAAATTACATCTCTTGCCCTTCTCTCTCTCTCCCGTTCATCTCTCCCGTTCCTTTCTCCCATCCCTTCTCTCTCTCTCTCTCCAGTTCCTTTCTCCCCTCCCTTCTCTCTCTCTCCAGTTCCTTTCTCCCGTCGCCCGCCTCGCCCGCCTCCCGTCGCCTTTCTCGCCGTCGCCGTCGCCTTTCTCGCCGCCGTCGTCGCCATTTTTCTGTGTTGAGAAATGCAAAAGTTGCAGGAACTTATGAAATGATTTCTGAATTATTTCTCCAGATTCTTCAGATTATTTCACCAGATTTGTTTTAACTGCTCTTTTTGATTTTTCTGTGTTAGAACTTATGATGTTTTGATGTATATTTTCTTTTTTTCATTTCTTCAAGATAAATATCAGTTACCTTTTTTTTTGTTGTTTTGATGATTTCATCCTGTTTTACTTTATGATAGAGGTAAAGGGCAGTTGATTTCATCTTGTTTCTGAGGGATAAAATGGTCATTTCTATCATTCAGATAGTTCATTCAGACAAGAAAGAAACAACAACATATTTTTCCAAATCAGACAGATTAATCCAATCAGACAACTTAAGACATTCAGATATTAATGGAAAAAAAGTAAACAGGCCCTTACTTGTCCAAACTCGCCCCCGCTTCGGTTACAGACTCATGCTTACTGAGCCGGACGACCAATGTGAAGACTCATAAATATTGTCAACATTTTACATGATTCATTTTTTTTCCTAAAATGGCCTTATAAACCGGCCTCAAAGTCAGGCGCCCAAATTAATTCGAGCCCCCGACATCTACCCACCAGCAGAGGCTCCAATACAACTAAGTTAAACATTAGTAATTCAACATCTTATATGATGCTAGCATGTTTTAGCCCTCCTAATTCTAACTAACAAAACATTAGCTATTTGGAATATAGTATATATGTAACCTGCTGCATTGCTGACAAAACCTTTGTTGAATGCCACCAGAGCAGTCTTTGAGTGAAAATCACATACTTTGTGCCTTTTGTGGTAATCTTTTGAGGAACTCAAATCCTTGTTGCATCCATGAACTCGGCAAGTAGGAACTGAGGAGGGCAAATGTGTAATTCTCGCTCTTTAAGCCGACGCACAAGGCTCCGGAGACGATATCACCATGTTGCCGACAGAAAACCGCTTGCCGTTGGGCTCCCTTTGAAACCTAATCATTTTCAGAACTGGGAAATCTTGTCCCAAATTCCATTATGGAGTTTAATGTGACTAAGAAGACCAAATACACTTTCAATTCCCCTCTTTAACCTTCAATCCAGACCATGATTCCAATGCAATAACATCAAAATTATCAGACTGTTGATTAACAATACACAAGAATTTTATCTCAAAATTTAATCAAATAAATTAATAAATAGATAAATAAACGCTTTTTCAGACTGTATACACTACAAAATTAAAATCCCACATATATTATTTAACGTTCAACATATAAATTCCACATACACTAAAAAGAAATATAATTTTTTTTTAATTTTTCTTTTTTAAAAAGGTAAAAGATTTAACGCAAGCACTCGCATTATAAATTTTTAAATATTAGAACCGATCTAAATATGCACAGCTGCTGCAAATTCTATCATGTTTAAAACAACAACAATTTCCTCGAAGAACAGAACGAATAAATCCCCAAAAAAAGGATTACTCGCAAAAAAATAATCCCAGATAAAAGATAAATTATTAAAAAAGAAAGATTTATTATTTAGTGATAATAATCCATGGAATAAATTATTAAAAAAGAAAGATTTATTATTTAGTGATAATAATCCATGGATGAGAAAAAGAAAATCGACGCTTTACCTTGTGAACAGGGGAGATATGGAGATTGGAGAAAGCGATTGATGTAAAATGTGATGATACTGTACACTGTATACTGAAAACGCGTATAGTAGTGGGTCTTCTATTAAGGGTGGCGAAGACTGTATACTGTACAGTGATGGGAGTCGAACATCGTTTCCATTATTGGTGCCCCACTTGTAAAACAAAAAGATAAGTCCGAGCTCTTTTTCTCCATAGCTTTTGAAGTTTTGATTTTCGTAGTGTGTGAAAGTAGGTGAGAGAGAAGGGGGATAGATTGGGAAACCACAAATTTATTCATCCGAATATTCAATAGGAATCTATCTATCTATCTATATACTATACTATAAAATTCAATCTTATAATTTATTGTGTAGTAATCATGATTTAATGTGGACCAGTATTAGAGTTAAAGGATTAATTGCAGGTATACAAAGAGGTGAATGTCGAGTAGTATTAGAGTTGAACTTTTAATTACAGGTAGACAAAGAGCCTTGCAGTTACACCATTCATCTATGATTAATCTATGGTATCCGATTTATAACATTTGTGGTAAAAATTTGGGAGTCAACAAGCATGGAGTTACAACATCTTATGCGCCACATCCAATTCTTCAAGATTTGTCCTCTTAAGAAAAACAAGATCACAACAACAACAAGAACAACATATTGTTTAGTTAGATGTAAGTAATTTTATAAAAAATATGTTTATAAATTTTTATAAACTTTTTTGATTAATTAGTGTTTTTTTTTATTAGTGACTCTGTATCCTGGATTGTGGCTAACGGAGATAACGCCTGATTTGTATAAAGTACCAGACGAGATCGAGACCGGAAAGGTCACGATACCGATTTGTAATTAGTAATTTATTATTTTTGTATCGAGTTTTTTTTACTAATGTTTTGTTTAAATTTTTCAGTCAATAAGCTTTACCCAGATTCAAAGAATTTTGAGCTTATAGTTTTATTTAGGTTGGGTGATAAGCTATTAAGCTTAAGCTTTTTCAAATGTCATGACTTTAGCATTCAATAAAGACAAGCCGTTAAGCACATTTACAGTCAATAAGCTTTATCCAGATTCAAATATGCCTACTTTATCCAATAAGGAAGCATTGTGAGCTTATACTTTTAATTAGGTTGGGTGATAAGCTATTAAGCATAAGCTTATTCAAATGGTCATGACTTTGGCATTCAATAAAGACAAGATGTTAAGCACATTCACAGTCAATAAGCTTAGCCAAACACCAGATACAAACTCTGTGTTTCTCATTATAAAAAAATGCTTACTTTATCTATTAAGAAATCATTTTGAGTTGATTGGTAGTCTCTTATTTAGTTAGGGGATAAGCTATTAATTAAGCATAAGCTTTTTCAAATGGTCATGACTTTAGCATCTAATAGGGAGACTGGAAGCACATTTATGATATTCTGAATCTTATAGTATAATAGATTATGTGTTCTGTTTTTGGTCATATTTTTGACATTTATTGGCCCATTATGAATCAATACTAAGTTAATGTGTGTATGCAGGATGTTTATCGGCAACTGCAAAAGGCTACGGATTCTGAAGAGTTTTGAAGCCATTTGTTTAGGTAAGTATCTTATGTTTAGTTTAACTATAGATTCTTAATAAGGGTTTTGTGATCAGAATTGTTTTACACCGGGGTCACCGGCTAGGGGGGCTTCAAGATAGCATACACTAATTTTGCCATTTCTCGCATTCGTGCACATGTTCACTGTAAGTTTAAGTTACCATTTTATAAAAACAATCTCACAAAATACCACTGTGATACAAAGAGGGAACTAATAATGGTGTTTGAGGCAGCTTATATTAATGCTAATCTGTTGAGCCGAGCCCCCAATGTTAATTAGTTTCTGAAATAAGCTCTTATGAACCCCCCCCCCACCCCCCCCCCCCCAAAAAAATAATATTTTCGTAGTTTGTATAAGCAACGACATGTATTTAAAGTGGACTGCAAGTCTACAAATGTATATATCAACTCACTGTATAAATGGAGCACGTTTAAATCAGATAGGTCACTGTGTAAATGAGGTTTGTGTGGATCAGGTTACTAAAGAAATATTTTTTTATGCTCAGAAAAAGCCAAACCGTGGTTATTTATAACTTTACAAACCTGTATTTTTTTGTATGTCTCATCATCATCATGAACTGACCCGTTTCAGTTTATATTTCATAGCATTAAGTTGCCTTAACAACTTATGATATGAAGATGTTATAAGCTTCTATAGTGAGGTGCACTAGGAACGTACTTAATATGTATATCATGTTGCTGTAAAATAGAGACATGTTAGGATGAGACTGCTATAAAGTTAAGAATAAGGTGTGTTTGTATCATACTTAAGCAGAAATAATGCATGTTTGGATCATGCGACAATATAAATGGTTTAGTATGTGCACATTCTGATAGGTAAACTGTGTTGTGGATACGAGTTTGAGAAAAGGCTCCTATTTTACGTAGTGTTCAGGTTCTTGATTCAGATTATCATGCCATCCACTTTTGGTGCCACGTGATACGGTATGGAATTTTTTGTGTCCTCTAGCTCTATGGTTGTACATGACTATATGCTTTTCTGTACTCAAATTTCAACTCGGGTAATTTTAAGCCCACATGCATACAACTGAAGGCTTACACATATTGCATACAAATACATAAACTACAAAGAACGAAGGCATTGAAATAAGAACTAACATGAGTTTGTATTTGTTGCAGTGACAGATCAAGGATAGATGTGGCTGACGGATAGTGACATTGCGGAACCCGCTGCTTATGTTATTGTTGTTCATGGGCCTCCTGAGGTTTTACCTCCAACCTTAATTTCATAATCATTTGGGTAATTGGGTCCAACATAAATGAAACTTAGGTTCATTATGTCATTGCTTATTAGGTTCAGTATGTCATTTAACTTACTGAAATGGGTGTTTGGATGTGTGTATGGAGAGTGGTTGTATACACATCAGAAATGGTTAGTGGAAGATAGTGTTTGTATCTTATTATGTTGCCTTAAACCATAAGTATTGGTTAATAATATGTTTGAGTGTTTGGCAGACTTTGAATACTGACCAAAAAGGATTTTTTAGTTAAAAAAAGGCGGAGGGCATTTTGCCAAATGAGAATGAAATTCTCATACATTGCACTATACACTACGCCATAGATGACCTACGGCAACGGATTTTGTTAGTGTTGCGCTCAAAAATGTTGTAGTAGCTCTAAAAATTTTACCTGCTGCAACATTGCTTTTTTGATGTTGCTGTATATGTTTACAAAGTATTGCCTTAGTAGCAAAGTGTTACATGCTATAACATTTTATGACACAGTGTTGCCGTAGATGTAAAATTAAAATTAAATAATCTTTTACTTGAGAACTAATTAATTTTGATTGAAGTGGAGTATGACATTTAATCAGAAGCAATACTTTTTAATCAGATTTGATATGAACAAATTGAAAAAACTATAATATTTATAAAATTATAAAATTAAAAATTATAATAAATACATATTATTTTAATTATATTATATCAAATGTGGAATATATTGAATATTAAGATATTTTGTTATATATTAATATTAAAAATTATATTACATTATATAGTAAAAATTATAATACATACATATTATTTTATGAATTATATTATATTAAATTTGCAATATATTGAATATTAATATATTTTGTTATATATTAATATTAAAAATTATATTACATTATATATTAAAAATTATAATACATACATATTATTTTATGAATTATATTATATCAAATGTGGAATATAATGAATATTAATACATTTTGTTATATATTAATATTAAAAATTATATTACATTTTATATTAAAAATTATAATATATACATATTATTTTATGAATTATATTATATCAAATGTGAAATATATTGAATATTAATATATTTTGTTATATATTAATATTAAAAATTATATTACATTATATCTTAAAAATTATAATACATACATATTATTTTATGAATTATATTATATTAAATGTGCAATATATTGAATATTAATATATTTTATTATATATTAATATTATAAATTATAATACATACATATTATTTAATGAATTATATTATATCAAATGTGGAATATATTGAATATTAATATATTTTGTTATATATTAATATTAAAAATTATATTACATTATATATTAAAAATTATAATACATACATATTATTTTATGAATTATATTATATCAAATGTGGAATATATTGAATATTAAGATATTTTGTTATATATTAATATTAAAAATTATATTACATTATATATTAAAAATTATAATACATACATATTATTTTATGAATTATATTATATTAAATGTGCAATATATTGAATATTAATATATTTTGTTATATATTAATATTAAAAATTATAATACATACATATTATTTTATGAATTATATTATATCAAATGTGGAATATATTGAATATTAATATATTTTGTTATATATTAATATTAAAAATTATATTACATTATATATTAAAAATTATAATACATACATATTATTTTATGAATTATATTATATCAAATGTGGAATATATTGAATATTAAGATATTTTGTTATATATCAATATTAAAAATGATATTACATTATATATTAAAAATTATAATACATACATATTATTTTATGAATTATATTATATTAAATGTGCAATATATTGAATATTAATATATTTTGTTATATATTAATATTAAAAATTATATTACATTTTATATTAAAAATTATAATATATACATGTTATTTTATGAATTATATTATACCAAATGTGGAATATATTGAATATTAAGATATTTTGTTATATAATATTAAAAATTAGATTACATTATATATTAAAAATTATAATACATACATATTATTTTATGAATTATATTATATCAAATGTGGAATATATTGAATATTAAGATATTTTGTTATATATTAATATTAAAAATTATATTACATTATATATTAAAAATTATAATACATACATATTATTTTATGAATTATATTATATTAAATGAGCAATATATTGAATATTAATATATTTTGTTATATATTAATATTAAAAATTATATTACATTATATATTAAAAATTATAATACATACATATTATTTTATGAATTATATTATATCAAATGTGAAATATATTGAATATTAATATATTTTGTTATATATTAATATTAAAAATGATATTACATTATATATTAAAAATTATAATACATACATATTATTTTATGAATTATATTATATTAAATGTGCAATATATTGAATATTAATATATTTTGTTATATATTAATATTAAAAATTATAATACATACATATTATTTTATGAATTGTATTATATAAAATGTGGAATATATTGAATATTAATATATTTTGTTATATATTAATATTAAAAATTATATTACATTATATATTAAAAATTATAATACATACATATTATTTTATGAATTATATTATATCAAATGTGGAATATATTGAATATTAACATATTTTGTTATATATTAATATGAAAAATTATATTACATTATATATTAAAAAATATAATACATACATATTATTTTATGAATTATATTATATTAAATGTGCAATATATTGAATATAAATATATTTTGTTATATATTAATATTAAAAATTATATTACATTTTATATTAAAAATTATAATATATACATGTTATTTTATGAATTATATTATACCAAATGTGGAATATATTGAATATTAAGATATTTTGTTATATAATATTAAAAATTAGATTACATTATATATTAAAAATTATAATACATACATATTATTTTATGAATTATATTATATCAAATGTGGACTATATTGAATATTAATATATTTTGTTATATATTAATATTAAAAATTATATTACATTTTATATTAAAAATTATAATATATACATATTATTTTATGAATTATATTATATCAAATGTGGAATATATTGAATATTAATATATTTTGTTATATATTAATATTAAAAATTATATTACATTATATATTAAAAATTATAATACATACATATTATTTTATGAATTATATTATATCAAATGTGGAATATATTGAATATTAATATATTTTGTTATATATTAATATTAAAAATTATATTACATTATATATTAAAAATTATAATATATACATATTATTTTATGAATTATATTATATCAAATGTGGAATATATTGAATATTAATATATTTTGTTATATATTAATATTAAAAATTATATTACATTATATATTAAAATATTTTGTTAAATATTAATATATTTTGAAAATAATTCTGAAAATATTAACAAACATATATACATATAATATATATATATATATTATATATATATATTTATATACATATATATATATATATGGTTTATTGTACACTTATATAATATAAATCAATATTATAACAACAAATGACTTTGGTTCACTGGTTTGATACCCACCTCCATCTCATTGAGGTCACAGGTTCAAATCCCGTGAGTAGCGGAAATGCACATTTATACATATTATGTGCGGGTTGCGTGGGGGCGGGTGGCGGGCGGGTTTGGGCGGGCGGGGCGGGTGCGGACTGGGCGGGAATATAATATATTTTTTAAAAAAAATAATAATATTAAAAAAATAATTTCAATTTATTAAAAAAATTATTTAAAAAAATAAATAAATTTAGTAGTGCCCCCTACTTTTACAGAAAATTGGCCTTTGCTGCAACACTTGTTTAATGTTGCTGTAGACTATAGGTAACGATGCCTTGCAGTCTTATGGTAACCAAAGGAGTGGTGTTGCAGTAGGTGGGTGCGGACTGGGCGGGAATATAATATATTTTTTAAAAAAAATAATAATATTAAAAAAATAATTTCAATTTATTAAAAAAATTATTTAAAAAAATAAATAAATTTAGTAGTGCCCCCTACTTTTACAGAAAATTGGCCTTTGCTGCAACACTTGTTTAATGTTGCTGTAGACTATAGGTAACGATGCCTTGCAGTCTTATGGTAACCAAAGGAGTGGTGTTGCAGTAGGTGACATAAGTGTTGCTATAGGGACCTACGGCAGCGGTGAAAAGTGCAACACCAAAAAAGTGTTGCCGTTTTGATTTTCTTGTCTACAGCAACGATTTTTTTGGTTCTTGCAACATTTTGTAGGAGTTGCCGTAGGCCATCTATGGCGTAGTGATAGAAGTAGAGCACTAGGTATATTAAGTACAACCTCATAAACGCGTCAAGATACCAAAAGGGCTGCTAAAAATAAGCTATCCAAACAGCCCTTTGGCATTTTTACCCGAATAACCCTTATTTTTTGTCTCAAACCATATCACTTTCTAGTTAACTTTCCTTTTCAATTTTCAGGTTACCAAATGCTCCAGACATGAAAATCTTTTCATTGTATGGAGTAGGCATCCCAACTGAACGAGCATATATTTACAAACACAGACCAGCAGCAAAATGCTACATACCATTCCAGATTGACACCTCGGCAAAAGATAAAAACGACGATGGTTGTTTAAAATACTGAGTTTATTCAATTGATGGAGACGAAACTGTACCAGCATTAAGTGCGGGATTCATGTATGCAAAAGGGTGGCGTGGGAAAACGAGATTCAATCGTTGAAGAATTAAAACCTATGTTAGAGAATATGATTACAATCCTCCATCTAACTTTCTTGAGGGTCGGGGAACGTTGAGTGGAGCTCACGTGGATATAATGGGTAACTACCAATTGATTGAAGATGTGATAAGAGTTGCAGCCGGTGCAAAAGGGACGATGATGGTGCCCTCCAGCAGTTGTTCGTAAATAAGTTGTACGGATCTCAATTTAAAAGGTAGAAAATTAAATGATAACAGCATTATTAGTCTGTTAGTTAACAACTTATTTTTGCCACATATCAACTACCTAGCTGTCAGTTAGCTACTTGAGTTGCAGTGTGTTTATGCAAGTATGATAAAAGGGATGGTAAAATAGTTTACTAATTCAAACATATGAGGGATTAGATTGTCCCTAATGTACATTATTTATTTAGAAATTTGTATTGTAACGTTGTGGGTGTATTATCTTTCATATTTCTTAGCAAATGAACAAGAACTTATTACTATTTGAGCATTTTATAGTTTGTGAATTTAAAAGGTTTGAAGTAATATTTAGAATATCACGATACGTGAATCGGTAAAGTCAATTCGGGCTTAACACTTAACAATTATGTTAGATTCGAGGTTAGCTCAACTTATTTTAAAACTATTTGGTTAAGAATTACGAAGCACGTTTCAATCAGATGCACCATTAGATTTATAATTCAACGGTTTACGCTGAATATTACGTAAAGAATATTTCAATATAAAGGAAAAACTACATAATTTTTGCTCGAACCCATTTATAAATTATAATAACAAATTAAAAAAGTTAAGTTTAAGACATACGCAAGAGTTCAATAGTTTATCGGAAAAAAACGGTGCAACGCACGGGTCTGAAATGTAGCTTAAACCTCTTGCCCATAATGTACGAGCATCATATCTTTGAACTAGCTCGACTTAGCTTCTGCTAACCTACCTAATAAAACAAGACGAGAAGCTATGGGGTTGAAGAGCAAAATGGTTACATTTACGTAAACATTAACAAATTCAACTACAATAACAAATAAACTATAAAATCATCAAAATTGTTATATTTACAAAAACATAAATAAATTCACGCGAAAACACTTAGAGAGCAAATTTGTGCGTAGCACGGGTTCTGACTTGCTCTTTTAAAAAAATTATTGAGTATATTGTATACGTTAATGTGAGTGGAGAATGAATACGCAATTAATAGTAGTATCTTATATACTAAAAGCTTAAGTTGTCTTATAAATGCAAAGTGCTCACAATAAATGTTTCATGAATTGAAAGTGAAATATGAAAGGTTCATGTGTTAGTACATTGATTTAATAGTCATGCATAAGGGTAAGTACATAGGAATCGTGCACAAAAGTCTCAAAGAATACAAACCAAAAATGCCATGAATGCATAAATTAAACACATCAATTAGTGGTTAGTCTTTTTACCTTCCCGTCCATGAGTTACAAATATTTTATCAACTATATAATGTGTCAAAATTACACACAACAAACCACAACTTCCTCCACACCGTGCACATTGGGCTACAACTTATTATGGTGGTAAAGTAAGCATCATATCGTCTTACTTATTTAGCATATTGATTTATATTATTTTATGTAAATTTCACGTGTGTTTTTTGTGTGTGACAATGTAGGACATAAAGATGGTAGCTTAGGAGATTTGGTAGTAACATCATCTTTTCTAATGGTTTAAGAGATCCTACACATCGTTGTCTTATCAATTAAGTGGAACATGTACGAACATTTTTACTTTGATCGAAAATGCAATATATTGATTAACTGTATTTAAGTTACTAACGATCAACTATATCTATTTTTTTGTAGCGCATCAAGAAGCATTAAAGAAAGAGATCGAGAAGTCACAAAAATTATGTCAATAACAAAACATGCAAAAGGTCAATGAACAACAATGACAAAGACAACAACAACAAAAACAACAACAACAAGATCAACGTTGCGCCACGGTGGGATGAATACTTAGCATTCGTATTAATAGTACGTTACAAATTAAACATGCAATATTTTACTTCATGTAATACCGATAAACGGGCTAATACTATTGATTCGTTAGCAAGTAAGTTTATTGAAAATAATGTGACGAGCATTCAATTTTTAGTCAATAATTATTACTACACTTTGTTGGTGCATTTTAATATTTTTGCTCTTAATGTAGTTTTTTGTCTTGCGTTGTGTTAATGTCACTTTTTTAATTAAACGTCTCGGAATATTGTGTGACTTTGATATTTGATATGACTATGTAAATTATGTCGATGTTACATATTGCAAATGGTAGTATATAATAAAAATATAATAAAAATATCTTCACACTATCATCATAACAATGAGAATCTTCTAAATCGAAGAACTATATAAAGGAGAAGAAAATTGTATTTCAAATGTTATCCACATATCACGGGGTAAGCATTATTCATTTGAGTTTGAGATCATGTGATTCATGTCGTCATACCGTAAATGTAATACCCGGTATTTTTCTTTCCCTTGTATTTTCATTTTTGGGTATATTTCTCGGTCTTAGTGACCCACATGTATCTTTCAGTGTGTCCTTCCTGTCAATTGTTGAATTGTACTCTCGTTATTGTTCGTTGTTTCAACTTTCCTCGCTTGAGTTCGACTTTGTTAGATCATCATTAATTTTTGGTGACTCCAAAAATGGTAAATCTTTGCAATATTATAGAACATCGAGTTAGCTTTCCAATGGTTCAAGCGGTGAGTCAATCGGAGTTCGGACGAGAGAGTTATGGTCGTTTTAGTGGAAGACTGTCAGCTGTCGGGCACCGTCCGGAAGCCTTTCGGCCGATAGGGCGGGCCGAAAGACTCAACTGCCGGCATTTCTGTATGGGTATCGGCCGATCACGTCCGGAAGCCTTTCGGCCGATAGGGCGGGCCGAAAGACTCAACTGCCGGCATTTCTGTATGGGTATCGGCCGATCACGTCCGGAAGCCTTTCGGCCGATAGGGTGGGCCGAAAGACTCAACTGCCGGCGGGTATCGGCCGGGCCTATCGGCCAGCCTATCGGCCGATAGGTCCTGCTGTGCTACACTATAAATGTGTTGGTCTGAGCGTTATCAGCTCATTTCTTCCTTTTTTTCCATCGCCGCGCGAAGAGAGAGAGAGAGAGATATAGAGGGGGAGAATTCTTCATCCGGGGGTCGATCTTCATCATTTCTTTTCGGTTGTGAGGCTCGGATAATCAATCTAACGCGAGTTCTACGGATCTTAGTTCTTGAATCTCCAAAGGTAATGTTCTAAAACCCTACCTTTTTGGATAATTGGGGATTTTGGGGTTTTGTCCGATTCTTTCCGCTTTCGTTGATGGATTCATGATGAATATGATTATTCTTGTTGGTATTCTTAGTTTCCCTACGGATTCATGGTATATTTTCATGGTTTTGCAAAATCGAGAGGGTTTGATTGCGGTCCGCCCTCGTTGTTATTTTTGTATGAATATACATGAATCGTAGGCGGGTTTCCGGGTGTATTCCTTTTCCGTAATCGTCTAGAGTTGGTTGTGATTGTGTTGTTCGAATCGTTAGGTTCATCCGCCGTTCCTCACGGTCGTGCTTGATTCTTCCGTTCCGCTCGGCCACCGTCTATTAATCGAGGCAAGTATCCTTATGAACTTACAATCTTGGCATAGTAGTTTTGTATGAGAAAATTGTGTGTGTGTATGCTCACTACGGGTTAGACTCGACGGGGTCTCGGTAGGGGTCCACGGAGGTGTGGATCGACGAGCTTTGCTTTTAACCACTACGGGTTAGATCCGACGGGGTCTCGGTAGGGGTCCACGGAGGTGTGGATCGATGGTTAATTGTGGTGCATTTTACAAATGTGTTTTGATATTGGCATTTCCGTAAATGAGTGCTTTCGATCGGTTTTCTTTATTGAATGCATTACTATATGTGTAAGATTTAAGTTGTTCATCCGGTTACTTGTACTAGCGTAATTGCTAACCCCTCCGGGGACCCGTTTTGGGGAAATTCGTTTTATGAATTTCAGTCAGGTTCATCGGGACGAGCGGGTGCTGGACCAGTACACGGATGATGGACATGCGTGATGATTGTGCATAAGAGATGTTCATGTATTGTTGTCTTTTGATCTTTTTTTGCTTTTGTAGTTATATCTTTACTCGAGTACTTGAGAGTTCTTGTTTGTCCAGATTGTGTTGTTGTGTTTATGTTGTGTTGGATGATGATGTTCTATTGACCGGTTAAACCGGGTGGATTGTTCGGTTTTGCGTCTTTATGACGTGGTGTTATTTTATCGTTTCTGTGAGTCGTTGTGTATGATCTTTGTTCGGCTGGTGGGTCCCATATATGGATTCACGACGCTGTAATATACCTCGGATATCCTGGGGGTGTTTCAGAAAATGGTATCTGAGATATAGGTTTATGGATACCTAGGCTTGTTGGTTTATTGGGTCTTGTGGTGTTTGGTTTTGCACATCATCGTCACGTTGCCATGATTAGACTACCAGTGCCCGTAAGTTTTCTTTCCTCTGTTCATTAATTCCTTGTATCGCACCCTTGATTCTCGACTTGTGATTGTTCTTTTCTGTCGATCCTCGTATGGCTTTTGCTACTTATTTAACTCCGTGATGGATGCCGGAAGAGGTCGTGGTCGCGGTCGTGGTCGTGACGCGCCGGGACGTGGGGCAGTGGGGCGGCCACGCCACGGTCTTCGGGAGCCGGCGATCTGGCGACCGTCCATAGCCATGCTTCTTCTCGGGAGCGTGCCGATCTTGGTATCGCGGCCGTTATGCAACAGATGGTGAACCAAATGGCGGCGATAGCTCAAAGTGTTCAGAACCCGGATCGTGCCCACGCTAATCGGGAGGAGCGGACTGCTCCAAGATGTCATCAAGATGCATCCTCCTCGGTTCGGGAGCTTCGGACCTGGGGTCGGGAAGGGTGGATTAAGGAGATATCTAAGGTCTTCGTTGCCACTAATCGTCCCGAGGAACGAGAGTCCCTATTGCTCAATACTTTCTCACGGGGACGCTACGGATTGGTGGGAGGCCGTTGGGCCTAAAGACCATGCCGTCGTGGGCTGAGTTTCAAGAGTTGATGGAGACCAATATTGCCGTGGCCGCCGATGTGCTCGGGTACATGCTTTTATGATGCTCAACCACGGATATCCCCGTAGCTCAAGCCATTGCCGATTTTAATAAGGAGTTGGGTTATGTGAAGACCCAAGTTGTCGAGGAGAGTGACAAGATTTTTCATTTCTCCAGACGGATGAAGTTGCCGATTCGGGACTACATGTCGGGACTCGTATGCACTACATTGAAGGATTATCAGAGTAGGGCCCTTGCTTATGATATGTCGGTGACGGCAAGTGAGGCGGTCCGCGAGAGTAAGAAGCGTAAGTCCGCTGGGAACTTTTCGGGCCACAAGAGTGGGGGTCGCAGAGATCCCAATCTGCTAACTTCCCCGCCGGCGGTGGTCCACTGCCTACCGTGGAGGTCCTCGTGGAACTACGGTGCTCCTTTCCGTGATGTGAAGTGTTTCAATTGTGGTCGTACGGGCCACATCGGCCGTACTTGTTTGAGCCCTTTGTCGACGTGTAATCAATGTGGCCACCGGGCCACAAGGTGCGTCAGTGCCGAGAGGGAGAAAATTCTTGGTGCCCGGGCTTCCATTCCAGCGCCTAGGGAACCAAGTGTGAATCAGGATCGCTTGCTCTCGCCTCCGCCGAGTGCTAGTCGGGGAAGAGGTCGGGTTCAGCCCTCTAAGGGGGAGCTTCTAGTGTTGGCTCCGCCCACCCGCGTGTCTATGAGATGCGGAGAGCCGATGATCCAATGGCTACCGTAGCGACAGTACCGTTATATTCTTTCTCATCCCGTCGGTGTGCTTTTCGATTCCTGCTACGCATTCGTTTATATCTACGGATTGTGTGCGCCGCTTTGAGTCTCGACCGCTTGACACCTTGTGAGCCCTTCATCGTTAAGCTTCCTAGCGGTGATAGGATCGTTGGTAATCGGGAGGTTCGAGACTGCTCTGCTTATTTGCGAGAGGACTTGGCCCTCTAATCTTATTGTTGTGAGTATCGAGGTGAGGATTTGATCCTTGGTGATGACTGCTCGAGCGGCATGGTGCGATCATGAACTACCGCACGAGAATCATCACCATGTTGGCCGATGATGGCAGAGAGCACTCTTTCGCCGGCGAAAGAGGGGGAACCAGAACTCGTTATTAACGCCTTGAAGGCGATGAAACTCTGCGAAAGGGATGTATTGGTTATTGGTGCTATGCCTTGAAGGCGGAGAGTGATAGAGTCGAGCTTTCGATTCCAATCGTTAATGAATTTCCTGATGTTTTTCCTGACGAGTTACCGGGATTGCCACCGGATCGTGAGGTTGAGTTTGCTATAGAGTTAGAGCCGGGTGCGGCTCCGATTTCGAAGGCGCCCTATCGCATGGCACCTTCAGAGATGTCCGAGTTGAAGAAGCAGTTGAGTGAGCTTCTTGAGTCGGGGTATGTTCGACCGAGCGCCTCGCCTTGGGGCGCACCGGTCCTGTTTGTGCGAAAGAAGGATGGTTCGCTACGTTTGTGTATCGACTATCGCGAACTAAACAAGGTGACCATCAAGAACAAGTATCCTTTGCCGAGGATTGACGACTTGTTCGACCAGTTGCAGGGAGCTTCGGTATTCTCGAAGATTGATTTGAGATCGGGGTACTATCAGCTCCGGGTGAGGGAGTCCGACGTACCGAAAACAGCTTTTCGGACGAGATACGGACATTATGAGTTTGTAGTTATGCCTTTCGGGTTAACTAACGCGCCGGCGGTGTTCATGCAATTGATGAACAAAGTCTTTATCGAGTATTTGGATAGGTGTGTCGTCGTCTTCATTGACGATATTCTTATTTATTCGAGGAACGAGGAAGAGCATGCCCATCATTTGCGGATAGTGTTAGACATTTTGAGGGCCGAGCAACTCTATGCGAAGTTCTCGAAATGTGAGTTCTGGCTGAAAGAAGTGATGTTTTTGGGTCACGTGATTTCGGCCGAGGGGGTTCGTGTGGATCCGCAGAAGATTGAGGCAGTGTTGGATTGGGCATCGCCCACAAATGTGTATGAGGTCCGTAGTTTATTGGGTTTGGCTGGATACTACCGTAGGTTAGTCGAGGTTTTCTCAAAACTAGCTCGACCACTTAAACAGTTGCTCCAGAAATCTGAGAAGTTAGTCTGGACCGATGAGAGGGTCGAGTTTTGAGGAGTGAAGAGGCGTTTAACTTCAGCCCCGGTTTTGGCATTGCCATGTGGCAACGAGGGTTTTGCCGTTTATAGCGATGCTTGGTCGGGGCCTTGGGTGCGTATTGATGCAAAGACGGCAAGACCATTGCCTATGCGTCGAGACAGTTGAGGCCATATGAGCTTAACTACCCTACTCACGATTTGGAGTTAGCGGCGGTTGTCTTTGCACTCAAGATTTGGCGTCACTATCTTTTCGGCTCTGCATGTCGATTTTTACCGATCATAAAAGTCCTAAGTACATATTTACTCAACGAGAGTTGAATATGAGGCAGAGGAGGTGGTTAGAGTTGATTAAGGATTATGACCTCGAAATCCTTTATCATCCGGGTAAGGCGAATGTCGTGGCCGACGCCTTGAGTCGGAAACCGATTGCGTTGCGAACGCTTGAGGTCCTTACGCCTCGGCCGAGCTTCGGCGGGCTTTGATCGGGTTAGATGTCGAGGTTTTGCTGCTGGATCTATTGGGCAACTTTGTGCCTTAGAAATTTCGTCGTCTTTGATCGAAATTAAATCAAGCAATTAGAGGATCCGATGATTACTCAAATCCGAGAGAACGTTCTTAAAGGAAAGTCTCCTGGGTTTGTGATTCACGAGGATGGCGTTTTGAGATTCCAGAGTCGGCTTTGTGTGCCGAACGACTCGAGTTGAGGCAGTATTTTACGGAGGCCCATGCTACACCTTATTCCGTTCATCCCGGTACGAGTAAGATGTACAAGGACACGAGGAGGAACTTCGTGGAATGATATGAAGGAGGAAGTCGCACGCTTGTGGCGAGATGTTTGACTTGCCAAAGCAGTCAAAATCGAGCATCGACCTACCGGTTATTGCATC
The DNA here is from genome assembly GCA_033398695.1 of Orobanche coerulescens. NCBI lineage: Eukaryota > Viridiplantae > Streptophyta > Magnoliopsida > Lamiales > Orobanchaceae > Orobanche > Orobanche coerulescens. The sequence goes on along the minus strand of CM065805.1, from coordinate 199,979,209 downwards.
ACTTCGCTCCGAATGGAAATGGGAAGATATATCTATGGATTTCGTTACGAGTTTGCCGAAATCGAGGTCGGGCATGAATATGGTATGGGTGATTGTTGACCGCCCGACCAAGTCGGCACATTTTCTGGCATCAAGGACACTTGGGGCCCGGAGAAGTTAGCTCGTGTGTTTATTGCGCAGATCGTGAGACTTCACGGTACTCAAGTCTATTGTTTCGGATCGTGACGGCCGCTTTGTATCGCACTTCGGCAGGCGGTGAATATGGCGTTAGGTCCCGGGTTGCGTTTGAGTAGCTCTTTTCATCCCCAGTCAGATGGACAGTCGTAACGCACTATCCAGACATTCGAGGACATGTTGCGTGCTTGTGCCCTCGATTGGAGTAGTGACTGGGAGGAGCATTTGCCATTGATCGAATTCACGTACAACAATAGTTGGCACGCGTCGATTCGGATGGCACCGTATGAGGCACTTTATGGGCGACGATGTCGATCGCCGATTTGTTGGAATGAGGCGTCCGATTTAGTCGGACCGAGCCGGATGTCATTTTAGAGACGAGGCGGAAGATAGAGTTAATTCGAGAACGGATGTTGATCGCCTGCAGTCGGCGAAGTCATATGCCGACGTCCGTCGTCGACCTCTGAAATTCGAGGTGGGAGACCACGTTTTGCTAAAGGTGTCGCCGACGAAGGGAGTTTTCGTTTTGGGAAGAAAGGTAAGCCGAGCCCTAGATTTATTGGACCCTTTGAGATTCTCGAGCGAGTCGGTGAATTAGCGTACCGTTTGGCGTTACCTCCAGCCTTGGGTCGTGTTCATAGCATTTTTCATGTTTCCCATTGAGGAAATATGTTAGGATCCTAGTCACGCCATCGATTATGGCGACATTGATATTGTCAAGATGTTACTTTCAAGAGCGCCTTTGCATTTTGGAACATCGTGAGAAACAATTGAGGCATAAGACCATCCCTTTGGTCAAGGTGCAATGGTCGAGACACGGTGTCGAGGAGGCAACTTGGGAAACCGAGGATAGCATGCGTGCTAGGTACCCCGAATTGTTTGTCTCTTAAGTTTCGGGACGAAACTTATTTTTAGAGGGGTAGAATGTAATACCCGGTATTTTTCTTTCCCTTGTATTTTCATTTGTGGGTATATTTCTCGGTCTTAGTGACCCACATGTATCTTTCAGTGTGTCCTTCCTGTCAATTGTTGAATTGTACTCTCGTTATTGTTCGTTGTTTCAACTTTCCTCGCTTGAGTTCGACTTTGTTAGATCATCATTAATTTTTGGTGACTCCAAAAATGGTAAATCTTTGCAATATTATAGAACATCGAGTTAGCTTTCCAATGGTTCAAGCGGTGAGTCAATCGGAGTTCGGACGAGAGAGTTATGGTCGCTTTTAGTGGAAGATCACAATGTCGGCACCGTCAGGAAGCCTTTCGGCCGATAGGGCGGGCCGAAAGACTCAACCGCCGGCATTTCGTATGGGTATCGGCCGATCACGTCCGGAAGCCTTTCGGCCGATAGGCGGGCCGAAAGACTCAATCACGGCATTTCAGATGGGTATCGGCCGATCACGTCCGAAGCCTTTCGGCCGATAGGTGGGCCGAAAGACTCAATCGCCGGCGGGTATCGGCCGGGCCTATCGCCACCTATCGGCCGATAGGTCTGTTGTGCTACACTATAAATGTGTTGGTCCGAGCGTTATCGCCTCATTTCTTCCTTTTTTCCCATCACTGCCAAGAGAGAGAGAGAGAGATATAGAGGGGGAGAATTCTTCATCCGGGGGTCGATCTTCATCATTTCTTTTCGGTTGTGAGGCTCGGATAATCAATCTAACGCGAGTTCTACGGATCTTAGTTCTTGAATCTCCAAAGGTAATGTTCTAAAACCCTACCTTTTTGGATAATTGGGGATTTTGGGGTTTTGTCCGATTCTTTCCGCTTCGTTGATGGATTCATGATGAATATGATTATTCTTGTTGGTATTCTTAGTTTCTACGGATTCATGGTATATTTTCATGGTTTTGCAAAATCGAGAGGGTTTGATTGCGGTCCGCCTCGTTGTTATTTTTGTATGAATATACATGAATCGTAGGCGGTTTTCCGGGTGTATTCCTTTTCCGTAATCGTAGAGTTGGTTGTGATTGTGTTGTTCGAATCGTTAGGTTCATCCGGTTCCTCACGGTCGTGCTTGATTCTTCCGCTCCGCTCGGCCACCGTCTATTAATCGAGGCAAGTATCCTTATGAACTTACAATCTTGGCATAGTAGTTTTGTATGAGAAAATTGTGTGTGTGTATGCTCACTACGGGTTAGACTCGACGGGTCTCGTAGGGGTCCACGAGGTGTGGATCGACGAGCTTTGCTTTTAACCACTACGGGTTAGATCCGACGGGGTCTCGGTAGGGGTCCACGGAGGTGTAGATCGATGGTTAATTGTGGTGCATTTTACAAATGTGTTTTGATATTGGCATTTCCTAAATGAGTGCTTTAACGGTTTTCTTTATTGAATGCATTACTATATGTGTAAGATGTAAGTTGTTCATCCGGTTACTTGTACTAGCGTAATTGCTAACCCTCTGGGACCCGTTTTGGGGAAATTCGCTTTTATGAATTTCAGTCGTTCATCGGACGAGCGGGTCGGACCAAGATACGGATGATGGCCATGCGTGATGATTGTGCATAAGAGATGTCTTCATGTCTTGTTGTCTTTTCATCTTTTATGGCTTTTGAACTAATAGTCAGACTTCGAGTACTTGAGAGTTCTTGTTTGTCCAGATTGTGTTGTTGTGTTTATGTTGTGTTGGATGATGATGTTCTATTGACCGGTTAAACCGGGTGGATTGTTCGGTTTTGCGTCTTTATGACGTGGTGTTATTTTATCGTTTCTGTGAGTCGTTGTGTATGATGCTGTTCAGCCTGGTGGGTCCCATATAGGGATTCACGGCGCTGTAATATACCTCGGATATCCTGGGGGTGTTACAGTAAATACTTAGAATGAGTTACTAATGAATGCTCCAAATTCGATATTATAGTTTATGGAAAAATGTTTTAATAATGCATTAATTAAAAAATAATTTATGTAAGTTACTCACATTAAAAGATTACATATGAAAAGCCCCATTTAAATATAACATTTTGCAAAAAAACTCTTCACATTAAAGAAAGAGATTGACAAGTCACGAAAATTGTATCAAGAACAAAACATGCAAAATGCCAATGAACAACAACGACAAAGACAACAAGAAGAACAACAACAACAAGAACAACGCCACGGCCACCGGTGTCAATATAGATGAATACCTGGCATTCATATTAATAGTACGTTACAAATTAAACATGCAATATTTTACTATACGAATTATAATTTATTATACGAATTATAATTTATACTCTTGAATATACTAATCACTTTAATGTTTTATGTTTTTATAGTTTTGTTAAAAAGGAAATTTGTTTTATAGTTCGCTTTTAATAATGTAATTTATTTGAACAACGAAGTCCGTCTTTCACAAAAATGAGAGTTTCAAACATGAACCGAAAATTAGTCCCGAACATTACGAAAAAATAATTAGATCCAACCCGAGTGCATCGCATGGGTCTTGAGCGATCAAACCTCGTGCATTGCACGTGGATGAATATAAAAGGTCTCCAACATTAATGTCATCGCTTCATATTTAAAATAATTTATGTAACTTATACATATTAAAAAATTACATGTGAATAGACTCTTTTCAATGTAACATCTTGAAAAAAATCTCTTCACATATACTCTTTTAATGTCAATAAACTATTTTAAATGTGTGTCATGCTTAGAAATGTGATACCATCACAGCTTAGATATATAATGACGAAAATAAGTTCTGAAGATTACGATATAAAAACTTATATACAGCCCATGTGCAACTCAATAAAGTATTCTAAGTACGTATAAAGCTTAGCAAATGTGTGACACCATGAAAACTTAGATATAAAATGACGAAAATAAATACCGAATATTACGCTATGAAAACTTCTATATAGCCCATGTGCATCGCACGTATTTTAAATCTATGAAAACTTCTATACAGCACATGTGCATCGCACGGGCATCATTGACTATCATAAGAAATAGTTATAACTTAGCCCAATGTATTAATATTAGTTAGTTCCAATTAAAAATAATAGAGTCAATACCAAAATAAATAGACAAAAAATATTACGTAAAAAATACATCTTAAAAGATTACATGTCAATAAACTATTTTAAATACGTATCATGCTACAAAATGTATGCTACCATGACAACTTATATATACAATGACAAAAATACGTCCCGAATATAAAATGACGAAAATAAATGACGGATTCATGATCAAAATGACGAAAATTTGTGCTGAACAATAACAATTTAAATATATTACACCATCATATGCAGCCTGGGGCATCGCCCGGGTCTGAATGACTCGTTGAATTAATTATTGGACGCATACGGATAATTTTGACGGATGTACCGAGAAGAAAAAAATAGGGGACGGGAGGAGTATGATCGGTATTCTAAAGATTCCAGACGCCTAGGCCCAAGAAGAAACTACACCGATTTGGTTCAACCGATATTATAAAGTTCCGTCCAAAATTCAATTTTATAGTAAATACCAAAAATAATATTATTTAAATTAAATATAAATTAGCAACATATTAATAAATAACAAATAAAAATATTATCAAGGATATTACATTATTAAGATATTGAAATAATTTTAGATTGCACACCCAATTGATGTTTCTATTAGGTTTCCAATTAATTCCCAATTATTTAATTAATCTTAAGGCGGGTACTTCAACCGCCTAGACATGTCTAATACTTTCTCCGTTATTTTATTATTGCAACGCGTTGACTATTACACTGTTCACATATTCTCTTTTGATCATCTTTTGTGATTTATACATATGAAAAAATATAGTCATGTGGGATCTTGTTGATTCATCTCGAAATATACTTTCAAAATATCAACTTTTTATAATTTTTAAAAGTAAAGAATTGAAGATATTAATAATCAAAGTTGTGCATTGGCAAACGTGAAAGTCCAGATGTTGCAGTTATAAGAGAACGGAGGTAGTAATTTTTTAAATACGGTAAAAAATTGATTTGGGTTTTATGATGTGTAATAAATACTTCATTTGTCAAACCAAATATTGACAGAGAATGTATATTTGGTGTATTTTAGGTGATGATGATGATTACAAATGTGTGGTGAAGATTAAAAAGTAAAAAATATTGATGATGAATATATGTTGTGGGTTAAAAAGTAAAAGGTGATTATTTGATTTGATTGTTAAAAATACTACTTTTTGATGTACCTAATCATACATGTAAGAGATAATATGGTCACTAAAAGATCTACGAAAATAGTCTAGATTTTATAATTTACTAATGTAGAACTCGTGAATCAATTCATAGTATGAGAAATAACTTTTATAATAATATTTATTTTTATATATGAAATGTTTATACTTGTAAATTATATATTAGATCATAATTTTTTTTATCTCATCTAATTTTTATATAACATGTATTAATTAATATTTATATATTTATTTCTATATAAAACCCTGATTATTGAGAGTACATATTTCCAACAAAATTCGATGTTATTTTTTATTTAAATCTCATTTAATTATTTGACTGTTTTATTTAAATTCATCCAATATAAATTTATTTCTCAATAATAATTCTAAAATTATGAAAAAATAAATAAATTGTGAAAATGTCACGTGAACAAAAGATTTTCTTTTAATATAGAGTAGATAGGATTTTTATTTTTATTTAAGAAAAGTAAATAAATTGTGAAAATGTGAAGTGAACAAAAATGTCATGTCCAACCTATTTTTATTTTTATTTTTATTTTTATCTAGTACATATTAAGGACGAAAGTCTAAATTAACCTCATATAATCAGGGTTAGATTAAAAATATTAATTAGAGATTTCAAATTTAGAATTTAAGTATAATTAAGTGAGTAAAATAATTATTTATTGAGTGGAGTAAACAAAAAGTATCTCTAATATTAAACATCACAATCACATATGGCTGTGATGATGGTTTCTTTATCTATTCCCACTAACAAAATATTGCATGATTAGATAATATATCATCAAACTATTATCATTAGTGGGTGCACTTTAATCATACTCTTTGAACGCTCCATAAACATAACATAACAGACCACCCAAAGCAAAACACAAAAAATTTGTCTTAAATATGTCTTTGAGATAGAACCACGTAATCTAACATGGTAACAGAACAGATTCTCTTTACGTACAAACTCAACGGTCTTAAATTTAACTACGCTTGAGAGAACGTGTTGTGCAAAAAATCTTGTGTGCAACGAATAATCAGTCTCATATCGGATAAAAGCTGACAGTCTCATTGTCGATTGATTTTAAGATGGAACTCGAGATTTTTAAGGAAAAAATTGCCAATAGATGTAAAAGAGACTAAAGAAATCACATATTTTTTGTTTGATGAAGTATCATGCGCCTATTTCACTGCCAATTAATTTTAAGATGGAACCACAGACTTTAAAATAAAAAATTTGCAAATAGACATAAAAAAGGACCAAGGAAACCCGGGAAGGAATAAATGAACTGACATATTTACCCTTGCTTAAATTAAGTCTCAACTTCTTTTATCGTTTGATATTGTCGTCCCAATATCATTGTTTAAGGTTTTTCGGCAAAGCTAGTTGTAGATGTTGGGTGTTAGCTGTGCCTGTGAGTAGGCTGTTGAATAATAGTTATTTGTCAACTAATAGCTGTTAGAGGTAGCTGTCAAATTATGTATTTGGTATACGTGTTTGGCACAAACTAATGAGAAAATTATACCGACAAATATAGGTGGATTCAGGAGCTGGATACTACTGCTGCACCGAACGAACTATAGAAAGAAGTACTATAGAACGGAGTCAAGTCCCTGGCAAATTCGATGACCGTCTGTCAATTCTTTTGACCTAAATTTAAGTTGCATTTTGTATTTTTCTCTTACTTTTAAACACATAAATATAATCGCGTCCGTCTACTTTTTAAATCTAACTTCGTCCTCTGAAGTACCGTACGATAATAGAATATGATGCCAACAGTTTTCTATGTTAAACCTTTTCTTATCTCATCTTTAATTGATCGATGAAACATGAAAGTATGAAATTGGTTTCCCACACTTAAAATCTGAGAGTGGTTCGAAATTCAATATTCCTTTCTTGATTCATTTCGATATTTGGTTAAATCAAATGTTTGGACTACTTTTGTATTTATCACGCATTTCAAAATTTACCATCCTATTACTATAGACATTTGAAAAGAAGCAAGCATTCAGAAAAATTCAAGATCCGTACAGCTAATAAAGCAATTTAATTAAGTTCTTCCCATAAAAACAGATAGCATCAAATTAGAGATCCGGGTTCGAATCTTGTTATGGACACGAATGGGCCTATGACCCCTCAGTTTCGGCTGAAGGGTAGGCCCTATCCCCCGGGCTATGTGGAATAATTAAATATTACGGTAGTGTGGGGGTCTGATCTCGGGGAGAACCCGCAGTTGGATTGGTGAGATTCAGACAAGAATCATCGGCATTTACTTAACTGGAACTCGCGATCAAAACGCTAGGTCCAGCATGAAGCAATCACTTGGGGGACGATTCCTTGTGCGTGGTAGTTGAGAATATTTAAAAACGAGAGAGTCGGACCCGGATACCAATCTCGCGATTTAACTGACAGCAATTTTGAGGGTCCGAAACTATTGTTCCGAAAACTAGTCAAATATAAGTTTGGAACCTTAGTATAAAAAAACTTAATGTTTAATATGTCTATGACTTAATGGATCGAATTTTGTAAATAATATCGAACGAAAAATAAAGAAAAAAATGGGCTTTTTCTTAAAAACTATGGTGGTGCACTAGCATACCGGGTTGTACAGGCATTCTGCTAGTGCCGAAACAGCATTGATTATTTGAATAATACTTTCTCCGTCCCAATAATAATGGTCTGTTTTGACTTTTTGCGGTCAACAAATTTCAACTTTGATTACAAATTAATCTTAAACCGTAAGTATAAAACGTTCAATTAAATTATATATGAAACTTTACTTCCAAAACTTTCATTATATAATTTAATTGAATATTTTACTTTTATTATTTAAGATTAATTCGTAGTCAAAGTTGAAGTTTGTTGACCGCAAAAAATCAAAAGAGAAGATTATTATTGGGATTGTGGGAGTACTAAGTAGTCAAAGTGTGTTATTATGCACTGTTGGAGCCCCGGAAATTGGTGCAACAATCTTGATTCTATCCATATCTGTTGTTTCATAAACAGGCAGCCCACCTGCATAAAAATCCAACTCATGGTTCGGTAAGTCAAACAAATCAGAACTTGAATCACTATCTGCACCATCATCATCATCTGCATCACTCAATTTTCTCAATTCTCTCTCTGATGATGACTTTCGATTCGAAAACTCGAAATACAGGTTTTTCGAATTTTTTCCCTCAACCGCCCTGGATTTTGCTTCGGCATTCCGGAGCTCGTGATCACCCTCCTTTTCCTCGGCACGAATATCATCCTCCAATGCTGTCTTAGAACCCCCATTTTTTGGGGATGGAATCGCCCTATACGTACTTCCATAACCCGATTTTTTCAAACTATTGCCACCAGCAGCACGAGCAGTGCTGGTGCTGCTGCCGGTAATAATTCTAAAATGACTAATGCGGCTTCGTAACTTTCTCCTCCCGCCAGGGGCGATTTCGTCGCCGTCTTCCGAATCCTTTCCGGGTTTCGGTTTCTTTTTCTTTAGTGATGTTTGATGGAAAAGGGAGTTTAAAAAACTTGCTAGCCTGCCGCCTGGAGAGCTCGGCTGCTTGGATATCTTGTTTTCCGATTTGGCCCGGTTTTGATCGAGGATGTGCTGGAATTCAGGAGGGATGATTGTGTTTCTCATGATTGGCATGTCGAGGCTCATTCGTGTGTGTATGTCTTGCATGGTGTCTGAAGAGTTTGCGTCAGCTGGATTTTGGTCGTTGGCGGCCCTCGAGAAATATTTTTCTGCATCGGAAACATCGAGTTCCCCGGAATTATTCCTCCGGTGGAGTGAATTTTTGTGTGTTTTGTTATTATTGTTATTATTGTGGTGTGATGAAAGACATGTTTTGGACATGGAGAATGCTTTTGTGTGTGTGTGTGTGTGTGTGAAATTGTGGGATGTTTTGAGAGTTTGGAGATGAGTATTTATATATAGTAGTGTACAAATGTAGAAATTCAACGGATATAAAAAGATGGTTTAATTTATTATATGATATTAAAAAATATCTAATCTTTAATTAAATAGAAAATGTCACACTATTATGACGGTTAATAAAAATAAATATTATAAAGTTATTTCTGAAAAAAATAAATAAAATAGTTTTATTAAAAATGAATATACTAGTTTAATTAGTAAATTGCGCCATAATTAATGACCACTTCAAATTGACGAATATGGTAATATTTATATTAGACTAAAACTTAATTTAATCATTACCTAAAACCAAACTTTATTCTAAATTATATAACGACAAATTCAAGTTACGTAGAATTTTGGATTAGTAAAAAGTGCTATTGTTGTATAAGATGGTATTTTTGTTGTTCGGTACAAGATCGGATATTGCGCCGTGTTGCGGAAGCGCAAAAAAAATACGGAAATTAAATGACGCACGGATTTATAGAGGTTCGGCTATAAACGAGCCTACGTCCTCTCTCGGTATCTTTTTCTATAGGTTCAAGATAAAAATCTTTGCTACTCTCTTCTATCGGTCGAGGGATAACCGTTTACAATCATGTCTTTTATTGGTCCGTGATAAACCACTCGTACTTGTTTTTGTGTCGGTCCAAGTTAAACCGTTTTTCTTTTCGTAGGACAAGGAATCAACCTCTCTAGCTTTCTATGAGTACTAGATAAACCTCACTTAGATAGCGATTGCGATTCTAATAATGCCGGATCCTTGATCCTAATAACACCGAATCCAATCGTATCTTTTCTTTTACCTCTCGTGTATGATTTTGTGTATAACACTCAATCACTCAATGTAAGCTCAATATTACAACAACAATAATATCAATATGAATATCAGATGATTATCTCGTATGCTTGAAGTTGTTGTGTGTTCGCTGTATTTTTAACCAATCCGCAAGTGTACGGAAAATATGTAGAAAGCGGCGAGCAAGGTCGTATTCCACAGAGACTAAATATTTTTATTGTGTTGAGTATTAGATTGTAGTGTTCTCGACTTATCTAGACAATCGAAAGGTAAAATTGACGATTAATGAAATAGCATACAAAAATCACAATAAATTAAAACGATTGAAAATATCCGAATGGAAGCGAGTTACAAGAGTTTAGAACGTTAGATTCCAAGGCTAGGTTTCCGTTGATTACTAAATTTAGTCGGGATTGGTTTCAAAAGTTCTAAGTGCGTTTCCAAAATGATAATCACAATAATATTCTAAAGTCCCTCTCGAGATGCGTTAAAACGTAGATTAAACAACTTACAACAACGTCTCCGTTTACTATAAGTTATCTAACTCCAAAATGTTCAAAAGATTTAGATATCATCATAGTTCATCACCGATTTCTCAATCCCGTAATTTACTAGGTCAAATACTCGAAACCTATTAATGCCCTCTTCTCTCGAATTATGAGCAATTAAGTTTAACATGTAAAAATATTGATCAAGTGTCTAAACATGAATCAAACCAAGTATTTGATAAAGAAATCACACTAGGTAAATATAATTATCAATCCCTCAAAATCATAGTAAATCAACGTACTCCCATGCCCGGAATCTAAAGAGTTTAGCCGGACATGGAATTGAAAGAAAGATAGATAATCATCATGTTCATGCTAATAAAAACAACAAAATGAAGAAAAGATAGGAAGAAGATAAAACTCGTGGTGTGTCTTGGTCGATCCCGGTTGAAACCTTCACTTGTTCTTGAAGTGTTCTTCAAGAATTTCTTCAAAACTTCTTCTTTTTGGAATGAAACTCCTTTGATTCTTTGTTATTCTCTCTCTCTAAACTCCCATATCTCAAAGATATCCCCTCTCTTACCCCATCAATCCCTTTTATAAAGATAAAGCATCCACCTTTTCCACCAAAATCTCTCAAAAATGTCAAAAGGAGATATTTCCATAGAAAAGTGACACGGCCGTGTCAAATGACACGGCCCGTGTCATAGTATGCTCAAAAGCTCAAAAGTCGGCCGGACAGGGGACTCGACCGTGTCAAATGACACGGCCGAGCAAATGACACGACCGTGTCAAATGACACGGCCCGTGTCATACTTGACGAAATAAGCACAAACGGCTGGGAGATAGACCCGACCGTGTCAATATGGCACGGCCGGGATAATGACACGGCCCGTGTCGATTGACACGGCCGGGCTTGTGTCGGCTCGTTTTGTCACCGTTTTGACTCCGATCTCTCGTTTCCGCATTGCTTGATATGTATTGGGGTTGGAGACTTCGTTCTTGCTTGATTTATGTCCATGAAGTACCTATAAAATCAATAAAACGTACCCAAGCGTGATCGAGTCCAATAAACATAATACTAGTATAAACGACACGCTTCTACACATTTTAGGATCTTAAAACCCGGAAAATTGATGTAAATATATGTGTAAAAATGAGTGTTATCAAAATCCCCAAACTTGAACGTTGATCGTCCCGAGCAATGCACTTTAAAATAACCACTCTTAAGGGAACTCGTCCCTCAACATACCTCAAAGGATCATTTTGAAAATTTATCAATACGCCTCAAGAAATAAATAAGTCGAGTTCTATAAAGTATTCAAATCTCGGGGGTGCTTCCTTAACATCATAGCTAATACTTGAATAATACGAACCTCGCCGGTCAAGTGTATTCCCTCACTCTCAAAGTGTATAAAGGGATAAGTAACGCTCAAAACTCATTCAATGAAATAAGAATCCCCATAGGCTTGCCAATCGTCTACATCTCTACCACTAGTTGTGCATGCAAATTTGGTGAATCAAAAAGGACTTTAATGGTTGTATTGTAGGCTTTTTGGTCGGGGTAGGATACATATGGCTTAAAGTGACTTGACTTGAGCAAATTAGAACATTATCTCCTCAATCACTTCGCTCAATTAGAAGCTCCATAATCCTTTAGGATTTTGTTTCTTCCAACCCCTTGATTTGAATATCATGGCACTAAGTAGTTTTGAAAGTGAAAATCACAACCTTATTCCTCTTTATTGCTTCATACATCTCGTTTCTTTTGTGTCCACCATTATTTTTATTTTTTTTTTTTTTTTTTTTTTATCCATTACTTTTTTTTTTTTTTTTGTGTGGTGGACAACATCATCATTAAATCGCACCAATCTTCTTTCAAATTTATTTTGATAAATCATTGCATTTCGAACCAACAATCTTCCCCGTCGCCTCCACATATCTTTTCATTCTTTTGCCAATTTGTTCTAAGTAGCTCAAGTATAGGGACAAAAGTTTATAATGGAACGGAAAGCTCATAATGTGGTTAACAAGAAATAGGCTTTAAGCTCAATCGGGCTAACTAGGGAAATAAAATTTTCGGGTTGGCCACAAGGTTTGAAAGGTTGTCAAATAAAAATTGCCTTAAATCATTTTCACTAATTTGCAAGCACTCTTGTAGTTTCGAATAAGATACCAGGGCAAGTTCTAGAGTCTTAAAACATGAATGGAACACTCGACAATGAAACTTGCATATTTAATGATGTACGAAGGCTCAAAAGCTCACAAGTTAGATTTGTTCATATTTCCAAGAGATTAGGCTATTTATTCAATTTCACACCCTTTTGATTATTGTACAATTTTTCCTCTTCAAATTATCCTCGATTTGTATATCAAAATAACAGAATAAATCCCGAGGCATCCAAGACAAGAGTTCATTCTTTCGAGTTTCATCAAAGTTCATCATCATCAAAACACACCAAGTTCGAAATAAAACACACCAAAATGAAACACACCAAAGTAAACAATTCAAACCAAAACATAAAATAAAATCCAAACACACCAAAAATATTCAAGCCAAAACAAAATCCAAACACACAAAAAAATTCAAGCCAAAACAAAATCCAAACACACCAAAAAATTCAAGCCAAAACAAAAGTATTTCTTGACCCAATCTCTCCCCCCAAACTTGAATTAAAGATTATGCACACAAAAGGGGGTATAGTATTTAAACAACGAAAAACCTTGGGTCAAGATATACTTACAACCGGTCCTAATGACTTGGCGGAGGATAATGCCCTTGTTGGACATGCCAATCTTCCATTCGTTGTAAAATTGCTTGCATCCCTAGTGTTTCACGGGTCTCCTCTCGGAAAGCCTCGAATTCTTCACGAGATACGGCACTTCTTGATTCTCGCTTGTCTTGACGACTCGGGCCGATCTCTCCTTCTTTCTTCTTCCTCCCCCGATTCTCTTTCTTCTTCCGGTCCTCTTTCATAATCGAATTCCTCCTCCATACTCTCCACTCTCTCTTCTTCTCTCATTCTCTCGTTATCATCATAAAACTCCGTACTCCTAGGACGCACATTACGAGCAACATATCTTTAACACTGGGAAAATAATCCTGCTGCCTCCCGGGCCAATTTGTGCGCTTCCGTGGACATTTGTAAATTTCCTATGTCCCGAATACTAGAAATAGTTGTCAGAGTTGTATTCGGGAGTAGGAAGTGATCACCGTCATTCTGGAGAAAAATAACTCGGGAGTCGTAGTCCAAGATATTCATCAACTTCATGACTTGGATTGATAGAAGCATATTTCCCGGGAGGGGAGTTCGGTTTTGTAGAGGTACGTCAAGATGAAGTGCGATAGGGGTAATTAAACCCCCTATCCAAATTTCCCTCTTGGTTTAGTAGCAACGTCCTCGAAATGGTCCATAATAATAGCTCCGGTTATGGATTTGTTCCGTCGAGTATATGAGCTAGGACATAAAGTTCTCGCTGAGTTATCGGCCCCGTTTCTTTCCGCCCAAAGATAGTGCTTGCGATGACTTTGTGTAAATAGCGGAGAATAGGATTACGAAGAGATGATCCTTTCGCCGATTTGGGAATGTAGGGACGTGCACCGCTCCCGGTACTCAATCATTGTCCTCCAGTAAGTCTCACACTCAAACCGATTGATTCGGTATTCTCCGTGTCTTCGAGCGTCATATATAGTATCCAATTCGCCCGGACCCAATTTTTCATTTTTGTTGTTGAGCCGAAATTCCAAGGCGGTCGGCTCATGCGTAATCGGGTCTCTCTTAACGGAGAGTGTGCTAAGAAATTCCAGTGTGAGACATCGGTAAGTGGGCCAATGTTGAGTCATTAGCGTCGTCCAGCTGATACGTCCGAGTAGCCGCATAACATCTTCTTTTATCCCCATCGCAGTCATACACTCATCATCCGGCCATCGCGTGGGGAGCATTTTTTTCTGTCCCAATGTCTCCCATCGTGCTAAGCGACTTGGCGGAAGCTCAATCCCATACGTCTCGGGCGTCTCGACAGCCCCTTGAGTAGGTATTCTCTCTGGTTGTTCGATTTCTGTTGCGGGCCTTCCTCTTCCTCGTTGAGTTGCGCCTCGTCCTTGGGCATTTCCTCGTCCTCGTTGAGCATTTCCTCGTCCTCTGGCCATTTCCTACAAGAGAATTATCAATTATCACTTATTCACACAAGCTCCGAATCATTTTTTTTTCGATAATACACGTACCCCCATAATATGTGTTTTCTTCAAAATATCCCAACCACAAATTTCAACCCCAAATGTAAGTAAATTCCCAAACATGTAATGACCTCAATCATATATATCCATCATGTATGATAATCCCCAACAAAATTTTCAACTCCATAAATTTCTCAAAATCTCAAAAAATATAATCCATTCAAGAACCCTAAGTTGCTCAATAAATCATGTTTCACACAATTTGAATGTAAAGAATAATTAAACCTTCCAAAATCGTGAATCATACCTTGAAGTTGGAGTGAAAATTGAAAAAAAACTCAGAAAAATCGCGACCCAACCCGGATGTATTCGTCCGATTCTCACCCTTGAAGCTTTAGGATTGTGGGATAATGAAGAGCACTTTGTTTTTTTGTTTTTTTTTTGTGAGATTTGACACTATTTTTGCCTGATTTTGCCGGATTTGATGATAATCGGGACTAGGGTTTATGGATTGGGGAGGAGGAAAGTTTTGGGGAAGAAGATGAAGTGAATCGGCCGTACAGCACCTTTTATACCCCCCGATCGACACGGCCCGTGTCAAATGACACGGCCCGTGTCATACCTGCTTCGTTTGTGAGCTTTTGCCGCTGTCCAACTGACCCGGCCGTGTCAAATGACACGGCCCGTGCCATACTACGCCAGAAAGTGAAAATTGTCCTGAGTGCTTGACCCGACCGTGTCATATGACACGGCCCGTGCCGCATTCACGCCGTAAAGTGAAAATTGATGGTTGCATGACCCGACCGTGTCATTTGACACGGCCCGTGCCATGCTGTCCTGGAAAACGCAGTTTTGTTTTCGGTGTATTTTTCCTGCGATTTGAACACCAAAATTTGAACCGGTTAGTTATACAATAAGAAAAAAAAAAAATACAACAAAATTCGAAAAAAAACATGCAAATAAAATTTTATTGGGTTGCCTCCCAACTAGCGCTAAGTTTAACGTCTTCAGCCGGACGTGAAAGTCTTTTATGGCTCGATTAAAGTTATTGCGGATACGGCTTCCTTTTGATAGGGATGGTAGTAATGTTTGACTCGTTGACCGTTAACTTTAAATAGCTCTCCGTCTCTGCTCATGAGCTCGACTATTCCAGGTGGAAGTACTTTCTTAATCACGAATGGACCCGACCATCTTGATTTCAATTTTCCGGGGAACAATTTCAGTCTTGAATTATAAAGAAGTACTTGTTGTCCCGGCATAAATTCACGTTTAATGATCATCTTATCATGCCATCTTTTAGACCTTTCTTTGTAAATTCGAGAATTTTCGTAGCATTCATCCCGGAATTCTTCCAATTCATTTAACTCTAGCAATCTTTTCTTTCCGGTGGCCTCAAAATCTAAGTTTATTCTTTTCACCGCCCACATCGCTCTATGCTCCAATTCCAAAGGTAGGTGACATGATTTCCCAAAAATGAGTTGATAGGGCGATGTTCCCAAAGGAGTTTTATAGGCCGTACGATAAGCCCAAAGTGCATCATCGAGCTTGGATGACCAATCTTTCCGAGATGTATTCACCGTCTTTTCCAAGATTAACTTGATCTCTTTGTTGGCCGCTTCGGCTTGTCCATTTGCTTGTGGATGATAGGCCAATGATTTTTTTGATCGGACCCCATATTTCTGAAGAAGTTTATCCATGATTTTGTTGACAAAATGCGATCCCGATCCACTGATTAATGCTCTTGGAGTTCCGAATCGGCAAAAGATGTTCTTCTTTAAAAATTTCATTACTACTTGAGCATCATTTGTTGGAGAACAAATTGCCTCGACCCATCGAGATACGTACTCGACCGCTAGGAGAATGTACTTATTTCCGAATGATGATGAGAATGGACCCATGAAGTCGATACCCCAAACGTCAAATAGTTCAACCTCAATTACGTTGGTTAGGGGCATCTCATGACGTCTTGAAATATTTCCTACTCGTTGGCATCTATCGCATTGTTGAATAAAGAGATAGCAATCTTTGTATAGCGTCGGCCAATAAAATCCGCTTTGCAACACTTTTGCAGCTGTCCGTGTTGCTCCGAAATGTCCTCCGGTTGGGGATGAATGACATTGTTGAAGAATTTCATCCCATTCCTCTTGTGGTACACATCTCCTCACGATCATGTCGGCACATCTCTTAAAAAGTAATGGATCATCCCACATATAGAACTTAATATCATGTAGGAATTTCTTCTTTTGGTAATGAGATAAATCCGGGTAGCACACTGCGACCAAAAAATTAACAATGTCAAGAAACCACGGAAATTTAGCTTCTACCATAAAGAGCCGCTCGTCCGAAATTCTTCTTTAATCCCTTCGATCTCCGGTTCCTCCTCCTTTTTGTACTCGAGGCGAGATAGGTGGTCGGCTACCACGTTTTCACATCCTTTTCTGTCTCGGACTTCCACGTCAAATTCTTGTAAAAGAAGAATCCATCAAATTAGGCGAGGTTTAGAGTCTTTCTTCTCAAACAAGTATTTAATAGCGTGATCCGTGTGTACTATCGTCTTTGTCCCAATTAAGTATGATCGAACTTATCAAAAGCAAACACTACGGCAAGCATTTCCTTCTCCGTTGTTGTGTAATTTTGTTGGGCTCCGTCAATGTTTTGCTTGCATAATAAATAGCCCGAAAGAGTTTTTCACGACGTTGTCCCAACACAAAGACCGACCGCATAATCACTTGCATCACACATGATCTCAAAAGGTTGAGACCAATCCGGTACCACGAGGATAGGAGCACTCACTAATGCCTTCTTTAGAGTCTCAAAGGCCTGCAAACATTCGTTAGAGAGAATGAAAGAGGTGTCTTTTTCTAGCAATTTACTCAAAGGTTTAGTGGTTTTGAAAAGTCTTTTATGAATCTCCTATAAAAACCCGCGTGTCCAAGGAAGCTCCTAATTGCTTTTTCATTCTTTGGTGGGGGAAGTTTCTCAATGGCGACAATTTTCGCTCTATCAACCTCCAAACCGGCGGCGGACACTCGATGGCCTAGGACAATTCCTTCTTGTACCATAAAGTGGCATTTCTCCCAATTCAACACGAGATTAGTGTCTTCACATCGCCGCAAAACTAAAGTAAGATTATGCAAGCAATGATCAAATGAATTTCCAAACACCGAAAAATCATCCATGAAAACTTCCATTATATTTTCGATCAAACCGTGAAATATAGCCATCATACAACGTTGAAATGTGGCTGGAGCATTACATAAACCAAACAAAGATTCGACGATAAGCATAAATTCCATAAGGACATGTAAAGGCCGTTTTCTTGATCTTAGGTGTTATATAGATTTGATTATATCCTGAATATCCATCAAGAAAACAGAAAAATTCATGCCCCGCCAATCTATCAAGCATTTGATCAATGAAGGGAAGAGGAAAATGGTCTTTGCGAGTAGCCGCATTTAAAGCCCTATAGTCTATACATACTCGCCATCCTGTAACTACTCTCATAGCAATTAATTCATCTTTTCGTCTTTGGTTACGGTCATCCCTCCCTTTTTGACACCACTTGAGTAGGACTTACCCACTCACTATCGGAAATTGGATATATCATCCCGGCATCTAAAAGTTTTAATACTTCCTTTTTCACCACTTCTTTCATTATGGGATTAAGTCTCCGTTGATTTTGCACTTTAGGTTTAAAATTTTCTTCTAGCAAAATCCTATGCATGCATATGGAGGGACTAATCCCTTCAAATCTGAGATAGACCACCCTATAGCCGACTTATGTGCCCTCAATACACGAAGCAATTTATCTAGTTGAGTGGATGAAAGTGAAGAGGATACAATTACCGGATTGGATTTGTTATCATCCGTAAATGCATACTTGAGGTGTTCCGGGAGGGTTTTAAGGTCCAAGCTTGGTTGAGATGAATCCGATTGAGATGAAACGGACCCCAAATTTTTGTCCATGTCATTGGACACGTTTGATTCGTCCGTCACTTGATTTCGCAACTACTTCATGCTTCCTTTCGTCTAAATCATCGAACGTATTGCTTTGCGTTTTCCGTAGAGAATTCAATTGAAACGTAATCAAACAAGTCGAATCGTCAAACTCCAAAGTTGAATCACTAGAAAAACATGAATTCGTAAGAGCGAACTCTAACGGATCCGACGATAATGAGTGTAGGATTTTTTTCTTTCCATACGAGCTTATATGGTCAATAACATTGCAGTATTCCGTATTATCATGAAATTTCATAGCTTTGAAAATAGAAAATAGAACATGCTCGCCGTTAACACGTAGTGTTAATTCTCCCCTTTCAACATCAATAAGAGCCTTTCCGTTGCTAGAAATGGACGCCCAAGGATAAGTGGTAAATCTCCGTCTTCTTCCATATCAAGGATAACAAAATCCTTGGAAAAATAAACTTGTCGACTTTTACAAGCACATCTTCAACAATCCCTTGGGATGTGTTATGGATCGATCCGCTAATTGGAGCATAACCGTTGTGGTTTTCATTTCTCCGCCACCTAATTTCTGAAAATAGATAACGGCATGAGGTTAATCAAGCACCTAAATCACACAAAGCTTTATCGAATGAGACGTTTCCAATAGTGCATGGGACGGTAAAGCTTCCGGATCCTTAAGCTTTTGAGGCAATTTGCGTTGGATAATAGCGCTACATTCTTCGGTTAGTTTAACCGTCTCATGATCTTCCATCTTTCTTTTTCTTGACATCACATCCTTCAAGAACTTTGCGTAGTTAGGCATTTGTTCCAAAGCTTCGCAAAGGAATATTGATATTAATTTTCTTGAAGATGTCTAAAAATTTTGCGAATTGTGCATCTAACTTTTTCTTTTGAAACGTTGAGGGAAAGGTAGAGGAACGTTAGGAGTAGAGTTAGGAGATATTTTAAGCTTCTCACTTAGTTGTATCATGCTTCCCTTCTTCCTTTTCAATTTCGAATTGATCCTCCTTGACTTCCTCACTTGGCATCTTTGGCCCTTCATAATTTGTTCCACTTCTTAAGGTGATCGCTTCACGACTCTTTGGGATTCACTTCGGTATTGCTTGGAAATTGTCCCCGTTGATGTTGACTCCCAACCACTTTAGCTAATTGTCCAATTGAGTTTCGAGATTTTTCATTTGAGCTCCCATGGTGGTAGCTAGTTGAGTGACATGGCCTTCGATTTTGTCTAATTTCTCCTCGTCTCGACTAAATCGACTTTTCGTCTCCATCATGAAGGTAGCTAGAATATTCTCGAGATTCGACGTCGGTTTTGATTCTTCGATTATCTCCCATTCGATACCTTGAATCCGGGTGGTTGCAAAGCATTCTTTGGATTGGCATAGCTAAAATTTTCATGATTTCGATTTGAGGGATGGTAGAAGCCCGGTGGTGGATTATTTCGTAATTGTTGTAACTCCGATTATTAATGTAGTGTGCTTCTTCCAATGGATCGGATGGTAGTGAACTTGAACTTCCTTGAGAAACTCCTTGAATCACCTCCTTTTGTTAGAGCCCCCAATTGAGTTGTTAGCATCGTCATTTGTGCGGTTAATGCCTTTATGGGATCCGAATCGGATATCTCACCCTTCTAATATTTGATCTTTCCGTTGGCCATTGATAGCTATTCATAGCCATTTCTTCGATCAATCCATACGCTTCTTCAGCACTTCTTGCTAGCAATGCCCCTCCGCGAAGCATCAATAAAATTCCTTGTTTCCCCATAAGACCATTGTAGAAGAAACACATTTGTTGGTCTTCGGGAAACCATGTCGAGGGCATCGCCTTAGTAGATCTTTGAAACGCTCCCAAGCTTCATATAATGGTTCGAATCCAATTGATGAAATTGAGTAATCTCACCCTTTAGCTTCATCGTCTTGTTTGGTGGGAAAAATTTGAACAAAAATTTTTCGCTCAATTCTTCCCATGTCTTTATACTTCCGGAGCTAAAGTTCCAAGCCAATTTCTTGCTTTCTCCTCAAATAGAATGGAAACAATCGTAAGCGTATAGCATCATCCGAGACTCCGTTCATTTTGATAGTATCACATATTTGCATGAAATGAGTGAGATGCGCATGTGGATCTTCGACAGCAAATCCTCCAAATTGATTTTGTTGAACCATTGAAATTAAGGCCGGCTTCAACTCAAAATTATTAGCGTTGATGGGGACATGAGTGATTCCTCCAAAGTTTCGGTCGAGTTTCGGTCGGAATCCATCCCGGATTGATTGCACCCTAGTTGGTGGAATTTCCATCCTTCTGCCCTCGTTGTCTTGGATTATTGCATTCTCGTTTGCGTTGCCCCTTTCTACGTTGTCTCCTGCTCTCTCCATATCTTCAAAAAGATCCCTTCTTAGTTTCCTTGAGGTAGAACTTGTTCTTCTGGCAAATGCTTCTACTTCCGGGATGAAAGTTTCTAACGGTACTCGAGATGAACGAGTGTTCATGCACTCCCTGAGTAGAAATTGTATGAGTTAAGTAACAAATAAGAAAATGTCTAAAGTAAGACTAAAAACACTAATCGTAATATCAACACAAAAATTATTTTAGTCCCCGGCAACGGCGCCAAAAACTTGTTCGCTGTATTTTTAACCAATCCGCAAGTGTACGGAAAATATGTAGAAAGCGGCGAGCAAGGTCGTATTCCACGAGACTAAATATTTTTATTGTGTTGAGTATTAGATTGTAGTGTTCTCGACTTATCTAGACAATCGAAAGGTAAAATTGACGATTAATGAAATAGCATACAAAAATCACAATAAATTAAAACGATTGAAAATATCCGAATGGAAGCGAGTTACAAGAGTTTAGAACGTTAGATTCCAAGGCTAGGTTTCCGTTGATTACTAAATTTAGTCGGGATTGGTTTCAAAAGTTCTAAGTGCGTTTCCAAAATGATAATCACAATAATATTCTAAAGTCCCTCTCGAGATGCGTTAAAACGTAGATTAAACAACTTACAACAACGTCTCCGTTTACTATAAGTTATCTAACTCCAAAATGTTCAAAAGATTTAGATATCATCATAGTTCATCACCGATTTCTCAATCCCGTAATTTACTACGTCAAATACTCGAAACCTATTAATGCCCTCTTCTCTCGAATTATGAGCAATTAAGTTTAACATGTAAAAACATTGATCAAGTGTCTAAACATGAATCAAACCAAGTATTTGATAAAGAAATCACACTAGGTAAATATAATTATCAATCCCTCAAAATCATAGTAAATCAACGTACTCCCATGCCCTAATCTAAAGATTTTAGCCGGACATGGAATTGAAAGAAAGATAGATAATCATCATGTTCATGCTAATAAAAACAACAAAATGAAGAAAAGATAGGAAGAAGATAAAACTCGTGGTGTGTCTTGGTCGATCCCGGTTGAAACCTTCACTTGTTCTTGAAGTGTTCTTCAAGAATTTCTTCAAAACTTCTTCTTTTTGGAATGAAACTCCTTTGATTCTTTGTTATTCTCTCTCTCTAAACTCCCATATCTCAAAGATATCCCCTCTCTTACCCCATCAATCCCTTTTATAAAGATAAAGCATCCACCTTTTCCACCAAAATCTCTCAAAAATGTCAAAAGGAGATATTTCCATCAAAAGTGACACGGCCGTGTCAAATGACACGGCCGTGTCATAGTATGCTCAAAAGCTCAAAAGTCGGCCGACAGGACTCGACCGTGTCAAATGACACGGCCGAGCAAATGACACGACCGTGTCAAATGACACGGCCCGTGTCATACTTGACGAAATAAGCACAAACGGCACGGGAGATAGACCCGACCGTGTCAATATGGCACGGGATAATGACACGGCCGTGTCGATTGACACGGCCGGGCTTGTGTCGGCTCGTTTTGTCACCGTTTTGACTCCGATCTCTCGTTTCCGCATTGCTTGATATGTATTGGGGTTGGAGACTTCGTTCTTGCTTGATTTATGTCCATGAAGTACCTATAAAATCAATAAAACGTACCCAAGCGTGATCGAGTCCAATAAACATAATACGAGTATAAACGACACAGTTCTACACATTTTAGGATCTTAAAACCCAGAAAATTGATGTAAATATATGTGTAAAAATGAGTGTTATCATTGTGCTTGAAATAATACCATAGAATGGTATTTATAGGCTCCATCATCAAACTAGCCGTTAGCTGCCAGAACCATCATTACGTACGTTATCTCCTCCACATTACGTACGTAAGCTTGATTACGTACGTTAACCTTGACAGGTTACGTACGTAAGCCTCTTCACAAATCAATCCAGGGAGTTTCGTCATTTTGGTTACGTACGTTAACATACCATCTATTACGTACGTTAAGGCTTATGTCATTGCTGACGTCATATATCCGTTGCATGTTACGTACTTTACACACTTAGGTTTACGTACGTTATCCTTGCAATGTTACGTACGGTAAGCAGGCTTCGTTACGTACGTTAAGCTTGCACAGAATACCATTTTGAGTCTTCGTTTTCTTCGATTCTTGGTTTCGCCTCTTCGTTGTTTTGTTTTGCTTATCAACTTTAATCATCAAAACACTTTTAATTTATGTATGGAACAAATTGTTCCAACAATCTCCCCCCTTCTCATGATTACTAAACAACCCTTCGTCAATGGGATTTACCTGCAAAAATATAAATATATGTATATGTGTACAGATCAAAGTTTTCGACTTTGTCCGTTTCGTTAGTTTCTTCTCCCATTTCTTTTTCGACTCCTTCTTTTCTTTTCTCCTTTTATTTCCTCATTTTCAAAATTTTATCGTCTTTTCGACGTCTCCTCATTTTTCTTTTTCTGTCATTTTCGACTTCTCCTATTCATTTTTCGACTTCTCCTTCGTTTCTCGTTCCCGAGAGAAAATTTTGTTAGTTAAATTTTTAAGCTCGGTTTGAATTTTAGCAAGATCATCCTTCAAAATATTTTCATTTTTGATGCAATTCGAATGATCGATTTCGATAAATTTTCCCTTCTCGATAATTTTGGAATTTTCAATTTCCAAAGATTTAATTTTAGATTTCAGGGATTTTATCTCGGATAAAGCATTTTGAAAATTGGTATGAAGTAATTCGAATGCTTCAAATAATTCGTCGTTAGAATTACTTACTTGACTTTCGACGTCGCTATTGTCGTACGAACTCCGGGCCATGAGAGCGAGATTATTTTGATTGATAAATTCGTCGTCTTCGTCTTCATCGCTCCAAGTAGCCACGAGAACCTCCTTCTTGGGTTTGGTTCAGCAATGCTTAGCGAATTAGCCTAGTTTTCCACATAGTCGACAAGAGTTGTCGAACTTCTTAGATTCGCTCGAGATGTCCATCTTCCTCCGGTTTAATAAGGTTTGGAACTTATTAATGTTTTTGGCATAATATGCCATTTCTTCGTCGCTTTCCTCCACCGGGATTTCTTCTTTCTTTCTCGACATTTTATCCTTCATGGACAACGATCGTTCCTTTGGTTTTGGCTTGACACTACGTGATTTTAATACAATCTCATAATTTATTAGCGAACCAACGTGGGCACTAAAATCGAGCGTATTGAGATCTTTAGATTCCATAATTGCGTTCATGGTGCTGTCCCATTCGCTAGGTAGTGATCTTAAAATTTTCTTGACTTTTTCACTACTAGATAATGGTTTACCAAACGAATCAAGTCCATTTATGATGACCGAGAATCGGTCGAGCATATTGGTGATGGACTCATCACCTTTCATCATGAATAACTCGTAGTCATGGAGAAGCATATTGATTTTCGTTTACTTGACTTGAGTCGTTCCTTCGTGTGTGATTTCTAGCATTTTCCATATTTCTTTCGCACTCTCACACGATGAGATTCGATTGACCTCTTCCGGATTTAAGGCACAAAATAAGAGTTGAGTAGCCTTACAATTTAAATGGTCATTTTCCAATCGGCATCGTCGTATTCTTCGAAAGATTTGAGTATGCCGTTGGATTTGAGAGGAATTTTCGGGCCAAGGCAAATAATCTTCCAAATCTCTATATCGTAGGCACGAATAAAGATCGACATCTTTTTCTTCTATGTCAAATAATTTGAGCCATCAAAGAATGGTGGTCGGTTGAGAGCAAGGCCTTCGACAGGCGCAAATTGAAACGCCATTGGATCTTTTTCTCCTTGGATGTTAAGCCGTGTATTGGAGTACCGCTCTGATACCAATTGTTGGGTACAAGATCGGATATTGCACTGTGTTGCGGAAGCATATAAAAAATACAGAAATTAAATGACGCACGGATTTATAGAGGTTCGGCTATAAACGAGCCTACGTCCTCTCTCAGTATCTTTTTCTATAGGTTCAAGATAAAAATCTCTGCACCTCTCTTCTATCGGTCGAGGGATAACCGTTTTCAATCACGTCTTTTATTGGTCTGTGATAAACCACTCGTACTTGTCTTTGCATAGGTCCAAGTTAAACCGTTTTCCTTTTCGTAGGACAAGGAATCAACCTATCTAGCTTTCTATGGGTACTAGATAAACCTCACTTAGATCGCGATTGCGATTCTAATAATGCCGGATCCTTGATCCTAATAACATTGAATCCAATTGTATCTTTTCTTTTACCTCTCGTGTATGATTTTGTGTATAACACTCAATCACTCAATGTAAGCTCAATATTACAACAATAATATAAATATGAATATCAGATGATTATCTCGTATGCTTGAAGTTGTTGTGCTTGAAACAATATCATAGAATGGTATTTATAGGCTCCATCATCAAACTAGCCGTTAGCTGCCAGGACCATCATTACGTACGCTATCTCCTCCACATTACGTACGTAAGCTTGATTACGTACGTTAACCTTGACAGGTTACGTACGTAAGCCTCTTCACAAATCAGTCCAGGGAGTTTCGTCATTTTGGTTACGTACGTTAACATACCATCTATTACGTATGTTAAGGCTTATGTCATTGCTGACGTCATATATCCGTTGCATGCTTTTCTGACTTTGACTCCTCCAACGTTCACTTGGTTTGAACATATGTTGCGTACATTATACACTTAGGTTTACGTACGTTATCCTTGCAATGTTACGTACGGTAAGCAGACTTCGTTACGTACGTTAAGCTTGCACAGAACACCATTTTGAGTCTTCATTTTCTTCGATTCTTGGCTTCGCCTCTTCGTTGTTTTGTTTTGCTTATCAACTTTAATCATCAAAACACTTTTAATTTATGTATGGAACAAAATGTTCCAACATTTGTTACATTTCATATGTAGCATCTTATGGTTATATCATGTGGCATTGTTTTTCGGATCTCAGTATTGCCGATGCTTATGTTCTCCCGTATAGCATCTTCCTAATTCTCTCATGTGGTCTTTTCTTATGATTCTACCACGTATCTCCCGAGTAGAATCTTCTTATTGTTCTTTCATGCAGCATCTCTTACGGTTCTCCCTTGTAGCATTTTTTTACTGTCTCATGTACCATCTTCTTATTGTCCATCCCACGTGCATCGATTAGTCTCTTGAGAATTAGGACGACCGTCTTGCTTGTATATATCCTCAAAAACACCTGCAAAAGGGCAATAAAATATCGTCCAAATAAATAATGAATTAAAACATAACATTACTATCATAACACATCTTATGTAATTATACTCAATAAAAAAATCAACAAAATATATGTAAACACATCCCCTGATCTGGTCTCAATCAACTCATCCTGCTAAACAAAAGACTTCAATTTCTGCTTTGAATGTGGGGTAGATTGACAAGCCTTTTATCCTTCCCATGTTTGAATTAAAGAGGGGGTGGCTTTTTTGTGGGAGGCAAAAGAAGCTATATACTATGTTTCATTGGATGCTCCATCATCCTACGTGCTGTTTAGTAGGGATCAGCTTTTCAAGTGGTGTGAACTGTGTGTTAAAGTTTGGGATTCTTAGGTTAAGCCTTCAACATGTTTCTTCAGGCGTAGCGAGATTTAAGGTTTGCAATGTCGATTTTTTAATTCGGATGGCATGAAACCAGAACAACATGGACCGTTGGGCTTGTATACGTAGAGAGTCTGCTCTGATAGTATTGGCAATAAAAGGAGTAGCCGATGATCTACAGATATTGAAGGCAAGACTTGTAGTTACCAGCACCGGCCCAAGCCCAAAACTGATAAAGCTAAGGCTTTAGCCACAAAAAAAAAATATCCAATTTTTTATACATAGGAAAAAAGGCCTTTTTTAGAGAATAAACGAAAATTATTAGAAAATAAAAGGCCTCATTTTTTAAGTTTGCTTTAGGCCACGGGAAGCGTTGGACCGGCACTGGTAATTACTTGATATGAAATTAATGCTTTAAAGCGGTGAGCCCCATATTGTACAATGGTCTTTTTTTTTTAATTGAGTGGCTTTTACATTTAGTGTATATTTAATATAATACATTTCGACAAACAATCTTTAAAAGATTTGGATTTTTTTTACAGGTGTGAAATTAAATCACTCACAACAAGGCAACTGATTAGTCACTGACTCGACTCAGTGATTTATGCTCATGTTGACACGGTCACGTAGATGTCTATGGATTCAAATTTGGTTCTATTAAGTACAACAATTTCGATTGTTCGATAAATGGTGATGAAATTTTGTGAATCGAGTAAGCAGGAGAATATAGGATAAAATGTGGGGATCAATTTTAAATTTGGAGAATTTTAGTGCACTGTGTGTGTGGACGAGTGATGAATTGAGAGAAGAAAAAATGATGAATAAGAAGTGGACCTGAGCAGTTAATTTTTTTTATGTCTTTCACTTCAATTTCACCAAATGCATTTTAAATCTATCTATACAAGTTGCAATGTCGGTTAATTAAATCAACCGACTTACTTTTTTGACTTTGTAGCTAGTTAATTAAATCTTCTAGATCTCTCTATTTTTCTCAAAATCACACGTACACTTAGCTTCTAGGATATTCTATTACATTCTAGTTATTTTAATTATTTTGCAAAATATCTAACTTAATTTATTTTAGATAAATCAAGTTTATTTTCAACGCTCCCCCTTAAACTTGATTTGTCATTCCGAGTAAAACTCTAAACTTAGCGAAATCCTTAAACTTGAGAGGTTAATGTCGACAATTTGCTCTTATGATTTCATGTACTCCACTTGGACTTTCTTATTTGCAACGCATTCTCTGGTGTAATGGAAATGTGTGTCCATATATTTGCTTCGATTATGAAATACTATATTCTTTGCTAGCGCGATTGCCGACTTATTATCCACGCAGATTGTGGTTGGCTTCTTTTATGGCCATCCAAGCTCTTCCAGTAAACTTCTCAGCCAAACTGCATGACAAACACTAGATGTGGCAGCCACATATTCTGCTTCACACGTTGAGAACGTGACTATTGGTTGCTTCTTCGACATCTAAGTGAATGCAATATCTCCTATAAAGAATATACCCAGTTATACTTTTTCGATTATCATTATCTCCAGCCCAATCACTATCACTGTACCCGACAAGCTTATATTGATTAGTACTTAAAAAGAACAAATCATAGTTGATGGTACCTTTGAGCTAGCGAAGAATTCTTTTTGCCGCCTTCAAATGTGTGGTGGTTGGATTCTCCATATAGCGACTCATGAGCCCAGTTGCTGGCCTTGTGCAAGTTAAATACCGCAAACTCCTATTCTCCCGTATCATTCTTGGATAACTTGATCCCGCATTCTACCAGTGTGTTGATTGCTTTGCAATTCTTCATCTTAAATTTCTTAAGAATTTCCTAGCATAGCCTTCTTGCGTGATAATGATTCCATCTTTAATTTGCTTGACTTCCACACCAAGGTAGTATGCCATCAACCCAATATCAGTCATCTCGAACTCTTTATTCATAGCCTTCTTGAACTCCTCGAACATCTTTGGGTTATTTCATGTAAAGATCAAATCATTTACATACAAGCACACAATTAATATATCACCTTCTTTGATTTTGACATATAGTGCATGCTCGTGTGGGCATTTGAAAAAACCATTCTCCTCGAGATACATATCGATTCGCTATTGCTTGTTTTAATCCGTATAGGGCCTTCTTCAATTTCAAGACTTTATTTTCTTGCCCTTTCACCTCATAGACTTTGGTTGCTTGATATAGACCTTTTTTTTGAGAACTCCATTCAGGAACGCTGATTTAACATCCTTCTGGTGGATTTTCCATCTATTCTGGGCTGCAAGAGAATTATTGGTTGAATAGTTTCTAAACGAGCGACTAGAGCAAATACCTCATCATAATCGATTACATTTAGCTACATCATTTAGCGACAACACTTTAAATCTCTCCATTTATCCCCTTGAACTCTTCTTTGCTTTATACACCTACTTGACTCCAATAGCATTGTGATCTTTTGGAAATGTCATGAGCTCCCATGTGTCATTTTTCTCTATGGCCTTTATCTCTTCATCCATTGCATCTCGCAACTTTTTACTCTGCATAGGTTCTTCAAAACTTACAGGTTCACAATCAGCAAATAGACAAAATAGGGTAGGATCTTGTAACCTTTTAGTCTCATTGTAAACCTCATGTAAGCTTCTTGTGCTTGGTGTGGCTCTTTAATTTAAGAAAGAATGTGGCAAGTCTTCAACATCTTGCGGTGGTGTTGGTGAAGTGGGTGGTATCACTGGTTCTTGTTGGACATCTTCTTCTTGCTCAATTGCTTCTTCGTCTTCGAATTATGGAATAAAATTATAGTCGTTGTCACAACCGAAATCTTATACTCCTCCTTCATAGAACTCCACATCTCGACTTATCACTATTTTCTTGATATTGGGATTATATAACTTATAAACTTTGGAGTTAGAGTTACGCCTCATAAAGATAAACAGCTCACTTGTGTCGTCAAGCCTTTTTCTGTCTCCTCCAGTATGTGTACATAGGTTTTGCTCCCGAACACCTTCAAATGGGAAATCCATAGCTTTCTTCCACTCCATGCTTCTTGTGGAGTCCTTCCCCATATGTTCCTTGTTGGTTATCGATCGCATAGGTACAGTGCAGACGCCACTACTTTAGTCCAAATTCTTTTGGTAAATTCTATCTTCAGCATGCTGCGCGTCATTTCCGCAATGGTTCTATTTTTTCTTTCTGCCACTCCATTTTCTGGGAGGATCTCGGAATAGTTAGTGGCCTCCGTATTCCATTTGCTTCATAGTACTCCATGAATTCACTCGATGTGAATTCCCCACCTCGATCGAACCTCATGGCTTTGATTTCTCATTCACTCTCATTTTCGATAGCAACTTTAAATTTCTTGAATACTTCAAATACTTCTGATTTATGCTTCAAAAACTCATTCTCTCTACAAGCCCAATCATAGCCCTCTTATTTATTCCTTCTCCAAACTCGGATTATGGTATCCGTACTTTTTTACTTTTGTAATTTTCACTTTTAGTGCTTTTCCATTTTTGGCGACTCGCTTGTGCTCGTTTCAATATTTTGAAACTATCTCATTCTGCACTTTTTGCTATTTGAACGAGTTTTGAGGACGTTTTAGTTGAATCTATGAAATATTACGACGTTTTCGCATTTAGGTTCGATTTTGATAAATCTTGATTGAAACTGTCGTTTCGATATTTCTACAAGTTCGTTTGATGTATTCAGATGTGTTGTGAGCTTTGATAATATTGTTCGATCTTGAATCATGTTTTCTAGATGTTTGGGCCATTTTGTAATTTCCTACATTTTGGGCGTATGATTTCGTATTCATTTTCCGTATCATCGGGTGGTTGGAGTCACGTGTTTGTTTATCGTCTGAGTTCGTATTTTGACGCATTTCGTAAACGTTTCATAATATATTGTTAATCTTCGAGTTTTGTGTCGTCCGGGGATCGTTCGGGTTGATCGGGCCGCACAACTGAACTGTTGTGCAGAAGGCTTAGCGCACGCTAAAGTAGAGTAATAGCGCGCACTATTTTGTGTCATTAGCGCATGCTATTGCGAATGTTAGCGTGCGTTAATGAGTTGAGACAGAACATCACATTCCTCTCTGGACTGCCTCATTAGCGCACGCTAAGGAATGATTAGTGCACGCTAACTGGTAGGGGCAGAACGTAATGTCCCTCACTGGACTGCCTCATTAGCGCACGCTTAGGACAGGATTAGCGCACGCTAACTGAATGAGGCATAATGTCCAGATTTATACCAGGCTCATTAGCACAAGCTAATGGGGGAGCTAGCGCACGCTAGCTAAGTCCAGTATACAAGTGCGGACATCATCGTTTTTCAGCATTTCTTCTCATTTTACAACCCTAACCGACGAGAGAGAGAGGAAGAGGTGACTTGGCGGCGATTTGGTGCAATCCTTCATCATATATCACCATTTTTGGTTTGATAACAAATATTATACAACTTCTAATCCGTTTCTCCATCCAAATCAAGGTAAATCTTCCAGAATCCTATTTTGGGAATTCTAGGATTTTTTCATAGATTTGTCCATTTAATCCGTTTTGAAGCTTGAAATCCTTGAGATTATGAAGTATCTACCCCGTACCCACATTTTCCTTACGAATTTACGAATGTTTTTTTGTATATTACTCGGATTTGAGAGGGTTTGAATGATCTCCAACCTCTTTGTGAATATCCTTGACGAATTGTGAATCGTAGGCGGTGTTTCAGGAGTCTCTTCTTGTGAATTGAATATTGATTGTTGATTAACGTATTCCTTACGATTGGTTAAGGCCGGAAGTGGCATTCCTGGATCAACCGAGCTTGAATGCCTTTTCCCTTCGATTCAATATGTCTTAAAAGCAAGAATATATTTATGATTATATGTTTTTTACTTTGAAAGTGAAGTATATGTGTTGTGTGTGAGTATATGTTCACTCCGGGATGGGCGGATGGGTCCTCTGAGAGGTTGTTGCTTCTGGTGCGATCCATGAACATCTTTGTGTTAACCACTCCGGGATGGGCCGACGGGTCTTCTAAAGGGTCACTGCTTCTGGTACGATCCACGATTAATCACGTATATGTTTGAAATGTGAAATGATATGAGACTTAGTTATTCCGGAATACTAGTCTTGAATTTTGTGAGATGAATTTATGCTTACTTTACCGTTCAAGATATATTATTTCATATTCAATATACTTGCACTACTTATTCCATGGCTAACCCCATTCAAGGGAAGTACGTTTCATACATTTCAGGTTCCAAACGAGAGGACGAGCGGGTACCAGATCGGTGTGATGATAATGGGAAAGAGTGATATTGTGTCATATTCTTCTCTATATTATTTATGTCTTTCATTCGAGATATTGTACTTTAAATGAGTTTTAGTACTCAAGTACTACAGGATGTTCTTCTTGATGTTTCACTTTATTGTCCTAGGTCTAATTCCCATTGACTTGTATCCTGTCAAATTTGATTATTACTTTGAACGTCAATTCTTATTGTATTCCGTTTGATTATGTCTAGACCTTGTCGGTTTAAGTTCATAGTTACGTATAAGTATAGTCTTGTGGGTCCCATGGAAGGACTCACGGTGGTGTAATATACCCCGACTATCTTGAGGGTGTTACAAAATGCACCCACGTTTTTTTCTAGAAAAATCATCAACAAAAGAAAGAAATAATTACTTTTACCGAGAGAGCTTGACTTGATTGGTCCGCAAACGTCAGCATGAATTAACTCTAGTGGCTTCTGAGCTCTTGGAATGGGCTCTTTTGGGAATGACTTTCTGCAATGCTTCTTGAGCAAACATCATTCGCAAATTTGATTGGGATGCTTGATGAATGGTAATCCTTACCATTTCTTTCGTTGATAATTACTTTAGTCCATTAAAATTCAAGTGCCCAAATCGAAGATGACATAGACAATATTTATCTTTATAACACGCTTTTAAGATATTTTGCTACATCATTTCGAATATTTAATAAAAAAATTCTATTTTTGGACATTGACACATTGGCAACTTATATATTATCTCTTATTGTAAGGCTATATTTTTTCATGTGAATATCACAACCTTTATCTAAGAGTTGTTCCAAACTCAAAATATTATTTTCCGTATTAGGCACACAATACTGGAAATATAATTATGACCTCCATCTTTTTGACGAATTAAAATTTTTCCTTTTCCTTTCACCGGAATTTTAGGTTCATCCCCAAACGAGACAGTGCCACTTACCGACTCATCAAGGTCCACGAACATATTTCTTTTGCCACACATATGGTTACTTCACTTGTGTCGATGTACCATGTCTCGTCTTGTCTTTCATCCTCTCCTTTGTACGTCAAGAGTAAGCTGACATTTTCTTCTTTTTTATTTTCTATGAAATTGGCATTCTCTTCAACTTTAGAATCGCTGCATTTTGAAGCATAGTGCCCAAATTTGTGAAATTATATCACTTTACTAAGGATCTATCATACCTCGACTGTGAGTTGCTCCTCCCTCGACTGTTTGTGAACTCCTTCCTTTCATTATTGTTTTAAAAACTTCCTCGTCCACATCCACATTCATATCCACAACCTCGACCTCGATCTTTTCCTTGACCTCGGCCTCTCCCATATTGTCCTCGGCCTTTGCTCGAACCTTCCTCTTTGTCTTGAGCACTTACTTGCATTCTTAAAAATTGTTGTACAATTTGTTGTTTCTTTTTCTGTTTTTTCTTAATATGCTTGCAACGACCCCAACAAGAGATCGGTAGTCATCTCCTCCAAATTTTTAGTTTCTTCAATAGTTACAGCTATATGGTCAAATTTTAGAATTAGTGAGCGCAATATTTTCTCCATAATTCTAACATCCTCCAATTTTCATCATTTCTTTTCATTTGATTAGAAACCGCCAAAACTCTTGAAAAATAATCTGAAATCGATTCGGACTCTTTCATATGCAGTGGCTCGAAATCACCTCTCAAGGTTTGGAGACCTTCTTTACTTGCTCGACTCCTTTGCAAGATATTTGGAGCTTCTCCCATGCTTTCTTGGCGGTGCTCGCCCTCGAGATTTTCTCGAAGTCATCGTCCCCCATCGCTTGATAAATGAGATAGAGAGCTTTCTTGTCCCTCATTCTCACATCTCGTATCCCTTTATTGGGATATTTCAGCTTCTTCTCATGGCTCCTCGTAGCTATTTTATACTGTTGACTTGATTGGATAATTTATTATGTGTGAATTTTAATATCGTAGTAAAGATTCAAAAGAAGGAAAACATATTAATAGTTGTCTTCTCCTACTTGAATTTAAGGTAACTGCTAATTGGTCGAAATTAGTGTTAACTGAATTTTTAGTTAGCTTTTATTTTTTTAATTTATTCCTGAAGTGTGTTTCGTCAGGGGTTTTGGTGTTGTTTATGAAACGTCGCAGGAATCTCAATCTAAAGATCATTTATGATATCACATGTATTTTTTTTTTTAACTCACACACTCGATCTAGTGATATTGGTAGAATTTGAACTCGTGAACTTTAGTCTCCGAACAACACCACTTTTGATGCCGTTTAGTGGAGAATTAGAAGTTAGCACAAGGAACACTCGATGAAGTCTCTTACTTAATGGAATCCACCACAAGTTTGGGACAAACTCCCCACCTTAGGAATCCACCAAAGGCTAAGAGAGAAAAAAGAAAAAATCCTTCTTCTCACACAAGTTAAGAAACTCAAAATATGTATTTGATTCCAAGTTCATCCTCCCACTTCTACTTACACACATATCTATAATACTATAAGATTCAGTCCTCTAATTGAATGTGTAGTAATGAGTTTTCATTCCTTTATTGTTCCTATAGAGTAATTACCTGCATATCAAGAGTCCTGTGGTTACAATGCTTCCTTCTTAATGGAGGGTAACTGCCTGCATATGGACAGCCGTACTGCCTGCATATGGACAGCCGTATGCTTTCAATAATTCTTTCTTAATGATGGTTTCAATTGTTCCTTCTTTCAGTTACAGCAGTTATGCCTAATCTAAATCACTATAAATACAATATGTCCCTTTGTCTATCACCATAATCACCAAATCCTTTGTCTTCCAAAACATAATTGAAACAAAAGTTAATATGTCCAGCAAGATTTCAGGTAGCAAGTCCATCCATGTTGCCGACCATAATGGTGATTTATTTTTGGAACAGCTCGATGCGGGTGTCAGTGGCACAATTGTTGTTATGATTTGTAGGATCTGGGATGTGAATGCAGTAAGTGGGCGGTATTTGAGCACATACTTTGTTGTTAGTGATGCCATGGTAAGTTAAAATTACATTTACAGTCATGCAGAGTATGGGAATCTTAAATGCTAATGCAATGTTTTGCAGGGTAAGGCGATACATTGCTATGCAAGGAGCAATATAGCGCATAATTTTGTAGGTTTAAAAGAAGGTGGTGTTTACTCTATCAAGAATTTTATTGTGCATCCAAACAAGGATGACTATCGCATCAGAAGGCAGGATCCATTCGTTCTTGAATTTGACGGGTCCACAACCACTAGAAAAGTTTCTGTTAACTCTAACGGATTTGTCAGATATCCTTTTGAGCTTGCCGATTTTGATGACATTGAACCTACAAACAATAAGTATCTGATAGGTCAGGCTTTTTGTTTATACACTTTTTTGTGACACGTTTTTTTGTGGCAGGTTGTAATTTAACTCTTTTCATACCTTATTGGATAGTAGCAGATGTCGCAGGCTATGTTACAAATGTTGGGAGGACAACAATTCAAAAAAGTGGGTCACGGACTCTGGATTTCTATCTGGCTAACAAGAGGTATTTTGTTTCCCATATTTTGTTGTCCTTGCGAACCTGAAAATTAAGTTTCCATTCATTAATGAGTACCAGATTTAAAAAAAAAATGATTTTTTTGATTTCCTAAAACAGGGGGCAGTCAATAAGAGTGACGCTTTGGGGTGGATTGGGCGACATCCTGATAGAAAAGAAAACAAATCATGTTAGCCTCTGTCCGGTTGTTATAACTTCTGTTAATGCCAAACACTATAACACTGAGTATCTATAGAATATGGTTTTGTAGCCCACATTACCTCATTGCCAAGTTGCGTTACTATTTCTCACCTTATAGATAAGCTCTACCTCTCGAGCAGCTCCTCGACCTTGATTTGTGACAATGATGACATCCCTGCATTGATAGATCTAAAAGTTGAGATGAGGTCAGTCATACTAAATAGTTTCTATGTATTTTGACCCAATTACTATTTACTAATGTTAATCAAGGATATTGATTGTAGTTCTCTGGAGTTGAGTAAAGCAATAGTGCCTGTTGATTGCTCGGAGCCCAAAGATGGGACGATTGAGAATTTGCTAATTTGGGGCCGCAACAAGAAAAACAACGTAAGTTGCTACATTTACCACTTGCTTATGCTCTTATGTTGGTCAATGGTATTTTATTCACTATGTATGCATGTTTGTAGTCCATGATCTACAACTGTAAAGTAATGATCGACAATGTTAGAACTAGAAAACGATGGAACTACCCATCCTGTGGTGACAACAAGTGCAAAAAAGGTGCCACCCGAAAGGGTGGTAGATTTTGGTGTGATGCGTGTGAAAAACACATTGAGTACCCAGTTTTAAGGTAAAGACATTTTAGCCTTGCCCATCCCATGAGTTAAATTACATTGCACAATGTTCTTTACCTTATGTGTGCTCCACGATTTCAACAGATTCAGGATTGAGGTTGATGTGTCAGACCATACCGCACAAACTGTCGTCGTGTTGTTTGATGAAACCGTGCGTGATTTATTGAAGTGCTCACCAGAATCCCTGTTGGAGAGTGACATTGAGGTATAATTATAATTTAAATTTGAAATGCATTATGGTTTTTTGCTAACCTCCAACTACAGGCAGAAGATGGAAGCTTCAACTTACCCCGGGCCATATCAGCTCTAATAGGGACATCTCACACTTTTGAACTCAAGCCACACACGTATTTTGAACACGGTACTTTTGAAAGCTTCACCTGCTGGAAAATTACCCGTTCATACGGCGAACTAACATGTTCAAGCATTCCTCCAAGTGAAACCGGGTCTGCCAGCCCTCTTATGAAAAGATTGCCAAAAAAAACTTTGTCCAGGGACCCAAGTGTGTCTACTCCATTCAAATCTGTGGAGGGAAAAAAAAAAGAAATGGTATCACACAGTTTCCATACTATAGAACCAAGAGATGAAAATGTGTTACCACTAATACATTATTTACTATGTCATTATTGTAGTATGGAATATGAAGATTCAGACACAGAGTTACCACATGGAGAACAAGCTGGGAGCGGAGATGGATCTGCTTCTGAGAATAAAAAACGAAGAAGGTAATGATGTAATAAATGGATATAAAGTGAACTAATATATAACCCAAATATTAAAAAACGTTCTGTATCTTACTATTTCAGGTACATTGTGACTGACTCTGAGTCAGACGAGGAAGGCAGCTCACCAAAAGTAGAACCTGTGAAAGAAAATGCAAGCAATGACGAAGCCACTTCTTAGTGGTCAATTATTTAGGAAAATAAAGAGCACATGACCACAACTATTTGTGGGTGTTTGTCATTTAGAAAAACAAGTTTGTTTATCCTCTGTTTTTCAAAAAATAAATTTGTTGTTTTAAACCTATTGAATATTTGATATTACTGTTATTTGGTGATGAAGTTATAAAATACTCCTTATGCTTGAAATTCAGGCTTGACAAATAGAGAGCTCCGAAATGACCCTATTTACTTATACATTAAATTCGACAGGCAAAACCCCATACTATGCGATCCAGTGATAAAAGTTGTAACGAAAATAGGACATTCACATTTAGCAGCTAAAAACAATTTATCTGCAGAATAAAAATAACCAAATCTACTACACTTAGGGGTGCTTATTAAAGCGCTTATTTAATTCAACTCAAGGCATTTTATTCCAACATCAAATTATCATAAATATATTATAGGGAAGGTTTTTGGTGACAAGACCTGGAGATATCAGAAGTGAGAATGCGGACATGAGTAACGAGAAATCCTATGAAACCCGAAAGGGCTGCCGTCCGATGGGTACACGAAAGTGACGAAGTTGCTTTGACTACAAGTCAATAAGAGTGACGCTTTGGGGTGGATTGGGCGACATCCTGATAGAAAAGAAAACAAATCATGTTGGCCTCTGTCCGGTTGTTATAACTTCTGTTAATGCCAAACACTATAACAGTGAGTATCTATAGAATATGGTTTTGTAGCCCACGTTACCTCATTGCCAAGTTGTGTTACTATTTCTCACCTTACAGATAAGCTCTACCTCTCGAGCAGCTCCTCGACCTTGATTTGTGACAATGATGACATCCCTGCATTGATAGATCTAAAAGTTGAGATGAGGTCAGCCATACTAAATAGTTTCTATGTATTTTGAGGTATAATTATAATTTAAATTTGAAATGCATTATGGTTTTTTGCTAACCTCCAACTACATGCACAAGATGGAAGCTTCAACTTACCCCGGGCAATATCAGCTCTAATAGGGACATCTCACACTTTTGAACTCAAGCCACACACGTATTTTGAACACGGTACTTTTGAGAGCTTCACCTGCTGGAAAATTACCCGTGCATACGGCGAACTAACATGTTCAAGCACTCCTCCAAGTGAAACCGGATCTGCCAGCCCTCTTATGAAAAGATGGCCAAAAAAAACTTTGTCCAGGGACCCAATTGTGTCTACTCCATTCAAATCTGTGGAGGGAAAAAAAAAAAGAAATGGTATCACACAGTTTCCATACTATAGAACCAAGAGATGAAAATGTGTTGCCACTAATACATTATTTACTATGTCATTATTGTAGTATGGAATATGAAGATTCAGACACAGAGTTACCACATGGAGAACAAGCTGGGAGCGGAGATGGATCTGCTTCTGAGAATAAAAAACGAAGAAGGTAATGATGTAATAAATGGATATAAAGTGAACTAATATATAACCCAAATATTAAAAAAACGTTCTGTATCTTACTATTTCAGGTACATTGTGACTGACTGAGTCAGACGAGGGAGGCAGCTCACCATAAGTAGAACCTGTGAAAGAAAATGCAAGCAATGACGAAGCAACTTCTTAGTGGTCAAGTTTGTTTATCCTCTGTTTTTCAAAAAATAAATTTGGTGTTTTAAACCTATTGAATATTTGATATTACTGTTATTTGGTGATGAAGTTATAAAATACTCCTTATGCTTGAAATTCAGGCTTCACAAATACTCCTTATGCTTGAAATTCATGCTTGACAAATAGATAGCTCCGCAATGACCCTATTTACTTATACATTAAATTCGACAGGAAGAACCTTAATTTTAGAAATAAACCCAAATTTTTAATCGCCTAATCTAAGGAGTATGTGTGTTGACTCATGTGTGTGTGAGAGAAATGGCAAATACTTTTTTTATAAAAAGTAAAACATGAAAAAAAAAATATACATAAATAAATATAAGCATCACATCATGAAAGGTCAAGTTTGTTTATCCTCTGTTTTTCAAAAAATAAATTTGGTGTTTTAAACCTATTGAATATTTGATATTACTGTTATTTGGTGATAAAGTTATAAAATACTCCTTATGCTTGAAATTCAGGCTTCACAAATACTCCTTATGCTTGAAATTCAGGCTTGACAAATAGATAGCTCCGCAATGACCCTATTTACTTATACATTAAATTCGACAGGCAGAACCCCATACTATGCGATCCAGTGATAAAAGTTGTAACGAAAATAGGACATTCACATTTAGAAGCTAAAAACAATTTATCTGTAGAATAAAAATAACCAAATCTACTACACATAGGGGTGCTTATTAAAACTGCTTATTTAATTCAACTCAAGCATTTTATTCCAACATCAAATTATCATAAATATATTATATATGAATAACCAAATGAGTAATAATAAAAGGTATCCTATGAGCTTAAAATCAAGTTAAAATCTCCGAAAGCATGTATACATAATTGTAAGAAAAAGTATCTTAAAATCAAATTTATACCAATGAGCTGTAATGCTTTTGTCTGTAGTTTCAAGTATACAAACTATCCTACATTTACAACAAAAAAGAGTGCAAACCACCCTCCAAAGGAGTTGCAACACAAAAGGATCTGTGAAGCTCAAGTTAAACCGGTTTATATTTGCTTTGAAAAAAATACATATATTAAAATAACAATGACTAATATAACTGCAAACTGAAACAGCACTAATATACATAATTAATGCTACCTAAATTATTACCATGTTAGAGATAGTGATGCAGTTATGGAATACCAAGTGCCTGAATCATCAATATATTGAACATCTGCCTTCTCAGATCATCTACTCAACTCTATAACCTAAAATGCAAAAAAAATTAATTAGACATTCTGAATTAGGTATGAATAAAGGTGAACTTAGTAATGCTAACAATGTTCCATCTCTCTCCAACATCCTAAGCAATCATGTCATCATACAATCACATACAACTATTAATAAAGATGGGAGATTGCAGAGTTACTGTGGGCTGAAGTTGATAAACATTCCAGAGATAGGTAAACACATAAATCCTTTGTTGCATAATTTATTTGATTTTTTACTATAAGACTCAAATATGTTACCTCAGGCGAGCCATCCCACCCAGTTATTACACATACATCTGACACTCAAGAAGCATCTAACAATCAACCTAGCACACCAACAATGAGATCTGCAGGTATTAAGTTTATAAAATTGTCCCTAAATTATCTATATTAAAATATTATGCATTCATTCAAGGTTTTAATTTATATGCAAACAATTTTCAACACCTGTGGTTTTTTCATTTCGGCAATGATTACGTCAATCAAGGAAAATACCAAAACACGCAGCACTCACATCATCAGGTAATTCTAAAAAACAAAATGAAAACATGAATTTTACCTTATGGGGATCTATAAAGTAACCAACTTATTTAAAAATTTACAACTACTAATCGTTTCTTTCATAGGTGTTCCTGTTTCTTACTCTAAGCTTGGTCCACCGTCGTATCAATGTTCTAGCTGTGACGCAAACATGTGGTATGAAGAGAGAGTTAACAAATCTAAAAGAGCTTTGAATGCATCATTTTCCCTATGTTGCCAGGAAGGTAAACTTTTGCTACCGAAATTCAAGGAAGCACCATTGCCATTAAAGAATCTGCTTGATTTTTCCAATCCTACAACAGCAAAATTTAGAGAACAAATTAGAGTGTACAACGGAATGTTCACCTTCACATCATTTGGAGCAAGAATAGATCATTCGATAAATAGCGGGAGGGGGGTGTATACCTTTAGAATAAATGGGCAAAATTATCATCTAATAGGGTCACTCCTACCTGTACAAGGGGTTCAACCCAGGTATGCTCAGCTATATTTCTTTGACACTCACAATGAAGCTCGGAATCGTATGACTGCCTTCCTAGATAACGAAACAGGTGATCAAGTGGATAAATCCATTGTCACAAGTTTGATTGCCATGTTGGATGAATCGAGTGCAGTTGCCAAGGCATTTAGAATGGCAAGAGATTGGTGCCATTCCCATGGCTCTGTAAACTTTGAATTGTGACTACTTAGTGAGAGAAGAACATCGAGGCAGTATAACGTGCCAACTGTATCAGAAGTAGCAGCTTTGATAACAAATGATTTTGGAGATGGTAATTTTACAAAGGATATCATTGTTAATTGCAAAGAAACGGGTCCAAATCGAATATCAGAATTGCATCCATCCTACATGGCGTTGCAATATCCTTTGTTGTTCCCGTATGGAGAAGATGGATATCATGATAAGATACCATATCATAACAATAAAGGTGCCAGAAAAACTCAACGTGGATATGTTTCCATGAAGGAATATTACGCTTATTTGATCCACAACCGAAATAACCAAGGTAACACTTTGGTGAAAGGAGGCCGGCTATTCCAGCAATTTTTGGTTGACGCATACGCATCAGTTGAGGAACAAAGACTAAAATGGAACAGGCATAACCAAGACACTCTACGTGTAGATCTGTATCATAATTTGCAGGATGCAGTTACAAGGGGTGACACAGATGCTGTAATATCCGCAATTTCGAATTTCGGTAGTTTTCTTTTTTTCGGCGGAAGTCCGTTTTGACGACTCGCTCATGACCTTTCGTCATTTCGAGAATGATTAATTCTGCACTTTTTGTCATCCGAGTTCGTTTCGGTGTCGTTTTATTGAGTTCCGTGTCCTTAATCGACTTTTTCACGTGGGAGTTCGACTTTGTAAAGTCACCATTAATTTTTGGTAACTCCAAAAATTCTAAATCTTTTCAATATTATAGAGCATCGAGTTAGCTTTCCAATGGTTCAAACGGTGAGTCAATCGGAGTCCGGACGAGAGAGTTATGGTCGTTTTAGTTCACCCGCTCG
Organism: Orobanche coerulescens; assembly: GCA_033398695.1. Lineage (NCBI taxonomy): Eukaryota > Viridiplantae > Streptophyta > Magnoliopsida > Lamiales > Orobanchaceae > Orobanche > Orobanche coerulescens. The sequence continues at coordinate 199,937,197 of CM065805.1, read as the reverse complement.
TTATTGGCGATCACTCGGCCGAACTTCGGCCGTGTCGTCCGACACGGCCGTGCCGTACTTTCGTCGGAAATGCGAAGTTTCGCGATCGAACTCGGCCGTGTCGTCGACACGGCCCGTGCTGCATCTCTTAGGATAAGCTCGAGACGATCGCCGACACGCCCGACCGTGTTCCGGACACGGCCGAGTCGTGCCGAAGTCATTGTCGGACAGTCATGTCCTGTCGGCCAGGTATGCGACACGACCGTGCCGATCGGCACGGGCCGTGTCCGGCAGGCAGTCAACCCCTATAAAAGGCCCTGCAGACGTTTTTCTTGCCATTTTTCACCTTCTTCTTCTCCTCTTCCGAAGCTGGGCGTGTTCTAAGCTTGAAGACATGTTGTTTAACAACATATCCATGAAGTTTGGAGGTTCATATCGTCAATCATCCGTCCTATAACATCCTTTGATCGAGCGAATCAGGTCAGATTTCCTAGAAATCTAGTTTTGGGGAATTTGGGGGTTTTGGTTGTTTTCGTCCGATTAATCCGATTTAACTTAGGATTATGATGTATTGATGAATATTTAGATGTATTATATCATTTCCTTTATTATTCCATGGTTGGATCGTATCGATTCGTTGTTTGAGTCGAGTTCTTGACCGACGCCTTGAAGGTGTCCGGTAAAATGTCTTAGAGGGGTTTTCGGGCGTTCTACGATTATTCTTCATCGTATGATCGTTGATTTATTAATTGTATCATGTTAGGGTCGTGTTTCTTGCGAAGAAACCGTGTTGAACCCTTTCGTTCGTCGTCGTCTTCCGTTTCGATAGCATTGGGCGTTTCAAAGCTTTCCGGTTGAGCCGTGTTCGTCGGAATACTTGCGTACCGATTTTGAGGCAAGTATCTTGCCCATACATTTCATATTTCATCGGCATAATTATTGATAAATGATTTTATGCGAAATCCAATATTTAATGAATGTTAAAAAGGATCGGTATGTCCTCGATAAATATTGTCTTTCAACGATAATTCGAATACTTCGTGTGTTGTGTCAAGAATTAACACCTTCCGACAGGCGACCTACTAGGAGGACTGGCGACCGAGTTACTGCCGAGCGGCCAAGGCGGATCTGCCGATCAGCGACCTGGCCACCAGCCGACAAGCCGCCGAAAGCTTGTCAGTAGGGCCGCATGTTGACTGACTCCGGACGCGTGTTGGCCCCTTACTGGACCGCCCAGCTGTGGCAGCCTCTTCCATGGACTTTAGCCCGACATCCAGCATCTTACTTGGACTTTAGCCCGACAGCCCAGGAGATCGGCACATTATTATATTGGCCGGCGGGCGATCGGCACCTTATTATATTAGCCGGCAGGCGATCGGCCACTACAGACAGACCATTGCCGCCTATATAAGCAAAGGCACCTGCACTTGGACACTTCTTCAACTCCCTTCGGATTTCACACTATACTGAAGCAAACATCAAGCACTTGGCTAACATCCAACTCTTGGCAACGGCTATCATTCGGTCTTACTTCTCCGGCCTTTCTCCTCGAGCGATTACGGCAGGGACGAAGAACACAGAGCTTCGCTCAAGAGCCGGATTAACGAGTCTTTTTACACTCATTGTATTTAGATTTCTCACATTAATACTTGTATCCAAGAATATTTGTATTAATAACATCTCGCGAGAGCATTCAAGCCCGGCCTAACAAACCGGCAAATCTTGTATTATTTATCTACTCTCGGAAGTGCTCCCGCAATTGTTGTTTGTTGTCCGTCTTCCACAGTATTAATCTTCGGATAAATATTTTGGGCAACAACAATTGGCGCTAGAGGAAGGGGATCCAACCTCGATTTTTATACCTACCGTCCGAAGAACACTCACTGTTCTCGGGCGATACTTGAAGTGACACTTACCGCACTTCAAAGAAATCCTTGAAAACATGTCTTAGCCTCCGCGTCGAAGAAAGCCAGCGACTCACCCGGCGGACCCTGTTCCGTCGGTCCCGAGCCGCAGCCGATGGTGGAAGGTAGCGCCACGGTCAGAGACGCTCGACCCCGTCCCGGGAAGGCGGCCCGAGCCTCTCGCTCGATCAGTTCCGAACCAATGAACATATCGAAGAGGCCATAGCCGTCCTTCAGGAGCGACGGAGTGCTCTCGACGCGCCTCCTGCTATCACTCCCTCGGCCGCCCGCCGGAAGTCCAAGCGGAAGCACAAGGCATTGCTGGCCGAGCGATCGCCAGGAGGCTCTCGCCCGCAAGAAGAGGCGCTCGGCAGCCGGGGCACGTCTATCTTCGATCGCACAGGCGCGACCCGACACAGCGGCCGGGCATCCGGCCCGGCTACGAGACGACGGAGTTGGTGTCCGTCACCAGGAGCTCGGCCTACCCGGCTCCCACAAGGCGATCCAGCCGCCTGGCTCCCGCTCGCCAGATTCCCGAGGTCGGCAGCAGCGGGGTCCGGAGGTCGGTACACGATTGCCTAGGCCCTCGCTCCCAAAGCCGATCCGCAAGCAGCCGAGCCGCGGCGGTTGCCGCAATGCAACGTCAGATCGACGACGTGAAGGCGCTCCTGCAATCCGGGGCAGGCGCCATGAAGACGATCGCCGTGCCGAGCGAGCCGCTCGCGATCGACATCGAGCTCGCCCCCGTGCAGCACAAGATCGCTCCCCCGCAAACGCCCGTGTACCAGGGGCGATCGGACCCCAAACACACTGCACAAGTTCAACATCTACATGACCGGGTGTGGGGCATCGACGCGACCCGGTGCCGAATGTTCCCTCGACCTTTGGGCGACCTCGCCACCGGTGGTACACCTCACTGCCACCTCGGTCCATTGGCTCCTTTAACGAGCTGGCGCACGTCTTCACAGAATACTTCGCCACCAGGGCCGCTCGGCCAGAAGGTCCCCATCGCATGTGGCGGATCAGGCAAGGGGAAGAGGAGTCCGACTCGGACTACATCGACCGGGTAGACGTGATCATCCTCAACGGCGAACCCGTAAGCGATGAGACCGCCCTCTACGCGGTCCTAGGAGGTTTTCAGGGCTTCTCGCCTATGTTCAGGCATCTCACGAAGACCCTGCCGACGACCTACGCAGCCTTCCGGGCTAGAGCCGCAGATTTCCTGTCCAGGCAAAGGCTTCTTCTCAGCCTAGGAGTAGATCGATCGGCGCCCGTACGACGACCTCCAGTCTCCCAGCCCGATCGCTACTACCCAGCAGAGCCGGAAGACTCGATCCCCGCTTACAATCCATTTTAAATGAGGGACTAGCTGCCGCCCGATCGCCAATATCGACCTACGAATAAAGCGATCGGCCCCCGAGCGACGATCGCCAGTCTTCCGGCCAGATCGCAGCATCATCAGCATCCCGGTGGACACGATCGCCATCAACAGTCCAGCATATAACATGACGGACTAAGGCATAAGATCGCCTCCACCGCACATCATAAAGCCATGGTCCTCGCAGTCGATGGAACTGGCTGCTTCGGCCATGCAAGGTCCCTTTCGGCCAAGATCGCCCGCCCTTCGTTTAAATACGAGGCGGGCATAGTCCGAGGGCTCTCCAACATTAATCAGTGGACACATGCCACAACCCCGTCTCAACGTACACCGTCGAGGTCGGCCATCTCCATGGCTGGCCGAGGTGGAAGCAGAGCTAACAAGCCGCGGGCGTGGAGTTGATTCATCCGACGCTGCCCCGCGCAAGGGCTCCTCTAGACCGAGACCGCACGCCCTTCGTTTAAATACGAGGCGAGGCGCAGCCTAACAGAGGACCCTCATAATAAGGTGAGTCACGAGACACTCAATGTCTTCGCGCACCAAGACACGGTCATGGAGTCGGTCCATCGATCTCCGCGACTGTGCACGATTCCTCAAACAAGCGAAACCACCAAGTTTCCATGGGGGATCGGCCAATGTTGTTTTTGCAGGTACAAGACCGAAAGATAGCTAGCCAATCGACCGTGATAGCCCAAGTCCGAGTCCTAAGTCAGCTCAGATCGCCCGTCCTCATCCAGACACGATCGCCAGCAAGAACCACCTCGCCCCATGTCTTCAACATAGGAGCGAGCTGGGGGGCAATTGTTGTGTCAAGAATTAACACCTTCCGACAGGCGACCTACTAGGAGGACTGGCGACCGAGTTACTGCCGAGCGGCCAAGGCGGATCTGCCGATCAGCGACCTGGCGACCGAGCCTCAGCCCAGCGGACAAGCTGCATCGACCAACCTAAGGTCCCAGGACAAGTCCCGGTATCGAGCGATCAACCTCAGATACGATCGCCTCTCGATACTCGGCGACCGACTCCTGGCGATCTACTAATGGACGATCATCTCTCGGTACTCGGCGACCGACCCTTGGCGATCGGCAACCGGACGACCATCCTTCGGCACTTGCCGACCTACCCTTGGAGACCGACCGTCTCTCGGCACCTGGCGACCTACACTTGGTGACCGATCATTGGCGACCTCCATCCACCGGCCGATGACGACCTCGGATGATCAGCTAGAGACGGCGCCTCATGTCGATCTCCAGGGATGGCCTTCCAGTCGGCGTTGGCCGATCCTTGAGTCTGGCTCCTCGTGCTTGGACCGTGACAAGTTCCGCGTTTCTCGGGCCATTGTCCACAGTCTGGCTGATTCTCTCCACCAGCCGACAAGCCGCCGAAAGCTTGTCGGTAGGGCCGCATGTTGGTGACTCGGACGCGTGTTGGCCCCTTGCTGGACCGCCAGTGTGGCGGCCTCTTCCATGGACTTTAGCCCGACATCCGGCATCTTACTTGGACTTTAGCCCGACGGCCAGGAGATCGGCACATTATTATATTGGCCGGCGGGCGATCGGCACCTTATTATATTAGCCGGCAGCGATCGGCCACTACAGACAGGACCCATTGCCCCTATATAAGCAAAGGCACCCTGCACTTGGACACTTCTTCAACTCCCTTCGGATTTCACACTATACAGAAGCAAACATCAAGCACTTGGCTAACATCCAACTCTTGGCAACAGCTATCATTCGGTCTTACTTATCCCGGCCTTTCTCCTCGAGCAGATTACCGGCAGGGACGAAGAACACAGAGCTTCGCTCAAGAGCCGGATTAACAGAGTCTTTTTACACTCATTGTATTTAGATTTCTCACATTAATACTTGTATCCAAGAATATTTGTATTAATAACATCTCGCGAGAGCATTCAAGCCCGGGCCTAACAAACCCGGCAAATCTTGTATTATTTATCTACTCTCGGAAGTGCTCCCGCAATTGTTGTTTGTTGTCCGTCTTCCAGCAGTATTAATCTTCGGATAAATATTTTGGGCAACAACATCGTGAATATGTGTTCTCGGAATATGTGTGTTGGTTTTGTATGTTTAAAGATAATATGATCACTTCGAGTGAGTTGATAGACCGTAATCCTTTGCCGGGGATTACGTATTGTTATTGTGTATTTGTTCGGTAAGAACGTAATGTGTATGATATTAGTTGTTACTCCTTGAAAGGAGGTTGTGATACTTAATGCTGTTTGGCTTGATAAGTGATTATTGTTGTGTGCTTGATGTATGTGATGTGCCTCCGGGTAGGATTGTTGAATCTCCGGGATCCATACTTGCTAGTATGGGTCGGGCGAAACCGTAGGGTTATCCAATACGGGTATGTCTTGCGGGGACTCCGAGGTTCGTGGCTTGTTAGCCCGATGCCGAGATGACTTGTGGGGTATCATCGGGTATGTCTTGCGGGGACTCCGAGGTTCGTGGCTTGTTAGCGCGATGCCGGGATAACTTATGGTTGTGGTTTGATTATGTACGTATATGTGCTTGTAGTCACGTGACTGCAGTTACGGTGACATGTGATTTGATATAGTTTCCCTGTGGGTTATTCACTCGGGTTTGTTCTACGGGAGCATCTGAGGTCCGTGGCTTGCTAGCACGGGACGCGAATAATCTGTGGAAACAGGTTGTTATGGTATGATCGGGTCGTGGACCCCATTTGTTGTTATCGGATTTATGTTTTGGGAAAATGACTTTTGGGTTTGTGTCCCTAAACGTTTTGAAAGGTTTGAGAATTCTTAAATCCCAATGTGTTTTCAAAACTCGAGATCGTAAAATGTTTTCACAAGATGTATATCGGGTTTACCCCTATCTTTCGATTTAACCGTTTTGATTAAGTGATTTACCTCGGGAAGTATGTTTGTGATTAACATGTTCCGTGGAGTATGATATGTATGGCTCGTTTTCGTATTTTATACTTGCACTAGCAAAACGGTGGAGTTTTGCTAACCCCGAGTATTCGGGGTGGATGTCTGTGTGCATTCAGTTTTGGAGCGAGCACGGGGTCGGCATGAAGGATGATGAAAGATGAACGATACTAATCACACGAGGATCCGTTGATGTCGTATTGGTCTAGTTGTATTTTCTTTTCCGCTGCAAGACCTTTTCCCGTTGTACGGAGTTTATTGTATTTTGACCCCTGCGTGGGTATATGTTTGTAATCGAGTTGTATATTTTATTGAAAGACCAAATCGGTCTACTGAGTCATTTTGCCTTGAAGGCATTGTCGAGATGTTAAATGTTGTTACCAGCCTGGTAGATCCTCGAGGAGAGGGTCTACGGCGTGTAATATCCCTGAGCGGATTGGGGGTGTTACAGAATGGTATCGGAGCTTAGGTTATGGAAACCTAGGCTGTCGGGTTAGTGGTGTCTATTGAGTTTTTGTCTCGTCGGATTTTGTCTGACTAAGTCGTGTCGCGACGCGTCGTCTGAGTTTGTTGGTCATGATTAGTATCGTGGGCGATCATCATCTTCGTGCGACCTGTGAATGTAAGTCTCCCTTCTTTGTGTTGTGCCTCGTGTGACACGAGCTATTTTTATGATTATTTGTTAAGTGACGGAATCATCTTATGGATTTTGATTTTGTGATATGTGGTTATTTGACTCTCATATTTCGTTCATATGAGAAGTAGTGTTGCTCGATTGTGTATGTTGAACCGTATTTCTTTTATCCACTGCGTGAGTTCTTTTGCAATGACTTTCGGTATTTTACCGACCGAGTTTTATTTCGAAAACCAATTCCTTAACCAAGTTTTTGGCATTACGGCCTTGATCGTTTTGGCGAAATTCTTATGACGGTATTTATTATTTTCTAAATGGCTTCTGTGAGTTTTTGAAATATTACCGTCATCGGCCTTTTTGGCGTTTTTGTAAATGGTTTTTAGCCTGGTGGGTTCAGCGCGGGACCCACGGCGCTATATTGTTCCTTGTAATTACGAAAATTTTTGGGCATTCTAGCCCATTGAATTATTTTGAAAACCTTGAGTATCTAAGAAAATTAAAATTCGAGACGTACTTTTAAAACGAATTATTTTCTTGCGGTGTTTTCAAGGTGTTTTCTAATGCCGCAATACATTTCAAAAATTTTCCGGTTGAGGACCAAAATTATTTTTGAGATATTTTCAAATGCAGTTGCTTAGACCCAAGGGTCGAATATTTTTGAAAGTTTTTCACTAAAGGAAAGGTGTCCTCATTTTTGTTCAAACGCAAGATGATTTTCAAAGTCTCGATAATGGTGTTTGTACTACTTTTTGTAAAATGATACTCAAGATCAACTGTTGTTTCCAAACTGTTTTCAAAAGGTGGTTTTCGTTTTTAAAACCTATCATTCCTGTTTGCGGACCGGAAATGCGTGTATGGTTTTCGAACTTTCGTTACGGTGTCAACCCCGAATTGTGATTGAATTGGTGGCGTGAGCGTCGAGTCGTTCGCCACGCATATGTTTTGTTGGCCCTCTGTGAGAGGTGTGAACTGGTATTTACTGTTTATCGCCTCGTGGTGATTTGCGTGTTGTCGCACGGGTGTGAGCTGTTGAAGCTTGAGTTTGTACGTTTGTGTACATGTGTGATTGTTTCATGGTGGTTGTAATTATGTGATGGTTATCGTTCGGGCCGTTGAGGTCGTCGAACGATACCGTCGTTGCTGTAGTGTTTGTGTGTGTATTACTTTATGATGGTAATCGTTGTATATGGTATGTGTTATGATTCTTTGTTGTGCTGAGTTGGCATCTCCGCTATGTTGTTTTGCGATGTTATGCCCCATTGTATCTAGCATTTGTATTTTCGGTACGCCGAGCCGAGGCGTTTCAACCATTATGTGCCGGGGCATGCACATGTAAATTGTCCTTCTCGTCGGTAACACATTTCAAGTGTGGACTCGAGGGACACCGAATTCAGTTTTGTGAATTGGCTACCGAGACTTTCGGAGTTCGCGCTTCAGCACAGTCATCGGAATCGGCTTTGAGAGGCCTTCGAAGGATGTTTCTGTCGGTTGCTTGTTGTGTCGTCACCTTGTTTTCGCTGTTGTGAGTTGCGGGGGCGACCTTCTTTTATAAGAGGTCGAATGTAGTACCCGTGTTGTTTTTAGACTCCTGCATTTTCTCTTTCTCGATTCTATCGACTCGCTCGTGTTCGTTGACACTTTCTGAACTTGTTCTGTATTTCGGTTTCATCGTTCGAACGAGCTGTGATCTTGTTTTGGGTCAATCTGGTTATCGCTGTGACTTTTTCGAGTTCGGTTCGATTCTTGTGAACCTTGTTCGGAAGTGACATCATCTGGTTTTACTAGTTCTCTTATTCGAAGTGGATCGGATTTGGAACTTCTGTATTTTCGACTCTGTCGACTCGTTTTATGTTCATTGACATTTCCTGACCTTGTCCTGCCCCTTGTTTTTGTTGATCGAACGAGGGTGGTATTATTTCGGAATTACTCGTTCGTCGATGTGACTTTTCAATTGTTATTCCCTTTCCTGTGGATCTTATGCGAGTGTGCATCTTGTTGTTTTCACCGGATCTTGTTTTGTCTCGAGTCGAGATGTGAACCTCGGAGTTGTCGGTTGAACCTTATTGTTCTTCGTGATCCGAACATGATCGTTCGATTTTTGTTGTCTCGATCGTTTGTTTGTTCGGTTTTGTTCTCGTTTCGTGATTGTTGAGCGTTCAGGCTCCTTCCTAATTCCCTTAAGTTCGGGAAGTTAGTCTCGTTTTCAATCTTCCAACCCTTGGGCGGTGGAATTCCGTATTTGTTCGGTTGGCTCGCGTTTTGATTGATGTACCATTGGGTTAGTCAATCCTATTGATTTTCGTTCTTTGTGTTTTGTGATTGTTTGGATGATTGACTTGATTGTATTATCCGTTTGATGACGCTTGTCATTTGTTGGTGTTATTGTATCCCTAACGGCGACGTTGTGTTGGTCGTCGTGGAGCGTGTTTTCACGCCGTATGTCTCTTTGCGTTTCTTGCGGCGTTTCGCCATTGGGCGCGAGTTTCCTATTTTTGTGTATCTCGTCGAGTTTTCTGGCGGGTATATTGCTCCCCTACTTGTTTTAAGTTTCGGGACGAAACTTCTTTTAAGGAGGGTAGTATGTAATATCCGCAATTTAGAATTTCGGTAGTTTTCTTTTTTAGGCGAAAGTCAGTTTTGACGACTCGCTCTTGACCTTTCGTCATTTCGAGAATGATTAATTCTGCTCTTTTGTCATCCGAGTTCGTTTCGGTGTCGTTTTATTGAGTTCCGTGTCCTTAATCGAATTTTTCACGTGGGAGTTCGACTTTGTAAAGTCACCATTAATTTTTGGTAACTCCAAAAATTCTAAATCTTTGCAATATTATAGAGCATCGAGTTAGCTTTCCAATGGTTCAAACGGTGAGTCAATCGAGTCCGACGAGAGTTATGGTCGTTTTAGTTCACCCGCTCATTATTGGCGATCAACTGCGGCCGAACTCGGCCGTGTCGTCCGACACGGCCTGCCGTACTCGTCCGAAATGCGAAGTTTCGCCGATCGAACTCGGCCGTGTCGTCCGACACGGCCCGTGCTGCACTCTTAGGATAAGCTCGAGACGATCGCCGACACGCCCGACCGTGTTCCAGACACGGCCGAGTCGTGCCGAGTCAGCCGCTGGACGGGTCATCGTCCTGTCGGCCAGTATGCGACACGACCGTGCCCGATCGGCACGGGCCGTGTCCGGCAGCGCCAACCCCTATAAAAGGCCCCGCAGACGCTTTTTCTTGCCATTTTCACCTTCTTCTTCTCCTCTTCCGGCCGGGCGTGTTCTAAGATTGAAGCCATGTTGTTTAACAACATATCCATGAAGTTTGAGGTTCATATCGTCAATCATCCGTCCTATAACATCCTTTGATCGAGCGACCGCCGATTTCCTAGAAATCTAGTTTAGCGGAATTTGGGGGTTTTGGTTGTTTTCGTCCGATTAATCCGATTTAACTTAGGATTATGATGTATTGATGAATATTTAGATGTATTATATCATTTCCTTTATTATTCCATGGTTGGATCGTATCGATTCGTTGTTTGAGTCGAGTTCTTGACCGACGCCTTGAAGGTGTCCGGTAAAATGTCTTAGAGGGGTTTTCGGGCGTTCTACGATTATTCTTCATCGTATGATCGTTGATTTATTAATTGTATGATGTTAGGGTCGTGTTTCTTGCGAAGAAACCGTGTTGAACCCTTTCGTTCGTCGTCGTCTTCCGTTTCGATAGCATTGGGCGTTTCGAAGCTTTCCGGTTGAGCCGTGTTCGTCGGAATACTTGCGTACCGATTTTGAGGCAAGTATCTTGCCCATACATTTCATATTTCATCGGCATAATTATTGATAAATGATTTTATGCGAAATCCAATATTTAATGAGCGTTAAAAGGATCGGTATGTCCTCGATAAATATTGTCTTTCAACGATAATTCGAATACTTCGTGAATATGTGTTCTCGGAATATGTGTGTTGGTTTTGTATGTTTAAAGATAATATGATCACTTCGAGTGAGTTGATAGACCGTAATCCTTTGCCGGGGATTACGTATTGTTATTGTGTACTTGTTCGGTAAGAACGTAATGTGTATGATATTAGTTGTTACTCCTTGAAAGGAGGTTGTGATACTTAATGCTGTTTGGCTTGATAAGTGATTATTGTTGTGTGCTTGATGTATGTGATGTGCCTCCGGGTAGGATTGTTGAATCTCCGGGATCCATACTTGCTAGTATGGGTCGGGCGAAACCGTAGGGTTATCCAATACGGGTATGTCTTGCGGGGACTCCGAGGTTCGTGGCTTGTTAGCCCGATGCCGAGATGACTTGTGGGGTATCATCGGGTATGTCTTGCGGGGACTCCGAGGTTCGTGGCTTGTTAGCGCGATGCCGGGATAACTTATGGTTGTGGTTTGATTATGTACGTATATGTGCTTGTAGTCACGTAGTGCGGTTACGGTGACATGTGATTTGATATAGTTTCCTGTGGGTTATTCACTCGGGTTTGTTCTACGGAGCATCCGAGGTCCGTGGCTTGCTAGCACGGACGCGAATAACTGTGGAAACAGGTTGTTATGGTATGATCGGGTCGTGGACCCCATTTGTTGTTATCGGATTTATGTTTTGGGAAAATGACTTTTGAAATTTGTGTCCCTAAACGTTTTGAAAGGTTTGAGAATTCTTAAATCCCAATGTGTTTTCAAAACTCCGAGATCGTAAAATGTTTTCACAAGATGTATATCGGGTTTACCCCTATCTTTCGATTTAACCGTTTTGATTAAGTGATTTACCTCGGGAAGTATGTTTGTGATTAACATGTTCCGTGGAGTATGATATGTATGGCTCGTTTCGTATTTTATACTTGCACTAGCAAAACGGTGGAGTTTGCTAACCCCAGTATTCGGGGGTGGATGTCTGTATTGCATTCAGGTTTTGGAGCAGAGCACAGGGTCGGCATGAAGGATGATGAAAGATGAACGATACTAATCACACGAGGATCCGTTGATGTCGTATTGGTCTAGTTGTATTTTCTTTTCCGCTGCAGTACCTTTTCCCCGTTGTACGGGAGTTTATTGTATTTTGACCCCTGCGTGGGTATATGTTTGTAATCGAGTTGTATATTTTATTGAAAGACCAAATCGGTCTACTGAGTCATTTTGCCTTGAAGGCATTGTCGAGATGTTAAATGTTGTTACCAGCCTGGTAGATCCTCGAGGAGAGGGTCTACGGCGTGTAATATCCCTGAGCGGATTGGGGGTGTTACAGATGCAGCGGGCCTTGGGAAAAGGATAGTCTTACCCTCAAGTTTTACTGGCGGACCACGTTATATGATGCAAAACTACCAAGATGCAATGGCTCTGTGTCGTACTTATGGGAATCCAGATCTATTTATCACATTCACCTCCAATCCGAAATGGCCGGAAATTGATGAAATGTTAGCATTTATTCCGGGCCAGAAATCACATGATCGGCCGGAAGTAGGGACACGTGTTTTCAAAATGAAGCTAACTCAGCTATTGGATGATCTTACAAAGAACCATATTTTTGGTCCAAGTCGTGCAGGTAGCTAATCACATATTATACAATAATTATTTGTAGTCTCATAGTAAATCTTCCATGAACCCTAAATTTTATTAAAATATATACTTGCAGTCGTGTATGTGATTGAATTTCAAAAGCGAGGCCTCCCGCACGCACATATACTCCTGTGGCTAGAAGACCATTGCAAATGCAAAACTGCAAGTCAGTTGGATGATATGATATCTGCAGAGATGCCATGTCCAACAAATGATCCAGAAGGCTACAAATTCGTCACCGAGTACATGTTGCATGGTCCATGTGGTAAAGATGCCAAATATGCTCCATGCACAATTGAAGGAAAATGTACAAAACGTTATCCGAAATCATTCTATGCAGAAACAATGGTGGATGAGGATGGGTACCCTGTTTATCGGCGAAGAGACGCAAAAGTATTTGCTTTGAAAGGAAAATTTACTTATGATAACAGAAATGTAGTTCCTTACAATCGATATCTATTATTAAAATATCAGGCCCACATCAACGTTGAGTGGTGTAACAGATCTAAAGCAATAAAGTACTTATTCAAGTACTTAAACAAAGGGCCAGATAGAGCAACTGTTGTTGTGCAAGAAAATGTGGTGACAAAGAACGATGGGGTAGGTCAAAGAATCGCTGAAGTTGATGAGATCACAAACTATTTAAATTGTCGCTACTTAGCACCATGTGAGGCTGTGTGGCGCCTCTTCTCTTTCGATATCCACTACTCCTATCCATCAGTCATGAAACTAAACTTCCACTTACCAAATCAAAACTCAATCACATTACGTGATTCACATAGTTTGCCAGCACTACTTCAAAGGGAAGATATCAAGAGAACGATGTTTACGGAGTGGTTTGAGCTAAATAAGCGGGATACAGAATCCAGAAAGCTGACCTATGCTGAATTACCCAAATACTATGTCTGGCATGAACAACAGAAGGTATGGAAACTACGAAAACAGAAAAAAAGTATTGGTCGGATTTTTTACTCAAGCCCAGCTTCCGGGGAGCGCTACTATCTCAGAATGTTGCTAAATGTCGTGAGAGGGCCTACATCTTTTAAAAAGTTGATGACAGTTAATAAAAAGGTCTATGCATCTTTTAAAGAAGCGTGTTTCGCGTACGGCCTTCTCAATGACGACAAAGAATGGACACAAGCTATAACCGAGGCAAGCTTTTGGGCATTGGGCCCTCAGCTACGTGACCTATTCGTCACAATTTTGTTGTTCTGTGATGTTAGTAAGCCATTGCAACTGTGGGAAGAAAACTGGGTGGTTTTGTCAGAAGATATCTTACACCACAAGCGGAAAGTTTTCAAGTACCCTGAGTTGGAGTTAACGGATGAACAAATTAAAAATTACTGCTTGGTAGAAATTCAGCAGTTGTTAAATATAAATGGGAGATCTTTAAAAGATTTTCCTGACCTTCCACAACCTAATCCAAGCCTCCTGACAAATTTGGATAATCGTTTGATCAGAGAAGCACTCGACTTTGATTCCAAACAAAGTAAGATTGAACACGACCAACTGCATTCGTTGTTAAACCCCGAGCAAAGATTAATATACGAGCAGGTGATTGAATCTGTCCATTCTAAAAAAGGTGAGTTTTTCTTTGTTTACGGACCCGGAGGTACAGGAAAGACATTCTTATATAAAACCATAATTTCAAGGTTAAGATCAGAAAAGAAGATTGTGTTAGCCGTTGCATCTTCAGGTATACCTTTTTACAAATCCTAAACGCTTTATTTAATATTTAACACTTACATTATTACACTTATAACTAATTGAAATTATTTAACTAGGAATAGCGTCGTTACTACTTCCTGGAGGTAGAACCGCTCACAGCAGATTTGTTATACCACTTGAGCTAATGGAAAATAGCACGTGTGGGATTAAACAAAATACGCACTTAGCAGAGCTGTTACAGCATGTTGAACTAATTATATGGGATGAAGCACCTATGACTCAAAGGTATGCTTTTGAAGCGCTGGACAGAACATTAAGGGATATATTAGGCTACAAAAACACAGCAAAAAGAGAAAAATTTTGGTGGCCTGACAGTCTTACTTGGAGGTGACTTCAGACAAATACTACCGGTCATTCCAAAAGGTAAAAGGCAAGAAGTCGTGCAGGCCTGCATAAACCGTTCCCAATTGTGGAAGTCTTGCAAAGTTTTCACACTTACACGCAGCATGAGAGTAAATGAAATTTTACCGGATGGTTCAATCGATTCGCGCAAGCAGGAATTCAACAAATGGCTTTTGAACTTGGGCGATGGAAATTTGCCAGCAATAAGCAAAGACGATGAAGATGAGCCTACTTGGATTGAAATTCCCGAGGATTTCATTATCAAAACATGCAATTCTCCTATCGCGCAGATAGTTAAAGAAACGTTCCCTGACTTTATTACTAGGCAAACTGAAGATGCATATCTCAAAGAAAGGGCAATACTAACACCGAGAAATGATGACGCTGATGCAATTAACGCATACATGTTTGAAGAGTTAAAAGGCAAAACTATAAGCTACAAGAGTGCAGATGAGGTGTGTAAAGCATCAACTGATCATTTGGATCAACAAAATTTGTACCCAACAGAGTTTTTGAATTCACTAAATTTCCAAGGGATGCCACCACACGAGCTGAATTTAAAAAAGGAACTACCAATTATGCTATTGCGGAATGTTAATCCAGCACAGGGATTGTGTAATGGAACTCGGCTAATCATCACTGATCTAGGCCAGTTTGTCCTACGTGCCAAAATTCTAACTGGGACAAAAATTGGGGACACCGTCTTAATACCAAGAATTACACTGACATCTACCCAAACACAATGGCCATTCGTAATGAAGCGCAGGCAGTTTCCAGTCAAAGCATGTTACGCAATGACCATTAACAAAAGCCAAGGGCAGTCACTTACACATGTAGGTGTCTATCTGCCAAATCCCGTGTTCAGTCACGGGCAACTTTATGTGGCAGCTTCTAGGGTGACAAACCCTAATGGACTGAAGATTCTAATGGTGGGAGATGAAGAAAGTGAATTCAAGTTTCGAACCCGTAACATTGTTTACAGAGAAACATTCAACAACTTATCTTAGTAACTGTATTTCCATTTTAAATATTTTACATCACTTTTGATTGGTAGCTATGATATCCAAACATCCTCATAAACGCTTCAAGATACCCGAATAGCCCTTAATTTTTTGTCTGAAACCATGTCACTTTTAAAAAAGAATGGCTATTGAAACTAAGCATGTTTTGCTTACTTGACAGGTTTTGGTTTTGCTCCAAGTAGAGCAGATCAATAAATAAACTAAAAAACTAAGTAATCTTAACAAACCAACCATAAGCTACAATATGAACAATAAACAATATTTAACCTGATTGCCCCTATGCTCTTTCGGTTTCGACTCCCACCTATATCCACCTCCAAATTCTACCGATCTTTCATCAAATGAACATCTGACAACTCTTTCAAAATCAACAAACAAATACTAAATAAACAATAAAACTAACTAATCTGAACACACAAACAAAAAAATACAATATAAACAATAAAGAATCTTTAACCTGATTGAGCCTATACTCTTTCAGTTTCGAATCCCATCTATATCTAGCTCCAAATTCCACCAATCATTCATCAAATTAACATCCGACAACCGTTTCAATATCAACAAACAAATACTAAATCATCATTTCATAACAAATGGATTCACACTCCTTAAACAAACTGATAATATGTTTAATTTAATTAAACTACTGTGAATTGAAGAACCTTAATTTTAGAAATAAACCCAAATTTTTAATCGCCTAATCTAAGGAGTATGTGTGTTGACTCATGTGTGTGTGAGAGAAATGGCAAATACTTTTTTGTAAAAAGTAAAACAGGGAAAAAAATATACATAAATAAATATAAGCATCACATCACGAACTCTTTTTTTTAGATTATAAACTTATATTTCATCTTTAGGTCTTAATAAGCAAGCAAACCTGGGCTTATTTTATATAAGCCAAAATGTATAGGCTTAAACAAATACCTCCCTTAACATATTGACTTAATATAAAATAAGCTCAGATATGAGATTTCAGATTTTCGAACAATTCCAATATATATATTATTTTCAGCGTATATAAATTTAACTATTATCTTGATCCAACAAGACTGTAGCTTTATTCGGGAAATTATTTCATGCCTTCTCGAATACAACTAATCAATTTTCATATGTAAAACTCCTGAAAATCTTAAATGTACAACAAGTGTGCTGACCTCATAAATTCAACTACAATTTTCTGTTTTATAAGAAAATGATGAATTCATTTTACATGGGAGCAATTAACTTTATAGTACCACAATTTTCCTCCACGACAGCTTGCAAAGGGTCCTGATTTCATTATACATTATAATATAATCACCTAGAACATGGTCCATCGCTTCATGTATACTAAGTTTCTCACCATGATACAGAAATTAAAATTCACCAGGTGAAAAATCATTTTTCAGTGAACTTCAAATGACAAATATGACTGCATGGTCAAATCCTAGGAACAAGTGAATCTCATAGTACATTTGCAAGAACACTCATTTCAAACCATAGAATCAAATATTTCTAAACATATGGAAGCCAATAATTTCAAAATTAACCTTTTCTTTAAATAGAGTTGCCCGAATGAGTGAGCCAGTAGGTAGGAAGTGATAGGAACACCTCGATCGGTGGCCAATACTTTGGTGATATAATGCTACAACTCATATTATGTAGAGATAGCTCCGGCTCCCGATCATCAGAAACTGCATATTATTTACACACAATATCTAAACAAATAATGTAAGTAGATGGCACTAATTTATTTGGATTAATCAGACAAATTGAAAGTAGTGGCAAATATACCTTGCTAAAGTTGTTCGGCGGATCATTAAGCATTTAATTCATACTTCTGCATGCTGCTCTCACCAAAATGAATTTGCAATGGCTAAAGCATAAAAAATATATAGGTGTGTTAGATATAACTCCTCTAGAATAACGGAACTTCAAAGTAGCATAAATATTAATTTTCATGGAGAATGACCCTAAGGAGTTTCAGACTGTGCAATAAAAGTTATGTCCACAATCACACAAAAATGTCAATGTTTGAAATATCAAGAAAGTGAAGTTGCAAAACCTGATGGAAAAAGACGTTACCCGCGAGACCTTATCTGGCATGTCAAATAAGTAAAAAATCAGTATACAACATACTTATTTTAGCTGAAAGGTTGGGGAGAAGGCCTCAGCTAACGAAAAAAGCAAACATTATTACTATTTTTTATTTACTGATGAGTAATAAAAAAAAGAAAAAGAACTTCATTTGGTTTATTGATCATTCACATTTTCAAGAAACGAACTTCCTTATGCTGTTCTAGAGAACATGATGGCATCAAAGTTCAGATTGATCAGAAACTGCGCCATCTAGGAACTTGAAGGTAAAAGGAAAGATGAACCAAGTAGCAATATTTTATAACTCATCACTATTTTTACATATATATTATTTCCAGAGTATCATTTACATGGGAACGATACCTTCTTTGGTACACTGTTTATAGACATTAATGGTGAAGATACTAATGGTGGGAGATGAAGAAAGTGAATTAAAGATTCGAACCCGTAATATTGTTTACAGAGAAACTTTCAACAACTTATCTTAATAATTGTATTTCCGTTTGAAATATTTTACATGAGTCTCATTCATATACATTTACTGGAGCACAATCATAAGCCATAAACAAAGAAGTAGCATAACATTACTAACCATATACAGACAACATCACTAAAAAACTAAGTAATCTTAACAAACAAACCATAGGCTACAATATGAACAATAAACAATATTTAACCTGATTGCCCCTATGCTCTTTCGGTTTCGACTCCCACCTATATCCACCTCCAAATTCTACTGATCTTTCATCAAATGAACATCTGACAACTCTTTCAAAATCAAGAGACAAATACTAAATAAACAATAAAACTAACTAATCTGAACACACAAACAAAAAAATACAATATAAACAATAAAGAATCTTTAACCTGATTGAGCCTATACTCTTTCGGTTTCGAATCCCATCTATATCTGTAATATCCGCAATTTTCGATTTCTGGTAATTTCTTTTTTTTCGGTCGGAGTCCGTTTTGACGACTCGCTCATGACCGTTTCGTCATTCTGAGAATGATTAATTCTACACTTTTTGACATCCGAGTTCGTTTCGGTGTCGTTTCGTTGAGTTCTGTGCTTTTTAGCGACTTTTCCGCACTTGAGTTCGATTCTTGCGAATCTCATCCGAAACTGTTGTTTCGAGTTTCCCGCAAGTCCGTTTATCTTTGTTGGACGTGTTGTGAACTTCGGTTTGGTTATTCGATCACGTATCGTGATTTTCGGGCCTTTGGGCCATTTTCGTAATTTCCCAAAGTTTGGGGTAATTACCTTCCGTTGTCGAATTTCGAGCCTTCGGGTGGTCGGAATCGTGTGTCCTACTAGCTCTTAGATTCGTCTTTGTGAGTACTTCGTAACCGTATCTTCGGTTCGTATTCAGGTTCGGGTTTCGGTGTCGTTTTGTTGAATTCCGGATTTCTAAACGACTTTTCTAAGTATGAGTTCGTCTTTGTTAGATCACCATTAATTTTTGGTAACTCCAAAAATTATAAATCTTTGCAATATTATAGAACATCGAGTTAGCTTTCCAATGGTTCAAACGGTGAGTCAATCTGAGTCGGACGAGAGAGTTATGGTCGTTTCGCTTTTGGCCGAGCACTTCCAGAGCCTTTCGGCCGATAGGGGGCCGATAGACTCTCATCACGGCATCCCGTATGGGTATCGGTTGCCTATCGGCCGATAGGCCGGCCGATAGGTTCTCACGTGTTACACTATAAATGTGTTGTTTTGAGCGAAGCTCATTCCTTCCCCATTTTTTTCAACTGCTGCGCGAGAGAGAGAGATATAGAGGGGAGAGTTCTTCATCCGGGTCGATTTTCATCATTTCTTTTCGGTTGTGAGGCTCGGATAATCAATCTAACGCGTGTTCTACGGATCTTAATACTTGAATCACTCAAGGTAATATCTCTTGAAACCCTACCTTTTTGGATAATTGGGGATTTTGGGGTTTTGTCCGATTCTTTCCGTTTCGTTGATGGATTCATGATGAATATGATTAATCTTGTTGATATCATTAGTTTCCCTACGGATTCATGGTATATTTTCATAGTTTTACGGAATCGAGAGGGTTTGGTTGTGGTCCGCCTCGTTGTTATTTTTGTGCGAATATACATGAATCGTAGGCGGGTTTCGGTGTATTCCATTTCCGTAATCGTTTAGAAGTGGTTGTGATTGTGCTATTATAATCGTTTTGTTGATTTTCATCTGTTACTCGCTGTAGTGCTTTATTCTTACGTTCAGTTCGTTGTCTTATTCATTTTCGTTAGCATCGGGCTTTTAGAAGCTTCCCGGTTTTTCCGTATACGTTCGTGGTTCCGTGCTCGTGGTATCGAGGCAAGTACCTTGCCCATACTTTTTCTAATTTTGTGTATATGATGATCGGTGATCTTATTATGGTTTTGTTTTGATATTTGAAATTAAGTTTCAAAGGATTTAGGTTATGCATCGATAAAGGTTATCTTTCAAAACGAGATTGATTTGTGAACGGTGTTTTGAGAATTGATTATGATTTGGTTATTTTGAGCGTTGAAGGATTTTATGATGATACTCCTATGGTTTAAGTTATGGAATCGTGTATTTCCTTATTTAATCTTGTTATCGTAATTTTGAAGAGTTTGATAATGGTGTCGAGTTAATGGCCATCTCTAGTTAGTATTCGTAATGAACTTACATTCTTAGCATATTAGTGTTGCATGAGTAACGTGTGTGTGTGTATGCTCACTACGGGTTAGATCCGACGGGTTCTCGGTAGGGGTCCACGGAGGGGTGGATCCGCGAGCTTTGCATTTAACCACTACGGATTAGATCCGTAGGGGTCTCGGTAGGGGTCCACGGAGGTGTGGATCGACGGTTAATTTTGGTGGATTTTGAAATTGTGATTTGATATTGGCATTTCGGAAATGAGTGTTTTGAACGGTTTTCATGATTGCATGCATTGACTAAGTGTGTAAGAGGTAAGTGTTCGTTTGGCTTACTTGGCTAGGATGGCACTGGAGTATTTTGTTGTTTGTTTTAAATCCTTTATCTGTGGATTTTGATGTTGGGATACGAACCTCCCGGTCGTTCTTGTGTCTTGTGAGTTGATGAGATTTGGGGCTAAAATCCCAATGGTTTTGTAAAAGTCGCTTTACGGATTTGGGGCTAAAATCCCAACGGTTGGTTAATGTCATTTTTCGTAAAGTAAACCTTTGGGGCGGTGACCCCTTTGTCTTTTGGTTTTGAAAAGTAGGATTTGATAATCCTAAATTGTTTTCTATTAAAACTCTCGATGGCATTCTAAAGCTGCTTTTATAAATTACTTCCATTGATTTATGATATTTCGTTTTGAAATGTTTTCTCAAACCCTTGCCTCGGGAAGTACTTTTCGTTTCGTTTGGATCTTTGAGGATCCTCGGTTATTGTTATTCGTGGAATGTGAATTGTATGGCTCGTATTTGCACTTTGTATTTGCACTAGCAAAACGGTGGAGTTTGCTAACCCCGAGTATTCGGGGTGGATGTCTGTTTTGCATTCGGGTTTTGGAGCATAACACGGTCGGCATGAAGGATGATGAAAGATGATCGATACTAATCACATGAGGAACCGTACATCGTGTGTTGGTTCGGTTGTACTTTATTTTCCATTTTGTATTGTTCCCAGACGGGTGTAGTTGTATTTTGTCCCCTGCGTGGGCATGAGTTGTATTTGAGTTGTATGTATTTGTGGAAAGACCAAATCGGTCTACTGAGTCATTGTAGCCTCGAAGGCATTGTCGAGATGTTAAATGTCGTTACCAGCCTGGTAGATCCTTGAGGAAAGGTTCTACGGCGTGTAATATCCCTGAGCGGATTGGGGGTGTTACAATATCCAGCTCCAAATTCCACCAATCATTCATCAAATTAACATTTGACAATCGTTTCAATATCACCAAACAAATACTAAATCATCATTTCATAACAAATGGATTCACACTCCTTAAACAAACTGATAATATGTTTAATTTAATTAAACTATTGTGAATTGAATAACCTTAATTTTAGAAATAAACCCAAATTTTTAATCGTCTAATCTAAGGAGTATGTGTGTTGACTCATGTGTGTGTGAGAGAAATGGCAAATACTTTTTTATAAAAAGTAAAACAGGGAAAAAATATACATAAATAAATATAAGCATCACATCACGAACTTTTTGTTTAGATTATAAACTTATATTTCATCTTTAGGTCTTAATAAGCAAGCAAACCTCGGCTTATTTTATCTAAACCAAAATGTATAGGCTTAAACAAACACCTCCCTTAACATATTGGCTTAATATAAAATAAGCCCAGGTATGAGATTTCAGATTTTCGAACAATTCCAATTTATATATTTTTTTCAGCGTATATAAATTTAACTATTATCTTGATCCAACAAGACTGTAGCTTTATTCGGGAAATTATTTCATGCCTTCTCGAATACAACTAATCAATTTTCATATGTAAAACTCCTGAAAATCTTAAATGTACAACAAGTGTGCTGACCTCATAAATTCTACTACAATTTTCTGTTTTATAAGAAAATGATGAATTCATTTTACATGGGAGCAATTAACTTTATAGTACCATAATTTTCCTCCACGACAGCTTGCAAAGGGTCCTGATTTCATTAGACATTCTAACATAATCACCTAGAACATGGTCCGTCGCTTCATGTATACTAAGTTTCTCACCATGATACAGAAATTAAAATTCACCAGGTGAAAAATCATTTTTCAGTGAACTTCAAATGACAAACATGACAGCATGGTCAAATCCTAGGAACAAGTGAATCTCATAGTAAAACATTTGCAAGAACACTCATTTCAAACCAGAGAATCAAATATTTCTAAACATATGGAAGCCAATAATTTCAAAATTAACCTTTTCTTTAAATAGAGTTGCCCGAATGAGTGAGCCAGTAGGTAGGAAGTGATAGGAACACCTCGATAGGTGGCCAATACTTTGGTGATATAATGCTACAACTCATATTATGTAGAGATAGCTCCGTCTCGCGATCATCAGCAACTGCATATTATTTACACACAATATCTAAACAAATAATGTAAATAGATGGCACTAATTTATTTGGATTAATCAGACAAATTGAAAGTAGTGGCAAATATACCTTGCTAAAGTTGTTCGGCGGATCATTAAGCATTTAATTCATACTTCTGCATGCTGATCTCACCAAAATGAATTTGCAATGGATAAAGCATAAAAAATACAAGGGTGTGTTAGATATAACTCCTGTAGAATAACGGAACTTCAAAGTAGCATAAACATTAATTTTCATGGAGAATGACCCCCAGGAGTTTAAGACTGTGCAATAAAAGTTATGTCCACAATCATACAAAAATGTCAATGTTTGAAATATCAAGAAAGTGAAGTTGCAAAACCTGATGGAAAAAGATATTTTTTTCAGCGTATATAAATTTAACTATTATCTTGATCCAACAAGACTGTAGCTTTATTCGGGAAATTATTTCATGCCTTCTCGAATACAACTAATCAATGTTCATATGTAAAACTCCTAGAAATCTTAAATATACAACAAGTGTGCTGACCTCATAAATTCAACTACAATTTTCTGTTTTATAAGAAAATGATGAATTCATTTTACATGGGAGCAATTAACTTTATAGTACCATAATTTTCTTCAACAACAGCTTGCAAAGGGTCCTGATTTCATTAGACATTCTAACATAATCACCTAGAACATGGTCCATCGCTTCATGTATACTAAGTTTCTCACCATGATACAGAAATTAAAATTCACCAGGTGAAAAATCATTTTTCAGTGAACTTCAAATGACAAACATGACTGCATGGTCAAATCCTAGGAACAAGTGAATCTCATAGTAAAAAATTTGCAAAAACACTCATTTCAAACCAGAGAATCAAATATTTCTAAACATATGGAAGCCAATAATTTCAAAATTAACATTTTCTTTAAATAGAGTTGCCCGAATGAGTGAGCCAGTAGGTAGGAAGTGATAGGAACACCTCGATAGGTGGCCAATACTTTGGTGATATAATGTTACAACTCATATTATGTAGAGATAGCTCCGGCTCCCGATCATCAGCAACTGCATATTATTTACACACAATATCTAAACAAATAATGTAAATAGATAGCACTAATTTATTTGGATTAATCAGACAAATTGAAAGTAGTGGCAAATATACCTTGCTAAAGTTGTTCGGCGGATCATTAAGCATTTAATTCATACTTCTGCATGCTGCTCTCACCAAAATGAATTTGCAATGGATAAAGCATAAAAAAATCAGAGGTGTGTTAAATATAACTCATGTAGAATAACGAAACTTTAAAGTAGCATAAACATTAATTTTCATGGAGAATGACCTAATCTGGCATGTCAAATAAGTAAAAAATCAGTATACAACATACTTATTTTAGCTGAAAGGTTGGGGAGGAGGCCTCAGCTAACGAAAAAAGCAAACATTGTTACTATTTTTTATTTACTGATGAGTTAAAAAAAAAAAAAGAACTTCATTTGGTTTACTGATCATTCACATTTTCAAGAAACGAACTTCCTTATGCTGTTCTAAAGAACATGATGGCATCAAAGTTCAGATTGATCAAAAACTGTGCCATCTAGGAACTTGAAGGTAAAAGGAAAGATGAACCAAGTAACAATATTTTATAACTCATCACTGTATATATATATATATATATATATATATATATATATATATATTATTTCCAGAGTATCATTTACATGGGAAGGATACCTTCTTTGGTACACTGTTTATATACATTAATGGTGAAGATACTAATGGTGGGAGATGAAGAATGTGAATTAAAGATTCGAACCCGTAATATTGTTTACAGAGAAACTTTCAACAACTTATCTTAATAATTGTATTTTCGTTTGAAATATTTTACATGAGTCTCATTCATATACATTTACTGGAACACAATCATAAGCCATAAACAAAGAAGTAGCATAACATTACTAACCATGTACAGACAACATCACTAAAAAACTAAGTAATCTTAACAAACAAACCATAAGCTACAATATGAACAATAAACAATATTTAACCTGATTGCCCCTATGCTCTTTCGGTTTCGACTCCCAACTATATCCACCTCCAAATTCTACCGATCTTTCATCAAATGAACATTTGGCAACTCTTTCAAAATCAACAAACAAATACTAAATAAACAATAAAACTAACTAATCTGAACACACAAACAAAAAATACAATATAAACAATAAAGAATCTTTAACCTGATTGAGCGCCTATACTCTTTCGGTTTTGAATCCCATCTATATCCAGCTACAAATTCCACCAATCATTCATCAAATTAACATCTGACAACCGTTTCAATATCAACAAACAAATACTAAATCATCATTGCATAACAAATGGATTCACACTCCTTAAACAAACTGATAATATGTTTAATTTAATTAAACTATTGTGAATTGAAGAACCTTAATTTTAGAAATAAACCCAAATTTTTAATCGCCTAATCTAAGGAGTATGTGTGTTGACTCATGTCTGTGTGAGAGAAATGGCAAATACTTTTTTTATAAAAAGTAAAACAGGGAAAAAAAATATACATAAATAAATATAAGCATCACATCACGAACTCATTTTTTTTTAGATTCTAAACTTATATTTCATCTTTAGGTCTTAATAAGCAAGCAAACCTGGGCTTATTTTATATAAGCCAAAATGTATATGCTTAAACAAACACCTCCCTTAACATATTGGCTTAATATAAAATAAGCCCAGGTATGAGATTTCAGATTTTCGAACAATTCCAATTTATATATTTTTTTTCAGCTTATATAAATTTAACTATTATCTTGATCCAATAAGACTGTAGCTTTATTCGGGAAATTATTTCATGCCTTCTTAAAAATCTGAAAAAAATGAATTCATTAAGCAGACAAATTGAAAGTAGTGGCAAATATACCTTGCTAAAGTTGTTCGGCGGATCATTAAGCATTTAATTCATACTTCTGCATGCTGCTCTCACCAAAATAAATTTGCAATGGATAAAGCATAAAAAATACAGAGGTGTGTTAGATATAACTCCTGTAGAATAACGGAACTTCAAAGTAGCATAAACATTAATTTTCTCCATGAAATATCATACAAAAATGTCAATGTTTGAAATATCAAGAAAGTGAAGTTGCAAAACCTGATGGAAAAAGACGTTACCCGCGAGACCTTATCTGGCATGTCAAATAAGTAAAAAATCAGTATACAACATACTTATTTTAGCTGAAAGGTTGGGGAGAAGGCCTCAGCTAACGAAAAAAGCAAACATTATTACTATTTTTTATTTACTGATGAGTAAAAAAAAGAAAAAGAACTTCATTTGGTTTATTGATCATTCACATTTTCAAGAAACGAACTTCTGGAGCACAATCATAAGCCATAAACAAAGAAGTAGCATAACATTACTAACCATGTACAGACAACATCATGGCATACAATCAAATCTCCAATTCAACATGCAATGGAACTTTTAGCTTCTACACAAAAATGCTATCTCATAAAGTAGCATAGCATTCCTAACCTCTAATAATGCCTATTTTGGACTGTTTTTTGGTTCTTTCTGATATGGTAAAAAATAACTTGCATTCAAGATGAGTGAGATCTAAACTACTTGATACTTGACTACAACTTAAATACATGCACATAGTATTGACTTTGAGCCAAAAACTTCAATTAAAAAGGCTCTTTTAGAAACCTTTGGAAATAAGCTGATGAAAATGAGATTTAGAACTCTAAACTTAGAAAACTTACTAAAAGCTATTTAAATTTGTTGAAACTGCTTTAAACTACTAAAATACTACTAAATAAACTAAATAAAAGATGAACAAATTTGAGTTGATAGCCAAAATAGGTGAAAACAGTTTTTAGCCATTTATAAAATGCAAATCCAAACACCCCTATATGAACTGAAAATGAAATTAATAGTAGATTAAGGCCTAAACAAGCTAAGACTTGAGAAAATATTTAACTAACTACCTATACTAATTCACAAATATACTATATCATAAGGTCTGCAATTCATTAATAATCTAATAACCTGCGAAGCACGGACTCTTCGAGACATAGAGAGTGTCCGAGTCCAGTGCGTGTCCGACACGGTCGATCCGCGTTTTGGTGACGTGGCTGTGTGGACGCGGCAATGGACTCGGTTTGAGCGCGATCTTCGACTCGGTTTCTGTTAAGATTTCAAGCGACTCCGGTGATTCGGACATATTTCCAGTAAGAATGAGAAGAAGAAGGAAAGAATAAGGAACAAAAGAAAATAAGGAGAGAAGGAAAAAGGATAGGGATGAAGGAAGAAAAAAAAAAGACGAATAGATCTGAGGAGAAAGAGCATCGATATCTACAAAAAGTTAAAAGTACGCTGTATATGAGCTGTAAAAATAAGAGATGCTCCATCCCACCAAAAAAAAAAAAAGAGATGCTCCAAGTAAAAATTTATATATTTACGTGGCTGTAACTTTTCTTATCAAATTTGAATATTTCATTTGTTTTATTATTTTTTAGCATAAAAATAAAAATTTTATTTTTCAAATACTGATACTATATTTTGTATATTATTTAATTTATCAAATCCAATGTCGTGTCCGAGTCCTATTTTTTTGAATTTTTCCGTGTCTTCGTGTCCGTGTCCGTGTCCGTATCCGTATCCGTATCCGTGTCCGTGCTACATAGCTAATAACACAAACAATACACTATACACAACATATTTACAAAGTCAAACAATTGATAATGTTTGGAAACCTACATTATGAACAATAAACAATCTTCAAACTGAATAACCGTATGCTCTGTCGGTTTCGCCTCCACCTATATCCCGCTCCGAATTCCAGCCATCTTTCATCAAATGAACATCTTACAGCTCTTGCACAATCAACAAATAAATAAACGATTTATCATATCAACAATAACACAAAAAAACCAACATAAACTATTCAAATTATGATACAAACCTGTACATAAGATCGCCAATCCAATTATCAGCCCTAGATTATCATTTAATCACAATTGATTCCACACTCCTTAATCAAACTGATAATATGTTTTAATTTAATTAAAATGTTGTGAAATTGAATAACCCTAATTTAAAAAAAAAAACTAATTTATAATCGTCATACCTAATGAATCTGTGTGTGTTGACTCATGTGTGTGAGAGAGAAATGCCAAACACTTTTTGAGAAAAAGTAAAACAGAAAAAAAAATATATACCAAAAGAAAACCACAAAAGACATCCGTAATTATCATCTTTCTTTCAACATCAGATAAACCTTCATCAAACTCCATGAGCTTCACATGGCGGCCCTTCTCCACAATGCCATCACGAGTTTCAGCAAGTATATTTGTCAACGCCTGAACCCTATCAAGCTCCCTGTGATGGGTCTCAAGCAAACAACGCAGACATCCACAACTTTCTCATTGAATGGACCACGATTACGAGCTTCCTTGATGGTTTCCTCAAACTTCTCAACCTTGCTGCGGAGTTGATTGCGCTCCTCCCCCATCCTCATCAAAAAATCTTGATTTTCAGTTATCTCACTGTTAAATAAGAACTTGAAACAAGTTGCTAAGTCCTCCGATCCACATGCTTCCTTGAGTTATGTTAGGTTCACTGTTGTTGGATTCAGTGTTGTTGGATGATAAAGCCATTGATGAGAAATTAGGTGAAGAAACACTATTAGATATAAAATAGTACTAATGCCCTAATGGAACATATAAGGTATATATAATAATAAAAAAAAAACATTTAAAGAAAATAAAGAGCCATTTATAACACAAAAATTAATTAACCCTCAAACTTTACCTTTTAAATAAAAAAACCCCATCACTTACAAAATGCATACCATTATCATGCTAAAAATCATAACAAAAGTTATAACTTAGCTTTAGTTTTGTATCATAAACTTTAAATAAGTACTGATATGTTATAAAAACTTACAAACATAATAATGAAACAAAACCAAAACAACATCACATATTTTTAAATTTTTAAACAACAAAGTAAAAACGTTTCATACAACATACTAAACTATAAAGACGCATGCACTCGCCAATACACAGAAACAATACGCGATTAACAATTAGCTTCAAAACCTGTGCGTAGCACGGGTTCTGAATGCCTCGTATATACTAATATCTTACCTTCACTACCCCACATTGATTACAAATCCACTCATATTCCAAAATAGATGAATAACTCATAAATTCAAGACTAATAATATGAAAAGACATTGTCCCTTCAATTTTCGGACTATACTGCTATTTTCTAGTAAAACAACCATAACTTCTTCTAAAAAACTCCAAATGACCTTTCGTTTATTGCACATGAAACCAGACTCATTGGACTTCGAATCTATATATGGCTCATGGGCTGATTCTCTACCAATCAAAACAGTATTATTCAAAGTTGACTCATCTCCAGGAACTTTCTGTTGGAAAATGGACAGTGCCGCCTGGACTTCTTGGGCCATTTCCTCTTCTATTAATTGGGCCACTTCATTTGGATCAACTCTATCACTAGATCATCTCCAACGGGACATAATTTAATTACATATAGCTTAATTTGATTTTATTTAATCGACTACTAAGTAATAATTGTGAATATATGTTTTGAGTTGAGGTAATAAATACTCAATTGCAGGTAAAATATTATACATGTACGTCGTATTTATAACTTAATTTTGTCCAGACTGATGTTAGGTAACAAATTACAAACATATATATGAAGTTAAGGTGACAAATACTTAATTATAGGTTAATATCAATTTACGTGAGAGATCTTGGATTTGACCTAATTCGATTATATTCGGTTCATTAAATGTCATTATCAAATTCACCTGAACTTAGAATTCAACATTATCTAGAAGGTCATCAATAAAATGAACAAAGACATCGAGAAATCAACGAAGTTTGGCAGCGACTAGAAACTTATGATCTAAGCAATGAGCAATTTAATTTTAACATCATGGAAAAAACCTCGATTTTACAGATAAAAGTATCGATAATAAACAAAATTTTAGGACCTAATTTTAATTTTTATGCCGGACTAACCAAGACTCGGAATCGGGCTTTATGTTCATTCATACTCCATAATTTACCAGCTTGGCGCGAGCCCATTAACACAAATCAGTCTCATAAATACCATTGCCATTGGGACCGACCCGAAGTATAGGCTTCGTTTTTTCGGGGGCCTCATAAGTCATTATGAAGCTTGGTCCGCCCCTATATCAAAAGTAGGGGTGTTGAGTGGTTCGGTTCCAGTTAATTGAACCATAATTTTCGGTTAATCGGAATTATAGACGCCCTAAAATAAGAACCACATCACTTTAAATTCGGTTAACCGAAACTACACCGATTATATATGGTTCCGGTTCGGTTAACCTTAAAAACCGTTTTTCTTTTTTTTTTGGATCCGAAAAAACTGAAATAATCAATTCTAAAATGCTAAAATTAATCTTTTAAAACAAAAATAGTAGACAACAACACAATTAATCCATAAATCCAACAACTATAAGTCAAAATTAATCCATAAATCTAACAAGTAAAATGCAAAACAATCACAAATGGAGAATTAATGTGGGGTAATTAATTTACATATTATTAAATCAATTGAATTTCTTTTTAGGATAAAATATATATAATTATAATTTATTAATTTATCATAATTTCGGTTTGTGGTTCTGTGGTTCTGGAATCATTCGGTTCCGGTTAATCACTAACCATATTTTTTTGAAGTAGGAACCACAAACCGCACCCTAACCACAAATAGTGGTTCCGGTCGATTCGATTCGGTTTCGGTTAAAACCACTAACCACGAACCTTTTAGACAGCCCTAATGAAAAGTTGCTCCAATAGTAAATTTAAAATGAAACGGAAGATAGGAAGAAGAAAACAAAATTATTAATAATAATAACTGTGTGAAAATTAGAAATATGACCGGTAAACTTCATCTGTTTAGCTTTTAGTCCGCCAGACGCGATAGAGTTGCGTCCGCAAGCTTATCTTTTTTCTTTTTGGTGCATTTACGGTGCAAGAGGATTGTTCCCGATCCAAATACCATTTAGGGATTCAAGCCCACTCGCGTTCTAGAATGAAGGTTCCAACGTTACTTTTTCATCCCGAATCATCCATGCATCAATTATAAGCTCGTGCTTATTAAGCTCGACTGATTACGTACGCAATCTTCTAGACATTTTGTTTAATTTTAGCCCGAATGTCGAAATCGGGACGAGATTGTTGACATCGAACAATAAATTATGAATCTAGCATTTTAGAGGGAAAGCTGCATAACATGGTAACTGCTGCCATGTCCAAAATAAATTAGAGAAAATGCCACGTAGTCAAACTAATGGAGGGGATTCATTATAAATAAAAGAAAAAAGGAAAAAATTCCGCTAGGATCATAATCGTTGTAATTGGCAATAAATATTTTCCTGATAGACGGAGTTTCTGAGTTGTGCATGATAGCTCTGTTTTAATTTCTAGTTTTGAATTATATATCTGTATAATATTTATAAATTAATTATATAAATCTTGCACATACAAAAGTAGCTACCAAGCTCACGTATTGAATATTTATAATTAAGAGTTTGGTTACCTGAAATAATACATTTGAATACGAATTTTTTTTATAAATAAAAATGATTTTATTGCATTCCGACATCATCCCAATTCATAATTATTGTAATTATTTTAGTATTGTGATATTTTTTTAATATTTTTATAAATTATTTTAGATAGTATAATTTGTTGTATCATACATCCACAAATTCTAATATATGTTGTTGCTCTATCATACACATCCTTTATTATATTGATATAAAGTTTGAAAATTGATTGGTTCGTACACAATAAGATTACTATGATGGTTTAACTTAGGTCTTACCGTAGAAAGTCAATTAATTAAATAATTAAGTTGGGGTGGGGGGGGGGGGGTGTATTTTTAATTTCCCTCGCAATTGTCAGTAGAAAGTGTATGTTTCCAGTAGAAAATGTATGGTCCTCCTCCGATCTTTATTTCTCTCCTCTCCCGTTTCAAAATTTGACGGATAATATAAATTTAGTGTATTTTAGATAATGATTGATGAAAGTAAAAATATTAATATATCATTGAGATTAAAAAATAAAAAGTTTTGATAGTAAATTTATAATGAAGATTAAAAAATTGAAAATAATTTTTTGATTTGATTGTGTAGTGATATATGTAAGGTTTTTAAAATGACAAGAGGATATACGTAAAGTTTAATTAATTAACTAAAATCGAGGTAAGTCACTCACAAGTGAAAATATATGTTGAAAAACATAATTTTTTGCTTTACCCTTTAATATAAATATATGAAACGAGAGAAAAAATAAATGTATGTGGAAGTTGAAGCACCATATAATATATTCGCTTTTTTTTTTTAACTATGAAGGATATTTTTATAAATGCTTTGACGAATACTACACAAGGAAACTTGACGATAAGATTTAAACAAGAAAAAATTAATGCAAGAGAAATTTGGCATAAAATAACGAATAGATAAGACCCCAAGGCACTAGGATTGGTTTTGCCATCCAAAAGGGGTTGCGGTGGAGCTTGTTGCTCGTTTATGTGTCATCTTATTGTAATTCATATATATAATTTTTAAAATAGTATTTGTAGAAAAGACAACAACGATTAATAATAAAATAACAAACAAAATTTTATAACGAATTTTAAATAAGAAATAACCAAGAAAAAGTAGCAAGAGAGAAAAAATCTAACTCGCACCAACAAATATAAATTACCACAACAAATTAAAAAAAAAAAAACGGATCAACTAGAAAAAGTAACATGAACGTCTATAATGGAAGTGAAGAAAAAAATTATCTAACCCATGGGTATCGATCCAGCTGAAACAAGCAAGTATCAATAATACAATGTAGATTATATCGAATATAACTACTACAGAGATTATATTCTACTGAAAAAGGATTAAGGATTACAGGCTGACTATTAAATAAATAGTAATCAAATGAAGCAGATCAGAAAAATTAACCGAACAGTGAACACACGAAGGAAGTTTCAGTCAATACTCTAAGGTCAGTAAACCCGAACAAATCTGAAATACATCCAAACACAGCAGTTCCGTTCTTGTCAAAAGAGAATGCAGCCAAATAATATAGGTATTATATATTAATAATAACCATTATTATAAATATATAATATATATCACCTAAAAACAGTGATGAATTAAACTAATTAATTTATTAATGTAAAGAAAATAGGTAATAATTATTACTCTCTCTGTCAACGAAAATGTCTCCAAATTTTGACTTTTTCGGGTCAACATTTATAAACTTCGACCAAAATTTGCGATTAATATATAAAATTATATAGAAAATATAAGTTATATTTCAGAAATACATATTAAGACAAATCTAATCAAGTACTTACAATATTATAATTTTTTTATATATTGGATGTAATTTATGGTCAAAGTTTATAAATTTTGACTCAAAAAGGTCAAAAATGGGACACATTTTCGTGGACGGAGGGAGTATAATGTAGAAAGCCCCCTTTTATTGTAAAGGCTCAGATTTTCCTGACAAATCGGATAAGATTCTCTCTGAACAACAGTAAATCGGAGGGGTGACCACAAAGGCACAGTAACGGGCAGCACCAAGATCAGAGATCGGTAGCTCCACAGAGACCCAAACGGGATTCACTCAGAACTCACTCAACTCACGAAGACAGGTTGAGGATTTTAATATCACGAAGAAGGATTTCTTAAAACTCGGATGATCCTCATTCACTTCGCGAAGGGCGATTATATAGGAGGACATTCTGAGTGATTCAACGATTTGCTTAGAAATCGGATCGATCTCAATTCCCGCAACAGTCGAAGGGAGAGATAAGGATGGGAGAATCAGTCGCTCACAAGAGAGGTGACGGGGGGATGCATAGAGAATGGGAGATGGAAATCCCAGTTCACGGTATAAATAAAGAGAGTGGACGGTCGAGATTAAGAGGTAAGATCGGATTGCATTAGGGATATTCGGATCCACTTAATGGACTGCTGTCACGGGTCCGAATCGGGCTAGAATTTTTCGCCGAAATTCAACCCCGTGCCGGCACTGATTGTCCACACAACAACCAGTCAGCCTTCGATCCTCACCAAACACTCGTGTTTAGTACGATCAGAGTTACAGCCCAAGACCACCTTTAGTGTTTGAAGGAGCATGCAGCGGAATACAATCAAAACACGTAAAGGCACACGCACAATTTACGGGGACAATTCCCCAACCTTGAATATTATTTGCACTCTCAATATACAAGGAAAAAGGCCTCGCTGTACAACTCACTAAGATCCTTACGATCTTCCCCCTATGATCACTCGGATCTCCTTCTCTCCTCCCACCTACAAAATTGTACAAAGCACCTATTTATAGCCCAAGCAAAGGACTACATCGGTTGACAACCCCAACCGCTAGGTTCAGCTCGACACTCCACGAGTCGACGCGTGGCAAAAGACCACCATGCATCCCTGCCACTTGTCCCGATCAGTTTCCGCACAACTTGCTCGCCTCTGCCTTGTACTGCCACGTACAAGGTCTTCCGGAACCGTCCCGCAACCGTCCGCAACCTCTTGCTAGTAACCGTCCCGCAACTGCCCTGATGGATCCCAGCACTCCACCTGGCACATGCAGCCCACCAAGTAACTGCTTGTATGATGACGTGTCCCCCGCACGTCTAACATGACTTGGAACCTTCTTGCAACCGTTTCTCAAAACCGCTCGCATAACCGTTCCGCCATGTCGTTGCCTGGAACTACCTCATAACCGCCCCATGCAACTGCTATGACTTGCAACCGCCTCAAACCATCAAATCAAGCTTGTGCGTGCCAAATATGGCGTTCCTCGCACCCAAGTCTTGTTCCCACATAGTCCGAGTCAATTCCCACAAGTGTGCACAAATGTCCAACATCTTGTGCACTTATCCGATTTTCGAACAAGGTCCGACCAGCACTGTCGAACCCTCTCGGCCGTAGGCACACATCGGCCTTGTCCGCGCCCGAAGTGTTCGCTGATCGGGTCGGTCCGATCCGGGTCGGGTTTCACCTCTGGATCGACCCGTGACCCAATCCCATGGCAAGTCCCAGCACCTTGCCAAGTCCTTAGCCGAGCACCTTGGGTCACCCCTTGGGCATGGCCCTCAGTAACTACCTCCCCCCTATAATAGGCTTAGACGGATAAAGCCTGGTGATGGCAGTAACCATTGAAAAGCTGAAGAATCACTCGCCTGCCTCCAGCCTTGAACCAGCCCAAAACTTCAAGGTAACACGAGATTGTCTTGATTCCATGTCTTTAGCTAAGCCTCACACTCGCTAAGAAGCCTCCGAATCACTTTTCATTCCCGTGCCTTAGTGTCGTGCCACGTCCAGTCGGCACAGTCTGCCCAGTGACTCGACTGCCTGCCGAGCCCAGCGAGTCACCCATGTTAAGGGTCTAACAAACCTCCCCCACTAAAAGAAACCGACGTCCTCGTCGGACTAGAAGTGTAGCCCTTAAACATGTCATAGTCTGATACTTTGAAAAGCTCGCCTTCCGTTTGCAATGTAGCTTTGGTTTACCCTTCCGCTAGATCACTTTAATTGATCACCCATCCGATAAACCTCTGATTATAAGGCAGCTATATACTTCAAACCATCCCAGCGAACCGACTGAAATCAGCTTCAACATCTAAGTCTCCTACACTGAATCAGCATCTTCCGTCTAACATTTTACATATATACATAATATGCCTAACTTAACGCCACTTCGACATAATTACATACACATGAAAGTGGATATCCCCCGCTTGCTAGGAAAATAACCAAACACAAGTTGACCTAGCAAATATTTACAATGGTCATACAACGAAAAACTGAAGTAAACTATATACAAGTAAACCAGCCACTAAGTCATTGAGACAGACAACCAATGACTTATCTTGAACGAGTAATAGGCTGCAACTCCTTACTCATTTTTGCAAACTTCAGTAACGCGTCCCTTTGACAACACCGACGGCACATTAACTGTTAGCATCCTCTCAATGCTCGGATGGTCAGTCCAACTGAAACTCGGGGGACTTCTCAGTCGATTGAAAATAACAAGCTAATCGGGACCTTAGCCACCATCCATACCATCATTTCGTCAAAATTAGACATGACCTGGACATGCTTCACACAGAACACACATCCTACCATCTTTGCACAGCAAGTTCAAAAATGGAAAAACATAGTAGGAACCAACAAATATATTCAACATATGAACGTATGGAAAACAAATCATTACTCAACCACGTATCGATCCAAGTCGTCGAATAGCATCTCCTACCAAATGCAACAAGTTGTCTTTGCATGCATGTAAGCAACTTGACTGTCCGACCTTGCACCTTAAACCGAAATTTGAGCCGCATCAATCACCCTCTTGACACGAACAGACCACAATCTGCAAGTATCTTCCATAGTCCGGGATAAATCAGCCATCAACCCGCACCGACTTGTCCTTCGGCCAACCATCTATCGCACCGTTGGCCTGGTGCTCGATGAGCACCATTAGTTCCACATTGTGGTTGGAGGCTTCACAGTATCTGCCTCGCCACGAGCATTCTTCGGGATCTTTTCCAGCATTTCATGCATTAACTGCATTACCCCAAGCCGACCAGTTTCATCATTACCCTCGTCGCCATTTGATAACACTCATTTTTACACATATATTTACATCGATTTTCCGGGTTTTAAGATCCTAAAATGTGTAGAACTGTGTCGTTTATACTCGTATTATGTTTATTGGACTCGATCACGCTTGGGTACGTTTTATTGATTTTATAGGTACTTTATGGACATAAATCAAGCAAGAACGAAGTCTCCAACCCCAATACATATCAAGTAATGCGGAAACGAGAGATCGGGCTTAAAAAGGAGTCAAAACAGTGTCAAAACGAGTCAACACGATCCCGGCCGTGTCAATCGACACGGGCCGTGTCATTATCCCGACCGTGCCATATCGACACGGTCGGGTCTATCTTCCAGGGCCTTTCTTGCTTATTTAGACGAGTATGACATGGGCCGTGTCATTTGACACGGTCGTGTCATTTGCTCGGCCGTGTCATTTGACACGGTCGAGTTCCCTGTCCAGCGGGTTTTGGCTTTTTGAGCATACTATGACACGGGCCGTGTCATTTGACACGGGACGTGTCACTTTTCGATGGAAATATCATCTTTTGACATTTTTGAAAGATTTGTGTGGAAAAAGTGATTGTTTTATCTTTATAAAAGGAGGATATGGGGCATGATAGGAGATATGCTGAATTTTGGGAGATTAGAGAGAGAGAATAACAAAAGATCAAGTGACTTTCATTCCAAAAAGAAGGGGTTTTGAAGAAATTCTTGAAGAACACTTCAAGAACATTTGAAGGTTTCAACCGGGATCGATCAAGACACACCACGAGTTTTATCTTCTTCCTATCTTTTCTTCATTTTGTTGTTTTTATTAGCATGAACATGATGATTATTTATCTTCCTTTCAATACCATGTCCGGCTAAACTCTTTAGATTCCGGGCATGGGAGTACGTTGATTTGCTATGATTTTGAGGGATTGATAATTATATTTATCTAGTGTGATTTCTTTATCAAATACTTGGTTTGATTCATGTTTAGACACTTGATCAATGTTTTTACATGTTTAACTTAATTGCTCATAATTCGAGAGAATAGGGCATTAATAGGTTTCGAGTATTTGACGTAGTAAATTACGAGATTGAGAAATCGGTGATGAACTATGATGATATCTAATCTTATGAACATGATTGGAGTTAGATAATTTATAATAGACGGAGACGTTGTTATGGGTTGTTTAATCTACATTTTAATGCATCTCGAGAGAGACTTTAGAATATTGTTGTGATCGTCGTTTTAGAAACACACTTAGAACCTTTTGAAACCAATCCCGACTAAATTTAGTAATCAACGGAAACCTAGCCTTGGAATCTACCTTTCTAAACTCTTGCAATTCGCTTCCATTCGGATATTTTCAATCGTTTTAATTTATTGTGATTATTGTATGTTATTTCATTAATCGTCTATTTTACCTTTTGATCGTCTAGATAAAGCCGAGAACACTATAATCTAATACTCAACACAATAAAAATATTTAGTCTCTGTGGAATACGACCTTGCTCGCCGCTTTCTACATATTTTTCGTACACTTGCGGATTGTTTAAAATTAGAGCGAACAAGTTTTTGGCGCCGTTGCCGGGGACTAAATTAATTTTTGTGTTGATATTACGATAAGTGTTTTTAGTCTTACTTTAGACATTTTCTTATTTGTTACTTAACTCATACAATTTCTACTCAGGGAGTGCATGAACACTCGTTCATCTCGAGTGCCGTTAGAAACTTTCAT
Source organism: Orobanche coerulescens (assembly GCA_033398695.1). Classification (NCBI taxonomy): domain Eukaryota; kingdom Viridiplantae; phylum Streptophyta; class Magnoliopsida; order Lamiales; family Orobanchaceae; genus Orobanche; species Orobanche coerulescens. The sequence continues at coordinate 199,899,244 of CM065805.1, read as the reverse complement.
CCTGGAAGTAGAAGCATTTGCCCGAAGAACAAGTGCTAGCTCAAGGAAACTAAGAAGGGATCTTTTTTAAGACATGGAGAGAGCGGGAGACAACGTAGAAAGGGGCAACGAAAACGAGAATGCAGTAATCCAAGACAACGATTGCAGAAGGATTGAAAACCCACCAACTAGGGTGCAATCAATTCGGGATGGATTCCGACCGAAACTCGACCGAAACTTTGGAGGAATCACTCATGTTCCCATCAACGCTCATAATTTTGAGTTTAAGCCGGCCTTAATTTCAATGGTTCAACAAAATCAATTTGGAGGATTTGCTGTCGAAGATCCACATGCCCATCTCACTCATTTCATGCAAATATGTGATACTATCAAAATGAACGGAGTCTCGGATGATGCTATACGCTTACGATTGTTTCCATTCTCTTTGAGGGAGAAAGCAAGAAATTGGCTTGGAACTTTAGCTCCCGGAAGTATAAAGACATGGGAAGAATTGAGCGAAAAATTTTTGTTCAAATTTTTCCCACTAAACAAGACGATGAAGCTAAAGGGTGAGATTACTCAATTTCATCAATTGGATTCCGAACCATTATATGAAGCTTGGGAACGTTTCAAAGATCTACTAAGGCGATGTCCTCGACATGGTTTCCCCGAAGACCAACAAATGTGTTTCTTCTATAATGGTCTTATGGGGGAAACAAGGAATTTTATTGATGCTTCCGCGGGAGGGGCATTGCTAGCAAGAAGTGCTGAAGAAGCGTATGGATTGATCGAAGAAATGGCTATGAATAGCTATCAATGGCCAATGGAAAGATCAAATATTAGAAGGGTGGCTGAGATATCCGATTCGGATCCTATAAAGGCATTAACCGCACAAATGACAATGCTAACTACTCAATTGGGGGCTCTAACAAAAGGAGGTGATTCGAAGGGAGTTTCTCAAGGAAGTTCAAGTTCACTACCGTCCGATCCATTGGAAGAGGCACACTACATTAATAATCGGAGTTACAACAATTACCGAAATAATCCACCACCGGGCTTCTACCATCCCTCAAATCGAAATCATGAAAATTTTAGCTATGCCAATCCAAAGAATGCTTTGCAACCACCGGCCGGATTCAAGGTATCGAATGGGGAGATAATTGAAGAAGCAAAACCGACGTCGAATCTCGAGAATATTCTAGTTACCTTCATGATGGAGACGAAAAGCCGATTTAGTCGAGATGAGGAGAAATTAGACAAAATCGAAGGCCATGTCACTCAACTAGCTACCACCATGGGAGCTCAAATGAAAAATCTCGAAACTCAAATTGGACAATTAGCTAAAGTGGTCGGGAGTCAACATCAACGGGGACAATTTCCAAGCAATACCGAAGTGAATCCAAAAGAGTCGTGCCAAGCGATCACCTTAAGAAGTGGAACGAATTATGAAGGGCCAAAGATGCCAAGTGAGGAAGTCAAGGAGGATCAATTCGAAATTGAAAAGGAAGAAGGGAAGCATGATACAACTAAGGGGGCTGAGAAGCTTAAAATATCTCCTAACTCTACTCCTAACGTTCCTCTACCTTTCCCTCAACGTTTCAAAAAGAAAAAGTTAGATGCACAATTCGCAAAATTTTTAGACATCTTCAAGAAAATTAATATCAATATTCATTTTGCAGACGCTTTGGAACAAATGCCTAACTACGCAAAGTTCTTGAAGGATGTGATGTCAAGAAAAAGAAAGATGGAAGATCATGAGACGGTTAAACTAACCGAAGAATGTAGCGCTATTATCCAACGCAAATTGCCTCGAAAGCTTAAGGATCCCGGAAGCTTTACCGTTCCATGCACTATTGGAAACGTCTCATTCGATAAAGCTTTTTGTGATTTAGGTGCTTCGATTAACCTCATGCCATTATCTATTTTCAGGAAATTAGGTGGCGGAGAAATGAAAACCACAACGGTTATGCTACAATTAGCGGATCGATCCATAACATATCCCAAGGGGATTGTTGAAGATGTGCTTGTAAAAGTCAACAAATTTATTTTTCCAGCAGATTTTGTTGTCCTTGATATGGAAGAAGACGGAGATTTACCACTTATCCTTGGACGTCCATTTCTAGCAACGGGAAAGGATCTTATTGATGTTGAAATGGGAGAATTAACACTACGTGTTAACGACGAGCATGTTCTATTTTCTATTTTCAAAGCTATGAAATTTCATGATAATACGGAATATTGCAATGTTATTGACCATATAAGCTCGTATGGAAAGAAAAAAATCTTACACTCATTATCGTCGGATCTGTTAGAGTTTGCTCTTACGAATTCATGTTTTTCTAGTGATTCAACTTTGGAGTTTGACGATTCTGACTTGTTTGATTATGTTTCTGAATTGAATTCTCTACAGGAAAAAACGCAAAGCAATACGTTCGATGATTTAAACAAAAGGGAGCATGAAGTAGTTGCAGAAATCAAGCTGACGGACGAATCAAACGTGTCCAACGACATGGACAAAAATTTGGGGTCCGTTTCATCTCAATCGGATTCATCTCAACCAAGCTTGGACCTTAAAATCCTCCCGGAACACCTCAAGTATGCATTTCTGGATGATAACAATTCCAATCCGGTAATTGTATCCTCTTCACTTTCATCCACTCAACTAGATAAATTGCTTCGTGTATTGAGAGCACATAAGTCGGCTATAGGGTGGTCTATCTCAGATTTGAAGGGAATTAGTCCCTCCATATGCATGCATATGATTTTGCTTGAAGAAAATTTTAAACCTAAAGTGCAAAATCAACGGAGACTTAATCCCATAATGAAAGAAGTGGTGAAAAAGGAAGTATTAAAACTTTTAGATGCCGGGATGATATATCCAATTTCCGATAGTGAGTGGGTAAGTCCTACTCAAGTGGTGTCAAAAAAGGGAGGGATGACCGTAACCAAAGACGAAAAAGATGAATTAATTGCTATGAGAGTAGTTACAGGATGGCGAGTATGTATAGACTATAGGGCTTTAAATGCGGCTACTCGCAAAGACCATTTTCCTCTTCCCTTCATTGATCAAATGCTTGATAGATTGGCGGGGCATGAATTTTTCTGTTTTCTTGATGGATATTCAGGGTATAATCAAATCTATATAACACCGGAAGATCAAGAAAAAACGGCCTTTACATGTCCTTATGGAATTTATGCTTATCGTAGAATGCCGTTTGGTTTATGTAATGCTCCAGCCACATTTCAACGTTGTATGATGGCTATATTTCACGGTTTGATCGAAAATATAATGGAAGTTTTCATGGATGATTTTTCGGTGTTTGGAAATTCATTTGATCATTGCTTGCATAATCTTACTTTAGTTTTGCAGCGATGTGAAGACACTAATCTCGTGTTGAATTGGGAGAAATGCCACTTTATGGTGCAAGAAGGAATTGTCCTAGGCCATCGAGTGTCCGCCGCCGGTTTGGAGGTTGATAGGGCGAAAATTGTCGCCATTGAGAAACTTCCCCCACCAAAGAATGAAAAGGCAATTAGGAGTTTCCTTGGACACGCGGGTTTTTATAGGAGATTCATAAAAGACTTTTCAAAAACCACTAAACCTTTGAGTAAATTGCTAGAAAAAGACACATCTTTCATTCTTTCTAACGAATGTTTGCAGGCATTTGAGACTCTAAAGAAGGCATTAGTGAGTGCTCCTATCCTCGTGGTACCGGATTGGTCTCAACCTTTTGAGATCATGTGTGATGCAAGTGATTATGCGGTCGGTGCTGTGTTGGGACAACGTCGTGAAAAACTCTTTCGGGCTATTTATTATGCAAGCAAAACATTGGACGGAGCCCAACAAAATTACACAACAACGGAGAAGGAAATGCTTGCCGTAGTATTTGATTTTGATAAGTTCCGATCATACTTAATTGGGACAAAGACGATAGTACACACGGATCATGCAGCTATTAAATACTTGTTTGAGAAGAAAGACTCTAAACCTCGCCTAATTCGATGGATTCTTCTTTTACAAGAGTTTGACGTGGAAGTTCGAGACAGAAAAGGATGTGAAAACGTGGTAGTAGACCACTTATCTCGCCTCGAGTACAAAAAGGAGAAGGAACCGGAGATCGAAGGGATTAAAGAAGAATTTCCGGACGAGCGGCTCTTTATGGTAGAAGCTAAATTTCCGTGGTTTGCTGACATTGTTAATTTTTTGGTCGCATGTGTGCTACCCCCGGATTTATCTCATTACCAAAGGAAGAAATTCCTACATGATATCAAGTTCTATATGTGGGATGATCCATTACTTTTTAAGAGATGTGCCGACATGATCGTAAGGAGATGTGTACCACAAGGGGAATGGGATGAAATTCTTCAACAATATCATTCATCACCAACCGGAGGACATTTCGGAGCAACACGGACTGCTGCAAAAGTGTTGCAAAGCGGATTTTATTGGCCTACGCTATACAAAGATTGCTATCTCTTCATTCAACAATGCGATAGATGCCAACGAGTAGGAAATATTTCAAGACGTCATGAGATGCCCCTAACCAACGTAATTGAGGTTGAACTATTTGACGTTTGGGGTATCGACTTCATGGGTCCATTCTCATCATCATTCGGAAATAAGTACATTCTCCTAGCGGTCGAGTACGTATCTTGATGGGTCCAGGCAATTTGTTCTCCAACAAATGATGCTCAAATAGTAATGAAATTTTTAAAGAAAAACATCTTTTGCCGATTCGGAACGCCAAGAGCATTAATCAGTGACCGGGGATCGCATTTTGTCAATAAAATCATGCATAAACTTCTTCAGAAATATGGGGTCCGATCAAAGAAATCATTGGCCTATCATCCACAAGCAAATGGACAAGCCGAAGCGGCCAACAAAGAGATCAAGCTAATCTTGGAAAAGACGGTGAGTACATCTCGGAAAGATTGGTCATCCAAGCTCGATGATGCACTTTGGGCTTATCGTACGGCCTATAAAACTCCTTTGGGAACATCACCCTATCAACTCATTTTTGGGAAATCATGTCACCTACCTTTGGAATTGGAGCATAGAGCGATGTGGGCGGTGAAAAGAATAAACTTAGATTTTGAGGCCGCCGGAAAGAAAAGATTGCTAGAGTTAAATGAATTGGAAGAATTCCGGGATGAATGCTACGAAAACTCTCAAATTTACAAAGAAATGTCTAAAAGATGGCATGATAAGATGATCGTTAAACGTGAATTTATGCCGGGACAACAAGTACTTCTCTATAATTCAAGACTGAAATTGTTCCCCGAAAAATTGAAATCAAGATGGTCGGGTCCATTCGTGATCAAGAAAGTACTTCCACCCGGAATAGTCGAGCTCATGAGCAGAGACGGAGAGCTATTTAAAGTTAACGGACAACGAGTCAAATATTACTATCATCCCTATCAAAAGGAAGCCGTATCCGCAATAACTTTAATCGAGCCATAAAAGACTTTCAGATGAAAACGTCCGGCTGAAGACGTTAAACTTAGTGCTAATTGGGAGGCAACCCAATAAATTTTATTTTCATGTTTTGAATTTTTTTTCGAATTTTGTTGTATTTTTTTTTCTTGTTGTATAACTAACTGGTTCAAATTTTGGTGTTTAAATCGAAGGAAAAACACACCGAGGACAAAACTGCGTTTTCCAGGACAGCATGGCACGGGTCGTGCAACCAGTCGATTTTCACTTTCTGGAGTAGCACGGCACGGGCCGTGTCGAGTGACACAGTCGGGTCTGTTGGCCAGCCGATTTGAAGAATCCAAGCAGGTACGACACGGGCCGTGTCATATGACACGGTCGAGTCAGGCACCCAGGTCAAATTTCACTTTCTGGCGTAGTACGACACGGGCCGTGTCATTTGACACGGCCGGGTCAGTTGGACAGCGGCAAAATTTTAACAAATGAAGCAGGTATGACACGGGCTGTGTCATTTGACACGGGCCGTGTCGGTCGGAGGATATAAAAAGAGCAGTCGGCCGAGTCCACTTCATCTTCTTCCCCAAAACTCTCCTCCTTCCCAAATCATAAACCTAGTCTCGAATCTCATCAAATCCGGCAAAATCAGGCAAAAACCGTGTCAAATCTCACATAAAAACAAAGTGTTCATCATTATCCCACAATCCTAAAGCTTCAAGGGTGAGAATCGGACGAATACATCCGGGTTTGGGTCGCGATTTTTTCTGAGTTTTTCTTCATTTTTCACTCCAAATTCAAGGTATGATTCACGATTTTGGAAGGTTTAATTATTCATTGCATTCGGATTATGTGGAACATGATTTATTGAGTAACTTAGGGTTCTTGAATGGATTATTTTTTTAGGGGGGAAATTTATCATGAATTAAAGGAGTTGAAATTTTGTTGGTGATTATCATGCATGTTGGATATATATGATTGATGTCATTACATTTTTGGGATTTTACTTACATTTGGGGTTGAAATTTATGGTTGGGATATTTGGAAGAAAACACTTATTGTTGAAAAAAAAAAAATGTTTTGTAAAAAGTTGGGGGTACGTGTATTATCGAAAAATAGTGATTCGGAGCTTGGGTGAACAATTGATAATTGATAATTCTCTTGTAGAAAAATGGCCAGAGGACGAGGAAATGCTCAACGAGGACGAGGAAATGCCCAAGGACGAGGTGCAACTCAACGAGGAAGAGGAAGGCCCGCAACAGAAATTGAACAACCGGAGAGAATACCTACTCAAGGGGCTGTCGAGACGCTCGAGACGTATGGAATTGAGCTTCCGCCGAGTCGCCTAGCATGATGGGAGATATTGGGGCAGAAAAAAATGCTCCCCACTCGATGGCCGGACGATGAATGCATGACTGCGATGTGGATAAAAGAAGATGTTATGCGGCTACTCGGACGAATTAGTTGGACGACGTTAATGACTCAGCATTGGCCCACTTACCGATGTCTCACGCTGGAATTTCTTAGCACACTCTCCGTTAAAAGAGACCCGATTTCGCATGAGCCGACCGCCTTGGAATTTCGGCTCAACAACAAAAACGAAAAATTGGGTCCGGGTGAATTGGATACTATATATGACGCTCGAAGGCACGGAGAATACCGAATCAATCGGTTTGAGTGTGAGACTTACTGGAGGACAATGATTGAGTACCCGGGGAGCGGTGCACGTCCCTACATCCCAAAATCGGCGAAAGGATCATCTCTTCGTAATCCTATCCTCCGCTATTTACACAAAGTCATCGCAAGCACTATCTTTGGCCGGAAAGAAACGGGGCCGATAACTCAGCGAGAGCTTTATGTCCTAGCTCATATACTCGACGGAACAAATCCCGCAACCGGAGCTATTATCATGGACCACTTCGAAGACGTTGCCACTAAACCGAGAGGGGAGATTTGGATAGGGGGTTTAATTACCCCTATCGCACTTCATCTTGACGTACCTCTACAAAACCGAACTCCCCTCCCGGGAAATATGCTTCTATCAATCCAAGTCATGAAGTTGATGAATATCCTGGACTACGACTCCCGAGTTATTTTTCTCCAGAATGACGGTGATCACTTCCTACTCCCGAATACAACTTTGACAACTATTTCTAGTATTCGGGACATAGGAAATCTACAAATGTCCACGGAAGCGCACAAATTGGCTCGGGAGGCAGCTGGATTAATTTCCCCGAGTGAAAGATATGTTGCCCGTAATGTCCGTCCTAGGCGTACGGAATTTGAGGATAGAATCGAGAGGATGAGAGAAGAAGAGAGAGAGGAGAGAATGGAGGAGGAATTCGAGTATGAGAGAGGCCCGGAAGAAGAAAGAGAATCGGGGGAGGAAGAAGAAAGAAGGAGAGATCGGCCCGAGTCGTCGAGACAAGCCGAATCAAGAAATTCCATATCTCGAGAAGAGTTCGAGGCTTTCCGAGAGGAAACCCGTGAAAGACAAGACGTGATGCTTGCAATTTTACAACGAATGGAAGATTGGCATATCCAACAAGGCCATTATCCTCCTCCAAATCATTAGGACCGGTTGTAAGTATTTCTTGACCCAAAGTTTTTTTTTTGTTTAAATACTATACCCCCTTTGTATGCATAATCTTTAATTCAAGTTTGGGGGAGATATTGGGTCAAGAAATACCTACGTTGTTTGTTTGATTTTATTTTATTTTGGTGTGTTTGGATTTTGTTTTATGTTTTGGTTTGAATTGTTTACTTTGGTGTGTTTTGTTTCGAACTTGGTGTGTTTTGATGATGATGAACTTTGATGAAACTCGAAAGAATGAACTCTTGTCTTGGATGCCTCGGGATTTATTTTGTTATTTTGATATACAAATCGAGGATAATTTGAAGAGGAAAAATTGTAGAATAATCAAAAGGGTGTGAAATTGAATAAATAGCCTAATCTCTTGGAAATATGAACAAATCTAACTTGTGAGCTTTTGAGCCTTCGTGCATCATTAAATATGCAAGTTTCATTGTCAAATGTTCCACTCATGTTTTAAGACTCTAGAACTTGCCCTGGTATCTTATTCGAAACTACAACTGTGTTTGCAAATTAGTGAAAATGATTTAAGGCAATTTTTATTTGACAACCTTTCAAACCTTTTGGCCAACCCGAAAAATTTATAGAAAGCGTTAGCCCGATTGAGCTTAAAGCCTATTTCTTGTTAACCACATTATGAGCTTTCCGTTCCGTTATAAACTTTTGTCCCTATACTTGAGCTATTTAGAACAAATTGGCAAAAGAATGAAAAGATGTGGTAGCAATCGGGAAGATTGTTGGTTCAAAATGCAATGAATTATCAAAATAAATTTGAAGGAGGATTGGTGTGATTTAATGATGATGTTGTCCACCACAAAAAAAAATGGTGGACACAAAAGAAACGAGATGTATGGAGCAATAAGGAGGAATAAGGTTGTGATTTTCACTTTCAAAAGTGCTTAGTGCCATGATATTCAAATCAAGGGGTTGAAAGAAACAAAATCCTAAGGTATTATTGAGCTTCTAATTGAGCGAAGTGATTAAGGAGATAATGTTCTAATTTGCTCAAGTCAAGTCACTTTAAGCCATATGTATCCTACCCCGACCAAAAAGCCTACATTACAACCATTAAAGTCCTTTTTGATTCACCAAATTTGCATGCACAACTAGTGGTAGAGATGTAGACGATTGGCAAGCCTATGGAGATTCTTATTTCATTGAATGAGTTTTGAGCGTTACTTATCCCTTTATACACTTTGAGAGTGAGGGAATACACTTGACCGGCGAGGTTCGTATTTTTCAAGTATTAGCTATGATGTTAAGGAAGCACCCCTGAGATTTGAATACTTTATAGAATTCGACTTATTTATTTCTTGAGGCGTATTGATAAATTTTCAAAATGATCCTTTGAGGTATGTTGAGGGACGAGTTCCCTTAAGAGTGGTTATTTTAAAGTGCATTGCTCGGGACGATCAACGTTCAAGTTTGGGGGATTTTGATAACACTCATTTTTACACATATATTTACATCGATTTTCCGGGTTTTAAGATCCTAAAATGTGTAGAACTGTGTCATTTATACTCGTATTATGTTTATTGGACTCGATCACGCTTGGGTACGTTTTATTGATTTTATAGGTACTTTATGGACATAAATCAAGCAAGAACGAAGTCTCCAACCCCAATACATATCAAGCAATGTGGAAACGAGAGATCGGGCTTAAAAAGGAGTCAAAACGGTGACAAAACGAGTCAACACGAGCCCGGCCGTGTCAATCGACATGGGCCGTGTCATTATCCCGACCGTGCCATATCGACACGGTCGGGTCTATCTTCCAGGGCCTTTCTTGCTTATTTAGACGAGTATGACACGGGCCGTGTCATTTGACACGGTCGTGTCATTTGCTCGGCCGTGTCATTTGACACGTTCGAGTTCCCTGTCCAGAGGGTTTTGGCTTTTTGAGCATACTATGACACGGGCCGTGTCATTTGACACGAGCCGTGTCACTTTTCGGTGGAAATATCATCTTTTGACATTTTTGAAAGATTTGTGTGGAAAAAGTGATTGTTTTATCTTTATAAAAGGAGGATATGGGGCATGATAGGAGATATGCTGAATTTTGGGAGATTAGAGAGAGAGAATAACAAAAGATCAAGTGACTTTCATTCCAAAAAGAAGGGGTTTTGAAGAAATTCTTGAAGAACACTTCAAGAACATTTGAAGGTTTCAACCGGGATCGATCAAGACACACCACGAGTTTTATCTTCTTCCTATCTTTTCTTCATTTTGTTGTTTTTATTAGCATGAACATGATGATTATTTATCTTCCTTTCAATACCATGTCCGGCTAAACTCTTTAGATTCCGGGCATGAGAGTACGTTGATTTGCTATGATTTTGAGGGATTGATAATTATATTTATCTAGTGTGATTTCTTTATCAAATACTTGGTTTGATTCATGTTTAGACACTTGATCAATGTTTTTACATGTTTAACTTAATTGCTCATAATTCGAGAGAAGAGGGCATTAATAGGTTTCGAGTATTTGACGTAGTAAATTACGAGATTGAGAAATCGGTGATGAACTATGATGATATCTAATCTTATGAACATGATTGGAGTTAGATAATTTATAATAGACGGAGATGTTGTTATGGGTTGTTTAATCTACATTTTAATGCATCTCGAGAGAGACTTTAGAATATTGTTGTGATCGTCGTTTTAGAAACGCACTTAGAACCTTTTGAAACCAATCCCGACTAAATTTAGTAATCAACGGAAACCTAGCCTTGGAATCTACCTTTCTAAACTCTTGCAATTCGCTTCCATTCGGATATTTTCAATCGTTTTAATTTATTGTGATTATTGTATGTTATTTCATTAATCGTCCATTTTACCTTTCGATCGTCTAGATAAAGCCGAGAACACTATAATCTAATACTCAACACAATAAAAATATTTAGTCTCTGTGGAATACGACCTTGCTCACCGCTTTCTACATATTTTCCGTACACTTGCGGATTGTTTAAAATTAGAGCGAACACCATTTTCTTCGCACAAGATAACATTCAACCTTCCCCGCTTTGGGCAATCTCTCATTCGATGGTCACCACTACAGATGTAACATCCCTTCTTTGTTCGGTCCGCATTATTGGACTGAGACGATCCCTCGGCCTGCACTGTTATTTCTTTAGTAGCTCTAAAACCATCAAACTTGCCTTTGCCCTTTCCAGCACCCTTCTTTCCCTGTTCCGGGCCTGGGCCACCAACTCGATAATCCATCAATCGATCAGCAGCAGCCATGGCAGATTGCAAATCCTTGACACCTTGCCTTCTCAACTCGGTTTGTACACAAGGTTGTAATCCAGCCATGAAATTGAACACCTTGTCCGCTTCCGACATATCTTTCACATCCAACAGCAACGTACAGAAATGTTTCACATATTCCCGAATAGTCCCTTTGTGTTTCAACTCACGAAGGGCTTCACGTGCAACCCACGATACGTTACACGGCAGGAACTGCTCCTTGAGTTCCTGTTTCAACATTTCCCACGAACCAATCTTCTCACGATCGGCATTTGCGCCTTCCAAATGACGCGTACGCCACCACAACTTGGCGTCACCAGTAAGGTACATACTGGCTATGGAGACCTTCTTCTCACTTGGAACATGTGCATCATGAAAGTAAGTTTCCATGTCCCAAAGGAAGTTCTCCAATTCTTTGGCACTTCTCTCGCCGCCAAATGGTTTTGGATCGGGCATCTTGAACCTGGATGAAGATGACGAGTTCCCTTAACTCCCACAGCCAATAACCGCCATCCTTAACAACCTGCATTCGTCCTTGACTGCACCCAGCCGGACATCCACTGCCTCGCTTACGGAACTGATATCCTCTTGAACCGAAACAAGCCTTCCTTCCATGAAATTAGGGATTTCATCCACAGATTTCTGGAGTACTTCCGCCATAGCACGGAGTTTTTCGAAATCGGTCTCCAGCATTGAGATCCGTTTGAAAACTGCTGCTACAACCGGAACTGGTGGAGGTTGCCCCATCAAAGTTTCCAACCTTTGAATCCTCTCGTCCAAAGCCGCGATCTCATCTCTGCGATCCGCATCTCTTGCATCTCGAGGTGCCATAACGCAGCAACTTTTCCCTCAGAACCCACCAACAGGGCTCCGATACCAAATTGTCACGGGTCCGAATCGGGCTAGAATTTTTTGCTGAAATTCAACCCTCTGCCGGCACTGATTGTCCACACAACAACCAGTCAGCCTTCGATCCTGACCAAACACTCGTGTTTGCCTCACAACACTCGTGTTTAGTACGATCAGAGTTACAGCCCAAGACCACCTTTAGTGTTTGAAGAAGTATGCATCGGAATACAATCAAAACACGTAAAGGCACACACACAATTTACGGGGACAATTCCCCAACATTGAATATTATTTGCACTCTCAATATACAAGGAAAAAGGCCTCGCTGTACAACTCACTAATATCCTTACGATCTTCCCCCTATGATCACTCGGATCTCCTTCTCTCCTCCCACCTACAAAATTGTACAAAGCACCTATTTATAACCCAAGCAAAGGACTACATCGGTTGACAACCCCAACCGCTAGGTTCAGCTTGACACTCCACGTGTCGACGCGTGGCAAAATACCACCATGCATCCCTGCCACTTGTACCGAGCAGTTTCCGCACAACTTGCTCGCCTCTGCCTTGTACTGTCACGTACAAGGTCTTCCGGAACCGTCCCACAACCGCTTGCTAGTAACCGTCCCGCAACTGCCCTGATGGATCCCAGCACTCCACCTGGCACATGCAGCCCACCAAGTAACTGCCTGTATGATGACGTGTCCCCCGCATGTCTAACATGACTTGGAACCTTCTTGCAACCGTTTCTCAAAACCGCTCGCATAACCGTTCCGCCATATCGTTGCTTGGAACTACCTCATAACCGCCCCATGCAACTGCTATGACTTGTAACCGCCTAAAACCGTCAATGCCAAGCTTGTGCGTGCCAAATCTGGCATTCCCTCGCACCCAAGTCTTGTTCCCACATAGTTCGAGTCAATTCCCACAAGTGTGCACAAATGTCCAACATGTAGGTCACAAGTCGTCCAGGAATAAGTCTAGAGGGGGGGTGAATAGACTTATTGAAACTCTTAAACTCTTTTTCTTGGAGAGTGAGTTTCTTCAGCTGATGGATAAACAAATGACTTGGAGTCATTTGTTCTTAATACGTGCGGAAATCAGCTGATGACGAATACAAAACAACTAATGAAACACTTTAATGATGAATGCAGCAGTTAAGATATGATGCTATAAAACAGTAAAGAACGCAGGCAATTATAGTGGTATCAGAGGTGGGGTAATCCTCTACTAATCCACTTTTCTCCAAACCAGTTGGAGATGAATTCACTATAATTCTTAACCAGTGATAAATATTACAGTGATTCAACCACACTACAACAGCTTCCAACCAGTGGAAATCCGTGCCGTTGTAACACACTTGACTGCCTTGCACCTCTTGATCCTCGATCCTTGGATGCCTTTACAGTCTCTAACTTCAACCAGTGAAGTACCCCGAACTCAGGATTATAGACAAGAGTTTTTGTCTTCTCCAACTAAGAGCTTCTTCAAGTATGAACTTTTTAAGAACCGCTCTTTTCACAATGCTGTATTTCGCTTTTAGATAGCTTGAATGTTTTGTTCGCTTGAAAGTATGTTAGCACCGGTAATTGTTGTATCTGTCTGCTCAGCTTCAAATCTTCGGAAATATATAGGTGGCGATCTCTGAGCTTTTCCTTATAGTCGTTGCAAATCTTTTCAACAAATCCGTCAGTTGGAGAGGTAGACTTCATTGTTTTCTTTCTGAATGTTGCAAGGCTGGATTCCCATATTTTAATCTATCTTCCGACCGTTGTGAAGACTCTGCATGTGATGCGCCGAATATTTTGAATATAAAACGATTAAAGTCTTCAAGGTGGGTCTGGATGATTTATTTAAATCATATCTCTTGCGGGAATCTCTCCAATTTGTCTCTTCACGTTGCATGTGACTTTCCGTAATTCTTGACTTTTCAATGCATGCTGACGTGGACTTGGAGTACTTGGCTGATCTCGACTAGGCTGATGTGCAGTTAACTTCTCTGCAGTCTGGACCTCTCTAATGTTCACTGTTTGGAACTCGCCTGATCAGATGACTTGTCTGAGGTACCTTGACTGCAGTCTGGTCAAACATCTCTGATAAATTTTTGTTGACCAGAACTACTCTGTCTTGACTCGGCTGTACCTCTCTGATGTACTTAGCTGATATTTAGTACTTAGCCGATTTTCAGCCTAACTTTATTTTTGGCCTATAGAAGATACTCATTTACTGAGTAAATGCTCGAGCGATGAGAATTATGAGAAGTACAAAAAAGCTCGAACAGAAGCTAAAAAGGCAATGCGAAATGCTCGATCTAAGGTCAATCAAGAATTATATGCAAGATTAGATACTAAAGAAGGGGAAAAAGATATCTATAAACTTGCTCGAATGAGAGAGAAGAAGACGCGAGATATTGGAAAAGTTAAATGTGTAAAAGATACTGACCAAAAAGTTTTGGTTCAAGATAAAGAGATAAAAGAGAGATGGAGGTCATACTTTGATACCCTATTCAATGGCCATCAAGAACAAGATATTGGAAATTTAAACATCCCCTCAAGTATGGTTAACCGAGAGTTTAAGAGAAGAATTCAAAAGGGTGAAGTGACAATTGCATTGAAGAAGATGGGGTCAAAGAAAGCAGAAGGACCAGATGGTATACCTATTGAAGTTTGGAGGTGTTTGGGGGAGAGAGGACAAATGATCAGGAAATGTGTGAAGATAACAGAAAATCAGTTTGGATTTATGCCTGGAAGATCGACCATGGAAGCAATTTATCTTATCCGGCAGTTGATGGAACATTATCGAGATAAAAAGAAAGATCTGCATATGGTTTTTATTGATTTAGAGAAGGCATATGATAAAGTACCAAGAGAAGTACTTTGGTGGGCCTTATCAAAGAAGGGTGTATCGCGGAAATATATTGACATTATAAAGGACATGTATGAGGGAGCTAGTACAAGTGTACGTACTAATGTTGGGAGGACAGAAGAATTCCCTATTACGATTGGGGTGCATCAAGGATCTGCTCTTAGTCCTTTTCTCTTTGCCATAGTCATGGACGAATTGATAAGAGAAATTCAAAATGACGTTCCGTGGTGTATGATGTTCGCAGATGATATTGTGTTGATTGATGAAACGAAGGTTGAAGTGCAACAGAAATTGGAACTTTGGAGGGATACTTTGGAAGCTCGAGGCTTTAGGCTGAGCAGAAGTAAGACTGAATATATGGAGTGTAGGTTTAGCGAAAACAGTGATAGAGAGGCGGGGATGATCACATTTGATGGGAAAGTTGTTCATGGATCCACTTTCTTTCGGTATCTTGGATCTATTATCCAAAAGGATGGAGAGCTAGATGGCGATGTGGCTCACAGAATAAAGACAGGGTGGTTGAAGTGGAAGAGTGCCACAGGGGTTTTATGTGATCCTGGCATGCCTCATAGATTAAAGGGTAAATTTTACCGCACGGCAATTAGACTTGCGCTGTTATATGGCACCGAGTGTTGGGCTGTAAAACAGTGTCACGTTCAAAAGATGAATGTGGCAGAGATTCGTATGCTACGATGGATGTGTGGTCATACAAAAAAGGATCGGCTCAGAAATGAGGTGATTAGAGAGAAGGTAAGAGTTGCGTCTATAGAAGACAAGATGGTGGAGAATCGATTACGATGGTTTGGTCATGTGAGAAGAAGACCTATTGATGCCCCAGTGAGGAGGCTAGAAAGTTGGGGAACAAGTAATGTTGTGAAAGGTAGAGGAACACCCAAGAAAACTTGGATAAAGATGATTGAAAATGATATGCGGTTTCTTGGAATTGGAGAAAGTATGGCGATAGAGAGGCAAATGTGGCGGGAAAGAATACGGATGGTGGATGGAGTCTGATTTTTTTTTTATTCCTATTTTTTTTTATTTCATGTTATCTTTTAATTTATTTTTCAGGATTTTTCATTTTTTTTTAACATTCATTCTCTTTTTTGTATTTGCTTTTTTCTCTACTTTTTCCCTCTTTTTTCCTTTTTTTTGGGTAAAGGGCATTACACCCGGTAAAATATATAACATAAAAAAAAAACGATTAAGTACAATGGAATGTGGCTGAGGTCTAACAAGAATCGCTTATGACAGGCCACTAAGCGTTACACAAATAAATACATACAATAACCAAAACCCCAACAGGAAATAACCACCTAATGACACAAGAATGACCACAGACATCCGCCTATCTCTTCGAAGGAGATTGATGTACCAGATGAGCCTGCCTCCTTAAAAACCCTTTCCAAGTAAAAACCCAATGGGAAAACCTTGGAGTAGGGAAAAAGAGTACAACACTCACCCGAGTCTCCAACGAACTTCCGCCACGGCAAAAAGCATCAACCAGGGACACATAACCAGCCTCACGCAACCAGCACAAATAACTAGCAATATGAAGACTAGCCATTAAGAATGCATAAGAGACGGAGTCAATTGCCAATCACACAACAACTCAAGGACATTCGCCCTCCTCTTAAATCTGCACGTAAGGAGCTTCAGACGCACCGTTGATTTAATCACATCAATCACTTGACTCTCAGACCGAAACTGCTGCCTGAAGATCCTATTGTTTCTTTCTTGCCAAATAAAATAAGAGGTCGCCGCAAATAAAAGCTTAGAAACAACACTCCTTACGGAACGAGATTTAGATATAGGAATCATATAGCGAACCACATCCTCTAAAGAAGAGGGAATATCCGAAAGACCACCAAAAGCCTTCAAAGAGCCCCAAACCTGAAAAGAAAACAAACACTCAAAGAAAAGATGATCATGAGAATCCTGTTGAGCTTTACAAAGGGGGCACACAAGAGTGTCATTAGAGGGATCATTTGAACGCATCAAATCCTGAGTCCGAAGCCTCCTTCTCATAACAAGCCACAAATGAAAAGCATGCCTCGGAATACGATGCGAAAACCAAACAAGATGAAACCAATTAACAACATGACCACGCGGCCGAATGCAATCCCACACAGAAGAAACAGAGAACGACTTATCATGGCCATCCACCGTTTTCCAGACTAACCGATCGTCCACATTGTCACAAAGAATAGGGGTAGAAATCGACGTAAGAATCGGAAACGAGTCCCCCAACTATGAGGCCAAGCCCAAGAGTCCTCCAAAATAATGTCCCGAACCAAAGAATTAGACGAGAAACCAGCCCGATGAATATCTCTAGAGGACACGATAAGATTAAGAGGACCAAGCGAACACCACTGATCAAACCAAGCTGAAGCCTTCGAGCCATTACCAATCTTATACCAAAATAATTGCCGAACAAGACCAATCTTTTTTCCTTTTATGTTATTTATATAGCGATTATTGACGGTTTCAAAGTTTGATTCATGTTAGCGACCCCAAATCATTTTGGGACTAAGGCTTAGATGTTGTTGTTGTTGTATGTTGTTGTTGTAGAAGATACTCATTTGGTTCTTCTTTACATTTTGCCAAGTTTTATACTTAACATTATTTGGCCTATGGAAGATACTCATTTGGTTCTTCCTTACATTTTTGCCAAGTAATAAATATTTGAATTTATACTGGTGACATCATCAAAATTTAACAAGTATTCCTAACACAACATCTTGTGCACTTATCCAATTTCCGAACAAGGTCCGCCCAGCACTGTCGAACCCTCTCGGCCGTAGGCACACAACCCCGGCCTTGTCCGCGCCCGAAGTGTTCGCTGATCGGGTCGGTCCGATCCGGGTCGGGTTTCACCTCCGGATCGACCCGTGACCCAATCCCATGGCAAGTCCCAGCACCTTGCCAAGTCTTTGGCCGAGCACCTTGGGTCACCCCTTGGGCATGGCCCTCAGTAACTACCTCCCCCCTATAATAGGCTTAGACGGATAAAGCTTGGTGATGGCAGTAACCATTGAAAAGCTGAAGAATCACTCGCCTGCCTCCAGCCTTGAACCAGCCCAAAACTTCAAGGTAACACGAGATTGTCTTGATTCCATGTCTTTAGCTAAGTCTCACACTCGCCAAGAAGCCTCCGAATCACTTTTCATTCCCGTGCCTTAGTGTCGTGCCACGTCGAGTCTGCACAATCCGCCCAGTGACTCGACCGCCTGCCGAGCCCAACGAGTCACCCATGTTAAGGGTCTAACAACTGCCAAGTGTTCTAGCCTTTAAATGGGCCATTGAGCCAATATCAACACAGACGAAGAAAAAAAACTACAATTTACCATTTTTTAAAAAAAAAAAATAGACTTTTTGGTCCGATTATCTCATAGATAACCGAACATCCTAAATAGGGCATCTCACTAATCAAACCTCTGAAGTTACATCAAAACTCTAACTTCCAAACAACACTATATTAACTACAGGTGTCGCTGTAAACTGTGAAGTAAAAAAAAAAAAAAAAATTCAAACAGTCGACAATTCAGAAACCCGGACCCCGCCGTACAATATCTATCCAAGCCTTTATCGTACGAACAAAACCCCATCAAAAACTGTGAACCCCATAATCTACTAGACAATATATTGAGCACCACAACCCTCCAACCAACCACAGCTCGACAGCACATCCTTAAAATATCCATCTGTTTCTACCCATCGACCATGGTGGTGGGTTTTCGACTGAACTACCCAAAAAAAAACCACCCCATTCCATAACGGTACATGTTAATACAAGTATCAGACAGGCATGTAAAAATCGCGACATGACGGAAAGGCAGATTATAATAAGAGAGAGAAAAAGGGGAAAGAAAACTGTAATCAGAGAAATTACTAAAAATAATCACTACTTTCTCTCTCTGTAGACTGTGTATGTGAAAAAAAAAATAGAAAAATTCTACATCTCAGGGTTTCTATTTTTAGGTCATCGGTTCCAGTTTGGGACCAAGAAATAAAAAAAAAAAAAAAGAACACACAGAGAGAGAGAGAGAGTTTTTTAGAGAGAGAAAGAGGGAAAGGAAGAGAGAAAGAAAATGGGGAGAGGAAAGGTACAACTGAAGAGAATAGAGAACAAGATTAACAGACAGGTGACATTTTCAAAGAGGAGGGGTGGTTTACTGAAGAAAGCTCATGAGATCTCTGTGCTGTGTGATGCAGAGGTGGCTTTGATTGTTTTTTCCCATAAGGGGAAGCTGTTTGAGTATTCCACTGATTCTTGGTAAGAATTTCTTGATTTTGTTTGAGCATTTGAGGGGTAATAAGATCTGTTTTTTTTTTTTTTTTTTTAGAAGTAGGGTTTTCTGATTTCTTGATGTTTTGTTCTTTGAGATATTTTAATTGTCTAGGTTTTTAGATGTTGTTTTCTTAATGAATTAATTTTCATTTTATAATTATGTGGTGTAATAAAAAAAGTTAAAAGCCATGGTTTGTGGTCATTATTTGTTTTCATTATTTCTTGTATCATTATTTCATTAAATTTACAAAGAAAAGTACAAATCTATTTATTTCACTAATTAATTATATAAATACACACTGCACAACTGTACATTTATAATTAAATGATTTCTCTTACATATATCATATATGCATAATGAAAATAGTGAAATATATGTGATGAGACATGGTAAAAAAAAGGAGGATTAATTGTACTAAAATAGTTTAGTTTCTTGAAAATAAAAAAGGAAAATTCCAGTACTTTTTTTTTTTTGGCAATACAAAATATCCCAGTACAATTTAGGCAATAGATATCTAAAATTTAGTGTACTTTCATAAAACTTTCATTAAATTAGTATATATATATATATATATATATATATATATATATATATATATATTATTCTGCTGGTATATGTCCAGTGAATATAATAAAAAAGATAACCTTTTTGGTATAAGGTCGTCCCTTTATGTGTTGACGGCTGATATTATCATGACAATTTTTTGAAGCATTTTCAGCCGATGAACTTTCAGTCATTGACACAGCGGGTTTTTTCTTGACATTTTCTATATATATATATATATATATATATATATATATATATATATATATATATTATGTGGGTACCAACGTTGTGGGGGCTTTCTTTGACCCAATGGGAGAAAATGGGAGATTTCATCAATCTCAATTTTCAATTTTATGGTCCTAACTTTTTTTTTATTGAAAAATATTTTTATTGGGTTTTCCAGATGAAAACTAGGATAATTTGATTTATAATTCTAAATACAGTTGTTCGAATTTAGTATTTTTCATACGAAAATAAGGAGCCTAGTCAATGGTGTGAGTGTATTTTAGATTTAGACTATGTATGCTCCGGTCGTTCGACTGGTTATATAAAGGTCGGAAATTGGAAATAATGTTGAATTAGATACGTTGTTGTTCGGATGCTTATACTATTAGTTAGAATTGTGAGAGAAGAAAGAGATTAGACAAGCCGAAAGTATTCTTGATTTTCAATCCTAAAAAATATAGTAAACTTGAAAATGAATAATTCGAATGTACGAATCTAAATAGCCGAACCCCTTATGTATATATATATTTTCCCAACGGATCCGGAAAAGGAAAAGTTGTGCATCTTCATCATCAATCGAATTACTGTTCCCAACCCACAGACATATAATGTATGTGTGCAATACATATATGTTATGTGCATTGTGAATACCCTATGTTCCATTTCTATGTCAAAACATATATATATATAGTGTAACTTTATTTTCAGAACCTTGTTAAGTGCGAGAACTGCGAGAACCACCTTTTGTACTCCTAGTAATACATAATGTACATTATGTCAATGCATACAACCCCTACTGATCATAACACATACTATATAGTAGGGGTTATATATATAGTAGGGGTTATCATCAGTAGGGGCTATTATAGTAGGGGTTATCATCAGTAGGGGTTATGATTGACTATGGTAGAAACACCCTTAATGGTGAAATCTAGAAACCAATTGCATTATTAAGTAATTTCATTGCATATTTGTTATTATTTGTTGCATCAAGCTGGTCGCTAGTATATGCAACAAATAATACAATAAAAAAATACATAAATGCATATAATTTTACCCATCTACAGCCGTTAGATCACTAATATCAATGGCCTACAAAAGTTTCTTGATTTTCACAAGGTAATTAGTTTTCATATGATCTATTTCCTATATATATATATATATATATATATCAATGGCTAGGTAGCCACAATTTAAATTGAGAGAATTAATTATCTCTCTTAAAGATTGAAAAATATATTGGTTAATTGTGCTTTATATGAATGAGAAGATCTAATTTTAATTTCTTAAATATGTAAAAATGTATTGCCAAGTACAACTGTATACATATAGAAACTTAGGGTTTGAATGTTCTTTTTATCTATTTATTTGAAAAAAGGGTAGAATAGATTCTCATTAGGGGATAGACTGATCACTGTGATGTGTTATCACCTCTTTTTTATGGAGAAATGGGAAAAAACTATTAATGCATAGTTCTACATGGTAAAATGATTCTCTAAGACATGCTAGATGATAGCTTTTTGCCTATATATACTATTTTTTCTGCTATATTATATATATATATATATATATATATATATACTGGTCTTGTTTTTACAATGCAACTATATATTGACCAAATTTGTGTACATAAACAGCATGGACAGGATCCTGGAGAAGTATGAAAGATATTCATTTGCAGAAAGGCAGTTGGTTTCCAATGAGCCTGAGTCACCTGTAAGTGCACATAAAATATGTGTGACCAATTATTACTATTATTTTTATTTTCTGAGAAAAAATCATATGAAACCGTCTCAGATCGGGCCGAAAATCAAGTCAAGTTATTCGATATTCGATTTAAAGTCCACTGGTAAAAGTTAGCTTGAGATCGGCTCATTAATATAATGAACAAGTTTGATTTGTTTTCGTATTTGACAAGATATAAAGCTCGGCTCGAGGTTGATTCGATTCAAATAACAATTATAAAATGCATATAAAAAATCAAACTACTCGAGTTCGATTAAAGCTTGTCTCTATTAAAGCTCGTTCCAGTTCAGCTCGATCATTTAACAAATCAAGCTCAAACATATTATTTAAAGCTCGATAAAAATTTCAAACGAGTATATATATATATATATATATATATATATATATATATATTCATTTATTCGTTTGGGTTGATTCATGCCCCTAGTCTAAGAGATATATATGTTTTGTGATATGCACCTAAATACTAGTTTTTGTTGTTGTTATCTTCAGTTTCTAGATGTGTTTTTTCTTCATTTTACCATTTCTTTTAGTGATCTTAATTTAGATTTTTCAGTTTTAATTGTTTTTTTTTTCAGTTATTTAAGGTTCAATTATAGTAGTTTTTTAAGATTTAATTTTAATTATTTTAATTTTTCCCTTTTGAGTTTGCTATTTCCTAATATATCTTAAAAAATCAACAGCAATTACATATACATATCCATAATTATTTCATTATTTGCACTACTTTTACATGTGAGCTTAATTGGCAGGCAAATTGGACCATTGAATACAGCAGACTTAAGGCCAGGATTGAGCTCTTGCAGAAAAATCATAGGTAAATAAAATGCTTGTTTCCATGAGACTGATCCTTAGTACTATTTCAATATTTTTACAATTCATATCATTAGTTATGTGATTATGTGCGGTATAAAATTTATCCTTGCCTAATAAGTAAAAATATAAGTGAAAAGTAATGGTTATAAAAAAATTATTTTGAGTATTGTAACTTCGATCAGTAAAAATTGTACATTTATCAATCAGGCCCGGCCCAATATAGGTGAGGCAAATGAAACATTTGTCTTTGGCCCCCAATTTTGTAAAAAAATTAGGGGGCCAATTTTTAATAGTTTCTTTTACTATATATATATATATATATATATATAACTATATTTTGCAAAGGAAATATATATGCCCAATTCCACTCACTTCCGTCTATTCTTTTTATCTCCATTTTTGTTCGCATATTTGTTTTAAAAGTTTAGAAAAGAATATTCAGCCCAAATTCCAATCAGATTTCACATCTTCTCCTCTTCTCCGTTTCTCAGTTCTTTCTGCCTGCGTCTCCAGTCAAAAGCAAATAAGAGAAGAGATCCAGGGTTTTGAATTAAAATTGCCTACATATTGCCATAAAACATGTGATTATAAGCAATTTTAATTCGAAACCACATATATTTCTTATTGGCTTGTAGAGTTGTATTAATGAAGTAAAAATATTATATTCTTTAGAAATTTTATTGAATCTTATTATTTAGAAAATGTAATTTTTTTATATTTTTTTTATATTTGAGGGCCTTTTTTTCAAATTTACTTCAGGTTCCTAAAAACTTAGGGCCGCTCCTGTTATCAATATAGTCTCTTCGAGTGGAATGAAACAATCGAGTAGTGTATTTGTGCTTATCAACCTTAATGGATTGTATATGAAACAAACATCTAACATGTCGGAAGTTTTAACATTTGAGCACAATAGTATACCTTTAGATACGTAACTTTTCTAATTTTTACACAATCAAAGCAATACATTTTACCTTTTATTTTTATTATTAACTATGCATTCACCATCAACATATTTTTTTATCTTTTAATCCCGCCACAGACTCACCATTTAATTATATTCTTAAAACACACAATTTTAACACTAGATGTTAAGCTGTAACTAAGATGGAGGAGTACATAATTTCGCAGCATACACAAAATAGCACTTGGAAGGTAAAGTGGTACAGAGAATCTGATTCATTGTACTCCCTCCATCCCAGCTCAACTGCAGTATTTTAGCACAATTTTTGTATTTTATGAGAATGATTGGATGTGATAAATGTATATATTTTGTAAGTATTGAAGGTGAATGCGTGATATAAATTAAAAGATATTGATAGTGAATGTATGATAGGAATTAAATTAGAAAATGTGATGGTTCGCTGTGATTAGAGTTATTTAATAAAATATACTAGTACTTTCATTACTTTATCATCACGTAGATGTTCTTCATTAATACAGCGTGGTATTACTCCATATCATAATATGAATGCAACTAAGAGTAAGTACGGGTATATGCATAAAATCGTCCGCATAGACAGCTCAGCTGGTTCTTGGGTGGCAGATTGCTACAAGGACACAAGTTCGAGGCCTGGCTGCCGCAGTGTGAGAATTTTATTCCTCCAATATGGGGGATAGCTTCTTATAAGCACTAGACAATGTTCCTCCTGCCTAGTAGGCCGCTGAATCACCACGGTTAAACTCCACCAATTCCTAACGGACCGGGGGTGAGGTCCTGTGAATTAGGGATTTCGCTTTTCCTACACAGTATACGAGTAAAATTAAATTTTAATGTATCAGCCAAATTAATCAACAATTTCTCAATACGTATGATCATATGATGTTAATAACTATAGGACGATCTTTGTGGGATGATAATGGTTAGAATATTTGACTAATCTATAACATAATATTAATTTCTATAAATATAATATTCATTTATTAAAGTTAATATTCTAACCATAATACATAGTAAATAATGTTTTATTTGTTTTCTTGATGTTTTTGTTCTAATTGTACTGTCAGGCACTATATGGGCCAAGATCTAGACTCCATGAGCCTAAAAGATCTTCAGAACCTGGAACAACAACTGGACACTGGTCTTAAGAGCATCCGATCTAGAAAAGTATAGCCACGTGTCTATATATGCGAATTTAAATTTCCAATTTTTTTATTTATTAAAAATAAATTGTCACTTCTAGAATAATTTTCTGGATGAATTAATTCTCTATTATTTTTATGATTTTTTTTTTCCTGTATGCAGAATCAGCTCTTGTACGAGTCAATTTCTGAGTTGCAGCGAAAGGTTTGTCCTTTTAGTAGCTATATGCTATGATTTACATTATTTCACTTAATTATAAATGGAAAAAAAAATCAGAATTTATTAAAGATTATAGGGTTTTTTTTAATTTTTGTAAATCATGATTCTTTATTTAACCGTGAACACAAATACATGAATAAGATGCATTAAAATTTTGAGACACATACTCTTGTCGCAATCGTTTGACTGTATCAGACGTGTCGATAATGATATTTTTTTTGGTATAAAAAGTATTCTCTCGACCCACATGAAATATCACATTTTGAACATGGTTTTATCCTAATAGCCGAGTTATGTTTCTACAAAATTTCTTAATTACTCTCTGTCTCACTTGAACATGGTACTTTCAAAACATGATTTTGTCTCAATAAAAAATATACCTTTGAAATTAGATCTTGACATCTTATTAAAATTTATATAATATTCCTTAAAAATAAAAATTTTTTGTTATACAAATTACAAAATTGGTTGATCGACAATAAAAATAAGTAAGAACTCATGGCTTAAAACGAGCTATACCTTCGTCAAAATAACGAAAATTAAAAATTGTACCTTAATGCAAGTACCCTTTTCAAGTGAGACAGCGAGAGTAGTTCATTGTCAGGAGTGGAAGATATGGGATCGAAAATTTTATTTATATTGGTACTTTGTAATCTAACAAAAGTTGTGCATTCACCAAAAAATACTCATCAAGTGGGACGAAGGAAGTAATGTTTTTCAGTATTAGAGTACTTTATGAGTTGGCGGATAATTCTCGATTCTAATGCTGAAAAGCATCATTGTCGAACCGTCAGACGGACTGATATAAATTTTTGCCTGTAATAATTGTTTGGTATTCTGAATTTTAAATTATTATGAACAATTTTGACAGGAGAAGGCAATAAAAGAGCAAAACACCATGCTGGCTAAGAAGGTGACCCAAAATATAATAGAGAACTACTTGCAAATGCAATTTATTTTTAACCCTGTGATTGGTAGAAATTCATTTTTAAAACTATATTAATTATTTATATATATATATATGTGTGTGTGTGTGTGTGTGTGTGATTGTAGATAAAAGAGAAGGAGAAGGAAATAGGACAACAAACACAGTGGGGACAGCAAAACTACTGCACTAACGCACCACCACAATTCTTGATGGCATCTCATCAGCCTCCTTGCTTAAACATTGGGTATATTTTCTCTTTTTATGTTATATATATCATGAACAAATCTAGGGTAAAATTAAAGACAATACATATATAGGGCAGCAAACGAGTCGGGTCTACTA
Source organism: Orobanche coerulescens (assembly GCA_033398695.1). Classification (NCBI taxonomy): domain Eukaryota; kingdom Viridiplantae; phylum Streptophyta; class Magnoliopsida; order Lamiales; family Orobanchaceae; genus Orobanche; species Orobanche coerulescens. Next base: position 199,873,093 of record CM065805.1, on the reverse strand, counting down.
GCGACATACAAAGTTTCGACTAGAAATGATTTCGAGTTGAGTCGGGTCAGGTATTATTCATTTATCGAAAATATATTTAATTGTTAACCCTGTAAAGCAAAATATGACATACTCCACATATGGGCAATTTTTTTTTTAAAAAAAAAAGTACCATTATGGTAGGACTCTCTACTGCAATCTCAACTTGGAGAAAGCAATCGCGACATCAAGATTGATGTCTCGTAGAAAAATGGAAAGCAAGTATACATCGAAAATTCGACAAAATAAAAGATGGCTAAAAATAATTTTTTCCACGAACACGGCTAAAAAGGTATTTTGTCTAAGGTAAACGGCTAAAAATCCCGGATACTGTAGGCAATTTGCAACTTCTTGTTGCAAACACTACCAAATTCTGCTTCTCTCTTTTTTTTATTTTTCTTTTGCTTCCCTATTTCCTATATATGTCTACTTTTCGAATAAATTCTTATTATAAATATTATTGTTTATTTCTTTTTCTTTTTTGTGATTGCAGAAGTGGATTGTATGAAGAAGCAGCAGATGCTAGAAGGAATGAGCTTGACCTCACTCTTGATTCACTCTATTCATGTAACCTAGGATGCTTTGCTGCATGAGTATGAACTCAGGGAAATAAGTTTTTTTTCGACTCGTTCACGTACATCCATGAAGATGCTCTATGTATGGCATTGTTCTTCTATCTAAAGTGTATAATCTTGATTCTTGAATCACTTCTAATTAATCCCAAGCACGAGTTATTCATTAAGAAAATAGATTCTCCAGCTCTTAGCTGGTGCACTTTTAGAATTTCATGTACTGTAAAAGAGGAATATAACTATTTGAATGTCACAAAATAATGTATTCTATGGTAATTTCATGCATGTCATCATATTACCCGGAAAAAAATGAATATAAGATTTAAAAAAGAAAATGTAATTTTCAACCATCAAGAATAATTAAAAGGATTTTTCAGAATAAGAAGTACGAAAAATCGCCTTACGGAAAAACTCTGCATTTGAAGATTATCTGATGAAACTGAGCAATGTAGACGTGTAAAAATATTTTATCGGCATTACCCATCAATGCCTATCTATGGAAAATTATTGTCTTATGCTTCTCTCACCATCATCTTGATTCGTCGAACAGCATCAACTGGAAAAAAAATAGAGGGAAAAAGATCAATCAAATTGCGACACATTCTTCTACTATCTAAGATGTAACTTCAAAAATAAAAAAAAAAAATATCACGTAAAAGTCGAGAATTTCACGCCCGTATTTGTCACATGTCGACCTTTGTACGTAAAAAATGAAACGAAATAAAAAGCGGTATGCGTACTTTAAGAGAGTCATGTTCCATGATGTATGTGTTGATTTTACAATATCAATCACGTATTGTGACATGACAATAGCAATTATCTCAAACTCATCGCCGTCTCATGATATTTTCCATATAAATGGAAAAACCTATGATGTTGACGGTTTTGGAATTTCGTTCTATTTCTCCTTCATATGAAGGTTGCGACAGGAAGGGCATCCGGCGTAAAACTTTGTCACTTTGTTATTTGCATGAGTTATGGTGTTAAGTAATTTTAGACAATTAAACGACACTATAATCTTCATGCCACCGACCCCAACATAGTTGGGATTAAGGTGCTGTTGATGATGATGATGATGCGTACTTTAAGAGTTCAGTAGGCAAACATAAGTAACCTGCTCGATTAAGTCTCAAGGTTTCAAGATACATGGAGAAAGATAGAATTGATCACCTTACTACAAACCGGACAATTTTTGCTCCGCTCCATCCATTCGTATATGCAACCCAAGTGATAATGATGAGAACACTTCATAATTATTTTTGGATTTTCTACGGTATATTCTGTGGCAAAAATAAAATAATTAAATTATCTAAAAGAAAATTTAGTGATGTCGAGAGTTTATTAAAATTCCATAAAATTAATATTGCATGAGGCTACCTTCAAAACATGTCGGGCACGAGTTATCATAGTCCGAGGAAGAAACTTTAGCAGAGTAGTCGGGATTCTGCTCTTGGGATCCTCCGTCAGTTTTTTGGTTTACGCAAACACCGATGTGTCCAACGGGTTCGGGCTGAACCCGTGAACGACTGGTGATGCTATGAGATCCGCTGGCATCACGTGAATTTGACGAAGGTGTTTGCTGATTACGCGATATCTCATGCACTTGTCCTGTCCTATGCTGTAGCAGATTTGGCACCCACATGATATTATTTTTAAATAAATCAACAATCTTTGAATTTACCAGAAAAAGGAAACTTAACAAATTGATGACGATGAATTTTAAAAAAACAAAACTATTCATATGTTGATTTACAATCCAATGCTTAAGTATTACCGGCTTCATCAAGAAACTTGAAACTTAGAGACTGTTTGCAAATGCTTTTCTGAATCACTTTTGGGCTATGTCTTGTAGACATAAGCTAACTGATAGCTGAAAAGCTACCTTGTAGCTGATAAAAAGACAGACATATATAAAATAATTTTGATGAAAAGAAAGAAGTAAAAAACGGGTTTGAAAACGAAAAAGCTCTAGAGCTTATTTGAGATGCTTGTAAAAGAAACATTTGAGATAAGCCCGAGCTTCTCAAATAAGTTCTTCCAACCAAACAAGGCTTATTGAAATACAATGAGTTTATAAGCTAGCTTATGATGCTTATCAAACATACACTTAGTCTGCTTTTATTCAAAGTTAAAAAAAGTAGGATTTTTTCAGCAAAAGTATACAGTTTTTTTTTTTTTTTTTTTGCTATTTACATTGAAAAACAACTTAAAGTAACAAACGTAAACAAATTTGTCGTGTTTGGTTAAATTTCAAAAAGGCATTTCCAAATCAAAAGCAATAACATAAGTTCGGTATAGCAAACACTCAAAACCATCATTTTAACAACTAAAAAAAGCAGAGAATCACTTCCTGAAAGAATATGCAAACACTTTCTCAATCTCTTCAAATTCTGAAAATTTAAGCATCAATTTCAAATGTTTATACAACTAGTATTATTCAATTGATCAATTGAAATTCAAAATACTAATACACACACACACACTCAGGCATATATATTAATGATATGACAATACATGTGGACCTCCTGAGAGCCCGGTCTAAAAAAACCGGTCCCTAGTAGACCTACCGATCTCCCGTCCATAGGAGTCAGGCGAAATCAGGTGAGGTAAAACACCCCCGCAAGGGGGTCTTTTTGTAAGAGAGATCGAGCTCTGTATCTGGGGCCCAAGCTTCGTGTCTCTGCCCCGAGCTCGGAGGTAAAGGTTCATACATCAGCAGGATAGATGAGCTAGGAAGAGTTCTGATATATAAGGATAAAAGTCCCGAAAAGCTGGGATTTTGGATGACAAAGATCTCAGATATCTAGGGATTGACAGACGCAGCTAGATCCCAAAAAATCAGGGATCCCTCTAGTCTAGGAGTAGGAGCGGGATCTATGAAATACGCACCTCCTCCCGTCGGTAAATAGGAGAGAGGCTGCCAATTTTAAAGGCAAGGAACCAGAAAAATAGAGAGAAACACTTGATCACATTTTTCGGTTTTTCCTAGAACTTATCTTAATCATAGCATCAGGTAGACCTATGTCGGAAATCTTCCCGGCGGTTTCTTAGCTCAAACCTCTAAGATTAATTCAGTTCTTCGTGGCTGATCAGCTCCATCACATCAATTGATCAATTGAAATTCAAATTACTAATACCCCCCCCCCACACACACACACACACACACATATATATATATATATATATATATATATAAATATATATATATTAAGGATCTTGAATGTACCTTGTTTACGAATTTCTGAAAGAACCACTTGGAACACACAGAATTGTTTGAACTTGCACTATCAGAGCTGTTATCATCGTCAGGAACATAAAAACAACAACATAAAGCACCCATTATGCAGCAGCCCACCTCTCTGCATAAAAATGTCGAAGCTTTAATCAATGAACACATTAATACTAAGACGAAGAAAAAAAACACTATAAAAATCCAAATCTCATCACGAAAAGTGAAATTCATTAAGAAAAAAACTTTTTTTTTCAAAAGTATGAACTTTCCGCCACCCCAACATGAAACAGGCATTCAGGACAGCAATGATCGTAAAACAGAGAACAAATTGGGAAACATAGCAACATTCGGTTCACGAGAATCCCACGAAAACGAACGATTCAAGAAATCCAGCAACTGCATGAAGAAATTACCCAGAGAAAGAACTCTGCTAGTTTAGCATTGTCAAATGAAAAAAAAAAAACTGTTTCTCGTTTTTAGTGTCGTGGAGGAGAGCGGAAGAACCGAAGAAGAGTAGAGAGTCTAGAGAACTAGGACTCTTCTGATTCTGTGTATTATCAAAGAGGAGAGTAAGTATGATTTTATCCGAGAAATAAGCTGATTTTGTTGAGATATATATATAGGATTTGATATGATTTTGGCATTTAGTAATTAGATTTTTCCGTCAAAGTTTATAATTTTGAATATAAATTATGATTTGTTCCGGGATATCCTTCTCTTATTGGTGTCTTGCCTAATACTGGTTGTAGAGGATATATAGATGGAAGGTTCTAGATCCTTCCAGAGGTAGTAGGATCCTATTAGATGTCTTACCTTATCTAGTAATTCCTATTTATGGAAGGACTCTCATTGTAATGCCAATATAAAGGCACATCTATCAGTGTTATGAATACAATTGATTGACTCGTATTTAAAGTCTTTTACTTTCTTCTGAAACACGTTATCAGCACGTAGCTCGAGAAAATCTTACAAATTTCGAAAAAAAAAATCGGCCCTTAACACCGCCGCCAATCACTGCCGGACCACCGTCGACCACCGCGGATCACATCCGATCACTGCTGGAACCCTACCGACCCATATCGACCACATCCAATCACCGCCGGACCCCTGCCGGAACACCGATTGACCCAGATCGACCACATCCGATCACCGCCGGCCCCTGCCGGAACACCGATCGACCCAGATCGACCACATCCAATCACCGTCGGACCCCTGCCGGAACACCGATCGACCCAGATTAACCACTGCCGCATCTTGTCGCACGCGATCGCAACTCGCCTGTGCTGACCAGATCCGGTCCATTGCCCCACGATCCAGCCCAGCCGCGACTGCAACTCGCCTGTGCCGATCAGATCCCGTCCGGTACCTGCCGATCCAGCCCAGCCGCGACCGCAACTCGCCTGTGCCGACCAGATCCCGTCCGGTGCCTGCCGATCTAGTCCAGCCGCGACCGTAACTCGCCTGTGCCGACCAGATCCCGTCCGGTGCCTGCCGATTCAGCTCAGCCGCGACCGCAACTCGCTATGCCGACCAGATCTCGTCCGGTGCCTGCCGATCCAGCACAGCCGCGATCCGACCAGCTCCAGCCCAGTCGTCTGCTGCCGAAAGCCGCTACCCGATCCAGCCCTGCCAGTCCGACCCGGTTTAGAATCTCGGACCAAAGACCCGAACATCGACTTAATTTATTTTCTGAAAGTACCAAAATTGCGCCCCCGGTTTCACGTCGTCGCATCGTGTACCAATCGGTAGATCGAAGCACACCACAAATTCATCCATATCACCTGCCTAATTTTATAATCGAGGTAATTACCTGAACTTGTCCCTATTTAATTCTCTGGTTTGGGATTTTTTTGAGGGGATGGGGGGACATGGGTTATTGGGTTCTTTATTCCCCACGCTACTTTGCGGTGGATGAGACCGCGAGAGAAGTCGGTATCTCTGCGTGTCGAAGAAAACTGTGTGACGGTCCTAGGGGAGTCACGGAATTATTGAAAGTCGATACTTATGGTTGTTGCATACACCACATATCTGGGTGCGATTTGATATCGCCGTTTTTGTCGAATTTACTAAACAACAATTAAGGGAAGTACATCGAGTAACGGTTATGTTACACGCTTTTAAAAGCATCGATTGTGACCGTTTACATTGTCACTGAAAGTACAACAAGACTAACTTCCTCTTGTTTATATCTTGTAGATGGCACAAAGCTCCAATGTTCACCCGGAGTTCGACATCCTTGACCATGCTGGTAAGGAGTACCATAGATGGGTCCCAAACGTTCGCTTGGCGTTCGTCGGTAAGAGATTTACTACTACCATCTTTCCTTCTAATGAGCCTACCGCTCAAGAACTGAGCGAGGAAACCAAGGCTAATGCACTGATGTACTTGCCTAGACATATGCATCAGTTGTTGAAAAAGTGTTACATGAATTTGCATAACCCCAAAAAACTATGGGATACACTCGAACAATGGTTTAATAATGTGCATGATCAGCGTTTCCCCGAATTGCAACTTCAGTGGGAGCAAATCCGGTTTTTGGATTATGCGAATGTGGAGGTCTATAACCAAGCCATCATCGATCTTCACGCTGATCTTGGTTTTTGTAGTGTCAAGAAGTCTGATCAAGACTTGATCGAGAAGACTTTTAACACGTTTCCCGTGGGAGCAAGTGTGATTGCTCATCAGCTGCGCGTTGCCTATGAGGAAGTATCTCCCATCTCGCGAAAAAAGAAAGGCACCATGAGATCATTCTCAACAGCAATGCGCGCCCAGCTGGTACGAAGCCGATTCCGGAAGTGAATCAGGCTACCCACATGAAGGCACCACGACAAAATAAAAAAGGCAACGCTACTCAGTTTTTACAAGCACCACGGGTGCATGACTTGAGCAAGCGAGGGAAAAGATGAGGTCGTCGTTCCAATGTGTGGAAGAGGCAAGGTGGCTCGGCCACGGGTCCTAGTGGAGCCCAACCACGTGGGCCACCTCCTGCTGCCGGGATTGGACCCACTCCAAAGGAAGGCCGAAATTGCTATACTTGCGACTCAAAGAAGCATACTTACCGCAATTGCAAGGCGCCAAAGAACATTCAAGCCTACTACAAGCACTATAAACAGCACTTGACTCAAGAGTCAAATTACATGAAGGAATATAATGAAAATACAGAGGTGAACCATATTGAGATCCCTCCTCTCACCATTGCGGACAAAGACCAACATTTGGATGTTGCTGACTTTGACTAGATCATTGTAATTTGACTAGTCTTTACGTTTTGGTTATATTTTGTCTTGTTTCTAGTTTTCTTTCGAGAAGTACTTTGCGATTTTCTATGAATGTAATAAAGTTGGCCATGATGGATAAAATTCTTTTAATTGCTTTGATTGTGCAAAAACGAATTTTATTTTTCCCTTCAAAAACATGTTTGGTTTATTACAAAACAATTGCTCAGTAAAGAATTGCTTGGTTATCAAAACTTTTGATCAATACTTGGCGCCTCCTCCTTGGTATTTGTTTATGCTTTGAAAGTTCAAACGGAATCAATAGTTTTTAAACAGCCTTAGCTGTACCGACATTCCTACTTTTTGTGCAAGTCTACCAAGTTGGAGTTACCGAAAGGATCATTAGTCGAGAGATAAATCGAACACCCCGATGCATTTTGAAGTGTTTAAACGCTCCTATGGCCATCATTGCCATAGTATTGTATCAACAATAATGCCTTTGAAAAAGGTTTCAACCTCGCTCTATCACTCAATAATAGGGAAATATCAAAATAGCAACTTGAAACGAGCACTGAGATCTGAGTTTAATGATCCAGAAAGTGCACCACCTATGGACAGAAAGATACGGAAGTCTAGTTTCCAGAACAACTGACCGTTCATCCATAAACTTCTTAACGAAGAAGTTATTGCTGTTTTAGTGAATAAAGGTCAAGCTACGCGAAAATTATTTCCAGCGATTATGCTAAATTTTGATCCTAACCAACTTGGTCGAATTTCCCCAAACTCGAAGTTAATGAGTTTTCGTTATGTCTTTCATCACAATACTAATCGAGTTTCATGTCTTATCGTAGATGTCTCGTGGCGAAATTGAGTGTCTTGCTGATAGTGGAACAACCCACACTATTCTTTGGAATAAGCAATTATTTAAGGATATTGTGCCATATATATCCTCAGTAACAACAATGATTGGTTCCTCCCAAGTAATTCAAGGTAAGGGACCTGCTCATTTCTTGCTACCTAATGGTACGTATATTAATGTCACAAATGCTCTCTATGCCCCAAGAGCATGTTAGGAGTATGCCCTCGAATGTCACTCAGATGATGTTGAGTGAGGGCATTGTACTTGTAATTATGTAAACTATTGATATAAGGCAATGAATGTTTCTTTATTTACTGGTAGTTACTGTCATTCCTAACTCGTAAATAAATATAGAAATTAGTCCGTGTATTTGAGAGCAAAACGTTCCACTCCTTATTGGATAATGGGGTCGGCACTGGAAAGGTTTATAGCTCAAACACTTAATCATTTGCAAGTCGATAAAACTTGACTGGGCGTTAAGTTTATGTGAAGACTTGTATGACGTGTTCTTTTACATGGAGAGTGCCTGTCGAACACTAATGGTTAGTAGGAGCATACGTTATAGGTATACTAATTGGATTAGTATACTCGAACCGACTCACCCTCGATTCGTCACACGAATTTCACTCCGGGACAGTCAATGACGGAATCGAAAGGTTGTGATAGGTATTCGTTGTAATATCCGGAATTTATACTACTGTTGTTTGAGATTATTTTATTCGAGTTATATTGTACAGCGTGGAATCTGTACAGTATAGATAAAATAATAAAGGACTGAGATGTCAGTATTGGTATAATTGTCGTATTTGGGAGACAATTACAATTGAGGATATCGTGTATCCGGTCATTTCAATTTTGACATTGGGTCTATCATATGAGAATATTATTGGATTGAGTATATGTATCCAGTATGTCGAGACGGACGAGAAGAGTTGGGAATGGCTAAGTACAGCCACGTTAGCGCACGCTATGAAATATGCTTAGCGCACGCTACGTGGTGCAGTTAGCGTACGCTAGTAGGTTCGCATTACGTACGCTAAGGAGGATCCTTAACGTACGTAAGGCTTTCTGGGAAAGGTTCGGAAGGCGGCCGACAGGTAGGCCCGGGTTGATGTTTATTGGCATTTAGCGCACGCTACCAAGGATGGTTAGCGTACGCTAATATCAGATCGTCCGACAGGGAATCTTGGCTTTCGGCGAGTGGACCCGGCCACTTGTGACGCGTGTCCAGATAAGGTCAGCGGGTGTTTGTCATGTAGGGCTAGCGCACGCTAAACCATATGGTTAGCGCACACTAATTCCAGATCGGTCAAGAGGAATCCCGGAAATCGCGGATGCTTTCGGCATGTGGGGGCACGAGTGGTAGGTAAATACTGTAGTAAGTCAACTTCGGATAGCGCACACTAAGGGCAAGGACTTGCGTACGCTAGACATGATGTTTTACGTACGTTAATGCATGGGCATTACGTACGTAAGCTAGTTACGAAGCAAGGCAGTAGTGTAATACCCGGTTGTAATTCAGTCATTATCATTCAGTAAATTCATTCGGTGATTGTCACTCAGTGGATTTTCACTCATTTATAATCATTCATCAATCATGTTCATTCACCCGTGTTCACCGTTCGTTAAAACTTCGAGTTGTGTATCATTATTGTTCATTGTTTCAACTTTCCTCATATGAGTTCGACTTTGTTAGATCACCATTAATTTTTGGTAACTCCAAAAATTCTAAATCTTTGCAATATTATAGAGCATCGAGTTAGCTTTCCAATGGTTCAAACGGTGAGTCAATCGGAGTCCGGACGAGAGAGTTATGGTCGTTTTAGCTCAACCGCTCACTTTTCAGTTGTTGGCCGATCACTGCCGAACGAACTCGGCCGTGTCGTCCGACACGGCCCGTGCCGTACTCGTCCGGATAATGCCGAAGTGTCTGCCTCAGGACCCGACCGTGTCGTCTGGCACGGCCGAGTCGAACCCTTCCGGATAGGCCAGAACCGTCTGCTCAGAGGCCCGACCGTGTTCCAGGACACGGTCGAGTCATTGCCGAGCGCCGCGGATGGGTCACTATCGGTAGGCCCCTTCGCGCCGCGACCGTGTCAAGCAGGACACGGTCGAGTCCCTGCCGGCCAGCTGTGCGCCGCGACCGTGTCAGGCGGGCACGGTCGAGTCTGGCTGCCGAGTCAACCCCTATAAATTCATTTTTTGAGCATTTCAGCTCATTTCTTCCATTTCTTTCCCACTTCTTCACCTGCAACCGAGAGAGAATAGCTTGAGGGAGAGATTTCTTCATCAATTATCATTTGAGTGTGTATTTTTCATCACCTTCAATCATTTGGGAAGCTTGGATAGTCGATTTTACACGTTTTCTTCGGATCGAAGTACTTGGATCTTCAAGAGGTAATTCCTTCAACACTTTGGACTTCGATTTTGTGTTGAGATATGATGTTTTGGACGTTATAATCATGTTATATGAAGGGATATATATATATGATTATGAGTTTGTATAAGGATTCATTGGATTATTGAGGGATTATTCAAGAACACTTTGAATATCGAGTTGAAATTGGGGGTTTTCGATTAATTGTCGTTGTAATCACGTTTTCGGATATTCGTCTTGGATTATTAATCATATTGAAGATGTTTTGTTGGTTTGAAACACTTCTTGGGGGATTTGATATTGGTATATTGAGGTTTGATTGTAAACAATCGGAGTTTGGCCGCAACGTGTCTGATTTAATGCCTCAATGAACTTAGTTTAATCGTATCGACGTTTTGAGTTCGTTATATTCGTGTTTGATTCGTATATTGAACGAGTTGTTGGATATTGTATAATTCAAGGTTGTTCGAGCGATCGATATCTCAATTAGGACGTCGTTCGTGGAAGGATAATTATCACCGGTGTTGAGTAAGTTAATTCTTACTCAGTTAACAGGATATTCATACCTTTTGTTGTTGATCATTCATAATCATAACTCATTCATCATTGTATTAATCATATTAAAACTTGTTATTGTCAATTAATCACTTGATCATAAGGAGCAGCGGTTCCAATCTTTTCGTTGGCTATCATTCATTTCATTATTACTCTCATCTCGGTGAGTCATTCTTGACTTTGTCGATTATTATTTATTCATTGATATTCATTACGGTCATTCTCGTTCATATGACCTTCAGGGTTCATATTGCGTGGCGGGTGTGGTCGTGTGGAATTTTTAGTCGGGCACGTTATGGCCATGTATAGGAGTGATACATTGGGTGTGCACACGGAAAGCGTTACACCGTGAGACTAATTAGGTACAAGGACGGGTGTGTCCGGTCATTCGTCTTGTACACTCGCATGCAACACTACGGGCGTACTATGATACTCCTCTTGGCGTAATTCGTAACTAAGGATATTTCATAACTTGATTAAATCTTGATTGTGTATTTTTCAACCCTTGAGGATTGTTGTTCTTTGTAACCCCGTTTGGGGATTTTGTTTTTCGTGTCATGGCAAGGCAAACGCACGGGAATAGCATGTTGATGTCGAGGAGTCCTAGTGATACTAGTAGGGGGCCCCAAATCCTTTCGATCATTCCTATTGTTGTCATTTATTTTCCATTATGATTTTCACTTGGTTATTAGTTTCATTCGGTTGTGTATTTTATCTTCATATAAAATATACATGTATTCTGTATTATCACGGTGTGTTGTATGAAACTCCTCATCGGAGTAATTAATGTTGTAATGTGGTTCGGTACTACATTCACCCCGATTTTCATCCGCCCGGTGGGTCCCAAATGGGGTCCACAGACCGTAATATCCGCCTAGTTTGGGGTGTTACGAGTTGGTATCGAGCGTGGTTTTGAATACTACCTTCCGAGTCATGTCTCATTTGAAATCATCGTCATCGACTAGTATCATTGGACTTTCGCGTCACGTGTGACTGTGCAAATGCCGAGCCAATCGAGGCCTAAGAAGCGTAAGATTTCTAACGCCATGGTATAATTTCTGGCAATAGTCATTCATTCATCATTCATCATTTAACAATCCTCAAACATCATCATTCATTATGATCAGGACGATCATATTAACTCATTAATCACTTAATTCATTTCATTACTCAGTTGTCAATCTGGATGATCATATTATCAATCTTGTTAAGTTATTCAAGATAATCATTTTAAGAATTTCATCAGATAATCATGTAACTTCAGTAAATCATTCATATAATCACTAAGTTAGAGCATGTATACTCATTTTTATCATCTCATGACATAATCATAACGTGCTAATCATGCGGGAAATATAATCATTATGCGACCTTCCTACTTCCCTATGGAGAGAGCTGTCAGGGGATGCACGAGAAGAGGCTGCGGTGCGGACCGAAACCCGAGAAATGATCACTCGCTGTCGGGAAATCGTGCCCAGGACTCGGCTCGATCAGAATATGTTCGGGTTGATCCACTCACTTTTATGCAGGCCATGATGAGCCATGTGCAGTTGCTCAATCATCATTGCGCCACTCTGACCGGATTAATCGAGAGAACTCTCCCGTACGAGCCAGCTGCTAAGGAAATTCTTTGACGGCAAAGAACTCGCATATGTCAACAGGAAATCAACGAAGCGTAATCTATCCGAAGGCGGTCAGTCAACCTGCAAGAAGCCTCGTGTGAGTCCTATCGTTTCTAAGCGACCTCCTACGGCGCATAATCGTGCAGGATCTCATTCCCGAGCGGCCAGTTCGGCCATCATCTGTTTTAATTGTGGAACGCCGGGTCATTTCAGCAATGAGTGTCTGAAACCGTCTATCACGTGCTATAATTGTGGGAATTTTGGGCATAAGGCCCGTTTTTGCCGAAAGGACTCCAAGTCGGCTCCGGCGTCATCTCAGGCCCCGAAGCAACCAGCGTTAATCGATCGCTTTGTCATCGTCGTTTAAGACAATGGAAGCAAATAGAGTTGGAGCTCGTATTTATCGACAGGAGCGTCGGTTCGGGGGCGGCAAGTCCCGATTCATATGATGAGGAGGATCGACGATCCGGTGGCGAATGATTTCGGGTATGCTCGTAATTTTATTTCAACTTGTGTGTACCTTTTGATCTTTGGTACACCGCATTCATTCATTTTCGAATCATGCTTGAATAGACTTATTTCGGGATAGTCCTATTGCTTGTGGACCTCATACCATCGGTCTACCTGACGATGGAAGAATTTTCGGAATCATACCGAATTAAGCTTAACGACCGCGATTGATTGATGGATCTAATCGTGGTGAATTTATCTTAGGACGATTTAATTTTCGGTATTAGTTGGTTTGATCGTCTTGATACTATCCTCAGTGTTTGTTAGCGTTTGGTCGCTATCTTTCCGTCGTTAGTTGTCGAATGTGTGCTTCAAGGAAGTAATCCCCGTTGTTCCAGAAGAAGTATTATTATGACGAAAGCAGAGAAATTCCGCAATCGAACTATTCAATCATTCATTGTATCATTCTCATTGATTGGCCTTTCTAAGGCAATCGAGTTATTCAATCATTCCTTGTATCATTTCCATCGATTGGCTTTTCTAAGACAATCGAGTCATTCAAACATTCATTGTATCATTTTCATCGATTGGCCCTTCTAAGGCAATCGAGTTATTCAATCATTCATTGTATCATTTTCATTGATTGGCCTTTCTAGGGCAATCGAGTTATTCAATCATTCATTGTATCATTTCCATCGATTGGCCTTTCTAAGACAATCAAGTTATTCAAACATTCATTGTATCATCTTCATCGATTGACCTTTCTAAGGCAATCGAGTTGTTCAATCATTATTGGTATCTCTTTTTATCGACTGACCATTCTAGGGCAATCGAAATGTTCAATCATTCGTGGTATCATTGTCATCGATTGATGATGCATTCCCAGACGAGTTATCTGGTTGCCTTCACATAGAGTAGGGGAATTCAGGAGTGAGTGGGAGCCGGTACGTCCCCTTTATCGAAGACACCGTATCGGATGGCCCCGACCAGAATGCAGGAGTTGAAGATTCAACTTGAGGAATAGTTCGAGAAAGGTTATCTCCGACCGATTGCGTCCCCGTGAGGAACACCAGTGTGATCTGTCAAGGAGAAGGATGGCTCGTCTCGTGTGTGTATTAATTACCAGGAGTTGAACAGGGTGATGATCAAGAGTAGTATCCTTTACCCCGTATTGATGATCTTTTGGATCAACTTCAGGGAGCCTCAGTATTTTCCAGGATCGACTTAAGATCTGGATATCACCAGTTGCGGATTCGAGAGTCGGATATCGCGAGGACAGCGTTTCATACACGCTATGGTCATTATGAGTTCGTAGTTATGCCGTTCGGGCTAACTATTGCACCTGTGGTATTCATGGGGTTAATGAATCGGGTTTTCATCGACTTTTTGGATCAGTTTGTTGTTTTCTTCATCGACGACATTCTGATTTATTCTCGTAGCCGAGAGGAATACGAGGTTTGTCTTCATCAGGTTCTCGACGTGTTGAGACGAGAGCAACTTTATGGAAAGTTTTCCAAATGTGAGTTCTGGAGGTCCGAAGTGACTTTCTCGGGCATGTAATTTCATATGACAGAGTTCGTGTCGACCCTCAGAAGACGGAGACTATCCGAGATTGGCAACCTCCGAAAGATATTAAGTAAATCCGATGTTTCCTCGGATTAGTTGGTCAATTATCCAACCCACGACCTGGAGCTAGCAGCCGTGGTTTTCACGTTGGGGATTTGGCGTCGTTGCCTTTATGGCATCACCTGTCAAATCTTCACCAATCACAAGAGTTGAAGTATATATTTACTCACAGGGAGTTAAATATGCGACAGATGCGGTGGTTAGAACTAATCAAAGATTATGATATCGAGATCCTTTACCACCCGGGGAAGGCGAACGTTGTCGCCGACGCCTTGAGTCGTAAGTCCGTTCAGGAGAAGATGCTGGCTCGTTTAACAATTCAGAAGGAGCTCCAACAGGAATTCCTTAGACCCGAGATCGAGTCGACTTGCGAAGTTCAGGGACAGCTTTGTATGTTAGAGATTTCATCATCTCTTGAGGATGCAATCAGGGAGAATCAGGGTTCAGACCCAGCATTGTTGCGCATTCGTGAGGATGTGGCTCAGGGGAAAGCCCCTGGATTCGTGGTCCACGAGGATGGACTTTTGAGGTTTAAGAACCGGTTGTGCGTACCGGCGAATGACGAGTTGAAAAACTCTATTTTGAGAGAAGCTCATGCTACCCCTTATTCTGTTCATCCGGGGTCCAGCAAGATGTACAATAACTTGAAACAAAATTACTGGTGGAGTAATATGAAGCGAGAAGTCGCAAAATTTGTTTCGAGATGCTTAACCTGTCAACAAGTTAAGATTGAACATCAGCGACCGGCGGGTATGCTGAAAACCTCTCCCTATTCCAGAATGGAAGTGGGAAGACATTTCTATGGATTTCATCACGAGTTTGCCGACGAGTCGTCGTGGCATGAATGCGATCTGGGTGATTGTGGACCGCTCAACTAAATCAGCTCATATCCTTGAGATCAAGGATACATGGGGTCCCGAGAGACTGGATCAGTTGTTCATCAAGGAGATAGTGAGACTGCACGGTACTCCTAAGAGTATCGTTTCCGATCGTGACGGACGATTTGTTTCCCATTTTTGGAAATCAGTTCATCGTGCTATGGGAACTCAGCTTAATCTCAGTATTACCTTTCATCCTCAGTCCGACGGACAATCAGAGAGAACTATTCAGACATTAGAGGACATATTGAGGGCATGCGTCCTCGATTAGTAGACGATTGGGAAGCCCAATTACTGTTGTTTAAGTCCACGTACAGTATAGTTGGCATGTCTCCATTAAGATGGCACCTTACGAGGCCTTGTACGGTCGTCGTTGTCGATCTCCTTTGTGTTGGGATGACTTGTCAGAATCAATCGGCACCGAGCCCGATATGCTTATAGCCGCCCGGGAGAAGGTAGCTTTGATCAAGAGTCGTATGTTGTCAGCTCAGAGTCGACAGAAATCATATGCAGATAATCGTCGTCGACCACTAGAGTTCGAGACGGGTGACCACGTTTTGGTCAAGGTATCCCCGAGTTGAGGTATTTTCCGTTTCGGAAAACGGGGGAAGTTGAGTCCGAGATTCATTGGACCATTTGAAATTTTGGATCGAGTAGGCGAGTTAGCTTATCGATTGGCTTTACCTCCGGCTTTGAGCCGAATTCATAATGTGTTTCATGTCTCTCAGTTGCGAAAGTATGTTTCCGACCTGAGTCACATACTGCAGTTTGATGAAATCGAGATCGCGGATGATCATTCGTACAAGGAGCGTCCTGTACGAGTATTGGAGCGGCGAATCAAACAGTTGAGGAATAAGTCGATTCCTTTGGTCAAGATTCAGTGGTCTAGACACGGAGTCGAAAAGGCTACTTGGGAACCGAGGATAGTATGCGAGAGAGTTATCCCGAGTTGTTTGACCCTTAGTTTCGGGGACGAAACTCTTTTAAGGGGGGGTGTATGTAATACCCGGTTGTAATTCAGTCATTATCATTCAGTAAATTCATTCGGTGATTGTCACTCAGTGGATTTTCACTCATTTATAATCATTCATCAATCATGTTCATTCACCCGTGTTCACCGTTCGTTAAAACTTCGAGTTGTGTATCATTATTGTTCATTGTTTCAACTTTCCTCATATGAGTTCGACTTTGTTAGATCACCATTAATTTTTGGTAACTCCAAAAATTCTAAATCTTTGCAATATTATAGAGCATCGAGTTAGCTTTCCAATGGTTCAAACGGTGAGTCAATCGAGTCGGACGAGAGAGTTATGGTCGCTTTAGCTCAACCGCTCACTTTTGATTGTTGGCGATCATCGCCGAACGAACTCGGCCGTGTCGTCCGACACGGCCCGTGCCGTACTCGTCCGGATAATGCCGAAGTGTTCGCCTCAGGACCCGGCCGTGTCGTGCAGCACGGCCGTCGAACCCTTCCGGATAGGCGAGCTGTAATGCGCGGAGGCCCGCCGTGTTCCAGGACACGGTCGAGTCATTGCGGCGCCGCGGACGGGTCCTATCGGTAGGCCCCTTCGCGCCGCGACCGTTTCAAGCGGGACACGGTCGAGTCCCTACTGCCAGTGCGCGCGCGCACCGTGTCGGGCGGGCACGGTCGAGTCATTCGCGAGTCAACCCCTATAAATTCATTTTTTGAGCATTTCAGCTCATTTCTTCCATTTCTTTCCCACTTCTTCACCTGCAACCGAGAGAGAATAGCTTGAGGGAGAGATTTCTTCATCAATTATCATTTGAGTGTGTATTTTTCATCACCTTCAATCATTTGGGAAGCTTGGATAGTCGATTTTACACGTTTTCTTCGGATCGAAGTACTTGGATCTTCAAGAGGTAATTCCTTCAACACTTTGGACTTCGATTTTGTGTTGAGATATGATGTTTTGGACGTTATAATCATGTTATATGAAGGGATATATATATATATATATGATTATGAGTTTGTATAAGGATTCATTGGATTATTGAGGGATTATTCAAGAACACTTTGAATATCGAGTTGAAATTGGGGGTTTTCGATTAATTGTCGTTGTAATCACGTTTTCGGATATTCGTCTTGGATTATTAATCATATTGAAGATGTTTTGTTGGTTTGAAACACTTCTTGGGGGATTTGATATTGGTATATTGAGGTTTGATTGTAAACAATCGGAGTTTGGCCGCAACGTGTCTGATTTAATGCCTCAATGAACTTAGTTTAATCGTATCGACGTTTTGAGTTCGTTATATTCGTGTTTGATTCGTATATTGAACGAGTTGTTGGATATTGTATAATTCAAGGTTGTTCGAGCGATCGATATCTCAATTAGGACGTCGTTCGTGGAAGGATAATTATCACCGGTGTTGAGTATGTTTATTCTGACTCGTTTAATATGATATTCATACCTTTTGTTGTTGATCATTAATAATCATAACTCATTCATCATTGTATTAATCATATTAAAACTTGTTATTGTCAATTAATCACTTGATCATAAGGAGCAGCGGTTCCAATCTTTTCGTTGGCTATCATTCATTTCATTATTACTCTCATCTCGGTGAGTCATTCTTGACTTTGTCGATTATTATTTATTCATTGATATTCATTACGGTCATTCTCGTTCATATGACCTTAAGGTTCATATTGCGTGGCGGGTGTGGTGTGGAATTTTTAGTCGGGCACGTTATGGCCATGTATAGGGAGTGATACATTGGATGCACACGGGAAAGCGTTACACCGTGAGACTAATTAGGTACAAGGACGGGTGTGTCCGGTCATTCGTCTTGTACACTCGCACAGAACACTACGGGCGTACTATGATACTCCTCTACAGCGTAATTCGTAACTAAGGATATTTCATAACTTCAGTTAAATCTTGATTGTGTATTTTTCAACCCTTGAGGATTGTTGTTCTTTGTAACTGACCCCGTTTGGGGATTTTGTTTTTCAGGTCATGGCAAGGCAAACGCACGGGAATAGCATGTTGATGTCGAGGAGTCCTAGTGATACTAGTAGGGGGCCCCAAATCCTTTCAGTCATTCCTATTGTTGTCATTTATTTTCCGCTGCAGATTTTCACTTGGTTATTCCGTTTCATTCAGTGTTGTGTATTTTATCTTCATATAAAATATACATGTATTCTGTATTATCCTGGGTGTGTTGTATGAAACTCCTCATCGGAGTAATTAATGTTGTAATGTGGTTCGGTACTACATTCACCCTGTGTAATTCATTCATTTTCATCCGCCTGGTGGGTCCCAGTCGGGGGTCCACGGCACTGTAATATCCGCCTAGTTTGGGGTGTTACAAGTAGCCTCTGGGCTGCGATAGCGCACGCTAACAAAGTCAGTTAGCGCACGCTAAGGCGGTAGCGCATGCTAAACATGAGATGTTAGCGGACGCTAGTAATGTATTCTATATAAGGGGACAGACGGGTTTTGAGATGCATTTAGTCCATTCTTTCTCCTTCAGTCGATAGAGAGAGCTTTGGGAGGTTCTTGAGGTTCCCAAACACGGTGAGGTGGTGATTTTTAACAAGATTAAGATAGAGAGCACGGATTAAAGCCTTTTTCTTCAAGTTACTCATGATTCTTGGAATGGAGTTCAAGTGTTCTTCTTCTTGGTTCATCTAATCCAGGTAATATTCGTATCCCTTGTTAGTTGTTCGTTTTTAAGGATGATTACATGTGAGGAACATGTTGGATAATCATGTGACGATATTATATGAGATTTTATGGGATTATGATAAGAGTTTTTGGATGTTATTTAAGATTCTTCATGTTAATGGTGATTCATTTAACTTGATGAGGTTGCATGTATGAGATGATCCTTGTTATCGGGTTGGTTTGATTATGTGATTTGCATGATGAAGAAAATGATAAACATTATGATATATACCTCGGATTTTGTTGTTTTGAACGTGATGTCGGATATTTCATGTTCTTAAAGAGCTCTGAAATTATAGGATATGATGATTATGTATAGAAGGTGTTGGTGTTTTGGATATGAATATGGGATATTCGTATCTAGAGCCAAGTTATGTGTTTTGATATAATATTCGTATAAGAATACGAATATGATTTCGAGGATGATGATGAGTTTGGATCTGGAAAGTTATTGTAAATCTTGGAGTATGATTTCCTTTTCATTCGGATTCATAGTCGCAAGGTGTTAGTCGATGATTGGAACGCACACCACTGTACAACATTAGCGCACGCTAAGCTTACTGGCTAGCGCACTCTAACGGGAGCGACTTAGCGCACGCTACGTTATGCGTTTAACGTGCGCTAAGTAGACAGACAGTGCAGTATTTTCTTGTTATGGTTATGGATTCGTGCTGGTTCGAGTTGGATTGTACAGACTATGTTTTACCGAGATATTGTAGAACCGTTGAGTTTGTTGATTGGTTATATTGGTTGTTGATTATTATCGGATATGTGTTAATTGATTACTTTAATAGGTTGAGATTATTGATCGGTGATTATAAGCGTATGTTGCGTCCGTGTTCGAGTATGTTCGTGAATTGCTTTGGTCAGGGCCGAGGAGCTTTTAGACGACGGCAAGGAATTAGTAACGGCTTCATCGGTATCGAGGCAAGTTATTACTTGCTCAGTTATAATGTTTAATGAATGGTTTCAGTTTCATTTCGTTTATAATGCATATAGCAATGATTATATGTTGTCTTTCCGATTCTGGAAGTTAAATTATACTGTATATGATTTATTTCGGTTATTGGCATATTCTGGTATCAAGGTTACGTTGCGATAAAAGATGAGGATATGAATATCTATAGTTCATGGTGCGTTTGGATCATCGAGCATTGAGGATAATCGTCGGTGATGATTTGACATCGAGATTGCTCCTGAAGAACTCGGGACAAGTATCTTAGTTTGATTCGGTTTAGTGTTAATGATGTTGATCATGCAGGTTGTCATTCATGTTGCTGAACATGAAGTCGTCCTAGTTGTGTCATCATAGTGTCGTTCATGTTTTGATTCATATTTTGTTCATGTTGATGAACATATTGATTTGCATATGTGTATACATAATTGTATTGTTTATGTTGTGTTGATCCGTTGGTATCGTGTGATCTATGCTGAGGGCGCTGGATCAGATGTCCACCTCGTGTTGGTCCGACGGGATCATCTTGGGATCTATGCTGAGGGCGCTGGATCATTGGACGGGTTTTCCACCTCGTGTTGGTCCGACGGGATCATCTTGGGATCTATGCTGAGGGCGCTGGATCGTTGGATTACCCAGAATTGTGTTGATGGAATCATGTGGATTCGCATCTTTGGTTTTATATGTGTTGTTGTGCATATGTATATGGTTGGTTATCCACCTCGTGTTGATCTTGTAGGATCATCTTGGGATCTATGCTGAGGGCGCTGGATCATGGGATTTCCATTGAGTATACATAGTTGTATTGTTTTTGAGCATATTGACGTTGTCATATGAGTATACATTTGTAGGTCTTGTGTTAGGACCATGTTCATATATTGTGTTGATCTGATCTCGGATTAGACTGACGTGATTGTTGTGGCATTGTGCATCTCGAGGTATGTTCCATATTTTCCTCTTGGTATTCGTCTTTGATGGACAATCGGTTTTTGCATTGAGATTTGATGATGATATCCGATGGATCGAATTGGACAGAGTTAGTAGATTTCGTAACAGTGAGTTATGATAATGTTTTGAGAACTTTGGGTATTGTGTGAGAAACAGTACGAGACGTAAATTTTGGTAGAGTGATGGCGGTAAGATTACTTTGGTAGTATTCTTACTTAGTACTTCATTGGTATGTAATTATTGATGTGATGTGATTGATTTCATTGTTGGATATTATGGCTGACCCCGTCGTGGGATTTCTTTTTAGGTTCTTGAGATATCGAGCTTGTAGCGGTCGTGGAGAGATGAGCTTCCCGGAGGATACTGGCTAGGGCATGCTTTTATGAACTGAATTCCTGATCAGATATTATATTCCGCTGCTAGAGTAATTTTACTTGGTTTTCCTTTCCGCTGCGTGAGTATTTAAAATGACTTTTTGATATCCAGTAACTTGAGTTACTTTGGAAATCATTTTCTAAACTATTGAGTTTCGGCCATTGTTCCTTGCCCTTTTCAAAATGAGGTTTTACGGCGCTTTTGATAAACGAGTTTTATTAACGTCTTCGAATATTTTTAAAGATAGTACTGTCGTTAGCCTCTAGGGCATTTGTAAATGTTTGCGAAAATTTCTTTTAGCCTTGTGGGTTCCATCTCGGGGCCCACGACGCTGTAATATTCCCGGTTAAATCTGGGGGTGTTACAGAATATGGTATCAGAGATTAGGTTGAGAAAACCTAGGCATTTGGGTCGAGTTGGGTCGTGTTTTTGTCGCGTCATTTGAGTTGTCGATTGACAAATACTAGAGCCGTGAGTTTTTGTTGTTCACTCGGGCTTATGGGTTATGTGATTTATCAGTGTGGTACTGGGATTGTTGTAAACTTTTCCAAATGGTGCTAACGTGATTCTCTTCAAAGAGATGTGTTGTGTTCTTAAGTTGAACTGAGTTTTCAAAACGTGTGTTTTGAAAATACATGTGTCGAGTATTTTCTTGAGTCGAGACATGTGCCAGTATCACGGGGAATCGTCGGCTTCACGATCTGTAAGTATTTGGATTTTTGAATTTCATTGAGATTTATTGCCGTTCTAAGTTGATATGTTTTGAGATTCAGAAAGATATTATGCTTCACATTATGAGATGACAGAGTGAGACAGAATTGATGATCTTGAGAAACTATGATATTGGAAATCAGTATGTCGGTTAAGTTTGGAACGGAATTGTGCATTTGGGAGAAATGTTGTGCATGGTTGAGAAGAGCATGTAGTCATGTTAAGTCGTTTTGAAATACATGAAACTGCTTTTGAGCATTTGAAAATGACACTTTTAAAAATGAATGTTTTACGGATGTTTTACGGAAAATGATTTTTGGGCCAAGACCCAATCGATTTTGAAATAGTTTTGTAACTCAGGACTTGGAGTCCGAAAAGAGTTTTCTACTTTTTAAACTTCTTGTAATGCGGAACGAGATACGTGCTGAGACCCTAATGTTGAAAAGACTTTTCTGTTTTCTAAAACTCCCGAGATTTGTAAAATACTTTACCAATCGTTTATCTATTTTATTTTCACCTTTCGGAGTTTTGGTTTACTTGTTCAAATGAAACTTCTCGGGAAGTCTTTCGGTGTATTGATTTGTTTCAATATTTCGTCATATCATATTTAAGGTGATCCAGGATGGGTTAATGACTGACGTTGCGAGTCATATGTGGAAAGGAGATTTTATTGGAGTCTATATATTGAGGTTTTGGAACTATATCGTGTAGTTTTCCGATGGGATGTCAGTGGAATTTGTGACATGCCGAATTGGTATACAGACGTATGAATGTGTTCAATCATTTGCATAGTTTTCATTTTAAAACTTCGAAATCGTATGGATTCGAAGGAAAACTGTTATCGAATACTTGGCACCAGCGAGCCGATTTAATTTTTTCGAAAATTGATTTCGTGGTGTTACAAAAAAATTTATGTTTTGGAATTTTGAAATTTTTGAAAGAACTTTCGAAAATTTGTCTTTTGACAAGATGATATGATTTCAAACTGGTTTTAAAAATATGATTGATGTACATACACATTTAATGCATGATGCATATCGTGGTGAAGTTCTAAGCGAGACTCACGAACTGAATAATACATCAGTATGGTACAAGGAAAAGAGATTCGAAATTTGGCATGGTAGTTTGGTTATCCAGGAATGATCGGTTGATTGATCGGATAAGAGAAATACACTGCATGTTGTAAACTCATGCACAGAAGGTAATTTTGGAACTTTGGATTTTGTGAAACTGGAACATATGTGCTATGTGATTCCATTGGTATGGTAGTAGTTGTAACACCCCGAGATATTCGGAATAATTACAGCACCGTAAACCCTTTAAGTAAGGATTTACAAGGCTAATTTAAAAGAAATGCAAATATGATCCAACCATACAACTGAAGTTCAAAATACAGAATTGGTTCAACTGATCCAATGAGTTAACTTATACAACCATATCGAAAAAGACATTATTAAAACATACGTACTCGAGTACTAAATGAACCAAGAAGACAAATCACAATAACAATAAACATCAACCACATCACTGAGCCATTTCATCGTCCTGTCGGTACTGTGGTTGCTTCCCCGCTCCTCGGCTACCTGAACATCAAAACAATGTCCACCCCCGAAGGGGTTAGCAAACAATGCTAGTACAAGTATCATAATACATAAATCATCAGTGCATCATAAAACATGCAAACGGACTTCCGTCATCGGAATCCAACGATGTGAATCCTCACGATTCCATCAACACAATACAGGGTAATCCAGCGATCGAGCGCCCTTGGTATAGATCCCCATGGTTATCCCGTCGGACCAACGCATGGGGGAAAACCCATCCAGCGATCCAGCGCCCTCAGCATAGATCCCCATGATGATCCCGTCGGACCAACGCATGGTGGACATTCGATCCAACGCCCTCAGCATAGATCCTCATGATCCCCTCGGATCATTTATACCATAAACCAATCAATTATGCATACATATATGCATTTCAGTATGTTCATCAATACGAACAATTAACAACGAATACCACGAGAAATTAAAGAAATACATCTCATATTCGACCACATGAACAAAACCATAAGCATGATCAAAGTTCCAATATAAATCAAACTCAACATATGATACTTGCCTCGAAAATGGCAAGAATGAAATACTCCAACAAATGACACGCGTCCGTATGTCACCTCCCTCGATCGTCCCCTTTGCAAGGCTCGGACCTAAGAAATAATAAAGAATTCCTCTCAAGTCGTACGAACGTCTAACAATCCGGTTTACGGCCGCAAGCTCTAAAAATGAATTCTGCCTGAACTACTTAGCGCGTGCTATGTATTATACGTAACGTGCGCTAAGCCTGCCCGTTAACGTACGCAAATGACCAAGTTTAGCGTGCGCTAGTATTATCTTTGATCCTCTCTCGAATGTACCCGCCTCTTTGTAATACCGAGATTCATATGTAATTGGAACTTGTGATATTGTAATGATTGTACTTTTGTCTAAGTACTATTCTCCGTATTTCATAATCCGATGTTGTCGAGCGTATAATTTCGTACATGTGATTTAGAGGTTGAAATTCTGTGCATGTAGCGCACGCTACAGGCTGAGTGTAGCGTACGCTAACGGGGATTCATAGCGCACGCTACAGGAGATAATTAGCGCACGCTATGCATGGTCAACTTGATTGAGACGTGCGGTAGGTGAGATCTGGCCGGGGGACCCCTGTCGGATCGTGTCGGATGTACCTGGACGGCTTTCGGGAAAAGCCGAGTCAACGCCTTAGCGCACGCTACAGGTATAGGCGTAGCGCACGCTAAGTGCCGAGTACAGTTTAGACTGTGAGCATTTAGCGCACGCTACAAACAGGGTCTAGCGCGCGCTAATAGCCATTTATTATAAATAGGACAGCATCCTATTCGTGATTTCAGTTCTCTCTACTCTCATAACCCGAACTCTTACACTTAGAACATAACTCCCTTCGTCCTAAACACTTCGTATCAACCTCCTAGTTCGAGATTGAAGATCGTATGTCATTGGAGATTGGTGTTCAAGCCTTCGACGTTGGATTGCTTCGGTTTTCTCCGTGTTCTTCACTACGTTGAGGTAGGTGATCCTTCACCAATACTAGTAGTATTCTAAGGGTCGTTTGATCATGTTTTGATAGCAAGTTATTTCGTTTTTAATCGATCATCACATGTTAGAAGGATACTTTTGACGTATCGGTACTTTATATCGAATGAACCTTTGAACCATCTTATTATAAGGACTCCTAAGTATGTTCAAATCGATTTATGATCAGTAATCGGATATTACCCAGTTGATACGTTGTACACGTTGGAATCATGTGTTTTGGAACGTGAGATGATGGAACTTAGATTATTTCTTGAAGATCGTAGATGGATTATGATATTAAGATGACTATCCGTATATTTGTATTTCATAATCTTAAAACTTCCACAACCTTAGTAGCATGATATGCCCGAGGATAACTTGTATCATCACGGTAGAATTCATGAGTTCTTCACCATTCAACCCAATTTTCGGTTTACAATATTCTGCCATGCAATATTAGCGCACGCTAACATGTGTGAGTTAACGTGCGCTATCGAAGTTCGGTTAACGCACGAAACGTACGTAGCGTACGTTATGAGACCCGGAGTCGATCGCCGATCCGTGGCTAGCGCACGCTAGTCTTATACGATAGCGTACGCTAACAGTCCGGCTTAGCGCACGTTACGTAAAGTACGTAGCGCGCGCTAAGCAATCCAGACAGCTTGTTTATTTTGGGCTTTTTGGCCGTAGGCCGAATTGTTAGGCCTTTGTTCGACTTGAGATGATTTGTATATCATTCCTTTTGTTAAGGTTCAAGCTTGCTACGTTGATCGAAGGAGGCGGCCTTCGAGTGTGTCGAGATCTTTGAAGTATATCGTTCTTGCCATCTTCAAGGCAAGTATCGTGATATGTTAATATCGGTATTTTTGGAGTATGCGTATGATTATTCATGTTGTTGAACATGATATTTACTTCGTTGATTTGCCATGATATTCGTTATATAGTGTTTATATGTTCATGTTGATGAACAAAATGATTTGGCATATGTGTATACATGAGTTGTGTTTGTATACGTTGTACGATCTATGCTGAGGGCGCTGGATCGGATGTCCACCTCGTGTTGGTCCGACGGATCATCTTGGGATCTAGAGTGAGGGCGCTGGATCATTGGACGGGTTATTTCCACCTCGTGTTGGTCCGACGGGATCATCTTGGGATCTATCTTTGAGGCTGGATCATTGGAATACCCATCGTGTAATGGAATCTTGTAAGATTCGCATTGCCGGATTCCTAGCGGAAGTCCGTGTGGTGTATCTTGTTATGTATTGTTGATGCATATTCGAATTGTTTAATATGATACTTGTACTAGCATCGTTTTGCTAACCCCTTGAGGGTGGACATTTGTTTTGATGTTCGGTAGCCGAGAGTAGGGAAAGCGACCAGCGATCGACGTGGACGAAGGGGTCCAGTGATGTTTATTGTTATTGGAGATTTGTTTTATCGGTTTGGTTTCTGTACTCGAGTACGCGTGTCTTATTGATATTAATTCGATATGGTTGTATTAATTACTCGTTGAACCAGTTGTACGTTTTCACAAACTTGAATTTCCGCAGTATTGATGTCCTAGATTTACTTTCCTTTTAAATTAGCCTTGTAAATCCTTACTTAAAGGGTTTACGGCGCTGTAATTATTCCGAATATCTCGGGGTGTTACAGAATATGGTATCGGAGCTAAGATTCATGGATATCTTGGCGGTCGGATTTTAGTTGGGTCTGTTTACGTTATTTGATTTACGGGTCGTTTGTAACATCACTGATCAGCCGAAGTCGTCATGTGGACCGTGGCTGTAAGTCTCTTAATCTCTTATACTACCGTTTTACTTAATTACTGTTTTGTGAGTATTGACGGACTTTATTTCAAAAATTTTGTTCTGGATATTGAGAAATTGCGTTTACAGTATGTTGAGAGGAGGACGTGGACGCGGACGTGGTAACATGAGACTTGAGGATTCCGCAACTACCCCAGAAATATCGGCTAGTCGAACTGACTCCCATTCTGGAGGGCAGCAAGGATCAGCGAATGATGACGCAAATCCTAACATGCCGGGAGTGCTTCAACAGGTGGTGGCGCAGATAAACCAGTTCGCTCAGGTCGTTGATCGCATGCAGACGGCGATGGGACAACAGCACCACGAGGATAACCGGGGAGACAGATGGCTTGCTGAAGTGGTTAAATTGCACCCGCCAAAATTTGACGGATCTGCTGAGGCACTTACTTGGGATCAAGGAGTTGGAGAAGATATTCGCGGGTCTTAACTGTCCCGAGGACCGGAAGGTTCCCATTGCCCAATATTTTCTGACTGGGGAGGCCTTTGATTGGTGGGAGGCTATTCGACCCGAGAATCATAATGCGGATTGGACGGAATTCAAACTAATGATGGAAGCATGATTGTCCTCGTCCGATTAGAGAGGCAAAGATCCGAGAGTTTTTCTCACCACGAGTTCGGAGGCATCCGTGATGGATGTAATTAAAACTTTTAATCATCACCGACTTGTGTGCGACACTTGGTGAACGGAGGCGAAACGATTTTCATTTTGATATGCGGATGAGGCGGAGATTCAAGATACATGACCGGATTCGAGTGTACTACGTTGCGACAGTATCAAGACAAAGCGCTGGCCTACGACATGAAAGAGGCGGCGGTGGAGAAATCAGTAGAGGCAAAGAAGCAGAAGGTGACCGGCAGCTTTGCGGAAAACAAGAGTGGTGGGGCCCGCAAGGGCCAGTCTTCCTTTTATTCGGCTAGGAAACCTCCACATCCTTCTAGAGGCGGAAAGAAGTTCCGGACAGCATCAGCAGTTTCGGACGCATCAAAGAAATGCTACAATTGTGGTCGAGCAGGGCATATTCGACGTGATTGCCCCGCATCTTCTGTGACTTGTTACGATTGTGGGCAAGAAGGGCACCGTGCGGCCTTCTGTGGAGCCGCTACTAGATCTTTTGGTACTCGCACTCAAGCTCCAGTCTCGAAGGAGACGAGTGTGAACCAGACGCAGCAAAGTGGATTTCAGCAACAGAACGCTGGGAAGAGAGAGGCATCCAGTGTTGGGTCCGTTCCTCCGCGCCTCTACGAAATGAGGAGATCTGACGATCAGAACACTGCTGTTGCATCAGGTACGATTCAGATCCTTTTGCAACCAGTTAGTGTTTTATTCGATTCCGGAGCTACACATTCTTTTGTATCTTTGAACTGTGTAAATCGTTTAAAAATCTCATGCTTAACTGATTGTGAACCGTATGTTGTGGGATTGCCGAGTGGAGAGAGAATTGTGGGAACCCTAGAGGCTAGAGATTTTCCAGTATCTATAGGAGGGAGATATTGGCCGTCAAATCTTATTGTTGTTGACATCTACGTTGACGATTTAATTCTCGGAGACGATTGGCTCAACCGTTATGGAGCTATCCTGAATTACCGAGAGAGAGTCATTTCTATCATTGCCGATGACGGGTCTGAACACTTATTCCGAGGATGGAGACCGGGAAGCTCGGGAAGATTGATCAAAGCAATGAAAGCCGTAAAATTACTGAAACAGGGATGTCATGGACTTTGGTGTTATGCCATGAGGAAAGAGGAAGGAGTAGAGCTCTCGTCTATTTCAGTTGTGAATGAGTTCTCAGATGTATTTCCTGACGAACTACCAGGGTTACCTCCGCAAAGAGAAGTGGAATTCACCATCGAATTGGAGCCTGGAGCAGCCCCTATTTCCAGGGCACCATACCGCATGGCGCCAACCGAGATGTATGAACTCAAGAAGCAACTGGAGGAATTGTTACAGAAGGGCTATATTCAACCTAGCATTTCCCCTTGGGGAGCGCCCGTTCTCTTTGTCCGGAAGAAAGACGGATCCCTCCGACTGTGTATTGATTACAGGGAGCTTAACAAGATGACGATCAAGAATAAGTATCCTATACCTCGGATTGATGACTTGTTTGACCAACTGCAAGGGGCAAGGGTATTCTCGAAGATTGACTTGCGATCAGGATACCACCAGTTGAGAATTAAGGAATCGGATATACCGAAATCTGCTTTCAGATCCCGGTACGGGCATTATGAATTTGTAGTGATGCCATTTGGACTTACCAATGCTCCTGCGGTATTCATGCAATTGATGAATCGGGTATTCTTGGAGTACTTGGATAAATTTGTGATCGTTTTCATTGACGACATTTTGATATATTCGAGGGATGCAGAGGAACATGCTGAACATTTACGTGTGGTTTTGAGCATCTTGAGAAAGGAACAGCTGTATGCTAAGCTTTCTAAATGCGAATTCTGGCTTAAGGAAGTAACCTTCCTTGGGCATGTGATATCATCCGACGGAGTTCAGGTAGACCCGAAGAAAGTCGAAGCAATCTTGGAATGGGAAGCCCCTAAAAGCGTGAAAGAAGTCCGAAGCTTCTTAGGACTTGCTGGGTATTATCGCCGCTTTGTAGAGGGATTCTCCAAAATTGCTCGTCCGCTCACCCAGCTGTTACAGAAAACTCAAAAGTTCAAGTGGGATGAGAAATGCCAGGCTGGTTTTGATGAGCTTAAGAAGAGACTGACGACAGCACCTATATTAGCGCTGCCGGAGGGAATTGACGGATTTATGGTATACAGCGACGCTTCGAATCAGGGTCTGGGTTGTGTATTGATGCAGAAGGATAAAGTGATTGCTTATGCTTCTCGGCAATTAAAACCGTATGAGATTAATTACCCGACTCACGATCTGGAGCTAGCAGCTGTGGTCTTTGCCTTGAAAATTTGGCGACATTATTTGTACGGCACTCGTTGTCAGATCTTTACAGATCATAAGAGCCTCAAATACATTTTCAGTCAGAAAGAATTAAACATGAGGCAGAGAAGGTGGCTGGAATTGATCAAGGATTACGACTTGGAGATTCTCTATCATTCGGGGAAAGCAAATGTAGTAGCCGATGCTTTGAGCCGAAAACCCATTTCTCTTCGAGTGTTGGAAGCACTTACATCCCAAACCGGTATTCAACGAGAACTGATCCGCGAAGGGATTGAAATATGGGCACCGGGAATCCAAGGGCAACTTTATGTGATGGAACTGACTTCATCACTAGTCGAGAAGATCAAGACCAAGCAGTTGGACGATTCTCTGATCCTTCGATTATGCGATGAAGTAAAGAAAGGAAAAGCCCCAGGATTCGTGATACAAGATGATGGAGTTCTGAGATTTCAAAGTCGACTTTGCGTTCCCGATGATGATGATTTGAGACGGACTATTCTGAAAGAAGCTCATAGCGCGCCCTATTCTATTCACCCGGGCGGCAGTAAGATGTATAAGGATCTAAAACAAAACTTCTGGTGGGGGAATATGAAGAAGGACGTAGCAGAGTACGTTTCCAAGTGTTTGACTTGTCAACAGGTCAAGATTGAGCATCAGCGACCTGCCGGGATGTTAAAGCCGCTTTCGATCCCTGAATGGAAGTGGGAGGACATCTCGATGGATTTCATCACTAATATGCCAAGGACTAGAACGGGAATGAACATGATTTGGGTTGTAGTTGATCGACTAACCAAGTCGGCTCATTTCCTAGGAATCAAAGATACATGGGGACCCGAGAGATTGGCGCGAGTGTTTATTGCGGAGATAGTCAGACTGCATGGGACGCCGAAGACCATTATCTCGGATCGAGATGGTCGTTTCGTGTCGCACTTCTGGAAAGCAGTTCACAGGGCTTTGGGGACTGAGCTCAACTTTAGCACAGCTTATCATCCCCAAACGGATGGTCAGTCTGAAAGAACTATACAGACAGTAGAAGACATGCTTAGAGCTTGTGCATTAGATTGGTCGACTGATTGGGAAGTCCACTTGCCCTTGATCGAGTTCACCTATAATAATAGTTGGCATGCTTCTATTAGAATGGCACCATTTGAAGCTCTATACGGGAGAAGATGCCGATCACCCCTGTGTTGGGACGATTCTTCGGATTTGATTGGGACGGAACCGGAATTGATTATTCAGACTCAAGAGAAGATAGCTTTGATTAGAGAGAGACTATTGACTGCCCAGAGTCGACAGAAGTCTTATGCCGATGTACGTCGTCGTCCTCTAGAGTTCGACGTTGGGGATCATGTGCTATTGAAGGTGTCTCCTACACGAGGGATTTTCCGTTTTGGGAAGAGAGGCAAGCTTAGTCCGAGATATATCGGACCATTTGAGATTCTAGAGAGAGTTGGGGATTTAGCATACAGGTTGGCCTTACCGCCATTGCTGAGTCATGTTCACAATGTGTTTCACGTATCCCAATTGCGGAAGTACGTACCAGACCCCAATCACGTCATTGATTTCGACGAGATCGAGATAGCTAATGATGGCACCTTCGAAGAGAGACCAATCAAGATACTTGAGAGCCGGATCAAACAATTGAGGAATAAACCAATACATTTGGTTAAAGTACAATGGTCACGACATGGAGTCGAAGAGGCCACTTGGGAAACGGAAGACGTTATGAAGGCTAAATATCCGGAGTTGTTTTCATCCTAAGTTTCGGGACGAAACTTCTTTTTAGGGAGGAAGGATGTAATACCCGAGATTTCTGTTATGTAATTGGAACTTGTGATATTGTAATGATTGTACTTTTGTCTAAGTACTATTCTCCGTATTTCATAATCCGATGTTGTCGAGCGTATAATTTCGTACATGTGATTTAGAGGTTGAAATTCTGTGCATGTAGCGCACGCTACAGGCTGAGTGTAGCGTACGCTAACGGGGATTCATAGCGCACGCTACAGGAGATAATTAGCGCACGCTATGCATGGTCAACTTGATTGAGACGTGCGGTAGGTGAGATCTGGCCGGGGGACCCCTGTCGGATCGTGTCGGATGTACCTGGACGGCTTTCGGGAAAAGCCGAGTCAACGCCTTAGCGCACGCTACAGGTATAGGCGTAGCGCACGCTAAGTGCCGAGTACAGTTTAGACTGTGAGCCGTTAGCGCACGCTACAAACAGGGTCTAGCGCGCGCTAATAGCCATTTATTATAAATAGGACAGCATCCTATTCGTGATTTCAGTTCTCTCTACTCTCATAACCCGAACTCTTACACTTAGAACATAACTCCCTTCGTCCTAAACACTTCGTATCAACCTCCTAGTTCGAGATTGAAGATCGTATGTCATTGGAGATTGGTGTTCAAGCCTTCGACGTTGGATTGCTTCGGTTTTCTCCGTGTTCTTCACTACGTTGAGGTAGGTGATCCTTCACCAATACTAGTAGTATTCTAAGGGTCGTTTGATCATGTTTTGATAGCAAGTTATTTCGTTTTTAATCGATCATCACATGTTAGAAGGATACTTTTGACGTATCGGTACTTTATATCGAATGAACCTTTGAACCATCTTATTATAAGGACTCCTAAGTATGTTCAAATCGATTTATGATCAGTAATCGGATATTACCCAGTTGATACGTTGTACACGTTGGAATCATGTGTTTTGGAACGTGAGATGATGGAACTTAGATTATTTCTTGAAGATCGTAGATGGATTATGATATTAAGATGACTATCCGTATATTTGTATTTCATAATCTTAAAACTTCCACAACCTTAGTAGCATGATATGCCCGAGGATAACTTGTATCATCACGGTAGAATTCATGAGTTCTTCACCATTCAACCCAGTTTTCGGTTTACAGTATTCTGCCATGCAATATTAGCGCACGCTAACATGTGTGAGTTAACGTGCGCTATCGAAGTTCGGTTAACGCACGAAACGTACGTAGCGTACGTTATGAGACCAGCCGAGTCAGACTGCCAGTCCGTGGCTAGCGCACGCTAGTCTTATACGATAGCGTACGCTAACAGTCCGGCTTAGCGCACGTTACGTAAAGTACGTAGCGCGCGCTAAGCAATCCAGACAGCTTGTTTATTTTGGGCTTTTCGGCCGTAGGCCAAATTGTTAGGCCTTTGTTCGACTTGAGATGATTTGTATATCATTCCTTTTGTTAAGGTTCAAGCTTGCTACGTTGATCGAAGGAGGCGGCCTTCGAGTGTGTCGAGATCTTTGAAGTATATCGTTCTTGCCATCTTCGAGGCAAGTATCGTGATATGTTAATATCGGTATTTTTGGAGTATGCGTATGATTATTCATGTTGTTGAACATGATATTTACTTCGTTGATTTGCCATGATATTCGTTATATAGTGTTTATATGTTCATGTTGATGAACAAAATGATTTGGCATATGTGTATACATGAGTTGTGTTTGTATACGTTGTACGATCTATGCTGAGGGCGCTGGATCGGATGTCCACCTCGTGTTGGTCCGACGGGATCATCTTGGGATCTAGGCTGAGGGCGCTGGATCATTGGACGGGTTATTTCCACCTCGTGTTGGTCCGACGGGATCATCTTGGGATCTATGCTGAGGGCGCTGGATCATTGGAATACCCATACTGTGTAATGGAATCTTGTAAGATTC
This sequence comes from Orobanche coerulescens, assembly GCA_033398695.1. NCBI lineage: Eukaryota > Viridiplantae > Streptophyta > Magnoliopsida > Lamiales > Orobanchaceae > Orobanche > Orobanche coerulescens. Next base: position 199,839,479 of record CM065805.1, on the reverse strand, counting down.
GCATTGTCGGATTCCGGTAGCGGAAGTCCGTGTGGTGTATCTTGTTATGTATTGTTGATGCATATTCGAATTGTTTAATATGATACTTGTACTAGCATCGTTTTGCTAACCCCTTCGGGGGTGGACATTTGTTTTGATGTTCAGGTAGCCGAGGAGTAGGGAAACAGCCACAGTACCGACGTGACGACGAAGGGGTCCACTGATGTTTATTGTTATTGGAGATTTGTTTTCTCGGTTTGGTTTCTGTACTCGAGTACGCGTGTCTTATTGATATTAATTTGATATGGTTGTATTAATTACTCGTTGAACCAGTTGTACGTTTTCACAAACTTGAATTTCCGCAGTATTGATGTCCTAGATTTACTTTCCTTTTAAATTAGCCTTGTAAATCCTTACTTAAAGGGTTTACGGCGCTGTAATTATTCCAAATATCTCGGGGTGTTACACCTGCCTGATAATAGAACATACGTTACGTACCCAACGTAGCGTACGTTACTCATTCCTGATAGCGCACGTTAATATATACATCTTAGCGTGCGCTAATCGTGCATGGCAGTCATTACTGGGTAAAAACTTGAGCTAAAGGTGATGAAAACTCATGAAATCCTTAGTGTTAATACATGCCAACTCCGTGCATATCATGCTCATACGGTTTATGAAAGATCTTTATGGATTAAATGACTACGAGACACAAGGATACGTATCATCATTACTGCACCATAATTCATCTTGATCTTCAAGAAAATATTCTAAGTTCAATTCATTCCAAGTCCCAAAACATATGATTCCTTACGTAAAACATAAGAACTAGGTAATCTCCATATACTGGTCATAATCGGTTTTGAAGATACATGAATATGCTTAGGAGTCCAAATACTAAAAAGGTTCAATGGATCATACGATGAATAAGTGCCGAAACGTCAAAAATATCCTTCTAATACATGATGTTCGACTACTAACGAATTTAACTGACTAGATAATCATGATCAAAACGTCCTCCATACTAGTACTTAATAATGGTGAAGAATCACCTACCTCGAAGTAGTGAGGAACAAGGAGGAATTCGAAGCAATCCAACGTCGAAGGCTTGAACACCAATCCCCAATGATCTACAATCTTCAACACGAGCTAGGATGCTGATATTAAGTGTTTAGGATGAAGAGAGTAATTCTCTAAGTATAAGGATTCGGATGAGGTAAGTGAAAAGACTGAAAATACGAAAAGAGATGCTGTCCTATTTATAGGAAATGGTTATTAGCGCGCGCTAGTCCATATTCATAGCGTGCGCTAACGGCTATTTGAAACTTACTGATTTCACTGTACTCAGCCTTTAGCGTGCGCTACCCTCATGTGAGTAGCGTGCGCTAACGCATTGACTTGGCTTTTTCCCGAAAGCCGTCCAGGTTCATCCCGACACAATCCGACCAAGATCGCCGGCCTGATCTCACCTACCGACACGTCTCAATCATATTGACCACGTATAGCGTGCGCTAAGGTTCCTTCGTAGCGTGCACTATGGATCCAAGTTAGCGTACTCTACACTTAGACGATAGCGTGCGCTACATGCGCAGAATCACAATTTTTAAATCACATTCATGAAATCATACGCTCAACAACACCGGATTATGAAATACGGAGAATAATACTCAGATCAAAGTGCAATAATCACAATATCACAAGTTCCAAATACATATCAGAAATCTCGGGTATTACATCCTTCCTCCCTAAAAAGAAGTTTCGTCTCGAAACTTAAGATGAAAACAACTCTGGATATCTAGCCTTCATACTGTCCTTTGTTTCCCAAGTGGCCTCTTCAGCTCCATGTCGTGACCATTGTACTTTAACCAAGTGTATTGGTTTATTCCTCAATTGTTTGATCCGACTCTCAAGTATCTTGATTGGTCTCTCTCCGAAGGTGCCGTCATTAGCTATCTCGATCTCGTCGAAATCAATGACGTGACTGGGGTCCGGTACATACTTCCGCAATTGGGATACGTGAAACACACTGTGAACGTGACTCAGCGATGGCGGTAAGGCCAACCTGTATGCTAAATCCCCAACTCTCTCAAGGACCTCAAATGGCCCGATATATCTCGGACTTAGCTTACCTTTCCTCCCAAAATGGAAAATCCCTCGTGTAGGAGACACCTTCAATAGTACATGGTCCCCAACGTCGAACTCTAGAGGGCGACGACGTACGTCTGCATAAGACTTCTATCGACTCTGGGCAGTCAACAGTCTCTCTCGAATCAAAGCTATCTTCTCTTGAGTCTAAACTATCAATTCCGGTTCCGTCCCTATCAGATCCGAAGAATCATCCCAGCACAGGGGTGATCGGCATCTTCTCCCGTACAAAGCTTCAAATGGTGCCATCTTAATAGAAGCATGCCAACTATTATTGTAGGTGAATTCAATCAACAGCAAATGAACTTCCCAATCAGTCGACCAATCTAAGGCACAAGCTCTAAGCATGTCTTCTACTGTTTGTATAGTCCTTTCGGACTGACCGTCCATTTGGGGATGATAAGCCGTGCTAAAGTTGAGCTCAGTCCCCAAATCCCTGTGAACTGCCTTCCAGAAGTGCGACACGAAGCGACCATCTCGATCTGAAATAATGGTCTTCGGCGTCCCATGCAATCTGACTACCTCTACAATGAATACTCGCGCCAACCTCTCGGGTCCCCAAGTATCTTTAATTCCTAGAAAATGAGCCGACTTGGTTAGTCGATCAACTATAACCCAAATCATGTTCATTCCCGTTTTGGTCCTTGGCATACTGGTGATGAAATCCATCGAGATATCCTCCCACTTCCACTCAGGGATCGGAAGCGGATTTAACATTTTGGCAGGTCGCTGATGTTCAATCTTAACCTGCTGACAAGTCAAACACTTCGAAACGTACTCTGCTACGTCCTTCTTCATATTCCCCCACCAGAAGTTTTGTTTTAGATCCTTATACATCTTACTGCTGCCCGGGTGAATAGAATAAGGCGCGTTATGAGCTTCCTTTAGAATTGTCCATCTCAAATCATCATCGTCGGGAACGCAAAGTCGACTCTGAAATCTCAGAACTCCATCATCTTGTATCACGAATCCTGGAGCCTTTCCTTTCTTTACTTCGTCACATAACCGAAGGATCAGAGAATCGTTTAACTGCTTAGATTTGATATCCTCGACTAGTGATGAAGTCAGTTCCATCACATATAGTTGCCCTTGGATTCCTGGTGCCCATACTTCAATCCCTTCGCGGATCAGTTCCCGTTGAATGCTGGTTTGGGATGTAAGTGCTTCCAACACTCGAAGAGAAACAGGTTTACGGCTCAAAGCATCGGCTACTACGTTTGCTTTACCCGGATGGTAGAGAATCTCCAACTCGTAATCCTTGATCAATTCCAGCCACCTTCTCTGCCTCATGTTTAATTCTTTCTGGATGAAAATGTACTTGAGGCTCTTATGATCTGTAAAGATCTGACAATGAGTGTCGTACAAATAATGTCTCCAAATTTTCAATGCAAAGACTACAGCTGCTATCTCCAGATCATGAGTCGGGTAATTAACCTCGTACGGTTTCAACTGCCGAGAAGCATAAGCAATCACCTTATCCTTTTGCATCAACACACATCCTGCACTCGATTTGAAGGGTCGCCGTATACCATGAATCCATCGGTTCCTCTCGTAACGCTAATATAGGTGCTTGCCGTCTCCTCTTAAGTTCACAAACCACTGCATCTCTCATCCCACGTGAACTTTTGAGTTTTCTGTAATAGCTGAGTGAGCGGACGAGCAATTTTGGAAAATCCCTCTACAAAACGGCGATAATATCCAGCAAGTCCTGAGAAACTCCGGACTTCCTTCACGTTATTAGGAGCTTCCCATTCCAAGATTGCTTCGACTTTCTTCGGGTCCACCTGCACACCGTCAGCTGATATCACATGCCCAAGGAAAGTTACTTCCCTAAGCGAGAACTCGCATTTGGAAAGCTTTGCATACAGCTGTTCCTTCCTCAATGTGCTCAAAACCACACGCAAATGTTCGGCATGCTCATCTGTGTCCTTCGAATATATCAAGATGTCATCAATGAAGACGACCACAAATTTATCCAAGTATTCTAAGAATACCCGATTCATCAATTGCATGAATACCGCAGGAGCATTTGTAAGTCCAAATGGCATCACTACAAATTCATAATGCCCGTACCGGGTTCTGAAAGCAGACTTTGGTATATCCAATTCCTTAATTCTCAACTGATGGTATCCTGATCGCAAGTCAATCTTCGAGAATACCCTTGCCCCTTGCAGTTGATCGAACAAGTCGTCGATCCGAGGTATAGGGTACTTATTTTTGATCGTTATTTTGTTGAGCTCCCTGTAATCAATACACAGTCGGAGGTATCCGTCTTTCTTTCGGACAAAGACAACGGGCGCTCCCCAAGGAGAAATGCTAGGTTGAATATAACCCTTCTGTAACAATTCCTCCAGTTGCTTCTTTAGTTCATACATCTCGGTTGGCGCCATGCGGTAAGGTGCTCTGGAAATAGGAGCTGCTCCAGGCTCTAATTCGATAGTGAACTCCACTTCTCTCTGCGGAGGTAACCCAGGTAGTTCGTCAGGAAATACATCTGAGAACTCATTCACAACTGAAATAGACGAGAGCTCTACTCCTTCCTCTTTCCTCATGGCATAGCACCAAAGTCCATGACATCCCTGCTTCAGTAATTTCACGGCTTTCATTGCTTTGATCAATTTTCCCGAACTTCCCGGTCTCCATCCTCGGAATAAGTGTTCAGATCCGTCATCAGCAATGATAGAAATGACTCTCTTTCGGTAATTCAGAATAGCTCCATAACGATTGAGCCAATCGTCTCCGAGAATTAAATCATCACCGTAGATGTCAACTACAATAAGATTCGATGGCCAATCTCTCCCTCCTATAGACACTGGAAAATCTCTAGCTTCTAGGGTTCCCACAATTTTCTCTCCGCTCGATAATCCCACAACATAAGGTTCACAATCATACAAGCACGAGATTTTCAAACAATTAACATAGTTCAAAGATATAAAAGAATGCGTAGCTCCCGAATCGAATAAAACACTAACTGGTTGCAAAAGGATCTGAATCGTACCTGATGCAACAGCTGTGTTCTGATCGTCCTTCTTCATCTCGTAAATACGCGGAGGAATGGACCCAGCGCTGGATGCCTCTCTTTTCCCAACATTCTGCTGCGGGAAATCGCTTTGCTGCGTCTGGTTTACACTAGTGTCCTTCGGAACCGATACAGGAGTGCGAGTACCCAAAGATCGAGTCGCATTCCCACAAAATGTTGCGCGATGCCCTTCCTGTCCACACTCGAAACAGGTCACAACAGGCGCGAAACAGTCACGTCGAACATGCCCCGCTTTGCCACAGTTATAACATTTCTTCCGTGCGTCTGAAACAGTTGGTGCTGCCCGGAACTTCTTTCCACCTCGAGAAGGATGCGGAGGCCTCCTGGATGAATGAAAAGAGGACTGGCCCCTGCGAGGCCCACTACTCTTATTCTCCGTGAAGTTGCCAGCCACTTTCTGCTTCTTTGCTTCCGTTGATTTCTCTACTGCTGCCTCTTTCATATCATAGGCCAGCGCCTTGTCCTGATATTATCGCAAGGTGGTACATTCAAATCCGGACATATATTGCTGAATTTCCGGCTTCATTCGCATGTCGAAATGAAAAATCCTCTCCGCCTCGGTTCTGACCAAGTGGCGCACATAAGTCAGCTGGTGATTAAAAGTCTTAATCACGTCCGTCACAGATGCTTCTGAATTTTGTGGTGAGAAAAACTCCCGGACTCGGGCCTCTCTAACTGGGAGAGGACAATACTGCGCTTCCATCATTAATTTGAACTCCGTCCAGTCGACATTATGCTCCTCAGGTCGAATGGCCTCCCACCAGTCGAAAGCCTCCCCCGTCAGAAGATACTGGGCGACCGGAACCTTTCTGTCGTTGGGACAGTTAATCCCTGCAAAAATCTTCTCTAACTCCTTCAGCCAGTGATCCCAAGAAAGCGTCTCAGCAGAACCGTCAAATTTCGGAGGATGCAATTTGATCACCTCAGTAAGCCATTTATCTCCCCGATTATCCACGTTATGCTGCTGTCCCATCGCCGTCTGCATGCGATCCACAACTTGAGCAAACTGGTTTATCTGAGCAACCACCTGCTGAAGCACTCCCGGCACGTTAGGATCTGTATTATTATTTGCTGATCCCTGTTGTCCCCCGGAATGGGAATCCGTTCGGCTAGCGGTTATTTCTGGGGTAGACACCGAATCTTCTTGTCTCGCATTTCCACGTCCGCGTCCACGACCGCGTCCGCATCCACGACCTCCCCCCAACATACTGTAAACACAGATACTCAATATCCAGGGCAATCTTTCTAAAAGTAAGTCCATCAATGTTCACAAAACATGAATTAAATAAAACGGTAGTATTTGAGATTAGGAAACTTACAACCACGGTCCACATGACGATGCTGGCTCAGCAGTGATGTTACAAACGACCAATAATCAAATAACGTAAACAAAACCCAACTAACCCGACTGCCAAGATATCCATGAATCTTAGCTCCGATACCATATTCTGTAACACCCCGAGATATTCGGAATAATTACAGCGCCGTAAACCCTTTAAGTAAGGATTTACAAGGCTAATTTAAAAGAAATGCAAATATGATCCAACCGTACAACTGAAGCTCAAAATACAGAATTGGTTCAACTGATCCAATGAGTTAACTTATACAACCATATCGAAAAAGACATTATTAAAACATACGTACTCGAGTACTAAATGAACCAAGAAGACAAATCACAATAACAATAAACATCAACCACATCACTGAGCCATTTCATTGTCCTGTCGGTACTGTGGTTGCTTCCCCGCTCGGCTACCTGAACATCAAAACAATGTCCACCCCCGAAGGGGTTAGCAAACAATACTAGTACAAGTATCATAATACATAAATCATCAGTGCATCATAAAACATGCAAACGGACTTCCGTCATCGGAATCCAACGATGTGAATCCTCACGATTCCATCAACACAATACAGGATAATCCAGTGATCCAGCGCCCTTGATATAGATCTCCATGATGATCCCGTCGGACCAACGCATGGTGGAAAACCCGTCCAGCGATCCAGCGCCCTCAGCATAGATCCCATGATGATCCCGTCGGACCAACGCATGGTGGACATTCGATCCAGCGCCCTCAGCATAGATCCTCATGATCCCCTCGGATCATTTATACCATAAACCAATCAATTATGCATACATATATGCATTTCAATATGTTCATCAATACGAACAATTAACAACGAATACCACGAGAAATTAAAGAAATACATCTCATATTCGACCACATGAACAAAACATAAGCATGATCAAAGTTCCAATATAAATCAAACTCAACATATGATACTTGCCTCGAAAATGGCAAGAATGAAATACTCCAACAAATGACACGCGTCTGTATGTCACCTCCCCCGATCGTCCCCTTTGCAAGGCTCGGACCTAAGAAATAATAAAGAATTCCTCTCAAGTCGTACGAATATCTAACAATCCAGTTTATGGCCGCAAGCTCTAAAAATGAATTCTGCCTGAACTACTTAGCGCGCGCTACGTATTATACGTAACGTGTGCTAAGCCTGCCCGTTAACGTACGCAAATGACCAAGTTTAGCGTGCGCTAGCTGTGGTATCTTGTGATCCTCTACGAGTACCGATCGCCTGCACGATAATATAACGTACGTTACGTACCCAACGTAACGTACGTTACTCATTCCTGATAGCGCACTTTAATATATACATCTTAGCGTGCGCTAATCGTGCATGGCAGTCATTACTGGGTAAAAACTTGAGCTAAAGGTGATGAAAACTCATGAAATCCTTAGTGTTAATACATGCCAACTCCGTGCATATCATGCTCATACGGTTTATGAAAGATCTTTATGGATTAAATGACTACGAGACACAAGGATACGTATCATCATTACTGCACCATAATTCATCTTGATCTTCAAGAAAATATTCTAAGTTCAATTCATTCCAAGTCCCAAAACATATGATTCCTTACGTAAAACATAAGAACTAGGTAATCTCCATATACTGGTCATAATCGGTTTTGAAGATACATGAATATGCTTAGGAGTCCAAATACTAAAAAGGTTCAATGGATCATACGATGAATAAGTGCCGAAACGTCAAAAATATCCTTCTAACACATGATGTTTGACTACTAACGAATTTAACTGACTAGATAATCATGATCAAAACGTCCTCCATACTAGTACTTAATAATGGTGAAGAATCACCTACCTCAAAGTATTGAGGAACAAGGAGGAATTCGAAGCAATCCAACGTCGAAGGCTTGAACACCAATCCCCAATGATCTACAATCTTCAACACGAGCTAGGATGCTGATATTAAGTGTTTAGGATGAAGAGAGTAATTCTCTAAGTATAAGGATTCGGATGAGGTAAGTGAAAAGACTGAAAATACGAAAAGGGATGCTGTCCTATTTATAGGAAATGGTTATTAGCGCGCGCTAGTCCATATTCATAGCGTGCGCTAACGGCTATTTGAAACTTACTGATTTCACTGTACTCAGCCTTTAGCGTGCGCTACCCTCATGCGAGTCGCGTGCGCTAACGCGTTGACTTGGCTTTTTCCCGAAAGCCGTCCAGGTTCATCCCGACACAATCCGACCAAGATCCCCAGCCTGATCTCACCTACCAACACGTCTCAATCATATTGACCACGTATAGCGTGCGCTAAGGTTCCTTCATAGCGTGCGCTATGGATCCAAGTTAGCGTACGCTACACTTAGACGATAGCGTGCGCTACATGCGCAGAATCACAATTTTTAAATCACATTCATGAAATCATACGCTCAACAACACCGGATTATGAAATACGGAGAATAATACTTAAATCAAAGTGCAACAATTACAATATCACAAGTTCCAAATACATATCAGAAATCTCGGGTATTACAGTAGCGTGATTTTACCATAGTGGGTTTTGAATGATTCCTTTGTAAGTGTGGATTTGGGGATGGTGACCCTAGGATGGTTGTTTGGATAATGATCGGTCATTTTCCCACCCTATGTATGATTGGGTATGTTCGTCGGTTTGTGATTGGTTGTTCATACGCCGAGGGGTATGTTCGCCAGTCGAGTGTGTTTCTTTGAGATCTACTGCATGTGATTTGTGTATCGTTTTGAGAATTTTATTCATCCGTATATCTGTCTTCGTGATTCTGTGTTGAAGCTTACCGCTTGAAGGTATTCTCGATTGTTGTTGATCGTTTGTTGGTTGTATTGGAGTTTATCATGTTGATGATATTCTCGATTGTGTTTTGACCTCTGGTTGGTCATATTAAAGATTATCATGTCGATGATATTCTCGGTTAAATTGTTGGCTGGTCATTGTTAATGATCGTATAAGCGTTCAGATTTGGTGTCGATGTTTCGAAATTTGTGTCGTTGTTTTGGGCAGCTGTTTCACAGTCGTATCGTGTATTATTGATTTGTATCCAGATTGGGATTTGATTGTGCGATCAGGCAAATGAAATTTGACACGGGCAGATTATTTCTTCCGAAGATGATATATTTTGTTGAGACTCAAGGAATTGTGATTGTAAGCGTATTGGGACTGTACCGTGAGATCGCTTGCTAGTATCTCAATAGATCGTCGACTTGCGTATTTGTAAGTGTGCTCTTTTGATTATTCAGTAATGAAGATGATTGATCATGTTGTAATAGTTTCGAAATATTTTGGTTGAACGGTATGTTTGTTCGTTTTTATGACGGAGTGCAAGTTTCGAGGCCGAAACTTATTTTAAGTGGTGTAGAATGTAATATCCGGAATTTCTACTACTGTTGTTTGAGATTATTTTATTCGAGTTATATTGTACAGCGTGGAATCTGTACAGTATGGATAAAATAATGAAGGACTGAGATGTCAGTATTGGTATAATTGTCGTATTTGGGAGACAATTACAATTGAGGATATCGTGTATCCGGTCATTTCAATTTTGACATTGGATCTATCATATGAGAATATTATTGGATTGAGTATATGTATCTAGTATGTCGAGACGGAGAGAAGAGTTAGGAATGGCTAAGTACAACCACGTTAGCGCACGCTATGAAATATGCTTAGCGCACGCTACGTGGTGCAGTTAGCGTACGCTAATAGGTTCGCATTACGTACGCTAAGGAGGATCCTTAACGTACGTAAGGCTTTCTGGGAAAGGTTCGGAAGGCGGCCGACTGGTAGGCCCGGGTTGATGTTTATCGGCATTTAGCGCACGCTACCAAGGATGGTTAGTGTACGCTAATATCAGATCATCCGACAGGGAATCTTGGCTTTCGACGAGTGGACCCGGCCACTTATGACGCGTGTCCAGATAAGGTCAGTGGGTGTTGCACGCTAAACCGTATGGTTAGCGCACGCTAATTCCAGATCGGTCAAGAGGAATCCCGGAAATCGCGGATGCTTTCGGCATGTGGGGGCACGAGTGGTAGGTAAATACTGTAGTAAGTCAACTTCGGATAGCGCACGCTAAGGGCAAGGACTTGCGTACGCTAGACATGATGTTTTACGTACGTTAATGCATGGGCATTACGTACGTAAGCTAGTTACGAAGCAAGGCAGTAGCCTCTGGGCTGCGATAGCGCACGCTAACAAAGTCAGTTAGCGCACGCTAAGGCGGTAGCGCATGCTAAACATGAGATGTTAGCACACGCTAGTAATGTATTCTATATAAGGGGACAGACGGGTTTTGAGATGCATTTAGTCCATTCTTTCTCCTTCAGTCGATAGAGAGAGCTTTGTGAGGTTCTTGAGGTTCCCAAACACGGTGAGGTGGTGATTTTTAACAAGATTAAGATAGAGAGCACGGATTAAAGCCTTGTTCTTCAAGTTACTCATGATTCTTGGAATGGAGTTCAAGTGTTCTTCTTCTTGGTTCATCTAATCCAGGTAATATTCGTATCCCTTGTTAGTTGTTCGTTTTTAAGGATGATTACATGTGAGGAACATGTTGGATAATCATGTGACGATATTATATGAGATTTTATGGGATTATGATAAGAGTTTTCGGATGTTATTTAAGATTCTTCGTGTTAATGGTGATTCGTTTAACTTGATGAGGTTGTATTCCAGATTATGTATGAGATGATCCTTGTTATCGGGTTGGTTTGATTATGTCATTTGCATGATGAAGAAAATGATAAACAGTATGATATATACCTCGGATTATGTTGTTTTGAACGTGATGTCGGATATTTCATGTTCTTGAAGATCTCTGAAATTATAGGATATGATGATTATGTATAGAAGGTGTTGGTGTTTTGGATATGAATATGGGATATTCGTATCTAGAGCCAAGTTATGTGTTTTGATATAATATTCGTATAAGAATACGAATATGATTTCGAGTATGATGATGAGTTTGGATCTGGAAAGTTATTGTTAATCTTGGAGTATGATTTCCTTTTCATTCGGATTAATAATCGTAAGGTGTTAGTCGATGATTGGAACGCACGCCACTGTACAACATTAGCGCACGCTAAGCTTACTGGCTAGCGCACGCTAATGGGAGCGACTTAGCGCACGCTATGTTATGCGTTTAACGTGCGCTAAGTAGACAAACAGTGCAGTATTTTCTTGTTGTGGTTATGAATTCGTGCTGGTTCGAGTTGGATTGTACAGACTATGTTTTACTGAGATATTGTAGAACCGTTGAGTTTGTTGATTGGTTATATTGGTTGTTGATTATTATCGGATATGTGTTAATTGATTACTTCAATAGGTTGAGATTATTAATCGGTGATTATAACTGTATGTTGCGGCCGTGTTCGAGTATGTTCGTGAATTGCTTTGGTCAGGGCCGAGGAGCTTTTAGACGACGGGAAGGAATTAGTAACGGCTTCATCGGTATCGAGGCAAGTTATTACTTGCTCAGTTATAATTTTTAATGAATGGTTTCAGTTTCATTTCGTTTATAATGCATATAGCAATGATTATATGTTGTCTTTCTGATTCTGGAAGTTAAATCGTACTGTATATGATTTATTTCGGTTATTGGCATATTCGGGTATCAAGGTTACGTTGCGATAAAAGATGAGGATATGAATATCTATAGTTCATGGTGCGTTTGGATCATCGAGCATTGAGGATAATCGTCGGTGATGATTTGACATCGAGATTGCTCCTGAAGGACTCGGGACAAGTATCTTAGTTTGATTCAGTTTAGTGTTAATGATGTTGATCATGCAGGTTGTCATTCATGTTGCTGAACATGAAGTCGTCCTAGTTGTGTCATCATAGTGTCGTTCATGTTTTGATTCATATGTTGTTCATGTTGATGAACATATTGATTTGCATATGTGTATGCATAATTGTATTATTTATGTTGTGTTGATCCATTGGTATCGTGTGATCTATGCTGAGGGCGCTGGATCATATTTCCACCTCGTGTTGGTCCGACGGGATCATCTTGGGATCTATGCTGAGGGAGCTGGATCATTGGACGGGTTTTCCACCTCGTGTTGGTCCGACGGGATCATCTTGGGATCTATGCTGAGGGCGCTGGATCGTTGGATTACCAAGAATTGTGTTGATGGAATCATGTGGATTCGCATCTTTGGTTTTATATGTGTTGTTGTGCATATGTATATGGTTGGTTATCCACCTCGTGTTGATCTTGTAGGATCATCTTGGTATCTATGCTGAGGGCGCTGGATCATGGGATTTCCATTGAGTATACATAGTTGTATTGTTTTTGAGCATATTGACGTTGTCATATGAGTATGCATTTGTAGGTCTTGTGTTAGGACCATGTTCATATATTGTGTTGATCTGATCTCGGATTAGACTGACGTGATTGTCGTGGCATTGTGCATCTCGAGGTATGTTCCGTATTTTCCTCTTGGTATTCGTCTTTGATGGACAATCGGTTTTTGCGTTGAGATTTGATGGTGATATCCGATGGATCGAGTTGGACAGAGTTAGTAGATTTCGTAACAGTGAGTTATGATAATGTTTTGAGAACTTTGGGTATTGTGTGAGAAATAGTACGAGACGTAAATTTCGGTAGAGTGATGGCGGTAAGATTACTTTGGTAGTATTCTTACTTAGTACTTCATTGGTATGTAATTATTGATGTGATGTGATTGATTTCATTGTTGGATATTATGGCTGACCCCGTCGTGGGATTTCTTTTTAGGTTCTTGAGATATCGAGCTTGTAGCGGTCGTGGAGAGATGAGCTTCCCGGAGGATACTGGCTAGGGCATGCTTTTATGAACTGAATTCCTGATCAGATATTGTATTCCGCTGCTAGGGTAATTTTACTTGGTTGTCCTTTTCGCTGCGTGAGTATTTAAAATGACGTTTTGATATCCAGTAACTTGAGTTACTTTGGAAATCGTTGTCTAAACTATTGAGTTCCGGCCATTGGGCCTTGCCCTTTTCAAAATGAGGTTTTACGACGCTTTTGATAAATGAGTTTTATTAACGTCTTCGAATATTTTTAAAGATAGTACTGTCGTTAGCCTCTAGGGCATTTGTAAATGTTTGCGAAAATTTCTTTTAGCCTTGTGGGTTCCATCTCGGAGCCCACGGCGCTGTAATATTCCCGGTTAAATCTGGGGGTGTTACATTCGTGAACCTTCGACTTGAGGATTTAGTAGGGATGTGTTTGTGACGTCAAGATTTTCATTGGAGTAGTTCGACCCTATAAACCGGGAGGTGTGGGTCAACCTCGACATGCATCTTGACGGGAAAGTAGCAGGTCCTACTGAATACCAAGATAGAATTCTTTCTCCCGTTAGTGAGCGGGTTATATGTCCTATGTGGTTATTGGCAGATGAGATCATAAGTCTTTGGCCAAAGCATTGGAACTAGTTGTATTGGATACACGAGATCTCGATGATCTCGATTTGCATTAACGCATGCATAGAGTCAAGTACAGATTGGGTTTGACTGACCGTGACCCTATAACTTGATCGGGACATTTGAAAGAAGGGTTTATACGTATACTTGTTTTAACGACAGAATGGTTCTTGAATGATCCCAATGATTCGTTCTCAGTTGGGGTACAGTGTAGGCCACCAGGCTGGCTAGGTGGTGCTACTACTCTTTGGTTCCTCCCATTGCTGACTGAGACGGACCTACCGAGTCGCGCAATAGGATTGACGACGGAATGAATCAAGCTAATTCTCTCATTATGAATATTAGATATTGGATATCTAAATTTGGGACATTGGATGTTTAAATTGATTTATTGGATAAATTAATATACGGCCTAATGAATTAAATATATTACTGGGCAATTGATTTAATTCATGGATATAATTATTTCTTGGAGAAATTAATTATGTTGTTATGTATTTGATATGATTAATTAATTGGATTAATTAATCGATATAAATACATCGAAACAGAATCGGAGTTTATCTGTTTGGACTCTCGGGAGTCCGAAACGAATCGAACTCGTCCGATTTTCATCTTGGCCGCCCCCCTCTCTTTCCACCTATCTTCCCCTTGTCTTTTGTTTAATTCTTAAATGAATGATAATGACTTGGTGGGACAAGACTTCATGTGACATGAGTTGTTTACATGAGGGTGGAAATAATATAAGATGATGTCTTTGACAAACTCTCCCCACATGACATTCCAACGTGAAAGAGAGATAGAGATAGAGAGAGAGAGAGAGAGAGAGAGAGAGAGAGAAACCATTTTCTCAATTGTTTTCATCATCTTCTTCATATCATCTTAATTGTTCTTGGAGAAAATTGAGAGATTCATTGAGAGTAAGTGAGTTATACACTTGGAGTGTTGTAATCACAAATCAATAGCTTCATCACCTAGCTCTAGCCGCATCCTTGGAGGATTGCAAGGTGATCGTCATCCCATCCGTTTCTACGGCGCGTGGCAAATAGAGGCATTGTATTTTCGATGTTGGATCATTCGAGTGCTTGGAGCGTTTTGGATCATAGGGAATTCGTTTAAAGCTTTGGGAATAGCTCAAGAGAAGGAATCAATTAAATCAACGGACTACAAGGGTGAGTTTCTAATATCTCTGGTGATTTGGTTTATATATTCGTATATACGTAGCTCGATCGATCCTCATAGGGATTCGGATCAAATTAATTTTCATTTTACCGCTTCCGCTGGACCTTCGTTTTAGGCACCGAATCCCAACAGTGATATCAGAGATTGGGTCTTGCGATCGTATATACGATATTGGCATTTGGAATGCTCGATTAGATGGTGAATGATTTGGAATCTTTTTAGTCATAATCGTGGTATATGTTTTTCGTTCGTTATAGTTGTATTTTTCATAAGTTTATGTCTAAATATAAATATTTAATTTCTCGGAAATATGATTTATATTGAAGATATGAATGTTGGAAAATATAGATATTGGATATCCGGTCGAAAAACTAGCCCCGAATTACCGTTGGACGGTCCGGGAGTGGTTCGGAAGGAAGGGGCCGCGGCCCAAGGCTCGGGGGCCGCGGCCCAGGGCTGTTGCAGCCCGCCTGTAAACTTTGATGTTGTACGTTTGGCTTTGATTATTTGGGAGTCTGCTAGGTTAAGGCCTCTGGTGCGAAGGCCTCTGATGCGCTATGCTGTCATGAGCTATTTCAATCGCTATGCTTCGAGCTAGATGACATCCCGGTAAATAAACACTACTAAAAAAGAGCTATAAGGTACCGAAATAAACATTTTTTTGTGGCACTTTAATAAACTCCAAATTACTTGTTGATCATGCAGCTTTTGTGTAGCCTCAAAGGTGCCGAAAGAATCTACTGCCGCCGAAAATGAAGATGAATCTACAAGCAAAAATGAAGGCAATGCTGAAGATAAAGGTGTGCTGAAGTTGACCAAAGCTATAAGGCGGGCAAAATTAAAGAGATTGGAGAAAGAAACAAAGGAACGAGTGCTCTAATGATAGGATTTATTTTTATTTTTTTAATGTCAATTATTGTTGTTGTGATAAATGAATGGTTGATTGTTATTGTTGAATGAAATATTTTTTTTAGTTCATATTAATTTTTGTTTATTTAATTTTTGGTTGTAATTCATATAATTTGAAATAGGTGCAACATGAAAAAAAATAAAAATAAAATACAATTGTCTAAATGAGTAGTTTTAATGCAAATAAAATCATTGTCTGATCTGTCATTAGGCAATTAGGTAATTTTAAGAAACCATTGTGTTTATGAAATCTTAACAACATATTCAAACTAAAAAACAATTGTGTTTGATAAATTCTAACAACATGTTTTAAATGAACAACACTTGAGTTATAAGCAAACAGACAATGGACAAATTCTACAAAAATGTTGTGTAATTTTCTTTCTGAAAAGTGTGTATTGTTCTAAAACTATTGTGTAGCATCCCAAACAATAATGGTTTCTAAGTGGAGTGTTGTTGTTTCTGGCTATTACACAACGGTATTTAGAGATGATGTCGTTGTCTCTCATGCTTTCACACAACAGATTCTGTACCATTGTCTGATGCAGGTAATAGACGGCGTCTCAATAGACAACGGAAAAATAGAGAGTTAGACAACGGGCAAAAACCGTTGTCTTATGCAGTTTTTCTTGTAGTGCTACTTGCTGCCTGGTGTCGTTTCGGGCGCGGTCCAGCCCCTTTCGGACCCGTTTCGGGCTTGTTTTCTTTGTGTATTACTAAAAATAATTTCCCACATTTTAAATTGAATTTAATATGATTAAAATGATTTATGGTATTTCATTTTATAAGGAAAAATTGATTAATTGGAATACTTGTGATCGACCGAATTATTTTGAGCGTTTTCATATTACCGATTGTGTGAATCGATTGGATCGGTTCGTATTGTTGATTGGATCAATGTATCTCTACGCTTTCCATTTATATAGTATTTATTGGATGAATGCTTTTTGAATGGGGATGTGGTTCGTGGACTTAGTTTTGAATCGTTCGTTTTATTCGATTGGGTTGTAAAGGCCGTTTTGAGCCTATTTATTTTACTAAAAATATTTGTATCTAGGATGCAATTTTCAATGTAAAATTTATATGTAATGACGAATACCGGAGGAAGATCCATTTTGAGAAGACGAAGATTCAAGACGAAGACTTGTAATTAGATTACGAAGTTTTTGTTTTCTAGGAACGGTCCATGAACCACATGTTGGTAGCAACTAGGTTGTGAATGGTTGTTTCATATTGTATGAATGGCACAAACGCGCTTAAATGAATTAATGTGCAAAGTGTAACATTAATCGCGAAAATTCTCCCACAACAAATTATTAAGTTTATAAGGTTTCAAGGTTTTCCTTCCCTCCATCGAGCTTTCGGGAAATTGAAATCCAAACCGGATGTGCTATGCTTCCGAGTTATCGGGGAGGACGGATAAATTACCGGGAGCGCATTGGATGCCTTCGGTTGGAGCAAATTTTATCCCTTGAAACCTGATAGGTTGCCGGATAAGATTCAATTGTGAAACTGATTTGCGTCGATGGTATAAACTTAACTTGTTCACGAACCATAGAAACCGTATAGGTTGAGGGGAGTGAACAAGGCGAAAAAAGAAGATCGAATCATCCATTAGATGGGTTGGTGTTGGACACCACTTTATAAAAATTAATAGACTAGAAACCTGTTCGGTTGCCCTCTATTAAGATTTATAAAGAACTCGATCACCACTATAAATTAGAGCGACGATACTTCCGGATTTCACATGGGAGTGTGTTATTCCGATAAAAATAGTGGGAGCTGGGTAACAAGAATAGAAAAGACCTTAATTCTATACTCAGATCATAATTAAACAAGTCACTAATTAATCTGTTGTGCTTAATGCAGACATAACTCTCAATATGACAATGAATCCACTCGCAATTCTACTCGAGAACATCCCGATTGGACCTAACTTTGTGGACTGGATCCGCAATCTAATGATTGTCATCAGTATAGAGGCATTGGGATAAGTCTTGGAGACGGACATTCCGGCGCCTCCTGTGTGGACCAGAGCCAATCAGGAAGAGATCGAAAACCATGAAAAGTGGGTTAAGGATGACGTAAAAGTCTGTGCATACATGATGGATTCTATGTCTAATGAGCTTCAGAGAGCTCGTGAGAAAATGACTTCTGCTAGGCAGATTCTATCTCACTTAACCGAACTTTATGGTGAGCACAGCAGAACTGCTAGATATGAGATATCCAAGCAACTGTTCGGTGCAAGGATGAAGGAAGGTGAGAAGGTTGGGGAACACGTCCTCAAAATGATATCCATTATCGAGAGATTGTAGGCTCTTGATTTTAAAATGGATACTTCTCTCCAAACCGACCTTATCCTACAGTCTCTTCCTCATTCCTTCTCACAGTTTGTTATGAACTTTAACTGCAATGAGATTGCATGTAATTTAGCTGGGCTAATGAACAAACTTGTGACCGCTCAGTCTCAGATGAAGACTCCGCGGATGAAGGAGTCTGCTCTTGTGATTTCTTCTGGATCTCGGAGGTATAAGAACAAGAAGAAAAGGACCAAGAAGCAGACTGGACCACATGTCAAGGACTTCAAGGGCAAGGGCAAGGGCCCAACGGTTCCGAAGAACAAGAAGAAGAAGGATGCTTGTCTCAAGTGCGGTGAGCTGGGCCACTGGGCTAGAGACTGTCCGATTCTTCATGGCACTTCAGGTACAGAACTTTTAGTTTTGGAAACAAATTGTTCTGCTACTGTATTTTCTACTTCTTGGATAATGGATTCTGGTGCTAGTTCTCATATTTGTACCGTGAATCAGGATCTGAAACAAAGTAGAATGCTTGGAGCTGGAGAAGTTATGATCACAGTCGGAAGCGGGCATAGTGTCGAGGTGACCGACATAGGATCACTTCTTTTGGGTTTAGAATCCGGCTTTGTTTTGACTTTAGAAGATGTAGTTGTTTTGCCCAAGGGGCACAAAAACATTGTATCCATTCCGGTCATGGACCGAAAAGGCTTTTCATTTTTCATTGGTGATGGTTCCTGCAAAATTTATTTCAGAAATATACTAGTGGGTACTGCTACATTGTTAAATGGATTGTATCATCTAAATCTCAGCAACAAAGTAGCTATGAATACTATGACTAGAAAACGTGGTAGGGATGAAACCAATCAAGTTTTGAAATGGCATCTTAGACTTGGTCATGTTGTTCAGACCAAGGTTTACAAGATGGAAAAAGATGGACTTATGGGTCCATTGGGATCGGATCCCTTTCCTACTTGTGAATCTTGCCTTAAAGGCAAAATGACTAAGTCCCTCTTCACAGGGACTTTTGAAAGATCCACTGATAAACTGGGATTAATCCATACCAACGTATGTGGTGCTTTGGTAGCAGCACGTGACGGATATCAGATATTTCATTACGTTTACAGATGATCATACTAGGTATGGTTATATATACTTAATGAAACATAAATCCGAGGCCTTTGAGAAATTCCAGGAATTCAAGGCCCTAGTCGAGAAACAAATTTAACTGGTAATCATATCAAAGCACTTCGGTCGGACCGAGGTGGCGAGTATATGAGTACGGGGTTTGACGAGTTCCTAAAGAAACATGGAATAGTTTCACAACTAACACCTCCAGGTACTCCTCAGTTAAATGGTGTGTCAGAAAGAAGGAACCGGACCTTGTTAAACATGGTCCATTCTATGATGGGCTATACTGACTTACCGATTTACCTGTGGGGGTATACACTCCTGACTGCCGCTTACATCTTGAACATATATCCTTCTAAATCCGTTCCTAAAACTCCACATGAGATGTGGGAGGGCAGAAAACCAAGTCTTAATCATATTAGGATTTGGGGATGTCCCGCCTATGTCAAGAAGACTAAGGTAGAGAAGTTGGAAGCTAGGTCCGCGAAGGGACGTTTCATTAGATTCCCTTCTGGGACGATGGGATATCTATTCTACATGCCCGAAGATCGAAATATAGTTGTTGATTTACAAGAACACTTCCTGGAAGATGAGTTCATTCAGGAAGGTGGAGCAGGTAGAAGTATTTCTTTAGAAGAATATAATGAAACTCCTCGGGAGACACCTGTGCAAGAAACTAGAACAAAACCTTCTGAAACACAAGTACAACCACCTCATAGGTCTAGTAGGGTGTCTCATTTACCTGAGAAGTATGGGCTTGTGCACTTGGAGGAACTAGGTCTCCATGAGGTTCCAAGTGATAGCCAAGAGACCGACCCAACGACCTATGACCAAGCGATGGTGGATGTAGACTCCGCGAAATGGCGTGAATCTATGGAAGCTGAGATAGACTCGATGTATGTCAATCAGGTCTGGACTCTAGTAGACCGCCCCAAGGGCATAGTGCCTATTGGGAACAAGTGGATCTACAAGAGAAAGACTGATGGTGATGGCAAGGTTGACGCCTATAAGGCCAGGCTTGTGGCAAAGGGTTATACCTAGAAAGAAGGGATCGACTACCACGATACCTTCTCGCCCGTAGCTATGATCAAGTCTATTCGCATGATGCTTGCTATAGCTGCCTACCACGATTATGAGATATGACAAATGGACGTAAAGACGGCTTTCCTTAATGGATTCCTCGAGGAGGAAATCTATATGGAGCAACCTAAAGGCTTTGTGTCCGAAGTCTATATTCAGAAAGTGTGCAAGCTTCAGCATTCCATTTACGGATTGAAGCAAGCGTCGCGTAGTTGGAACCTTCGTTTTGACGAGGCGGTCAAAGAGTTTGACTTCGTGCAAAATGAAGAGGAACCTTGTGTAAACAAGAAGGTTAGTGGGAGCAAGATCGCATTCTTAGTACTATATGTGGATGACATTCTACTAATAGGAAATGATGTGGGAATGCACAGTTCTGTGAAAGCTTGGCTTTCGAGTAATTTCTCCATGAAAGACTTGGGAGAAGCAACCTATATTCTTGGAATTCGACTCTACCGGGATAGAGCAAAGAGAACAATAGGTCTTTCCCAAGCCCTCTATATAGATAAAATCTTAAAGCGATTTAAGATGGATGATTCTAAAAGAGGGTTCCTACCGATGCGACATGGAATAAAACTCTCCTTGGATATGTGTCCTCAAAGTGAGGAACAACGAAAGGAAATGAGTAATATACCATATGCTTAACATTGCGCATGCTGTAAGCGTGGTGAGTAGGTTTCAGGCAAACCCAGGTAGTAGGGGTGAGCAGAAAAACCGACAAAAACCGATAATACCGAAAATACCAAAAAAAACCGAAATCGAAAAACCGAACCAATAAGATATTGGTATGGTACGGTTCTTAAAATTTTGAAAACCGAATTATGCGGTTCGGTTTCGGTTTCAGATATGGATCCCGACTTTAAAAACCGAACCGAACCGATAAAACAGATGACTATTCTGCAGAATTTGTTTTTTCTTTGTGCAGGTTGTTATGAATTGATGGACTTGTGGTGAGGAGGAAATTCAAGACTTTTGTTTGATCTGATATTAGACTTTTTGAATCCTTAGTTATTATCATGTTATTGAAGTATATTTTATTTTTATTCAAGCTTTGAGGTGGATTAATTATGTCTAAATCCTTCTATTTGAACTTACAATTGTCTGATTTAACCGAAGTAGTTCAATTTGGGTCTGGCGCAAGCCCAACTTAAGTGGCCCATTTAATCAGCTCATTGACACCGAACCGCTACCGAACCGACACCGAAACCGATCACACCGAGCCGATTTAAAACCGAATCATTTTGGTACTCAAATGCTAGATACCGATAAGATGCGGTTCGGTATTGGTTTTAGCTAGAAACCGTACCAAACCGAACCGAGCTCACCCCTACCAGGTAGGGAACATTGGACTGCCGTAAAGAACGTTATCAAGTACTTAGGAAGGACTAGAGATATAGTTCTGATGTATGGCGGTGGAGAATTGGATGTGGTGGGATTCACTGATTCGGACTTCCAAGGAGTGAAGGACGACTCGATGTCAACTTCTGGCTACATATTTACTCTTAATGGAGGAGCAGTATCTTGGCGTAGTGCCAATCAAAGCGCGACTGCTGATTCCACCTGTCAGGATGAGTATCAAGCAGCCTCGGAGGCTTCCAAGGAAGGGTTCTGGATTAAGAAGTTTCTGGGAGAACTTCAAGTGATACCATGTGCTGAGCTGCATGTTCCGCTTTACTGCGACAACGACGGAGCTGTAGCACAGGTCTAGGAGCCGAGGTTTCACAACAGTACCAAACATATTGAGAGGAAGTATCATCTTTTAAGAGAATTTGTTCGCAAGGGATACATTGTGCTGCACAGAGTAGACTCGGCCGACAACGTCGTTGATCCACTAACCAAGCCACTTTCTCAGACTAGCTTGGAGCGTCATCTGGAGAACATGGGTATTAGATACCATAGTGTGTGGCATTGAGTGCAAGTGGGAGATTGTTAGGATTATGCCCTCGAATTAGAGATATTAAATGGGCTCGGGCCTGCCGGGCTGGCCCGTTTAACCCGCTAAAAAACAGCCGTTAGGGCCGATATTTCCTAGCCCGTTTAAATCCGGGCTTTTTTGGCCCGGACCGTTTAGCCCGAAGCCCGTTAGGGCTAGCCCGAAACCCGCTAGGGCTAGCCCGAAGCCCGATATATATATATATTGTTAATTTCAACTTACAGTAATATTATATTTATATAACATATATTAATATTATATATAATATATATTAATATTATATATGTAATATATATTAATATTATATATAATGTATATTATTACTGTATTTGTTAATATAGTGTGTTTATATATATATATATATACATATATATATATACATAAAAGTGTATTTTTTGTTATATTTATTATAGTATATTTGTTACTATATATATAAAATATATTGTTACTGTTTTTTTTTGTTTATGACTTATAAAAAAATAAAAAATAGATTTTTTAAATATTTAGCCCGTTTAGCCCGAAACCCGTTAGGGTTAGGGTTAGGGCCGATATTTCCTAGCCCGTTTAAATCCGGGCTTTTTTGGCCCGGACCGTTTAGCCCGAAGCCCGCTAGGGCTAGCCCGGAACCGCTAGGGCTAGCCCGTTTAACATCTCTACCTCGAATGCCACTCAGATGATGTTGAGTGAGGGCATTATACTTGTAATTATGTAAACTATTGATATAAGGCAATGGATGTTTCTTTATTTACTGATAGTTACTGGCATTCCTAATTCGTAAATATACATATAAAAACTAGTCTGTGTATTTGAGAGCAAAACGTTCCACTCCTTATTGGATAATGGGGTCGGCACTGGAAAGGTTTATAGCTCAAATACTTAATCGTTCGCAAGTCGATAAAACTTGAATGGGCATTAAGTTTATGTGAAGACTTGTATGACATATTCTTTGACATGGAGAGTGCCTGTCGAACGCTAATGGTTAGTGGGAGCACACGTTATAGGTATACTAATTGGATTAGTATACTCGAACCGACTCACCCTCGATTCATCACACGGATTTTACTCCGGGATAGTCAAAGTCGGAATCGAAAGGTTGTGATAGGTATTCGTGAACCTTCGACTTGAGGATTTAGTAGGGATGTGCTTGTGACGTCAATATTTTCATTAGAGTAGTTCGACCCTATAAACTGGGAGGTGGGGGTCAACCTCGACATGCATCTTGACGGGTAAGTAGCAGGTCCTACTGAATACCAAGATAGAATTCTTTCTCCCGTTAGTGAGCGGGTTATATGTCTTATGTGGTTATTGGCAGATGAGATCATAAGTCTTTGGCCAAAGCATTGGAGCTAGTTGTATTGGATACACGAGAGCTCGATGATCTCGATTTTGCATTAACGCATGCATAGCGTCAAGTACAGATAGGGTTTCACTGGCCGTGACCCTATAACTTGATCGGGACATTTGAAAGAAGGGTTTATACGTATACTGGTATTCACGAAAGAATGGTTCTTGAATGATCCCAATCATTCGTTCTCAGTTGGGGTACAGTGTAGGCCGCCAGGCTGGCTAGGTGATGCTACTACTCTTTGGTTCCTCCCATTACTGACTGAGACGGACCTACTAAGTCGCGCAATAGGATTTACGATGGAATGAATCAAGCTAATTCTCTCATTATTAATATTAGATATTGGATATCTAAATTTGGGACATTGGATGTTTAAATTGATTTATTGGATAAATTAATTTACGGCCTAATGAATTAAATATATTACTGGGTAATTGATTTAATTAATGGATATAATTAGATTTGATTTGAAGGCCTTAAACCTTTCCGAGACCATGACTGTTGATAGGTGCGCTTGGAGGCGCCAGATCAGAGTTGTGGATTCTTTTGTAGGGAGCGGTGCTGTAGTTGAGAGCCTCAGGATTGGGTTGTCTCGGTTAGCTTTGACCTAGAGCATTGCATTTTTACTTTTATTGTATATTTTATCCTATTGTCTTTGCATGTGGTGTATTTTTGACAGAGAGCTGTGCGCAGAGCCAACCTCTCTTTTGTTAGAGCAGCGTTCATCGGGAGTGACGTAGCCAAATTCCACTTAGGTAAGTCCCATGTGGATCAAGCCATGGGCTCAGGTATGGTCTCGAGCTTTTTCGAATCATATGTTTTCCTTTGTATTTATCACACAAGATTCTGCTGTGCACTAAGGTGGGGGTCTTCACGGAAACAGCCTCCCTACCGTAATAAGTAGGGGCATGGTCTGCGTACATCTTGCCCTCCACAGACCCTGCTCTGAGCGGGATATACTGGGTATGTTTGGTTTGGTTTGGTTTGGTTAATGGATATAATTATTTCTTGGAGAAATTAATTATGTTGTTATGTATTTGATATGATTAATTAATTGGATTAATTAATCGATATAAATACATCGAAACAGAATCGGAGTTTATCTGTTTGGACTCTTGGGAGTCCGAAACGAATCGAACTCGTCCGATTTTCATCTTGGCCGCCCCCCTCTCTTTCCACCTATCTTCCCCTTGTCTTTTGTTTAATTCTTAAATGAATGATAATGACTTGGTGGGACAAGACTTCATGTGACATGAGTTGTTCACATGAGGGTGGAAATAATATAAGATGATGTCTTTGACAAACTCTCCCCACATGACATTCCAACGTGAAAGACAGATATATAGAGAGAGAGAGAGAGAGAGAGAGAGAGAGAGAGAGACCATTTTCTCAATTGTCTTCATCATCTTCTTCATATCATCTAAATTGTTCTTGGAGAAAATTGAGAGATTCATTGAGAGTAAGTGAGCTATACACTTGGAGTGTTATAATCACAAATCAATAGCTTCATCACCTAGCTCTAGCCGTATCCTTGGAGGATAGCAAGGTGATCGTCATCTTGTTCGTTTCTCCGGTGCGTGGCAAGTAGAGGCGTTGTATTTTCGACGTTGGATCATTCGAGTGCTTGGAGCATTTTGGATCGTAGGGAATCCGTTTAAAGCTTGGGAAATAGCTCAAGAGAAGGAATCCATTAAATCAACGGACTACAAGGGTGAGTTTCTAATATCTCTTGTGATTTCGTTTATATATTCGTATATACGTAGCTCGATCGATCCTCGTAGGGATTCAGATCGAATTAATTTTCGTTTTACCGCTTCCGCCGGACCTTCATTTTAGGCACCGAATCCCAACAGAACAAACCGAACCTTGCTAAGTTTTAGGTACATTCGTGCCAACGGTTATCACCTTGATACACACTCTGAGAATGGGATAGAATTTTTGTGTGTTACTCTGGCAGAATGCGAAAGACGCCGCGTTCTCGAGAAACTTATGAATCTAAGTAGTGGTTTATACCATACTACAATAAGGGTTATTGAGTCCTACGCTGTGAGTCACGAACTTTGTGATTCCGAAGAATAACAACTATGGCATGGCCGACTCTGTCACCCTGGAGGCGATATGATGATTCGCATTTTGAAAAACTCACACGGTCATCCGTTTTTCAAGTCTAGAAAACGATTGGAAGCACCACTCGATATCGGCACTGATATGAGTGAGTCTAATACCGTATCACCGGGATTAATGATCCCACGCCCTGATAAGGTTGACGGTGCATCTTTCGTAAATCCCGAGGCTTCCGTGGAAATTTCCAATGCCCATAAATTGTTTTGTAAAGCCTGTTCACTAGCAAAGTTGATACCTTCTCCGTCCTTTGCTAAAGACTCAACACAAAATATTCGCTTCTTACAAAGAATTCAAGGGGACATTTGTGGACCTATTCAACTAGAGTGCGGACCATTCAGATACTTTATGGTTCTGGTTGATGCATTGACGTGATGGTCACACGTCGCTCTGCTATCCACAAGAAATGCTGCATTTGCTAAACTCCTAGCATAAATCATCAAGTTACGGGCTAACCACCTCGACTTTCAAATATCGTCATTAAGATTGGACAACGCTGGTGAGTTTACATCAAAGTCCTTTGACGACTATTGCATGTCGATTGGGATTGAAGTTAAACATCCCATCCCCCATATTCATTCGCAGAATGGCCTTGCTGAGGCTATGATTAAGCGGTTACAGCTTATCGCCCGAGCATTGGTTTTGCGCACCAACTTGCCGATTTCTGTCTAGGGTTATGTAATTTTGCATGCGGCTATACTTATTCGCTTTCGACCCACTGCCAATCAAATATTTAGTGCGTACCAGTTGGTAACTGGATATGAGCCTAATATTTCACACTTACGCATTTTTGGTTGTGCAGTCAATGTGCCAATTACGCCTCCACAGCGTACTAAAATGGGTCCGCAAAGACCATTAGGTATATACGTTGGCTATGAATCGCCTAAAATTATCCGTTATTTGGAACCTTTTACAGAAGATCTGTTTACTGCAAGATTTGCAGACTGTCACTTTGATGAGACAAACTTCCCGTCGTTAGGGGGAGAGAAGAATCGAATGATTCCAGTTGAACGCCAGGAAATTGTCTGGTGTGCTCCCTCTTTGACTCATCAAGATCCCCGCAAGGCTCAATCCAAGCTGGAAGTGCAATGTATTCTCAGTCTTTAGAAAGTTGCGGATTCGATGCCCGACAGCTTTACTGATACTGCGAAAGTGACAAGATCTACCATTCCCACTGCGAATATTCCTGCAAGGTTATAAGTCTCAGTTATAGGGCAAGTTTCAACCTCCCAAGTGAATGATGCCCCCGGCATCGACCTTAGTGGTGGGACGGCTGCTTCGGCTGCTCTTATCCCTGCTCAAAAGAGGGGGAGGCCAGTGGGCAAAAAGGATACCGAACCTCGAAAGAGAAGGGGAACGGAGGCACAAAATCCTCTCATTATCGACACAGTGACTCCGTCACATGATATTATCTCTGAATACGGATATGTCCTCAAATCAAAAATGGAACAATCGACGAACGCGTCGGAAACTCTGTTGATGTCAGAGAATAAAGAAACCTCGATGCAATGTACGAGTGAATACGCACAATTGGGCAGGCCGTCCACGCTAGTCGATGATGCTTTTGCCTACTTCGTCGCTCAAGAAATTATTGAAGACGACGATGCTGAGCCGCGCTCGGTTGCTGAATATCAACGACGAGTGGATTGGCCAAAATGGAAAGATGCAATGCAAGCTGAACTAGACTCAATGGCTAAACGTGAGATATTTGGCCATATCGAGCCACTACCCGCGGGCGTTAAACCAGTTGGACATAAGTGGGTCTTTGTTCGTAAACGCAATGATAAGAATGAGGTCATGCGTTACAAAGCGAGACTAGTTGCCCAAGGCTTCTCGCAGCGCCCTGGCATTGATTACGAGGAGACATATTCTCCAATTATGTGTAACACCCTGAGAGCCATCCAGGAATATTACAGCGCTGTGGGCCCCGAGATGGAACCCACAAGGCTAAAAGACATTTTCGCAAACATTTACAAACGCCCAAGGGGCTAACGGCGGTACTATGTTTTAAAACATTCGAAGACTTTATAAAATCCGTTTACCAAAACCGTCGTAAAATCTCATTTGAAAATACAAGGCCCGAAATGCCAAAACTCAACAGTTTAAAACATACGTTAAGATATCGCTTACACATACTGACAAAATAGTTTAGAATACCATTTCCAAAATAACTCAAGTTGCCAAAAATCAAAAGGGCATTTAAGAAATACTCATGCAGCAGAGATGACAAACACTTAAAAAAAATACTCTAGTAGCGGAATACAACATTTTAGAATACTTGATTCACAAACACATGTGATAGCCAGTATCCTACGGGAAGCTCATCTCTTCACGACCGCTACAAGCTTGATATCTAAAGAACCTAAAGAGAAATCCCACGACGGGGTCAGCCATAATATCCGACAATGATAACACATCACGTCAATAATTACATAACAATGAAAATACTAAGTGAGAATACAACCAATGTAATTTTACCGCCGTAACTTTACTTACTCGAATAATCCGCATCAAAATAACCATTATCATATTGCACATCTCGTAATCTCGATTAACCAATAAACTTAAACATAACATCTGTATTGTACCTCGAACAATACTCAAGATTCTCAAAATATCATCACTAACTCACGATACGGAAATATACCAGCTCTCACCAATACGATCCATTGGATAACATCATCAAATCCCAACACGATAATCGATTGTCCATCAAAAGACAAATACCAAAGGAAATACGGAACATACCTCAAGATATGTAATACCACGACAATCATGTCAGTCTAATCCGAGATCAAATCAATACCACATACGGACATGGTCCTAACACAAGACTTACAAATGCATACTCACATGACGACATCAATATGCCCACGATAACAACAACAATGTATACTTATGGAAATCCGATGATCCAGCGCACACAGCATAGATCCCATGATGATCCTGAAAGACCAACACGAGGTGGATAACCCATAATATACATATGCACAACATCAACACATGGTAATCCAACGATCCAGCGCACACAGCTATAGATACCCATGATGATCCCGTCGGACCAACGCATGGTGGAAATACCTGTCCAGCGATCCAGCGCACACACCATGGATACCCAAGATGATCCCGTCAGACCAACACGAGGTGGACATACGACAACAATACACAAATGCATATTAACAACTGTTGGTCCCCAGAATGATGAAGACTGTCCCCACTGTACCAACACGAGTCTTTTCTAGCGTGCTTTGTCCTCACTCACGCGTACCTGAGAAACTTCCCAGGGGGTCACCCATCCCATAACTACTCCAGGCCAAGCACGCTTAACTTTGGAGTTTCTATGAGATGGCTACCAGAAAAAAAGATGCATCTTGTTGGTATGAGTAGTCCAAATCAATTCATTTAACCACTTTCTAGTGCAGATCTCACAGGTCGAATTGCAAGTCGCGCCTCGCGCATTTTTAAGCCAATACAGGCAGGATGCTGGACCGAATCCCAATAATCCCCCTCCCAGTACCTGCCAGCATCTCAGCCCCATAGTCTGGAAACCTCCGCGAACTAGATTTGATCACACAGCCCTCTAGCGGCTAGATTCATTCACACAGTCCTCCAACACTTGACATCAGCATATGTTCCACCTCCGTTTACGTCCGCTGCGCCAGTATCTCAGTTCCAGCATACTAGATGTGATCACATAGCCCTCCAACACCTGACAGCCTCCACCGCGCCAATATCTTAGTTCCGGCCAACTGGCAACATTTGCTGCATGCCCGCCTCTCAGTTCCAACACTTTGGCAGCCTCCACTGTAGGATACTTCGAGGGAATCCATACCCGTGACCCGCTCCGATACCAATTGTTGGTCCCCAGAATGATGAAGACTGTCCCCACTGTACCAACACGAGTCTTTTCTAGCGCGCTTTGTCCTCACTCACGTGTACCTGAGAAACTTCCCAGGGGGTCACCCATCCCATAACTACTCCAGGCCAAGCACGCTTAACTTTGGAGTTTCTATGAGATGGCTACCAGAAAAGAAGATGCATCTTGTTGGTATGAGTAGTCCAAATCAATTCATTTAACCACTTTCTAGTGCAGATCTCACAGGTCGAATTTGTAATATCCGCAATTTCGGATTTCCGGTAATTTTCATTTTTTGGCGGAGGTCCGTTTCGACGACTCGCTTTTGACCGTTTCGTCATTCTAAGAATATTTAATTCTACACTTTTTGTCATCCGAGTTCGTTTCGATATCGTTTTGTTGAGTTTCGTGTTCTTAAATGACTTTTCCGCACTTGATTTCGATTCTCGCGAATCTCGTCCGAAACTGTTGTTTCGAGTTTCCCGGAAGTCCATTTAATGTTATTATTCATATTGTAAGCTTCGGTTTGGTGTTTCGATCGTGTATCGTGTATTTCGGACGTGTTGGGCCATTTTCGTAATTTCCCAAAGTTTGGGGTAATTACTTCCGTTATCGAAATTCGAGCTCTCGGGTGGTCGGAATTGTGTGTTCTCTTAGTGTTCGGATTCGTCTTTGCGAGTACTTCGTAATCGTGTTTTCGGTTTACGCTCGTGTCCGAGTTTGGGATTTTCGGACCGTCGGATCGACCGAGGCACTGGCCGCTGTGCCCGGCCGAGTAACGACCGTAATGGCGGCGATATGGCCGTAAGGCGATTCGTGCGTAACGACTGCCCGATTACGTCACGTAACATGTCGGCGAATCGTCCGAGAGTTCGGCCTTGGCGACGTGCGTAGGCCTTGGCGATTACGTCGTGGCGGCCAGTGGTCGGCTATTTATAGGCACGGACCGAGTCATCCGGCCATTTCTCATCTTTTCTTCGCTCCTTCCGCGATTTTTCACCATAGATCGATGGTTTTTAGTAGAATCAACTTATATAAACATGTTTTGGAAGTTGTAATCATGGATTAACATCATCTTCCACCCGGATCGAAGGTAAGAACACCTAAACTTTTGGTTTTTGGATGTTCTTGAGGTTTCTTGGTGTTTTGGCCGATTTGCTTCGTTTTGATTCATATTATTGTTAGAACTTGATTGTAAACTCGTAATCATTCAATACCCTTCAAGTTTTGTGGAACGAATTTGAGTATTTCTTTGAATAATCGATTAAATTGGACTATGCCCTCAAAGTGTCCGATAAAATGCTTCAATGGGTAGAACTTGGGAAGTTCCATACGTTTTCGTAGAATTGTGATTGAATTGATATCGTTGTGACTTAGGATCGAATTCTTGTGAAGAACTCGAGTCGGAACCCTTCCGTTCGTTGTCTTCTTTGGGGTCCGAGCTTCCCGGTCGAACCGTGTTCTTCGGAGCGTTCGGTAGCGGTTATTAAGGCAAGTATCTTACTATACGACTTGTATCTTGCGACTAGTAATCACATATGAGATTTATGAAGATTTTGCTTGTCTTCGTAAATATGTTCCGTTTGAGTTGTTTGTGCTTTCCGAAATTTGAAGGCTTTGTGATAATAGTGTTATATTGGTATATGTGTTAGCTGCTGTGCAATGCATTGTGTACCGAACGTGTGGTATGTTGGTTGTACGTCGTTGATTGACGATAGTTGTTGAGATTGTGTTATGTGCGTGTGACGTACGGTTTTGTGGTGATCAACGTGATTGACTAACTGTGCTCATTGTTGTATGTAATGTGATGTGCTGGAACGCTAAGTTCACTCGTGTGGGTTCGACGGGGCCTACGAGGATTCATGGCACAGGTCCATGGGATCAGAACTTAGTGTGTGGTGCTGAGGTCCAATCGTGCGGGTCAGCGAGGCCTACAATGATTCATGGCACGAGTCCATTGAATGCGGACACGATGCGTCCAACCGTGCGGGTTCGACGGAACCTACGGTGACACGTGACACAGGTTCACGGGGTCGGGACTGTTTGTTGTGATTGTTGTGTTTGCTCAATCCGTGTGGGTTGTTGAACCTACGGAGACTCGTGGCAAGCGATCACGGAGTCATGAGCATGATTGATTGTTGTGATTGTTGTGTGTGCTCAATCCGTGTGGGTTGTTGAACCTACGGAGACTCGTGGCAAGCGATCACGGAGTCATGAGCATGATTGATTGTTGTGATTGGTTAAATCCGTGCGGTTTGTTGAACCTACGGAGACACGTGACAGGGGATCACGGTGTCACGAACCATGTTTTGTAAATCAAACTTTTTGTAAGAAAATTTTAAGAAAAGAATGTTGGGCCGAGCCCCATGAGATCTATGGAAATGTTTTCGTACTATAAATTGTTGAAATACAATTTTGAGATTTGGGTTAAGACCCTAATATTTTCGAAAGGTTTTGAAATTCTAAAATTCCCGAGGTGATAATCTTATTTTCGAATGCTTCATAGCTTATCTTTCCTTGTGAAAAACTCCCGGGGATATTTTGATACTTGATTGTCATATTTGATTCACGATTATTACTTGCTTGTTATATTTCGTATGATTTGATACTTGCACTAGTAAAACAGTGGAGTTTTACTAACCCCCGAGTAATCGGGGGGTGGATGTCTGTTTTGCGTCCAGGTACATGCAGATTTAGGGGAGCAGTCACAAGATTGGCACAAGAGGATGACGAGCTGCGATACTAATCATGAGTCGAGAGTTATTTTGATTTTTGTTGTGTTGTCAGAGTTGATTTCAGTCTTCCGCTGTATTGTATTTCGACCCCTGTGTGGGTAATGTTATTTAAGTCAGTTTTATCGATTGGGTTGTGTGACCTCATCGGTCTGTGTATTCACGTGTAAGTGACCATATCGGTCCGTATCATTTTATTGTTTGACCCTGGTCGGGCAAGCATTTGGTTGTTTATGGATGTTTAGCCTGGTAGATCCTTGTGGAAAGGGTCTACGGCGTGTAATATTCCCATATGGTTTTGGGGATGTTACAATTATGGTATCAGAGCTTAGGTTGCGGAAACCTAGGCTGTCGGGTCGAGTCAAGTCGTGATTTGTCGAGTAATGTGTTGTCTTGTCGTTCGAGTCGTCAGTGACAAATTGAGTCGTGCGTAGTCACAACGTGTCAGTTATGTTGTCGGACGAGATTAGTATCGTGGGCGACTGTCACCTCCGTGCGACCTGTGGATGTAAGTCTCCTCCTTTATGCGTAATATCTGTGTATCTCGATTTTATCTTAGTGAGTTAATTGCGGTGCATAATTTTATTTACACAAGTATTGTGTAATATAGTTGTGTTTAATACTTTTGACACATAGTATGTGTATAGAACTGGGCACGTTATTGTTTTATCTTTGAACCACCGGGTGGGGTGGTAGGTTGTGAAAGTTTTAAACCTTGATGGGTTTCGAATAAGTACCGACGGTAGAGTTTGTGAGAAACTCCGATGAATGATTTTGCTGTGTGTTTAAACTTGATACCACGAGATGCATTTGATTGAATTGGCGACCCTGGTTTCCATTTGAGTATATGGTTTTAAATTCGACTGTTTTTGGAATGTTGTAATTTTTGTCCGCTATGGGTAAGTTTGAGAATTTTGTGGAAATCGATTTTTGGAAAATATTTTGGTGGTTCGGTCAAACCACGGTTTATATGGATTTTTAAAATTTGTAAATTTTGACAAATGGGTCGTGTATTTTCAAATGACACCATCAGACGGTATTTGAAAAATGTGTTTTGAAGTACTTCGGACATTGTAAAATATTACCGTCGTTTTGTTTATGAACTAAAGGATTTTGGAAAACTTTATTTTGCAGAACGATTTTTGGTTTTCGGAATTTTGAACTTCTTATGTCCATGTGTTGGGGCTAAGTGGTTGTGATAAGTTTGTAGTGTTGTTGTGCTCGCCGGAGAATGTTTTAGTGTTTTCTAAATGTTGAGATACATGGTTTTGATTAAATGACTGAGGTATTAAACGAAGTGCTTTCAAAATTTCACCCCAGCAAAATCTTTCGAACTCGCGAATTTTTTTTTTATATTATCATTCAAACAAATACCTCGATAAACTTGTTTTTTTTTTTTAAATATTACCGGTGTTGGACCACAATGGTATGCTTAATGTTTTAACCATGTATGCTGAGGTATAGGTCGTTCATCTTTGTCAATGTGAACGTGTGAATATTGCATTGTGCTGCTGATTGTGGGCTTATGTCGATTATGTGAGGTTTGTTTTATCTTGTTATTCTGATTGGTTGTCCGTTCAGTATGCTAAGGGGTCGAGGTCGAGGCCGTGGCCGTGGTCGTGGTCGTAATCGGGAGCAGGAGAGGGCGACTCCCTCCTTGCCGAGTACCAATCAGCTCAGTACAGATCAGGGACATTCGACTAGCGTTAATGTTGACGTTAGCGCCGCCACCATCCTTCGTCAGGTGGTTGACCAGTTAGTGCAGATGAATCAGGCCGTGCATCGGGATGAGAATCCAAATAGGGATAACGGAACTAGTAAGTGGTTACGAGATGTGATGAAGATGCAGCCGCCCCGTTTTGTGGGTTCGTCTGACTTGTTAGGTTGGGAAAACTGGCTCTTCCAGTTGGACAGAATATTTGATGTTGTAGCTTGTCCGGATGATAGGAGGGTACCCATTGCTCAGTACCTACTCGACAAAGAAGCTGCAGACTGGTGGCACGCTGTAGTGCCTGCAGATCGTACACCTACATGGGCTGAGTTTAAGACCGCCATGGAGGCAGAGTATTGGCCGTTGCCTGTTCGTGAACGCAGAATCGTTGAGTTTTTCTCGGCTACGCCCCAGGATGTGTCGATATCCCAGGCGATAGTCAATTTTAATCGACAGCTGGCTTATGTTCGTGATCAAGTGAGAAGTGAAGCGGACAAGGTCCGATACTTCAATATGCGCATGAAACCCCATATCCGTGAGAGTATGGCTCCGCTCATGTGTACCACCTTGAAAGATTATCAGGATCGAGCTCTAGCCATCGAGATGGCTGTTTCCATGTCAGAGGGTAGCTCAGGAGGTAAGAGGCAGAAGACCTTGAGTAACTTTTCAAGAGGCCAAAGAAGTGAGATCCGTGAGCCTGTTGCTTCGCAGTTTCCTTCTGGGTGCACTCCTCGTTCGGTTGACCAGTCTAAGAATCCTACTCACGAGCCGAGTAATACAAGCGGCGTGAAGTTATGTTTCAATTGTAGCCGTGTGGGCCATACTCGTAAGAATTGTCGCTCGCCGCAAGTTAACTGTTTCAAATGTGGACATGTGGGACATCAGGCGGTACACTGCGAGGCCGTCGTTGAGATGTTCGGAAGCCTAGACCCCGCCCCTATGCGTGGAGAGCTCAGTGGTGCCCAGTAGCATAATTGCGTGTTGTATTTGGGTTGTAATTCGAGTAGAGATTGATATTTGTTGCGTGAACTTTTTGGTTTTGTTTGTGGTCTACCCTGATGTTTTATTTTAAGTTTCGGGACGAAACTTATTTTTTTGTGAGATAGAATGTAATATCCGGTACCCTCGTTTTCCGTTATCTTGAATTGTTTGTGTTTTGACGTCGGACGTTTTCTTGTTGATGAGAATCGGAATGATTTCTATCGTAATACTCTATTTGTTTCTATCGCATAGCCGTTTTAGTCGGGTGCGACTTGTTGTCGCGTACATTTATTTGATTAAATGTGTGCATATGATGTGGTATGTGATGCGTCGTTAATTGATCGTTATTGTTTTAAATCATTGCCGGTGGCGTTGTTATGGTCGTCGTGTGGCGTGTTTTCACGCTGTATATTCTTTCGCGTTGCTTGTAACGTTTCACCAATGGACGAAAGTTACGCGTTTCCTGTGTATCTTGTTGAGTTTTCTTATCGGGATATTGCTTCTCCCTACTTGTTTTAAGTTTCGGGACGAAACTTCTTTTAAGGAGGGTAGAATGTAATATCCGCAATTTCGGATTTCCGGTAATTTTCATTTTTTGGCGGAGGTCCGTTTCGACGACTCGCTTTTGACCGTTTCGTCATTCTGAGAATATTTAATTCTACACTTTTTGTCATCCGAGTTCGTTTCGGTATCGTTTTGTTGAGTTTCGTGTTCTTAAATGACTTTTCCGCACTTGATTTCGATTCTCGCGAATCTCGTCCGAAACTGTTGTTTCGAGTTTCCCGGAAGTCCATTTAATGTTATTATTCATGTTGTAAGCTTCGGTTTGGTGTTTCGATCGTGTATCGTGTATTTCGGACGTGTTGGTCCATTTTCGTAATTTCCCAAAGTTTGGGGTAATTACTTCCGTTATCGAAATTCGAGCTCTCGGGTGGTCGGAATCGTGTGTTCTCTTAGTGTTCGGATTCGTCTTTGCGAGTACTTCGTAATCGTGTTTTCGGTTTACGTTCAGTCGAGTTTGGGATTTTCGGACCGTCGGATCGACCGAGGCTGGCGGCGCCTGGCCGAGTAACGGCCGTAATGGCGGCGATATGGCCGTAAGACCGATTCGACGTAGCACTGCCGATTACGTACGTAACATGTCGGCGAATCGTCGAGAGTTCGGCCTTGGCGATTCGTCGTAGGCCTTGGCCGATTACGCACGTAAGCGCCCGTGGTCGGCTATTTATAGGCCTGGACCGAGTCATCCGGCCATTTCTCATCTTTTCTTCGTTCCTTCCGCGATTTTTCACCATAGATCGATGGTTTTGAGTAGAATCAACTTATATAAACATGTTTTGGAAGTTGTAATCATGGATTAACATCATCTTCCACCCGGATCGAAGGTAAGAACACCTAAACTTTTGGTTTTTGGATGTTCTTGAGGTTTCTTGGTGTTTTGGCCGATTTGCTTCGTTTTGATTCATATTATTGTTAGAACTTGATTGTAAACTCGTAATCATTCAATACCCTTCAAGTTTTATGGAACGAATTTGAGTATTTCTTTGAATAATCGATTAAATTGGACTATGCCCTCAAAGTGTCCGATAAAATGCTTCAATGGGTAGAACTTGGGAAGTTCCAAAAGTTTTCGTAGAATTGTGATTGAATTGATATCGTTGTGACTTAGGAACGAATTCTTGTGAAGAACTCGAGTCGGAACCCTTCCGTTCGTTGCCTTCTTTGGGGTCCGAGCTTCCCGGTCGAACCGTGTTCTTCGGAGCATTCGGTAGCGGTTATTAAGGCAAGTATCTTACTATACGACTTGTATCTTGCGACTAGTAATCACATATGAGATTTATGAAGATTTTGCTTGTCTTCGTAAATATGTTCCGTTTGAGTTGTTTGTGCTTTCCGAAATTTGAAGGCTTTGTGATAATAGTGTTATATTGGTATATGTGTTAGGCTGGCAACGTGCATTGTGTACCGAACGTGTGGTATGTTGGTTGTACGTCGTTGATTGACGATAGTTGTTGAGATTGTGTTATGTGCGTGTGACGTACGGTTTTGTGGTGATCAATGTGATTGACTAACTGTGCTCATTGTTGTATGTAATGTGATGTGCTGGAACACTAAGTTCACTCGTGTGGGTTCGACGGGGCCTACGAGGATTCATGGCACAGGTCCATGGGATCAGAACTTAGTGTGTGGTGCTGAGGTCCAATCGTGCGGGTCTGACGAGGCCTACGATGATTCATGGCACAGGTCCATTGAATCTGGACACAGTACGTCCAACCGTGCGGGTTCGACGGAACCTACGGTGACACGTGACACAGGTTCACGGGGTCGGGACTGTTTGTTGTGATTGTTGTGTTTGCTCAATCCGTGTGGGTTGTTGAACCTACGGAGACTCGTGGCAAGCGATCACGGAGTCATGAGCATGATTGATTGTTGTGATTGTTGTGTGTGCTCAATCCGTGTGGGTTGTTGAACCTACGGAGACTCGTGGCAAGCGATCACGGAGTCATGAGCATGATTGATTGTTGTGATTGGTTAAATCCGTGCGGGTTGTTGAACCTACGGAGACACGTGACAGGGGATCACGGTGTCACGAACCATGTTTTGTAAATCAAACTTTTTGTAAGAAAGTTTTAAGAAAAGAATGTTGGGCCGAGCCCCATGAGATCTATGGAAATGTTTTCGTACTATAAATTGTTGAAATACAATTTTGAGATTTGGGTTAAGACCCTAATATTTTCGAAAGGTTTTGAAATTCTAAAATTCCCGAGGTGATAATCTTATTTTCGAATGCTTCATAGCTTATCTTTCCTTGTGAAAAACTCCCGGGGATATTTTGATACTTGATTGTCATATTTGATTCACGATTATTACTTGCTTGTTATATTTCGTATGATTTGATACTTGCACTAGTAAAACAGTGGAGTTTTACTAACCCCGTGTCGGGGGTGGATGTCTGTTTTGCGTCCAGGTACATGCAGATTTAGGGGAGCAGTCACAAGATTGGCACAAGAGGATGACGAGCTGCGATACTAATCATGAGTCGAGAGTTATTTTGATTTTTGTTGTGTTGTCAGAGTTGATTTGATCTTATTGTATTGTATTTCGACCCCTGTGTGGGTAATGTTATTTAAGTCAGTTTTATCGATTGGGTTGTGTGACCTCATCGGTCTGTGTATTCACGTGTAAGTGACCATATCGGTCCGTATCATTTTATTGTTTGACCCTGGTCGGGCAAGCATTTGGTTGTTTATGGATGTTTAGCCTGGTAGATCCTTGTGGAAAGGGTCTACGGCGTGTAATATTCCCATATGGTTTTGGGGATGTTACAGAATTGCAAGCCGCGCCTCGCGCATTTTTAAGCCAATGCAGGCAGGATGCTGGACCGAATCCCAACAACAACAATACACAAATGCATGACAACAACAATACACAATGTATCACAATATGATCGACACAAAATGACAAAAATGATTAGAGTACTTGCCCCGAGTCCTTCGAGATCAATCTCGATGTCTAAACCATCACCAACCATATCCTCAATATTCGACGGTCCAAAATGTCACGGACTGTAGATAATTCATATCTTCGTCTTTATCACAATGTATCCTCGATACCCAAGTATACCAATAACAAAAGTAAATCATTTACATTATGATTTAATTTCCCAAAATCCAAAAACAACGTACAATTCCAAATATCCAAGGTTCACAATTATAATCATTATTATACGAATTATAAACGAATGAAACTGAAACCATTCATTAAATATTATTAACTGAGCGAGTAATAACTTGCCTCAATACCAATACGACAGTAGTGAAGTCGTTATCAATTTTCTTGCCTTCGTCTACGAGCTCCTTGAATCCTATTAAAGCAATTCACGACATCCTCGAACTCGACCGCAACACACAATTCTAATCGATGGTCAATTCTCACAGCCTATTGCAATAATCGATAACAACAAGTTCGATAACAATCAACAAACCCACGGTTCCACAATATCTCGGTCAAACACAAATCCGAACGATCCAACTCAAATAATTACGAACTCTTAATCCTCAATAAATTTTATGTATGATGTTTGTAGACTTAGCGTACGTTATTCACATTACGTAGCGTGCGCTAATATCCAGAACATACTTTACGTACGTAAGACTTTAAGATTTACGCATGCTAAATATTCCAATTAACACCTTGTGATCCTAAATATTGAAATACAGATGTAAAGAATCATACTCTGATATTAATCATCTTTATTAAGTTTATCCAGCCCTGAACACAATTATAAAGAATTCAATCCGTTCGATATGGATTTGTATTATAATAAAGTAGGGTGGACTCGATTATAGTTCGATAAATGCAATAATTTCAGTGGCTGGAAATATCAAAACAAAAACTAAGTTATTTTCCCATGTCAATCTGCTACAAAATACACGAAATATAATCGGAAAATAACCTTAAAGTTAAAAGATATACATATTCAAAATAGGCAACACGATCAACTTTCAAAAGAATTGTTGCTGGAAATTACTGATGCGAACAGGGCTGACTCAGTGTAAAGCGGCTCGTTTTATCGAAGTATTCCAACTCAATAGTTATGGTAAAAACAACATTTATACTTCTATGTATTTTTATTACAAACTGCTCGAGATGGATTTTCAAAATAACTTACAGGTTGTAAGATAATAGAGTTCAAAGAAGGAAACCTAGTATGAAATTTTCATCGAACAGGTTCAATTATTATCCTAGAAAAGATGGCCTGACTCACCAGAAAACGGTTCGTTTCTGACTCACCATAAAAAAGTTCGTTTTATTCAAGTATTGACTCAATACTTACTCTACAAACAATATTTATACTTATATGTATTTTATTTAAAAACTTATCGAGATGCATTCGTAAAATAGCTTACCGATAGAGAGATAATTGACTTCAAAGATGGCAACCCAAACTGGAATTCACAGACTCTCTGGGGAATTTCGTCAAACGCCTACCAGACGTCTCCTGGACTAGGCTGCTCAGATTCGCTCGGTTCTTGAGCGTTTTGGACGACTTACATATATAAAAACTAAAAGAGAAAAATACTGTTTTGAAGACAGAGATATTATCTATATATATTGATAAACAACATATTAAGCAATGTATATAATACTGTTCTTAAGAGGTACAAAATATGCTAGTCAGTCAAAACAGCACATGGCCAGGCATCACGAGCGACGACCCGCGCCTCGCTCTCGCGGGAATCCCGGGTGACTGTCGGGCGCTGATGTACGCAGTGACGCACGGTGCCCGGTAGGTGGGAGTCTCTATTAATTCGATCATAACTTCTTCGTCTGGCTCCGATTGGCTCGCCGTTTGGACCATTGGAAAGCTAACTCAATTATATAAAATACCTTAAATTTTCAGAATTATAAACTTCTCAAAAATCCATGGTGATTTTTCAAAGTTGATACTAATCCACGAAACTTCCCAGAAATGTACAATTTTATTTCTATTTACATTTTCGATGTTTACTTTCTTATTTTAAATAGTCAACGACCATAAATACATCTCCGATACATCCAAGTAAATTTATAATCTCATATTTAGTCCGGATAATTTCTCTAATTCTTGTTGAAAAATTTATCGGAGAATACAACATTGGCCACCGTCACATTCTTACCAATAATTATTCGGTGATATTAGAAAATACTACCCGACATATTACTCTCATTTACTCAATATTACGTCCAGAACCAAAATAAATATTCATATTACCAGTATTCCAACAAGGTCACGATAAAATATTATTCAAAAATTAAGGATATTACATTATGGACATCATCACTTTCCCCTACTTAGTCAGTTTGGTAGTGTCCGAAAAACTGAATATGCAGCTTATGGATGTGGTTACAGCGTATCTTTATGGGGATCCAGATACGAATATTTATATGAAAGTCCCTGAAGGGATTTCGTTGCCCAAATCAAGTAGCTCTAAGCCACGGAGCGCTTACGCTGTGAAACTGCGTCGTTCATTGTATGGGTTGAAACAATCCAGAAGGATGTGGTAGAACCGCCTACGTGAATACTTGATTGGGAAGGGATACAAGAACAGTGATATCTGCCCATGCATTTTGGTGAAAAGAACATATACATGATTCATGATTGTAGCCGTCTATGTAGATGACATGAATGTTATCGGTACCATAGATGAGGTCAATGAAACGGCCCGCTACCTTAAATCCGAATTCGAGATGAAAGACCTGGGGAGGACTCGATTATGTTTGGGCTTAGAGCTAGAACATCGAGATGATGGTATACTCATTCATCAATCTGCCTATGTCCAGAAAATGCTTAGGCGATTTAGTATGGACAAGGCACATCCTCTTGCTACCCCCATGGTTGGTCAAAGTCTGGAAATGAACAAGGATCTGTTTCGTCCTAAAGAGGAGGATGAAGAGGTCCTTGGAGCAGAAACACCGTACCTTAACGCAATCAGTGCGTTGTTGTATCTAGCTCAATGTACTCGTCCAGACATCACATTCTCTGTAAATATGTTAGCGAGATTTAGCTCCGCTTCCACGATAAGGCATTGGAATGGAGTAAAACACATCTTTCGATACTAGAAAGACTCCAATGATATTGGATTGTTCTTTCCCTATGCAAGAGAGAGCGATATTCTGAAAGAAGTTGTTGAGGTTAAGACGATGTATACCGACCGTCGATCTTCCTCTAATATTGCATCTAAGCATGGCAGCTTGACTACCATAAGTGCTAATGCAAGCAAGCTTAACCCCTATGCAGAGAATCCTAACAATATGTTAGTTGGATTTGCTGATGCCTATTATCTCTCTGACCCGCATAAAGGATGTTCTCAAACTGGTTATGTGTTCACCATTGGGAATACGGTGATATCTTGGCGATCTACCAAGCAGACCCTGGTTGCTACTTCCTCGAACTATGCAGAGATAATTGCATTGCACGAGTCCGTAATGGAGTGCATTTGGCTTTGGTCAGTCATAGACCATATACGAGGAACTTGTGGATTAGAGCCCACTACAGCAACCTCTACTTGCATCTTTGAGGACAATGCAGCATGCATTGAGCAGATGAAGTTAGGTTTCATTAAGGGTGACAATACCAAACATATCGCACCGAAGTTCTTTTATAATCA
Source organism: Orobanche coerulescens (assembly GCA_033398695.1). NCBI lineage: Eukaryota > Viridiplantae > Streptophyta > Magnoliopsida > Lamiales > Orobanchaceae > Orobanche > Orobanche coerulescens. The sequence goes on along the minus strand of CM065805.1, from coordinate 199,797,127 downwards.
GCAACAGCAGAAATTGCTGAATATCGAAGTGAAACAAGTGAGTTCCGATGTGAATATCGCGGACTTGTTCACTAAGTCTCTGCCAAAATCTATATTTGAGAAACATGTGAGAAGCATGGGCATGTGTCAATTATTCGAGTTCAACTAATGATAGCTCGTTGGAATGAGCTGTTATGTATACCTTAGGGGGAGTATACTTCACATGATTATGGAATTTGTAGTTGGTGCGTTGTGCTCTTTTTTCTTACCAAGTCTTTGTTTTTCCCACGGGGTTTTGTTTGACTTGGAAAGATTTTTTACCGAGGCAACATCTTATGCACCATGATAGTATTAGTGCTCGACACAAGAGGAGTATTCTGGGATATCCTTCCCTTATTGGTGTCTTAGCTAATACTGGTTGTAGGGGGATATATAGATGGAAGGTTCTAGATCCTTCTAGAGGTAGTAGGATCCTATTAAATGTCTTACCTTATCTAGGAATCCTATGTATGGAAGGACTCTCATTGTAATGCCTATATAAAGGCCCCTCTATCAGTGTTATGAATACAATTGATTGACTCGTATTTACAGTCTTTTACTTTCTCCTGAAACATGATTAACATTATATAAGATTTATAGTCGTATATTTTAAAAATACATATTAATACAAATCTATCAAAAAACTTACAGGATTATAAATTTTTTCCATATTAATCATAATCTATGGTTAATATTTACAAATTTCAACTAAAACAGTCAAAACATGACATTTTCATGGATCGAAAGACTATTTTTTCTAATAAAAAGTTAAATTATAAAAGAAGTCGACCATGTAAATTTATATTTCCTAATTTGTAACATATTAGTGATAATTAGTATCATAATGGCACGTCGAAGGAGCAATAATTGGATATCTATCGGATTCGACTCCGCCGGATGAAGGCCAGCAAGCAGCCGAAAAAAAAGATAAAAAAATCTATTCAGCGGAGAACAGGCCGGTAGGCCGTGAGAAAAAAAATTGACCGTCACTGGAGGTCCGATGGTTGCCCATTGAAGAACAGGTCGGCAAGGAGGCCGCAAAAAGAAAATGGCGGTCGTCGGAGGTCTGCCGACAGGTGGACAAAAAAAAAGATGCTAGTCAATATTAGATTTAAAAGACAAGGACAAGGCAAAGTCAACTCATATAAGTGAAAGTTAGTGATGTTCAAGTAGAAGGACGATCGAGAGAGCTAAATGATCAAAATTGTGCATTCGCTAATAAAATCTATAACACAATAGTACAAAACACTCATAAGATACACTCCTTGGTATATGAGATTTAGTAATATGTGATGGGAAAGTTAATCGAGTTAGCTTTTTATCACCACAAATTGTTCGTAAATTCAATTTTTTTAGAGGAAATTATGATAAAAACAGTCAAACTGCGCGCAACTGATTGAGCGCGCAACAAAAAACTAGCTCACATGTCAGTGAGGTGACTGCCAGCAAAGTGAGCCGGCACTCACTTTGTTGTCCGGTATTTCTTAAGAATTTTCTTTTTTTTTTGTTGAGGACTCATCAATATTCCCAAGTATAAATATAAATTGAGAGTCTAATTAAGCATTATTCAACACTCCATATATTTTATTTTACTTTCTTATCACATTTGGACATCTATTTGGAGTTTTGAAGTATAATTAAAGATTTAGAATTGATGTTCTAAGTAATTATCTCTCTATTTATTTTTATGTATGACTCAATTGTTCTTAGATTCTTTTCATATCATGGTGATGTATGAAGTTTTTTTCTTGTTGGATCAACCAAAAGTATGACGAGCTAAACTTCAAATCTAGAGTTAGGTAATTCGTTTGAATTAACATGAACGACAATTAGTTATTGTTAAAATTTCTTAATTGAATTGAAATATTCTAATAATTAATTGATTGACCATCTTTTGATGAGTCTTAGGTAATAGAAGTGGTCGAGAGGTAATTTTATTACTAGAACAAATTCAAGAGAGTATGTGTGAATCGGAAACATATCATCTATTCACGTAATATATTGTTTAATCTTATTCATGAAGAAAAAAATCCATGAATACAAAATCAATTCGATTTTCTTGGTTGTTGCAATCATCTAGTAAAAATTATGAATACAAAAGTAATTGAGTTTTATTAATGTGCCTTGACTAACTAATTTATTATGTGTAAACTTTATTAATTTTTGCGTGAATCGAAGATTAAAGAGAAAGAAGCTGAACCACTAGATTTTTTTCTCAAAACTTGAATTAAAAAGGTATTTTCTAGTTGGTTACATAATTTTTAATAATCCAATTTTTTCGTTTTTATTCACTTTAACTTTAATTTTTTCAAATTGTTATAATCCAATTTTTTTTTTCGTTTTTATTCACTTTAACTTTATTGGTTTCAAATTGTTTAAGATTTCATTAGAGTGTTTATGAATTAATTTACTATTTTATGTTTGCAATAACAATTTTTCGGTCTAAGTCTTTTTATAGTACGACTTGGGTTGATTTGCTACACCTACAATTGACCTCATACTCTTGCGTGCGATTTTAAAATAAAAAGTGTATTTGGATCGAACAATTGAGCCGTCTTGGCCGAGCAAGAATAGGTCGGAGGTTTTCGCGCTTAGACCGGGTCGGATCTTGATTCACCTACCCAATTGACAAGAGTTGTTTATGATGTCATATAATATAATATTATACTCCCTCCGTCCATGATTTGTTGACACTATTGTCTTATTCGGATGTCCACAATCTGTTAAACCTTTCTATTTTAGAAAGTAGACACCACAATAAAATTTATATTTATATCATTCAGTTACACAAATTATTACTAAAATACATGATGGGCGACAAATAGGACCCAAAAGAACCACTTTAACACATCACCCAACAATTAAAATAACTAATCAACTCTAACAAATGAGATCTAAAAGAATCATTTTAACACATTATCACAATACATTAAATACCGTGCCCAGCATTTTGGGTCAAGAGATCATGGACGGAGAGAGTATATATATATGTAAGGGTGGGTTCTGGTGAGAATGATACTTAAGTTAAGAAATAAAAATGTATTTGATCCATAGATCTTGAATAAATGGATGACCTAGATTTATTCTCACAACAACAAATGCAAAACGTATGCATAGAATGTAATATTCTAGTGCATCGCTATTTTGATGCATATAATGCATAGTTTTATGCATTGCAAGTTTGATGCACGAAATGCATATATTGCATGCATAAGCCAATCTGGACCGTACATCACACACAGATCAATGATTCAAATTTATTCTCTATTCACAACATAAAAACTATTTTCATATGTTTCTCTCTCTCTCTCTCTCTCTCTTTATATATATATATATATATATATATATATATATATATATATATATGGGTGGGTTCAGGTGAGAATGCAATTTAAGTTAAGAAATAAGAATGAATTTCATCCATAGATCTTGATAAATGGATGGCCTAAATTTATTTCCACATGATGCATATAATGCAATATTTTAATGCATCGATATTTTAATACATTGCAATTTTGATGCACGAAATGCATATATTTCATATATATATATATATATATATATATATAGAGAGAGAGAGAGAGAGAAAGTATCAAATGAGAATGGTTCTTATCCTGTGAATTGTGAATATGCATGAGTTCTGTACTAATTATGCATGAAATATATGCATTTCGTGCATCAAAATTGCAATGCATTAAAATATGCATGATATGCATCAAAATATTACATTATATGCATCAAATTTTTGTGAGAATAAATGTAGGCCATCCATTTATCAAGATATATGGATGAAATTCATTCTTATTTTTTAACTTAAATTGCATTCTCACATGAATATATATATATATATATATATATATAGAGAGAGAGAGAGAGAGAGAGAGAGAGAGTTCAAATAGAACTTTTTCCTTAGGTGTTAACTAGGAAGTGATTTGAGTCCTTCAATTTTTTCGATCAATGGTTACAATTAATTAGTAATTAATAATTTAGTAAGAGCTTAATTTCTATGTGTAAGGGCATTACTGTATTTGTATAAATATTTATATAGGATGATTCACGACTGATTGAGGCCATCTTAATTATCCTTTACACATTGTATTAAATGTGGAGATATTTATTTTCTCTCATATTAGGTTATTAACGTTTAAATTAATTGCTTTCACCCTTAATTAGTGAGATACTTCAAATCTTCTTTTTTTGGGGCCGATGCTTGCTATCTTAAAATTAAATGTGTAGAAATTTGCTATCTTTAAAAAGAAAAACAATAAGCAATAATTAATATTTTAATTAGCAAAGCATAAACAAAATATAAGCAATGTATATATAAATAATATGTTAATAAGCAATACATAAATAACATATAAGCAATGTATATATCAATAATAAACAATAACATATTATGTTAATAAGCATTACATAAATATTAATAAGCAATACATAAATAAAATATAAGCAATGTAGGGAAAATGGCACAGATTGTAAGGTGGGCATGGGACGGGATGGGACAGGCCTGAGGTCATCCCACATCCCGTCCCGTGTAATAAAAAGCGGGACGGGACGGGACGGGATTGGTGATTTCATAATTTCATCCCGCACGGGCCTAATCCCGGTTGGAACGGGAAGGGACGGGTTTAGTCCCGTATAAAAAAGTTCATAATATAAATTAGAAAAAAGTAAGAAAATCTATAATTTTATACATCTAAATTCGGGAAAAATATCCAACAAACTAATTTAATAGCCTAAATTAAACTTTTAAAATATTATTAACATTGAATACAACATATCTATTTTTTTTTTCAAAAAACATCAGTTACTAACTTTATATCGGTTGATTAGGTTTGTGTATAATTATAATATACAGATAGTAAAAAATAAAAATAGTTTATTGTTTAAATTAATTAAAAAGGGTTACAAATAATAAAAATATATGATTTTAAAAAGGATTAGAAACTAAGCGGGACGGGACGGGCCTTACGGGCCTTAGATTTTTTGTCCCGTGTCCCGTCCCGTAGTTATTCTAATGGGACGGGACGGGACGGGCCTAGTGTTTTTAATTTTGGATCCCGTCCCATCCCAGATAATTTTGGGACGGGACCAGGACGGGTTCAGGATTTTGATTTTTTGTGCCCACCCCTAACAGATTGTACGAAAGTTATATGGTCTTGGCACGCGCAGTACATTGTTTATTGGTCATGGCAATATTAGTTCAATTGTTTATCAAATATGGCAAATATGGTCATTTTGTCACTTGCATGCCATGTAATTAAAAAAAAAGTAAAACATATTTATGCCAAATGACATTGCCACATGTGTCCTGCCAAATTCAATAAATTGGCGCCAAAAAAATAAACATAAAAATATGAAGAAAAAAATCAAGAACAAATTTAAACAATAATAATCCCAAATAATTATCTTACAAGCATATATATATATATACACACACCTATAGAAGCTAGGGCTAAAATTTTAAAATTAAATAACAAGCACATAAACTTTTCGAAATTTGCAATTAGGTTCATAAGAACAGAAAAATGCCAAATTGAGGGCCTAAACAACGTTTTTGGCCAAAAAACGACGGGCTTCACCGTGTAGCGGTGACTATTGCTCAGTGAATCGATTCTGCTAAGAAACAACTGAGATCATCCCAATAATCGCCAAATATATATATTTTTCCTAAACCGTTTCTTTCCCTTTTCCCTTCATTTGAGTTACTACATCCTTAAGATTGGATAAATGAACAAATTTCTTCCCACCCTTTGTGAATATAATATTGTCGCCTATCTCAGGATGAAGTTGTTTGTAGACAGATGGCCTATCTTTAAACTTCTTAGGAACAGTAATATCCAAAATCTTAAATGCAATGATAGATCAATAAATATATATTTTTACATGACAAGATTAAGTGATTGTAGTACTTACATTTGTTGACCTTGGTTCATTTATTGATGAAGCTTGTCGACTGAGTCGAAACCTTGCTCATCTCCACTCCACACAAGCAGCTTGTGGTCCAAGAACGAGGAAAATGCCAGAGAATTGGCAAAGGGTCGAGAGTTTCACGTGCGAGAGAGTCTTCTCAGCTGCAACTTTCGATCGAAAATACACTTGAAAGAGGAAGCTCTATGTTAGAACCGAAGAAGAACCCTAGAAAGACGATGGTTTTGAGAAAATCTCTTTTTCTATTTACCCCTCTTTTTTGTTTGTTTTTCTTTACATTAGTAAATGTTAATGAATTTTATGTTTTCCTTGTATTTTTTTAAACCTAATTATGTGGCATGCCACAAAACTGATGACAATGCAAAGTCAACGACAAATGGACCAAAATTGCCAATTTTTACTATATTATTGTGCATATTGACCAGTGTTACGAACAATGTACTGCGCGTGCCAAGACCATATAACTTTCGTACCATTTGTGCCATTTTCCCAAGCAATGTATATATCAATAATATGTTAATAAGCAACACATAAATAAAATATAAGCAATGTATATATCAATAATAAACAATAACATATTATGTTAATAAGCAATACATAAATATTAATAAGCAATACATAAATAAAATATAAGCAATGTATATATCAATAATAAGCAATAACATTTTATTTTAATAAATAATACAAAAATAAAGAAAAAATATTAAGCAATGCATAAACAACATGTTGGATACATGCCATAACTAATACAATAAAAAAATAGCATCATGCGATTTAAATAAAAATACCTCAATTTCTAGTTGTACCCCTTGTATTAGTATAGCGTTTCCACAAATCACTTCTGAAGAAATTATGGTAAGTTTGATGGTAGCACAATTTGACATTCTTAATCTTGTTTGACTAATTTAGGTAATTTTCGATCAAAGTTATATAGTCTTCCTTATTTTTGAAATAAATCTCATCTATCTATATTGATTCAATAAATGGTTAATATTGTTTCCTAGTTAATATGTAGAGGAAGTAATATATATGATTATGAGGAGCAATTCATCTAAGTTGTAATCTTTTTTAGAACAATACTAAGAATGGAAACATGTACATATTAAAGAACCTCTTGGGCATCATAGTGGTGAACTGAACTAGTTGATTTGTGAAGATGAAGCCATTATTGAGCAAATTGATTTTTACGTGATATTGGTTTCCTGTGAAAGAATGTATGTAAGATAAAAATAGATTATATTTCGTGTTCGGATGAGTTTGATATTAACTGTATTGTATTTAGTCTAATAAGTCTTCTAAGGAGGAATTTGCAACACTGTAATAATCCTGAATGAGTTGGAACGATAGTTGTGAGGTGGGGAAAGAATTCTCATTCATCGAGGAAATATACCTTGATCAGAGTGGGGATTCCCCGATTTTCACTCCCACGAAGACGGAAATGGGGAGGTTTTTCATTTGGGATGGGGTCCGGATCATAATCCCCAATCTGTTTTCCATGGGATTCATTAAATTCTGTTAAATTTTAATCCTCCCTTTGTCCGCCCGAAGTCAACAATTTGTTCAAAAGAAAAAAGTGTCAATTTAGAAGTTTAACATTTTATTAAATACCTTAAATCACATCAGAAAATCATCTTTTACTCAACACCTTTTACCTTTTAATATACACTAAGCACTCACCATAAATACTTATAAAACTTATACATCTATCACATCTCATCATTCACCTAAAATACATTAATTTTCCTCTAAATATTGCACTTGAACTGGGACGGAGTGGGCATTTGATTTGTATGTATTATGTTTAAATATCTTAATGTACAAAATAACAAATCGAAATTATTAACTAGTTTGATGGATTGAAATTGTGTGTGTTTTGACGTTGATATGGACCAATTAATATAGAATTTGGAATATTTCTCTCGAAAAAGTTAGGGGCGTTTGGTTCGTGCTGGGAAAGGGAATGGAATCCAGAAAGGGAAATAAGGAGAAAGGAAAGGAATGACTCATAATTGTTTTCCGTGTTTGGTTCGTATCTGAAAAAGGAATGAAAAGTAATGAATAATTTTAAGTGATTATTTATATACACACATTAAGGTGTTGAGATAGGAATATAAACATCATTTGTGGTGGTCGTCGGTGGCGGTCGGTCGTGGTGGCTGTCGCTAGTGGTGGTCGACGGCAGCCATCGGTGGTGGTCGTCGTCGGCGGTAATATCGTGTCTCCGGTGGTAATGGTGTGTCTTACGATGAGGGGTGGTGGTCGTCGGTGGCGGTCTGTCGTGGTGGCCGTCATTGGTGATGGCTGTCGCTGGTGGTGGTCGTCAGTGGTGGTGGTCGTCGTCGGCGGTAATGTCGTGTCTCCGGTGGTGATGGCGTGTCTTACGATGAGGGTGGTCGCTGGTGGCCATCGTCGGTGTTCATCAGCGGTAGTGGTCGCCGGTACCGTCAGCGATGGTGGTCTCCGGTGGCCGACGGCGGTGCTGGTCATCGGTGGTGTGTCTTCTGATGACGAGTGGTGGTCGGTGATGGTCAAGTTGGTAGTGTGATGGGGAAAAGGGAATACAAATATTTGGGTGGAGGTGGGGAATAAAAATAGAGGGATATTGGGTAAACCTAAGAATGGAAAATGGTAAAGGGAATGATACTTTTTCTTAAACAAACAACAACAAAACGAAGAAACTTAATTGATTCCCTTAACCTTTGTTGATTACCCCAACCAAACGCCCCTTAATCTTTTAATAACCCCAAATTTTAACACCCTTATTTCCGATGTTGCTTATAATGTGTTAGGTTCTTGTGTTGTCAATGACTCAATAATCAATATCATCACTATTACCCTCAACTTGGAGGGTGCTCCACTAGCCCTAGCTTATTGGCGACCCTCGTGCTTATCGTGGATGCGGATTATGAATGTCATAATCCTCTTAAAGGAAATCAAATGTAGGAGATTATTTTCTATAAATTTACAATTCAACTTTTTTTGCTGGAAATGGGCTGGACCAGACCAACCAAACACATTGGGGGCAAGTCTTAAATTGGGGCGGGTCGGAATTTTCTTGAACGAGCATTGACCGTGGTCAACGCAACATAATAACATTTTCTTTCGTGTGTTTTTGTTGGGAGTATATGGTGCTTGTTCGACTTCAAGTCATATGGTCGAAATAAAGGAATTTCGGTGCTCTTCGAAACTGGCCGAGGCCCTTTTCAGAGTCGGATTTTGAGTACAATGAGAAGTAAAAGGAAAAAAATTTAAAAATATAAAACTTACCGATTACGAATACCTAGCGTATAACTGAATATCATGTAAAATTAAGGGAAATAAATGTATAGAATCAAATATTTATTTTCATAACAAAATTTGTACAAGCATAGTCAAATTCCAATCTAAACCAAATAAAATAACTTACAATATTTTGTCCATTAATTTTGCAAGATCCAACTCTCTATATACCATACCACTAGGGGTGTACAAATCGGGTTTATTTTCAAATCGGTTCGGGTTATAAAACCGAACCGGTTTTTGGTCGTATTCTCAAAACCGGTTTTTTGACCAAACCGGTTCGGGTCGGGTTGGGTTGGGGACTATAAAAACTCGACCCTATACTAACCGGTTTGGGTCGGTTTGTGACCGGTTCGGGTAGGAAAAACCGGTTATAACCGGTTTTTAAAATAAAAAAATATATATATTCTTATTAAATAAACCCATTATACATTAAATATAAACTTTTATTAAAGAAACTCATTAGAACATCAACTTTTATTCAAACATTTAGAATTTAAAACATAAACTTTTATTAAATAAACTCATTACAACATCAACTATTATTCAAACATTTAGAATTTAAAACATAAACTTTTATTAAATAAACTCATTACAACATCAACTTTTATTCAAACATTTAGAATTTAAAACATAAACTTTTATTAAATAAACTCATTAGAACATCAACTTTTATTCAAACATTTAGAATTTAAAACATAAACTTTTATTAAATAAACTCATTACAACATCAACTTTTATTCAAACATTTAGAATTTAAAACATAAACTTTTATTAAATAAACTCATTACAACATCAACTATTATTCAAACATTTAGAATTTAAAACATAAACTTTTATTAAATAAACTCATTACAACTTCAACTTTTATTCAAACATTTAGAATTTAAAACATAAACTTTTATTCATCGAGAGTGATATCTTCTTCGGAGCTAGCCTCGCGCGAAGCTTTATCGAGGGCAATTTCTTCATCGGAGAGTGAGATTGCAAAACCTTCTTCCACCTCGATATCGTGTATTTCTTGTTCAATGTCTAGTTCTCCTTCAAGACTTTGAGTGTGTTGTATACGCTCGGATGCGTCCAAGTGATCCTTCAAGCAAATACACATCTCCAATGATGCCGGTGTGAGTCTTGTTCTTCGTATAGATAATACCCTGCCACTAAGAGAAAAAGCGGATTCCGAAGCTACCGTAGAAGCTTGGACGGTTAGTAAATCTCGGGCCATAGCGGTTAGAACGGGAAATTGAGTTTCTCTTCCTTTCCACTAAGCCAAAATATCAAAATTTACGAATTCATGGGGTCTCATAGTCGATAAAAAATCGGTTCCAATATATGTCCCATATTCGCTAGTCGATGATTGGTCACCCTCACCCCTAGCCCGTTTAGTGTTTTCTTCTCTTAAACTATTATATAAGTTAAGCATGGGATCCGCGCTAGTAGAAGTAGAAAATAATGATGAAAACGAACTTGAGGAATCATTTCTTGAACCATACTTTTTAAAATAAACCCCGAATAAATCTTTGAAATTTTTGTTAAAAATGACTTTTGCATCTCTTGAATAGAAAACGTTTTCGTTATGCAACTCTAAATCAATAGAGATTTTGTCGATAAGTAGTTCCACCCCGCTAATATTCATACATGGGTTCAAGACGGCGGAACAAGTAATTACCGGTGGCATTTCTTTAAAATATTTTTTTAGTTTTTTTTTCATGGGCGAAACCATTTTTTCATATAAATCACCACTTAATTCGTAGTCGCTTAATTTTGAACACATTAAATAAATTTAATTAAGTACCAAATGACTCGTGGGATAATAAACACCCGATAATAAAGTTGTTGCGTTTTTAAAAACTTTGAGCAATTCGCTTATTTTTCTAACTATATCCCATTGTTCCGACGTAAATGGTGTAACTACTCGTCCTATTCGCAAGTCATCATGAAAAAGTTGTAAAGTATCACGTTGGCGTAAACCACAACAAAACATTTTATAAGTCGAATTCCATCTTGTAGGAACGTCCCAATTAGGGGTTAAAAAATAGAATTCGTGTCCTTACACAATTTCATATATTGTTTATATCTAGCTTTACTTGAACAAAATATATCTTGTAACATTTTTTTAAAAGCGTCTTTTACCAAACTTATTTCAGATGCCTAATCCGTCTTGAACAACCAAGTTTATAATGTGTGCAACACATCGACTATGATAAAAATACCCTTCAAGGCGGTTTATATGTTAATATTAATTTTTACCGCGTTTGTATTATTAGACGCGTTATCAAATGAGATCGAAAAAACTTTTTCTTGTAAGTTAAAGTTATTTATTACATTTTGTAACATATGAAATAAATTTTGACTGTGTGAGGGTACTCAAAATTTTCAAAAGCAATCGTACGCTTCATCATTAGCCATGTATCGGGATCAATCCAATGTGCGGTAACACAAAGGTATGAACCGGGCAAACCATGAGGTCTTGACCAAACATCGGTTGTTAAGTTTACATTTGTATTTAAGTTTGCAAAACCGTTTACTAGTTCTATTTTAGCCTTTTTCCATAATTTAATACAATCACGTCTAAGAGTAGCACGACTTACTTGTTTATATCGCGGTTGAAGAGTATTTTGAATCACCTTAGTCAATCGAGGGTTATCGAAGTGGTTGAACGGCAAACCTTCTTGAATCACGTAGCTTGCAAATTGTTGCTGCACCGCTCGCCTCGTATGCAAAAAGACCCCATCTCGTGACATAGATGCTTGACGGCTTAGGAGCAGTTTGAGTCCTTCGCAATACTTGTCGGTATGCATCTTCAACGTCGTGTTGGATTCATGTTTCAAAAACTTACTGCAATGTTTACAATGAGCCTTAAGTTGCCCATCCGACAACTTCACGAGGTTGAAATTACACCAAAATTTTTGGTTTCGGGTTGTTTCTATAACTTCAACAATCTCGGGTGCATTCGTGGAAGCGGAAGAAGATTGAGTTGCCATTTGAATTGAGAGAAACGAGAATTTTTTAATTTTTTTAGTACTTGAAGAGTGTTTGAGTATTGTGACTAAACCAAAACACAAATAGGGTATTTATAGTTGATTAGGGATGGCAAAATGGTAAAAAAAAAGGGCAAAAACGGTCAGATTTTTGAATGCAACGGCTAGCTAACGGACACCTACAAAAACCGGTTTCAAACCGGTTTTTTCAACCCGGTTTCAGAAACCGGTTCCCCTAAAAACCGGTTTGGACCGGTTTCTAACGGGAAAATGTAAAACCGGGTAGAAACCGCCGGTTTTGAGACAACCCGAACCGGTTTTGGTCAAAAACCGATTTTGACCGGTTTCGGTTTCAGTTTTTTTTTCCGGTTTCAGTTTCGGTTTTTTTGCCCACCTCTACATACCACCCTCAAACAAATCAAAAGGCAAACTTAAAAAGTCCCCAGGGGCATAGACTGATGGTAAGTTGCAAGGTGATTGAGGTGGAAACACTCCGACATCGCGGGTTCGAATCCGTGTGGTGACAATACTTTGCTGAAATATTGCAGGTTTGTTGCTGGGTTTGTGTCTCGTTGGTCCTCTCCCTTGCAGGGCTGCCATTAGTGCACATCCCTCGATTTAACACCCGTCTGGTCAAGAGACATCTGATACAGGTGGAGGAGTTTCTCGTCTCCCCCTCAACAACAAAAAAAGACAAACTTAAAAAAAAAAAAAACTCTAAAAAGTAAGGCAAGAAGCCTAGAGAAACTAATACAAAAAACAAGCACAAAAAAGAAAATAATGAAAGAGAAAACAAGCCAGGCCCCTACCATCATGTGTTGTAATAATAGCTTACCTTAACCAATACTCCACAGCCACAGGCAATACCCAATTTCTGCTGCCCTTCTTTTTCCCCTCATACCTTCCTTCTCACAATATATAGTAGTACAACACTAAATGGGCAAATTAGGCACTAAAATGCCTAAATTCTGCCTAAGTAGGATTAGGCCTTTAGTCCGAGTTCGTTCCCCGCCAATGCAATCCAAGAACCAAGAGAATCCAACGAGCATTGGCGATGAGGAGAAGAAAGACGGTTTTGTTGATGGCGGGAAGGATATTTCCGGCGGTGGTGTTGGGAAATCGAGCGCGATTAGTGGCAGGAAAGTGATGGTGGTGGTTGATTCGAGTGCGGAGGCGAAGAATGCTTTGCAATGGGCACTTAGCCACACCGTGCAAAATCAAGACGTAATGGTTCTTCTCCATGTTATTAAGCCTCCAAAACAAGGTTGGGTTTATATTACATTTTTTTATTTTATTTAGATATTTTTATTTACTTATTTCTATATTTTCTTTAATTTATGAGCAGGTGATCGATCCAATGTGAATACTAAAGTAGCTGAATTCCTCACTAGCATGAAACATTATTGCCAAGTGAAGAGGCCTGAGGTGTGTGCGCGTCCTTGAACTAGCATTTTGAGTAATTTTAAAAAGTATTTTTAAATTAATTTAGCTTAATATATATTATAAGGATGGCATTCGTGTTTGCGTTACAAGTACTTTTTTCCTGTAGACGCAATTTGTAAAAGAGAAAAAGATGTGAGGGTATTCATAATTTTGAAAGATACTGAAATCAAGTCTCTTTAATAACACTAATTTTCTACAATATATGCATATATCAATTTATTGCTGAAAATTATGGATGAAATTAACCAAATGACTATGTATGAGCAACTATATTATATTAATAGAAAATCTTGAATTTTATGCAAGATAGATGCATGTCGAGGTGGCGGTAGTGGAAGGAAAAGATAAAGGTTGTGCCATAGTAGAGGCCGCCAGATTCCAGGAGGCGACACTACTCGTTGTGGGGCAAAAGAAACGGTTCATCACGTGGCGTTTAATGTTGATGTGGCTTGGTAACCACCACGCACCGACAAGTGGAGCGACAGAGTATTGTATCCAAAATGCTACTTGTATGGCAATTGCGGTAAGGAGGAACAACAAGAAACTCGGTGGATATCTTGTTACGACTAGAAGACGGAAAGATTTTTGGCTCTTGGCCTAATAGTGGTTTTTTTTAATTATAAAATAATATATTTTTAGGAGTTATTACTTGATTTATTGTGGGAAAATGAAATGGATTGTACACAAAATGTTTAATTTTTCAATCTTCTGACTAGTTGTAAATGGAATGATCATATGTATGAGAATTATTGCAGCACATCATGTGGTTCAATTGGTCACAGGCGGGCCACAACCACAACCACAACCACATATATATATATATATATATATAGATAGATAGGTTCAGGTAGAAAAGCTTTTTCCGTAAAAAATAAGAATGATTTTGGGCTCTTGATCTTTGGTGATTAATGGCTGTGATTTGTGCACGTTGTCTTTAAAAAGTTAAGCACAAGTGTCTTCTGTGGAATATTTTTGAGGATATTTTTGTAATTATCTGATTTTATGTTTGGTATTCCTCTGATCATGGGATTTCATATCCCACTTCTTATCTCTTCCCAAATTTTAGCACCTTTGATAATATTGTTTTAATAATTATTGTGATGTCATTTGTGTGATAGTTAGCACTTAAATCTGTAAAATTTTGTATTATTAATACATTGTATTTCTGTTAATATTTTAATAGTAGAGTTTAGCATTAAAATGTTATTTGTATTAGCACATTTAATAGGTAATACTAGCACATATGGTATGTAATGTTTGCATAGCAGTTTATGGGATTTACAATGGAGTCTTATTGTATTTATTGTATTTTTTTAGTAAATGACGCGAAAATCATTTTGTACCTATACTTGAAAACAAGTATGATTATTTATCTTCCAAAAAAATAAGACAACACATTGTATCAAAATTGTTGTATTATACAATAAAGCATAACAAAAAATCACATAATTGGAATATAACGGAAATGCCCTCTGTTTTCCAATTTGCGTATGCACACAAAACAAATGATTAGCCTTGTGATTCGATTTTTAAAAATACAAATCAAATAGAAAAAAAAAAGATAATGTTAGTTTTTAAAAAAATAAAAATAAATACACCAAAAATATAAAATATTTGAACGACTAAAAAATATGAAATCCCATAAAAAAATAGATATTAACCTAAAATATGAAATCCCATGAATATAGTAACTTCCCATGATTTTAGTAACTTCCCATAAGATAAATTAGTCAAATTACATTAGTCTGCGATAATTAAATTCGTTAGCATTTCTTAGTTTAAGTGTTAGCGTAGACGAAATCTGGGTCATTAATCTCCAAGGATTAATGGCTTACAATCATTCCTATTTCTTACACTTATACCATTTCACTCCATAACCCACTCCAGGGACGATATATTCGAAGCAGATGAGTAGGAGTTTTCCATGTTGGAGACTCCTGATTTCAGGACATGACAAGCCTCCCAAAGCCTGGAACTTTCGTCCATATACTCGTCGAGCCATTTACCGCCGACAGGCAGCTGTAGTCTCTGGACCAAAAGGGTTAGCTGGGAATGGAAGGATCTGAGCGTGGACAAAACACTCTGAAGGATCTGAGCGTGGACAAAACACTCCGAAGGAACTCAGGTAGGAAAGCTTTTTTTCCGTAAGAAATAAGAATAATTTTGGGTCCTTGATCTTTGGTGATTAATGGCTGTGATTTGTGCACGTTGTCTTTAAAGAAGCACTGTCACACGCTGGAATATTTTTGAGAGAGGATATTTTTGTAATTATACTGATTTTATGTTTGGTATTTCTGATAAATGGGATTTCATATCCCACTTCTTATCTCTTCCCAAATTTTTGCACCTTTGATAATATTGTTTTAATAATTATTGTGATGTCATTTGTGTGATAGTTAGCACTTAAATCTGTAAAATTTTGTATTATTAATACATTGTATTTACATAATATTTTAATAGTAGAGTTTAGCATTAAAATGTTATTTGTATTAGCACATTTAATAGGTATCTTAGCATATGGTATGTAATGTTTGCATGCAGTTTATGGGATTCTGATGGAGTCTTATTGTATTTATTGTATTTTTTTAGTAAATGACGAAAATCATTTTGTACCTATCTTGAAAACAAGTATGATTATTTATCTTCCAAAAAAATAAAGACAACACATTGTATCAAAATTGATTGTATTGTACATAAAGCATAACAAAAAAATCACATAATTGGAATATAACCAACCGCCTCTGTTTTCCAATTTGCAGACACAAAACAAATGATTAAGACAATGATTCGATTTTTAAAAATACAAATCAAATAGAAAAAAAAAGATAATGTTAGTTTTTAAAAAAATAAAAATAAATACACCAAAAATATAAAATATTTGAACGACTAAAAAATATGAAATCCCATAAAAAAAATAGATATTAACCTAAAATATGAAATCCCATGAATATAGTAACTTCTCATAAGATAAATTAGTCAAATTACATGGTACCCCCAATAATTAAATTCGTTAGCACTCCTAGTTTCTCGTGCTAGCACACCAGAACGAAATCTGTATCATTAATCTCCAAGGATTAATGGCTTACAATCATTCCTATTTCTTACACTTATACCATTTCACTCCATAACCCACCCCTATATATATATATATATATATATACCTCATTATATTTAATAGATGATAAATGATAGGGCAACACCCTGAACCACACCCCCAAACACATCCGTACTTTATGGGTATTGTACCGCGTGCTTTACTATTAATTTTATTATAATATTATTATGAATATTTTATCTGTAAAACATGCGGTACAACACCCATAAAGCACGGGGTGTGTATGGGGGTGTGGTTCAGGGTGTTGTCCTATCACCCTCTTAATAGATTGGACTATAGTTTCCATATTTGATTTGAGTTTGATTAATAGAAATTTATTAGGATTCGGTTTGTTAGTAAAACGAATTAAGTCTGATTATAATTTTATACATGATAAGTATAAATCTCAGCCCGAGTTTGGCTCGATTAAAATAAGAATCATAAATTCGTATAAAAATATCAAACTATTCGAGCTCGATTCGTGGTCGGTTCGATTAAAGATCGTTGGAACTTGACTCAGTTACTAATCAAGTCAAGTCCAAATATTATTGAAAGCTCAATGATTTACATCCATAAGTAAAATTAAATTTTAAAACAATTAAATTAAAAAATATCAAAACTAAAAATTCAAATAAAAAAACTAAAATACTAAAAATGAACCTGAAAAAAAGAATGGACCCTAAATACGGAAAATAGAAATGAGAAACTATAAACTTTAAAAATAATAAAAGAAATAAAAAAAAACTCTCAAAAATTAAAAAGAGCAATTGCAAAGACTAATATCTAGGATTCATCCCACGTACTATGGGAGAAGGTTTCATATGAGTTTTTCTCATTATATATATACTCTTAAAGGAATAATACCCTGTGTGCCTAAGTCTGTTAGTTTACGGGTTTTCCTAGTTAGGGTTTGGCTAAGGCCTGACTGTATGTATTTCTCGCTATTTAAAGGGAGCTCAACAATGGAATAATACAACAACAACTTTTGCCCTACTTTCTGTCTCAAGCTATTTTCCCTTCAACACGTTATCAGCACGTAGTTCCCAACTGAGCACGAAAAAAAAATCTCTCCCGATTTTCTGCAAAATTCCGAAAAAAAAAGAAAAATTAGATTTTTTTTCTTCTGCAGAACCCTAGCCTTCACCGTCATCCCCTTCAACGGCCAGATCCCGATTTGCAACCCGCGACCAACTTGCAACCAGTCTGCACTTTCGGACTGGTGACTAGAAGTTGGTTCCCCAACCGCAGACTAGCGAGGCTCGCCATTCAAACGCGAACCGTCAGACTCCTGCTTAGTTCGGACCCTTCTCCCCGTGAGGTACCACTGTCGCCTTCTTCACGAAACCGACCTGTCGCTACAGACAGCCGCCGCCGCCGCCCCTGCTCGTTTATTTCCCCCCGCGCGAAGACCCGATCTCGACGTTGCAAACCCGCGACCCGTCCGCCGAATTAGCAGATTCCCCAGCCCGTCTGCCCGCCTCCTGCCCGTTCAATTTTCAGTCCACGTCAGACGACCCGCACATGATCGGCCCGACCCGATTGTCCAGTCTACTCGGTCGGAAGGTCGACCGGTTCTTGAACCCGACCCGACTGCACTCGGCCAAGAACCCATTTTCACCCGTTTTTACCCTACTCACGAAACAAAGTACACAAATACGAACCCTACTATCTGCAATGTGCGAATTTATATGTTTTTAATTACTATTAATTGCATATTATACTCCGAAGTTATTTATACTTAATAAATCAATTAAAGGCATGATACATTAATAACTTTAATTAAATTAAAATAAATTACTTATAGCAACTTGAATTAAAATAAATTCACGTTGAATTAATAATTATTGCGGCATAAGACACCCCTTTGACTGCATATATACGTGTATAGATATATTCATAGGGCTATGTGATTATATCTATAATTATATATATACTTTGCGTGCATCGTTAGTTATGGCATGTGTATTAGGTTCATCATTAGTAGAACCCAGAGGACTTATTTCTACTGTCTATATCAACTCGAACCGTGATAAAGTAATTTTATAAGTAACTCCAATAGCATCGAAAGTAATTTATTGACCATATCTTGGTTCCAAAAAATAATAACGCTCCCATTATTGAAAATTTTATCATGGAAAGTACTCATGATAAACTGTGAAAAATCATTTTTCGTTTTCTTGTATTAAGATAGCTTATCCAATTCGCCTCAAATTTGATATCTTGGACTCAAAAGAGCTTGAGTACCATAGATGGGTCTCCTACGTCGAGACCACATTTATCACTGAAGAATATAGTGGTGCGCTCCTTAACACCACAGACCAAGTACCGTCTGATAAGATCAAAGCGAGTGAGCTTATATTCCTTAGGTGACATATCGAACCCAGCTTGAGATGGAAATATCTATAGTTGAAAATCCTGCAAAGAACTGTGGGATGCCCGTAAGGGCCAATTTGAGAACATTCACAAACTTTGCTCCCAGAGTTGACCGTGCAGTGGAATGAAATCCGCTTGCTTGAATATAAACGGATCAACGATTTCAACAAAGATATTCTCCGCCTCAAGGAACGCCTAAATTTCTGTGTGAATGACATCATAGAAGATGACATGATCCATAAAGCTTTTTCCACCTTCCCTACTTCCGCTCATATACTAACGAACCAGTAGGCTGGAGTATGATAATAAACGCATCACTACCTTCAGTAAGCTAATCAACCTACTGCAAGTGGCTGAGAGGCATAACGGAGTGTTAGTGAGCAATAATGCCAGGTCGTTTGGGACAAAGAAAATTCCCAAGGCCAATTATGGCAAAGTGAAGGATGGAAACTACCTCAATGAATAGGAGACTGGACATGATAGGCTTCGTGGTCAAGAATGTGGGGGTTCTTCCAATGTAATGCGAAGACTTGGTGCTCCCGGCTCTACTAGCTAAGGGAACCAAATAGCACCTACCCATCTTATCACCTCTAAGGCTCGAGTTAGCAATGAACCGTGCTATCACTGTGGAGATGCTGGACATGGTACAAGAACTGCCATGCAAGCAAGCAAGTCGCATCTCACTACAAGAAATATAGAGAGTCCAAAGAAAGGAGAACTCACTATATGGAAGAATATGATCTAGACAAGTCCCCCTATGTCAATTTCACGGTCACCAATCGTCGAATTGAGTCATACGAGCCACAGTCTATAGACTGAATCTTAGTATTATGTTTACTTTCTCGTTTACATTTGGTATAGTTGCCTCAAGACGACTGTGTTGGTGTTTTATTTTCAATAATGGTGTGATGCAACGTTGTTTCACGAACAAGATATTAATATTGCTTACGTTAGATTCTTAGCTTTATTTCGAAGTACTGAATAATGCTCGAATGCTCATGGTTCGAAATTTCTCTCTGTTCTAAGGAATGAATCGAGTAGAATTTGAATGTTCTTATAATAAGGCTTCTATTCATCGAATAAGTCGCCTGCCAAACCTCAGTAACTACGATGATTGGGTCCTCCCAACTCATCAAAGGGCGAGGTAATGCCCAATTCTTGATGCCTAAACGACAGTCTTCTAAGTTACCGATGCTCTGTATGCATTTAGAGCCCTTCGAACCTTACTTAGCTTCAACAATATACGTAGCAATGGTTTCCAGATTGAAACCCACTATGAGAATGGAATAGAGTTTCTTTTATTAATTCTAATGAATGTGGACGTAAACGCATTTTAGAATAACTCATGAGTCAATCTAGTGGACAGTACCTCACTACTATTAGGTTTTTAAAAAACCTATGTTGTCACCAACAATGTGCTTTGGGACATAGACTCATATAGGCTTTGGCACGATAGACTAGGTCATCCTGGTCGAAGTATGATGATATGTATACTAAAGAACTTGTACGAACATCATTACTTTTCGAGTGAAAATGTGGCAACAACTCAACATCAAGAACAATGTTGATGTTAATCGTATTATATCATCCAAAGAACCGGATGCATATCAAATGCGCACCACTCATTTTTGCAAAGCCTGCTCTTTAGCCAAAGTAGGAGCGAGACCTTCCTATGCTAAAGAAACAAAAGCAAACATTCCATTCTTACGCTGAATATAAAGAGATATTTGTGGATCCATCTACCTAATATGTGGACCATTTATGTATTTATGGTTTTGATGGATTCTCCGACATGTTGGTCACATGTCGCTCTCCTGTCCACTCAAACTGCTGCAGAACTTCCAAAATTATTTATAAGGACTCACCTTCCTTATCACATCTAAAGGACTCTATGATGTTGGAGAGTTCACATCAAAAAGTACTTGATGTTTATTGCATGATAGAGATCAATGAATAGTATCTCGTCCCATGTGCATATGCAAACGGTCTCACATAAACCACCTTCAAAAGAATATGTATGGTGATTATGTCATTGGTTATGCACACCAGCATATTTTGCCTAGAATTATGCAATATTGCACGCAACTTTACTTAAATCGTTCATTCTTAGACCTTTTGCTAACCAATTAGTTTATGCGTACCAATTGGTAACTGGATAGCCTGAGTTTTGTATTTTGGACCCAGACGGACTTGAGTGCCAATTGCGCATATTTGGTTACGCATTATATGTGCCTTCTGCGCCCCACAGCGCATCGGTCTTTAGATACGATTAAGTATTCACGTTGGATAAGAATCTCCAGACATTTATCCGCTATTTAGAACCTTCACAGTGATCTCTTTACCGCACGATTTGCAGATTGTCACTTTAATGAGACAACCTTCCCATCATTATGGGTAGGAGAGAAAACGTAATTTCTCGAGGAACGACAGGAATTATCATGGTGTCTCCACTTTGTCTCATTATGATCCCCGAACTTCACAATGTTACCATGAAGCACAAAGAACACTCGATCTTCAGGATGTAGCAGATTCGATGCCTGATGTATTTACTGATATCGTTCAAGTGACAAGATCTCATATTACAGCTGCAAATGTGCCTGTAAGGTTAGAAGTCCCCTGTAAGGGGCGCATCACCAATGAACCGGGTGATGCAACTGCACCTGGTGGAGGTGTGGTTGAGGTCGTGGCTCCCTGCGAAGGAATGGGTGGAAGCCACATGGTTCGACTAAATACTCATCCAAGTAAGAGGTAGAGTATGACACAAAATTACATGTTAACCATCAATGAACTCGTTTCATGAGATCATGCTTGATTTTATTATGTCCATGAATCATAACGAGGGGGACGCCCCAAAGATATGATTTAAAAAATCAAGAATCTTGATGAAATTATGAGGGTGTGGCCTGATCAACCACCCACTTTGATGACATGTCATGAATCATAAAGTACGATGATGTCGAACCCCGCTCAGTTGGATGAAATCAACATTGGCCTATAAGAAAAATATTCCAGGTAGAACTAGATTCTCCGACAAAGAGATAAGTATTTGGTGTAGGTAGTGCTAACCTAACCAAGTGTAAAGCCTAAAGGACATAATCAAACCTTTGTCGTAAATCATAGTGAGAATAGTAGAGTCCTAATGTACAAGGTTCACGAAGTAATGCTTCTCACAATGCCCTGGAATTGGTTACGAGGAAATGTACTCCCACGTATATGTTCCGCTATTTGATTAGAGTAGTAATTTCCGAGGGACTGGAAATGCATCCAATAGATGTGGTTACTACGTATCTCTATGGGGATCTAGATACGGAGATATATATGGAAGTGCCCGATGGCATTTTATTACCCAAATCAAGTGACTCTAGACCACAGAGTGCGTATGCAATTTGATTGAAATGCTCAACTTTACGGTTTGAAGCAATCCTTAAGAATGTGATATAACCGTCTAAGTGACTACTTGATTGAGAAGGGATAAAAGAACGATGAACTGTGTCCCTGCGTCTTCACAAATAAGTTCCG
Organism: Orobanche coerulescens; assembly: GCA_033398695.1. Classification (NCBI taxonomy): domain Eukaryota; kingdom Viridiplantae; phylum Streptophyta; class Magnoliopsida; order Lamiales; family Orobanchaceae; genus Orobanche; species Orobanche coerulescens. Next base: position 199,774,486 of record CM065805.1, on the reverse strand, counting down.
GATTCACGATCATCGCAATGTACGCCGATGACGTGAACATAATCGGTCTTGATGAAATAAGAGATACCACCGGATATTGGAAATCTGAGTTTGAGATGAAAGATCTTGGGAAACTCAGTTCTGTCGAGGCATTGACATAGAACATCGAGTTTGTGGAATTCATTCCACCGGTCTACCTATGTCCAGAAGATTCTCAGGCACTTTAACATGGACAAGGTAAACCCGACTAGCACCCCATGATAGGTTGGACATTTGGATGCAAAGGAAAGATCCATTTCGTCTAAAAAAAAGTGACGAAGAGCTTTGGGAGCTGAAATTCCATACATGAGTGCAATAGCGCATTATTGTACTTAGCTCAATGTACACGACTTGCTATCACTCCTCAGTTAATTCGCTGATTAGATTTAGTTCAGCATCGACGCAATATCAATGGAATGGTATCAAGAATATCTTTTGATACTTAAAAGAAACCATTGACTTAGGACTATTCTTTCCCTACGAGCAGGCAAAGGAAGCTGCTTACGAAAAGGCAAATGCTAAAGTAAATCTTTGTCAAGCAACTACCACAAAGTATGTGTTGGTATGAATTGCTTATGTTTTGGAAATCGACTAAGCAAACCCCTTTTGGCTACCTCCTCGAATCACGACAAGATTATTGCTTTGCATGAATCAATCCGTGAGTGTACATGATTAAGAACTATCATTCTACACGTGTGAGGAACTAGCGGTTAATTACTGCCACTGATGAGCATACTTACATTTATGAACATAATGTAACTTGTAAATCCTCTTGATTGATGGAATGATCATAACGGGAAATATGTGAGATATAATGGAACATACTTACATATGTTGCACTCTTTTCCTTAGACCAAGGTTTATTTTTCCCACTGGGTTTTGTTACTTGGCAAGGTTTTTAACGAGGCAACAATATATGAATGTAAACATTAGGGGGAGCTGTAGAGTTTTCTAACTTCCGAGATTGATGTAAAGATCACAAGGAAATGGTGATTTATAAAGAAACTTAATCACATGTGTTGTACTCTTTTCTTTGACCAAGGTTCATTTTCTCCCATTGGGTTTTGTTACTTGGCGAAATTTTTAATGAGGCAACAACTACTTGATTGATGTACAAATCAGGGGGAGATGTAGACTTGAGGGGGAGTCTTACATCAACATCGTACGTTACACTCTTTTCCTTCCAAGGATCATTTTTCCCACAGGGTTTTTATCACTTGGAAAGGTTTTTAACGAGGTAACAAGATGTACGATTTTGGGGATCGATGGAATTGTCACCTTAGTAGCGCTATGATTAATGTAACGATCATATGAGAGGATAGATTCAAAGGACGAAGTCTAAACTCGATGTGTCTAGATGCTGTACTCTTTTCCCTACGATCAAGACATTTTTCCCACTGGGTTTTTGCTTGACGAGGTTTTAACGAGGCAACATGACATGCGCTTGTAGGTAGCGCAGGGGAGTGTTAAAGGAATAATACCCATTGTGTGCCTAAGTCTGTTAGTTTACAGGCTTTCCTAGTTAGGGTTTGGCTAAGGCGTGATTGTATGTATTTCTCCCTATTTAAAGGGAGCTCATCAATAGAATAATACAACAACAACTTTTGCCCTACTTTTTGTCTCAAGCTATTTTCCCTTCAACATATACTTCATTTGAGCAGCTCATTATTTCCATATTTAATACCATTATCTTTTGAAAATAAATATATTTTAATTTCCACAAGTAATTAAAAATATTTTTATAATCTAATTATAATAATTCACTAAAATAAGCTAGAGAAAAACAAACACATAAAAATTTAAGAACCGATATATATAAAAAAGTCGATCACACGCGTAGTTAAAGCAACTTATGTTGTCGTGTTCAGGAAAAAGACGTCATTGATTTTTGACTGTCGCCGATGTCTTTTAAAAAAAGGACAAATTGTCGATAATCATCAATGACTGATTTCCGCTATTGTGCCCAAATACTCTTCAAATGGGTCATTAGTTGTAATGATTATGAAGTTTGATTGATTGGTAATGAAAAATAATATTGACGATGGAGAAATTCGCAGCCGCTATTTTTCGAATGCGCACTGCATAAATTTTCGGACTGAATGTAATAACCTGCAAACTAAAAACATCCAATTTATTGAGATATAGCGAGTTCGTTTCGAAATTAATAATACACGGGGGTTTATTCCAATATCTTGTAATTTTTATTTTGAATTTTTCATTTGGGCAGGTTTATGCTCAATGTTTCTCCCAGGACAAACCCATTAAACAAAGCCCGTTAATTTGAGGACCCATTCTCCATAACAGAAGCCCAGAATTGTAGCCCAAGAACTTGTCTTCTTCCCCAATCACCCTAAACCCTAAATTTAACTCTTATGTTCCTCTAAAACCCTTCTGCTCGTGAAAAGATATATTCTCCTTCAGCAATCAGTATCCCTTGGATTTAAAAAGATCCAAGAGCGAAAGTATTTGCGAAAATGGCGAAAAAGTTGAGCTCAGATAGTTCGAAGAAGAAGAAGAAGAAAAGTAAGAACAAGATAAAGAACAAGTTAAGCATTCTCAATTCTGAAGCGAAGAAAACCAAAGTACCCAAGGAAAATCCATTTGAGAGCATATGGTCCCGGCGGAAATTTAATATATTGGGCAAGAAACGTAAGGACGACGAGCGACGCCGTATTGGGCTGTCTCGCTCACTCGCCATTCAAAAGGTCCCGTTTTCCATCACTCTCTTGACTCAAATTAATTTTTGGATTTTGGTGTCCTACCCTGTTTGTGTTCAATTTAGTTCGTATTCAATTTGCGTTGTCCGTCTCCTTTTTACGAACATTCGTTTTTCTTAGGCGTAGCTCGACCATTTCGATTTTTTTGTAATACATTCTCTGCACAAATTTTGGGTTTGCATACTGCATGGGGTATTAGATTGGGTGTGAATTTTGTGGTGTTTTGATGAAGTGCAGAGGCAAAAGACACTGCTAAAGGAATATGAGCAGAGCACAAAATCTTCAGTCTTTGTGGATAAGAGAATTGGAGAGCAAGATGAAGGTCTTGCAGAGTTTGATAAGGCAATTCTAAGGTCTCAACGGGAACGACAGGTGAGGTTTGCTGTTTTAGTTTCTGAAGTATGTTGAAACGAATAAATCTGTAGTTCTGAGTGAAGTTAGTTGGATCAATTAGAAGATATCAGCTATTATTTTGCGAAGTAAATTCTAATTCTAGTGACACTCATAAAGAAGGAGGGCACTGAACATAGAAGTAACAAATGTTCATTGAAACATCAAATTCAATGTTGGTTTTATGTGTGTCTATTTTTGTGAGAGATCCTTATTTTATTCTTCTACTGTTAGTTAAAACTGAAGAAGAAAAGCAAGTATAATCTGTCTGATGGGGAGGAAGACGACTTTGAGTTTCCAGAAAATGGTTACTTCCCTGAGAGGGATGATTTTGAAGATGAGTTACCATTGGATGAGGATGAATCTGGCCCATTGGTTGGAAATGAGAGTAAGTGTTCGCATTAAATTTGTGGGTCTTAACTTGTTCTTTTTTCTTTTCCTGTAATTATTATCCTCTTTGAGTAGGTTCTGGTCTAAATAACAATTTCGTCTTTCTTAATGGTATGCCTCTGTGCAGGAAAGTTGAATCTGGGACACGAAGATGGTCCAGAATCAAGAGCAATAGAAGGACAGGAAAATGTGAGATTAATTGTCAAATGTCGATCCATTGCTTAAATTGTTTTAGGACATTTAGGAGGCTACATTTAATCACGGAGTTTATTCAACCTTTTTCTCAGACCTCTATTCATTATAATAGTCTTGGATGGATCTTGCATCAGTCCCTTAGCTGGAAAAAAAGTGCTATTAGAAACTAGAGAATTATTCTAACCAGTTGAGATATCTAGGCACTTAATCATGAGACTAAACGGTTTACCTTATAGATGTATAAATTTTCAGTATGCTTTATCTGTATCTCTCTACTAGTATTTGTTTAAGCCTTTCATTATTTTATTACATCTTATTTTAAAAAAACGTAAAACTGGCTTGATGCCACATAACTCAATTTCATCTATTCATTTGACATTTTTTTAAACCTGGGAAGCAGGGATTCGCCTCTTACCCTGCGTACTGCGTAGGGGATACGTAGGGGTGCGGCGGGGTGCGTACGGGGTGCGCCAGGTGGTGTATCCCCGTATTTTCAAGCAGGGGTGCGGGGGGGGGGGGGAGGGGGTGCGGGAGGGGTATAGACCGTAATTTTATGGTCAATTAGTTGAAGATATTAAAAAAAACGGGTTTACCTTAATTGAAGCCCTAGTTTTCCGCTGAATCAATAAATTGAAGTCTTGAAGGCGGCGAGTCGACGACCCATCGACCCATCGATCCATCAGCGGCGACCATCAACGGCGACTTCGTCTCTTCGATCCGGTATGCTTCGATCTGTCTTCTGACTCTTTTCCTTCGATCTGTCTTCAGAAGACTCTTCTCCTTCGATTTGTGTACGCGGGGTGAGGGGCTGGGGCTGCTTTCCAGTATATTATATAATATAAGTATATCACTGTGTGTATATGTTAGTGTTATCACTTATCAGTGCAATAGGATATTGTGTGTGTATATATATATATATATATATATATAATTATATATTAATATCACTATAAATATCTCCTATTATATACTTCTGTTCGTTTTTTTTTTTTTTTTTTTTTGTAAATTGTGTTCTATTATGTACTGTTATGTTATAATGTTATAATGTTTTAAGATGTTTATTTTTATATTTTAAACTATTAAGGATGGTTTAAGTTATGCTTTGCACTATTTATTATTTTAATGAAACTCTTCACTCTTCCTTTCTAATGTTTTTTTGTTATATCTAAAATCATATATATATATATATATTTTAAAATATTTTTATATATGCCGTATCCCCCCGCACCTGAATCCCCATATTTTCAAATTTAGCGAATCCCCGTATCCCCGTACTACGCACCCGCACCCGCACCCCCGCACCCGTGCTTCTTAGTTTTAAACCTAGCCTTGTAAGAAAAAAGTTACTTTTACTTGGTACTTTACGTTTGCAAGACCATCTTATAATATTTTAAGATAAAAGTGTTGGACTCGATCATTTACAGGAACTAGAATTTTCTTCAGTTCATCCCTTTTTCCTGTTGTTTTTGTTTCATCTACTTGCCGTTTCCATGTTATCCGAGGTTCATCTAACTTTTACCAATGAGGTCTTTAGCCCCGGGCTCCAATATTTCAACCTAGTTGAACATAATTTGCATGTCTTCAGCTTATTTTTTTATGAATTTTTGTGATGGGATGTTAATTTCATTTTACTCGCGCTTTTTCAATTTTTGAGATGATCATATTTAAGTTTTAAAAATAAAATATGTATTATAGAAAACCTTTTCATTTTCCTCAGATCTATTTCTTCTTCCAACTGTGTCACATCATTGTTATTGCAGAGGCATAAAAGCAAGAAGGAAGTGATGGAGGATATTATGACTAAAAGCAAGTTCTTCAAGGTTGTGCTTGTTTACCTTGAGTTATAGAATATCATTTTTCAATTATACTTTCTAACACCCCCCCCCCCCCCCCCAACTTCGTGTTGATCTTCTGATATCCAATCAGGCTCAAAAAGCAAAAGATAAGGAAGAAAATGTGCAGTTTATCGAACAACTAGACAAAGACTTCACATATTTAGCTCAGACTGAGGCCCTCTCGTCACTGACACAGCCAAACAAAATGAAAGCTCTTGAATCCCTTGTAAACAACAGCATGCCAAATGTTAGTACCAAAAAAGAGGAGATGCACGTTGCTCAAAACAAAGTTTTTCAGCAGGTACCTTACCATTTAGAAAATTGTGCACTTTTCCACTATTTCTTGCTGTAACACTATCCTGGCCAATTTCCAGTCAGATACAAATGAAGAAACATTTCCTCTTGGTTTTGCTTCTCTTACTTTATAATGTTCTTCAACAACCAGAGTAAATGAGTTCATGCATGCCTATGCACATATTATCATTTATATTGGCTATGATATCCTTCTATAGAATTTTGGCAGTTTGATAATTTGGCCGTGTTTACAGGAGAAGGCTGATGACTATGACAAACTGGTCGGTGAATTGGCACTTGAGATGCGGGCTCGGCCATCAGACAGGACTAAGACACCTGAAGAGTTAGCACAAGAGGAGAAAGAGCGTCTAGAAGAATTGGAGGTAGATGCCCATTGAATTTTTACATGTACAGAAGAAGCTCTATGTACTCTTTATTATAGGGATCCGGATTCAGAGGACAGTTTTGTGTCTGCAATATAGCTGTATAGCAGATTTTGTCACTATATCTCCATAATCATCAGTTAATCACAATGGTTGTATAAATCGCTAGGTGCTAGTCGGGCAGCACCCGATGGCCAGCGCCTAGACCTTCTTGCCGCCTCCTAAAAATGCTACATATTTTTTTATTTCAGATTTAAATTTTTCCAACTTTTGGCCGCTTAGGACCATTTTTTACCTTCCTCAGTGGCCGCCTAGAGCGCCTAGGCTGCTTAGGCGGGCACACAGCCCAATTCTTGGCCCTTTTTTGGCACCGATTTGGACAAAAAGCATTTCAGCCTAGGGGAGCCTAGCACCTATGAATGTGCTTAGGCCGATTTTCACTGTGAATCACTTTAACTATCAGACCTCAAATCAAGACACCCTTACGCTCTGCGTCCGGGCCTTTTCCTGCCATTTGTTTTATTTGAAAATTCCCCTCTGTGCCTACTTGTCAATAATGCGTGGACTTTGATTGAATTTAGCTTTTGACAGTTGGCTGTTTCTTTGTCACTTTTGTTATAATCTCTGAGTACTTGTCAGTGGGAGTTTAGAAAGTCATTTTGAGTGCATGTTTTTTAGTATATCAATAGATCGGTTGTCGTTTTACAATTAAGTCATACCAATACAAAGAGAATCTGGATTTGTCTGCACATAATGATATCAGCCTATGAAATTAGGAATTTTAGCTGTGTGTATCCCTGTGTGTTGTCCTATTTTACGTGTAAATAAGTGTATCCTCGTTGTGTCCTTGTGTCGTGTCGCATATCCACTTTTGTGTCTGTGCTTCCTAGAGTGTCAACTCGTGGTTTGTGACAGTGCTCTTGTTGAGCGTATTTGATTGATGCATATTTTGTTGTTGTTGATTAGTCATTGACTCTTTTCCATGTGGAACATCTGGCAGTTATCAACAATTCTATATGATATTTTTAAACACCTTTATATTTATTTTTATTATTGGAATAAATTGTTAGTGGTTGAGTAGTTGAATTATTTCTTTTTATTTACATCTCTCACATTTCACATCTTTCCATTGTTTCCAATGGAGCCAAAGACTCTTATTCTTTGGTTCTGGATTATAATGGAATAAAACAAAATGACTCACTAAACTGGCTGCACTTCTTTTTCTCATGAAGTACTAGTCATTCCATGCAATTTTCGGTGCAATTTTCATTTTGGATCATTCGGAAACAGCCTCTCTGTGTTAAGACAGAGGTAAGGCTGGCACATCCGATCCCCCCTTACCCCGCTTTTTGTGGGAGCCGTTGAGTCATTGGGGTAATGTTGTTGTTGTTGTCTCACATTTCACATCGCAATTGTGGCATCTATATTCATGCTAATTTTTTTTCATGATTTTCACGAAATGACACCAAATAAAACTTAATACACTTAATAAGTAGCTCTTTTGTGGAAGAAAATTAATAATAGTAACGAAATATAACTTGCATATGGGCGACTCTTTCAGGAAGCGCGTCAAAGGAGAATGGTTGCTGCTCACGATTCCGGTAATGAGGATGCCAACACTTCTGAAGATGATGATGATGGTGGTGGTGGTGGTGAATCTGTGAAGCAGATTAAACATATATCTGGGGATGATCTAGGTGATTCTTTCTCTCATGATGCCACGCCAAAAACTAGAGCTGTCTGGATTGATGACATCATTAGAAAAGAAACCGATAATAATCCTGAGAATGAAGATGCTGTGAGTTCTGGTGAATCAGAGAATGATGATGATGATGATGATGATGATGATGATGATGATGGTGATGATGATGATGATGATGATGAAGGATCTGATGAGGATCACCTTGAAGATGAAAAGGCTCAGTCTCTCAAGGACTGGGAACAGAGTGATGATGAAAAGATTGGAACTAATCTGGAGGAAGAGGAGGAAGAAGAAGAAGAAGACGATGGTGATGATGATGATGATGATGCCGACATGGATGGTGTTGATGATGATGGTGATGGTAAACAGAAGGATATGATAGACAGGAAGAGTATATCAAGAAGTAGGGGCAAACAAAAAGACTGTGAAGGTGCCTACAAGACAAAAACAAATGTGAAAGAGGATTTACTTCAAAAGGTGGAGCTTCCTTATACAATCGACGCTCCAAAGAATTTTGAAGAATTTAGTGCATTGGTCGAGAACCTTTCTGACGATCAGATTGTGGAAGCTATACGGCGAATCCGAACATTTAATGCCATCTCCATTGCCGCAGAAAATAGGAAAAAAATTCAAGTATGATATTTTTATTTTGCTGTTATTAAATTTTCTTTTCATGTTGGGAAGGAAGCACTGCATTTATCCGTAATATGTGGATTGAATTTGTTTCCAGGTGTTCTACGGTGTGTTATTGCAATATTTTGCTGTTTTGGCAAATAAAAAACCTTTGAATTTCAAGTTGCTTGATATGCTTGTCAAGCCATTGATCGAAATGAGTACACAGATCCCATATTTTGCAGCCATATGTGCTCGTGAGCGATTGCTTCGTACCCGTACGCAGTTCTGTGAGAATGCTAAGAATACAGGTTGATTGTAGTATGGATGAGACGCTCTCTTTTTTGTCTTTCTTTTCCTATCCTTTTTTTTGCTGGGGGTGGGGGGTGGGTGGGTTGTTCCGGGGATCTGCTGAAATGTGTTTTATTTAACCCTTTCGTATCTACTTTCCGACTCTTATCCCAGGGAAAAGTTGTTGGCCTTCTCTGAAAACACTTTTTCTCTTGAGGCTGTGGTCCATGATTTTCCCATGTTCTGATTTTCGTCATGCTGTCATGACTCCTGCTATCCTGTTGATGTGTGAATACCTCATGAAGTGTCCTGTAGTTTCCGGTCGGGATATTGCAGTCGGTTCCTTCTTGTGTTCGATGGTGCTCTCGGTGAGTATTTTCTCTGTTTTATATTTTTTCTTTTCTAATTCAATGCAGGATAGTTTTTTTTTTTTTTTGGGAGCTCGCTGGTACCGTTTGAAGAAAACTTGCAATAAAAATCTATCTTCCCTTTTTCTTTCTAATCTGCAACTTGCTTTGAACAAAAAATTGCAGGTCAGTAGTCAGTCCCAAAAGTTCTGTCCCGAGGCAATCACATTCATACAAACTATGCTAATGGCAGCTCTAAATAACAAACAAGGATATGAAGCATCTCAGGTTTAGTGGAGTTGTTTGCTACGATTCTTTTGATTAAGTGAAAAAGGACTTACTGATGTTATTATCTGCACAGCTATATCGTCTTATGGAATTAAAAACGCTAAAGCCAGTACTCCATATGGAAGGACGTGTGGAAGAGATTAATTCCTTAGACTTTCTAACAATAATGGACTTGCCAGATGATTCTCCTTATTTTACCTCTGACAATTTCAGGTTAGTACAACTTGTGTTCTATAATTCATATAGGCTGGTCCGATTTTTTTTTTTAATATTTGTTTCGACTCAGCATTTGAATTATGCATGATCGAGATTTCGTCGGATGTATTATTCATAATTCATCAGCTGTGATGTGTCTGCCTTGCGTTTTTTATATTAAACATGATATTTATTTAAATTTCACGTACATGCAGGGCCAGCATACTCTTTGCGATTATTGGAAACCTTAAAGGATTTGTCAACATATATGAAGGATTTAAATCCTTCCCTGAGATATTTATGCCAATTTCGAAAATACTACACGGACTCTTAGAAGATGATCTGATGCCAGATGCATTGAAGGTAGAAATCAAAGACACCGCACGAGTTATCGAGAATAAATCTCAAGAACACCACTTATTGCGTCGACCACTGCGGATTCGTAAGCAAAAGATCATTAAAACAGCAATACCAAAGTTTGAGGATAAGTAAGTCTATTTCCGACTTCATTTTCTGCCGTATAATTAATCAGTTAATTACTAATGGCGATTGTGATAATGTTGTGCACAGCTTTGTGAAGGGAAGAGATTATGATCCGGACCGCGATCGAGCTGAGAGGAAAAAATTGAAGAAGAAACTAAAACAGGAAGCTAGAGGAGCTATCCGTGAAGTGAGAAAAGATAATTACTTCTTGTTGGAGGTTAAGGAGAAGGAGAAGGCACAAATGGCGGAGGAAAAAGCTGAGAAGTCGGGGAAATTTAGAGCTTTCCTCCAAGAACAGGAACATGCATTTAAATCTGGCCAGCTAGGAAAAGGAAAAGGCAAGAAGAGAAGGAGATGAGGTATTCTCTCTCTCCCTCCCTCTCTCTCTCTTATATTCCCCAAGCTACTGACGCCGCCAGCAGCAACGCCCCCCAAGTGATGATTGATGGTGGTTAATCCATGTTTGTTTTTCTGTCATATGTACCTTGAATTAACTAGTTTGCAAAAAGAAAAAATATGTTATAAGTATCCGAGGATGGAAAGGTTATTTATAGAAATCGGGGGGCTCATTGCATTTGTATTTTCTTTTGGTAATATTGCAATTTTTGATAGACCGACACGAATAGTTCGAAGCATGAGAGATTGACGCGTACAGTTTGATGCATCAGAGGCTGATACATGTCATGAATACTTTTAATATATAGAGTTGATATTTGTCTCAAAAATTATTGTAGCATCGTTTTATCACCCTTAAATATTAGTGCCCATTAAATACGATAAGAGTCGTATTTGTAGAAACTAGTCATTCAGACCCGTGCGTTGCACACGGACTCTATCTAATTGGTCATAGTGTAATGTGTGGTATTTATTTTAGTCATTAAGTTTGTAAGTTGTGATGGTATCACAACTTTTGTAAGCATCACATGAGTTTAAGGGTGTGTTTGTTATGGGGGTGTGAGATTTGAGGAAAGAAATCAAAGAAAAAAATGTTTGTTTTAGGCCTATGGGTGTTGACACAGTGCATGATTTCCATAGACATGGGTGTCCACTATTCTGAGGGTGATACGTGGGTTTTGATGATAGACTTCTTAATTTTTTTTTGTCTTTTTCTTTATTTTCATGTATTTGCACCACTATTGTCTGTATCCCATTGCTTTGAATATTTTTGTTGGGCACATAAAAACAATTCTCAATTTTTGTTTTTATTATTATTATAATAATACAATATTACTAAAATTCAAATCCAATACCTATAACATTTATAAAACAAACAACATTTTATATAATCATTTATTTTCTCTCTCCTCCATTTCTTTCAATATTCTATACCAAATCTAAATCCTATTCTAACCCCATAATCATACCAAACGTGACCTAAGATGAATGAGTTTAATTAGTTGTTTGGTGACTTTTATATTTAGACCGAGTCATTGAGACCTGTGCGATGCACATGGGCTTAATCTAAATATTCATAGTGTATTGTTCAACACTAATTTTCGTCATCTATAAGTGTTCATAGCGTAATCTTTGTCGCTTATTTTCGTCATTATATATCTAAGTTGTGATAGTATCACACATTTTCTGAGCATGACACATTTAAAATAGTTTATTGACATTAAAAGAGTATATGTGAAGAGACTTTTTTCAAGATGCTACATTTAAAAGAGTCTTTTCCCATGTAATTTTTTAATATGTATAAGTTACATACTAAATGTCAAAGGGAGGTTAAACGCATACGGTTCTTTCAAAATAAATGTAACCCTTATATAAAATCGTAACAAAGTGGATATTCTCTATATTTTGAGATCTAGCTTGTGACAATTAATTATCCTTTTGGTTTATCATATCAAATACGGTAGCTCCACATTACTACGCTCAATTACTCGAACTTTATTTTATGCACAAAAACCATCTAAGTTTCAATATTTTTTATTGTTGTGAAAATCGGTCCAATATTGTTAGTGTATTTAATTTGTACCATATTGCATATATAAATATATTTGAAGACATCAATCTCAACATGTAATATTTCTACTCTTAATAACTAATATAACCATTTCATTTTGCCAAATTTTTTTGTCATTCTACAAATGAAACTAAAATCATATTAAGATAATCAATTAATCTCCATAGTGATATTACTAATTGAGTAAGATTTAAATTTAATTTACAACAGATTATATAAATGGTATATCTATATTGTTTAAACTACATAAATCGTCAAAATGATATTACTTATTATGTAAGATTTAAACTATAGTAAAATTATATAAATGATAAATTCTCAAAATAACATAATCGCTTAATTGCCGATACTAATTGTGGATATGATTACCCGAATCATTAATAGGTATTTGTTTTATCTATAGTACATTGCTTTGCACCATTTATGGATAAAGATGATAGTGTGAAAATATTTTTATTATATACTACCATTTTCAATATGTAACATCGACATAACTTACACAGTCATATCAAGTATCAAAGTCACACAATATTTCAAGACGTTTAATTAAAAAAAGTGACATTAACACACCGCAAGACAAAAAAACTACATTAAGAGCAAAAATATTAAAATGCACCAACAAAGTGTAGTAATAATTATTGACTAAAAATTGAATGCTCGTCACATTATTTTCAATAAACTTACTTGCTAACGAATCAATAGTATTAGCTCATTTATCGGTATTACATGAAGTAAAATATTGCATGTTTAATTTGTAACGCATATTAATATGAATGCTAAGTATTCATCCCACCGATGGCCGTGACGTCGTTCTTGTTTTTGTTGTTCTTGTTGTTGTTGTCTTTGTCGTTGTTGTTCATTGGCCTTTTTCATGTTTTGTTCTTGATACAATTTTTATGACTTCTCGATCTCTTTCTTTAATGCTTCTTGACGTGCTACAAAAAACAATTAGATATAGTTGATCATTAGTAACTTAAATACAGTTAATCAATATATTGCATTTTCGATCAAAGTAAAAATGTTCGTGCATGTAGCACTTAATTGATAAGACAACGATGTGTAGGATCTCTTAAACCATTAGAGAAGATGATGTTACTACCAAACCTCATAAGCACCATTTTTATGTCCTACATTGTTACACACACAAAACGCACGTGAAATTTACATAAAACAATATAAATCAATATGCTAAATAAGTAAGACGATATGATGCTTACTTTACCACCATAATAAGTTGTAGCTCAATGTGCACGCAGTGTGGAGGAAGTTGTGGTTTGTTGTGTGTGATTTTTGACACATTATATAGTTGATAAAATATTTGTAACTCATGGACGGGAAAGTAAAAAGACTAACACTAATTGGTGTGTTTAATTTATGCATTAATGGCACCAAACACTTCATCTCTTATGTACTTATCCTTATGCATGACTATTAAATTAAAGTACTAACACATGAAGCCTCCACATTTCACTTTCAATTTGTGAGCCATTTATTATGACCACTTACATTTATAACACTACTTAAGCTTTTAGTATATAAGATGATTCTCTGTCTTGATAAAAGAGTAATATATAACCATTACTTGTTTGCTGTCGAAGTTGTTTTTAAGATTTGAGATTGTAAATTAAAAACCCTGTGTATTTACTCTATATTTTGTAAGAAGTTGTACATTCACTAAATACGACTCTTCAAATAGAACGGGCGGCGTATATTGTGGTCTAATGTATTTATGGTAAACACCGTAAGCTAGCTTATTATTTATTTAGATAGATGTATTCAAATAAAATATGTTTGGTTGAATAAGTTTATTTGAGAAGCTCGGGCTTATCTCAAATGTTAGTTTTACAATCAGTTCATAAGCTTTAGAGCTTTTCATTTTTAAAGTGTACAAAGCACGTGTTGTGTATGAGAATTATACAAAGTAAATATATATTAATACGTATAATATATGTATATAATGTATTTTATTATTTTATAGATGAGTGTATTTTGATTTTCATGCATAATGAAACTATTTTAATGATGAACATCCTTTAAAATTAGCTACACAAATAAATACATAAAAACTCAAGTGATATATATGAGAAACAAGTCAAGCTTGCGTATAAGAAATGCCACTGGTTACCGGTTGACGATCCACGAAGACAGTTGGTGGTGGCGTCTTAAAAAAATTGTCTACAGTCGACGACATTTGACGGCATTCACTGGTCGACGGAATCGTGTCCACAGATCTAAAGAAAAAACGACATCGGTGGTATGGATATCAAGATGAGTACATTAATGTCATTTCTAGATTTGCCTACATTTTTTTTGTTTGGTTTTAATATACTAGTATGACATCTGGTAATTCAATATACTAACTGATATATTCATAAAATCTTGTAATAATTGCTCAATCACACTCGCCAAAAGATGTGGATAGGATCCAAAGAGAAATGATAACGCTTGAGAATTAGGAACCAATCTGAGCCATTAAATGATGAACAAGGAGGTTCATATTTTGCCACATCATCACAGCCGATGAGGGGCGTGAGTGGCTTAATTAAGATGAAGGGTAATTTAATATTGGTCAGTAGCTTAATAAATTGATTGAATTGCTTCAATTTATTAACATGTTGCATTTTGATTTGAGAATTAGTATAGTTCAACACCAGAATAATAATCCCACATGTAAATATATAATACAAATCGGTCACTACACATTTTACATGACTTCTTTATAAATTACATAGTTTAATCTATTTGTGAGCACATTTTTTACGCAACAATGAATTTTCAAATATTTCATCCTCTGCGCTCTTGATAAGGGGGCTACAAAAAACTTACCATAATTGAAGACGAGTCACATTAAGAACGTGGTTAGCATTTGTTTATCAGTCAGCTTATACGCTTCAGGAGCTTAGACTATTGATCGAAAATAAGCTCGTTACATGAACACCATGTTTCTCAAATCAGCTAGCTTATGTTTAAATGGATTTGGCGATTCATGCAAAACTCCACTGACCTTTGGGCTAGAGCGATTAAGGCAATATATGGTCACAATGGAGGTATACATGCTGATTCCATGCATTCTTCTAACCGAGGTACGTGGTGCGGTATTTTGTCTATGGTTAATTCACTTAATCCAAAAGGAATCGATCTTCTGTCACCGTGTTCTCGAAAATTAGGGAATGGGGCTTCTGTTTGATTCTGGGATGATATATGGTGTGGGAACCTTCTTTTTAAAAACATCTTCCCGCACGTATATATGCTTGATAATAACAAAGGATGTTATGTTGTCAATCGGATTTCTCATGATTGGAGTACTTTTCTTAGAAGAAATCCGAGAGGTGGCATTGAAGCTTCTCAATTATTGAATTTGCAAAATCTGATCCGAGATGTTGTGTTATCTGATCAATGTGATTCTTGGATATGGTCGCCTGATATTTCCAAAGGATTCACTGTTGCTTCAGTTCGACATTTGATTGATTCCCGCATGCTAGATGTTGGCCCTAATGCTACTCGTTGGAACCGAGCTATTCCTATAAAAGTTAATGTTTTCTTATGGAGGTTGTCGCTTAATAAGCTTCCTTCTAGAGTGAACTTGGACAAGAAAGGTATTAATGTAGATTCGCTTCTATGTCCCATTTGCAAAAAAGACGTTGAAATGGTTAATCACCTTTTCTTTACTTGCGATATGGCAAAGGACTTGTGGGCTTTGTTGGCCATATGGTGGGAGCTAGATATTCCTTTTTGTATGAGTATTTCGGAATGGTTTGCGTTTGCGTGGCTTGATTCCTTTTCCATCTCTCATAATGGCAATGCGCGGGTGTTTCTTGAAGGAGCGGGAGGGACTCTTTTGTGGTTTATTTGGAGCTTTCGCAACCGGTTGATTTTTTCCAATCCTCCTCCTAAGAAGGCATTGGTTTGGGATAATATTTTTTCTCAATCGTTTTTATGGATTTCATCTAGAAATCCTAAATCCAAAATTAGTTGGGTAGGTTGGTTGCAAAATCCTATAGCTACTATAGCTTCTTTGTAATTTTCTAGTTTTTGCTAGCTTTTATAAAATGTCGTCGTTCAAAAAAAAAAAACCCAGGTAACTTATAAGTTAACTGATTGATAAGCTAACCAAGTTAGCTTATTAAAAAAAGCTCATATTTATCTTTATTGCCCTTCGTCATACTTTTATTGTTTTCTCTCAAACACTTGGCACCACTATCATAGAGAAAAATCTAACTAGGTGCTCGTTGACGGTGAGCCATATGCGGTGTTTAGTAAAATTAACCGATAAACTAGCTAGCTGATTGGCTAACTGATAACTGATTGGGTAGCTAATAAGCTACTTGATTATGTAGCTGATTTTAATGTAGATGTTTAGCAAATTAGCTGATAAGCTCGCTGGGTTTTTATTATAAAATTACATAAAATGACATCACTTTTATTTTTCTATTATTTTTTAAACTTTCTCATTATATTATCTATAATACTTAAAGCTTAACCCTTAATTTAATGTGCAAGGGGAGTTGTGCACAAAAAAGTACCGTACAACACACTTGAAGCCACATCAAAACTATATCAATTACAACTATTGATTTAATAATTCAATTAATTGAATGTTGTCTCTCCATGTACTCATCGAGTTACTATGCAATGATAACAAGCCATTCCATCTGCTTAAAAACCGTTCCTCTGCTCAACAAACCCTTCATTTCATATGCTAAAAACCGTTTTATAAGAATGCATTAATTCCCTTTAATAAAAAATAGTATTAACTCATACAATGTATACAATGTATAAATAGACCACTTTCATTTGAGTGAAATCCCAATACGCATGCAAGTTGCTGTGTGCGAGTTGTTTGTAAATTCTAAGCATCAAATACCCTTTAGTGCAGTATCCTGATCGGTTTGTTTGATGTATTTGTTAGGTTCGTGCTGCCATTCTTCACTTTTTCTAGAAGGGCTTGCAAGGTAATAACTTACTGGAGCCAAGAATGAAAACAATGGCATGACATCTTCAAGATTAATTGATAGGGTTCAATCAGAGTCCGCAGGTAGGAAAATACTTTTCACCACACACGAACCAAACTGAAGCCAAACTTACATGATCGCCTTCACGTAACAATCACCAAAACTAATACCGCGAGCTATCGAATCAAAGTCTTAACCCACACACGAACTCAGTTTTAATATTGTAACCCAAATGAGCCCTCGAACAAGGAGTAGACGAAACCAAAAATCTAGACACGAACAAGAACTAAATTTCGAACAGGTGCAAAATGTATGAAAGTTGTGCAATTATCTTTATGGTGTAGAAGTTGTGCAAATGATTTGTTTTTGTTATGTGAGAAGGTATGTAACTGACTTGCACACTAATTGGTCGAAAATTACGGGATTGAATGAGCAGTATAAATGACTGCGTAATGAGTAACAGTATGGGTTTTAATAAGGAGTTTAATGCCTCTTGACTTTCTTATACAAGTTACTAATGTGTATTCATGTGTCCTCTTATAACCATTCATGCATGCATGTATTAGTAACAAAAACAATTGTTTCTTAGCCCTCGAACAAGAGGTGATGGGCTTCCAACAAGTTTGCTCTTTTTGTATTTCATAACCTTATGCATCTATAGTTCGTCTTTAAATCTTTAGCATAATTTCTATTGATATCCTCATTATAATTTCTATATCAAATGAACCAATGAGTCACTGGCTTAAATAAATACATTACAAATTTGTTGCAGCTTCCATAGACAAATGGATAATAGTTTAAAGAAGGGTTAAGAATGGTAAAATCAACCAGCAATAATTTATTCATATCGCATTTTGTATGATGCTATATATAAACGCCCGAGTTAACAATTCTTCCTTGCTATACAGGACTGCCTTCGTGTTATGTGTAACAACAAGCCATTGTAAGTTGATGCAATAGTGAGAATTCTTGCGACAACAACCAAGTTGACGAGGTGATGCCCAAGAGGGGAAGCTACTCTGTTAGGCCTTCATTTGGGGTTCTTATGTTTTTAATGCTTATGTGTTATTTTAGAGGTGATTCTGTATATATATAGTTTGTACATATATTTACTATGAAATTAGCCCATGGAAAACTTTATCATACATAGTTTGTACAATATGCTAAAAGGTATAGATGTATTTACTGTTAGAAAATTTATATGATTGTAAAAAAAAAAAATCAAGCGACGAACAAACAAATCCAAACTGTGTGCAACGCAATAAACCAAAAAAATGGTATATCTACCTAAAAATTAACAAAATCCTACCGAGGCAGCCCAAGTTATACATTGTTGTATATTTTAGTCTCACCATCACGGTAACAACTCAACAATTTACTCAAACATTACACAATCAACAATTAGATACAATATAAAAAAGTTAACATCACTATCAAATCAACTAAAATAAATACAATACATTACATATAACTAATTACATAGACTAAAATAAAAGGACAGTAACAATAAAAAAACTATAAACTCCTCTAAAAGGCATCTAAATTCGGGCATATGCTCATTCAACCGCACCAACATTACGTAAAAAACACGTAGATATTCAACCAAAGACTGCAACGCACGAGTTGGATAAAGCCTCGTAACAATAATTGTTATAAAATAAAATAAATAATATTTTTGTCTATTATTATTTTAATATATACTACAGTTCACTGTCATTTTGAAAAGTCATTGATAATTTGTTTTTGATGGTTTAAAATAACCGTTGAATAGGACTTGTGTGTATAATAATAGTTATTTTAGTTATGAACAAGTTTACAACAATAATAGGTATCAAAAAGATTCCGTAAAATATAAAAGATAAATCAAACACAAAATTTTAATGAACTTCCATGTGGTCTAAAAAAGAACAAACTAAGCTAGATCATCACTTCCCCATATCAAAGTTGCAATGCCGTCACGAACTATATTCAGGAAAATATATTTTTATTTAGATCACGGACATATATGGAATATATAAAGATGAGAAGTTAACTTCTTTTTTCCATACGCTTGGAAAATTAACTTATAGCTAGCTGATTTGAGAAGCTAGTCGTTTACAAAATGAGTTTTTTTTAGTCGATGATCAAATAAACTCCTCAAGCTTATAAGTTAGCTGATAAGGTTGTGCTGAACACATCCATAATATGAGACTTATTTTTAGACATAGTCTATTGTGTTTATAATTTAGTTTTTGTTTCAATTTTAGTTATACATCCCACTATGTTTATAATTACTATTTATTTCGTATACCATCATTATTTTCAATAAGAATTATATATACTTTTTGTTTAAAAAAGTGATATTTTTTGCACAGCAAGAATGATAATATATTACGTTTTACATTTATGTATCTCCTCATTTAGTGCATTTATAAAAAATAAATAATAAACATATCAGGATGTATATGAATTTATATTTGGTATTCACCCCTGAACTAATTTTGAAGTAGAAGAAAAAAATTAATCAGATACCAATAAATGATTGAAGGCCTTTGAAAAGAAAATATAAGATGGAAAGTAAGTCCAAGAGAATTAATAATTCCCTATGTCTTGGTTCAATCCAGCTTAAAATCAATTAAAAAAAATTGTTGTAATTTAATGAAGAAATTTAAAATAAATCTTTTGATTTTCTAATTTTGCAATCCTAATATATCGTTTCGATTTAGAATGATCCGAGCCAAGTATCGCTAATTATTAACAATTGATGGCTAAAACAAAACCAACCTGGATGTATTGTTACCCTAGGCAATGGCCTAGGGCCTCCTATTTAGGGGCCTCCAATTTAGGGGTAATAATTAATAATAATATATATTATTTATTTATTGTTAGTAATTAGAGAGTTCGCGCAAAAAATAAGAAGAGTAATAACTTCTTAGATTTGCTACATTGTAACGAATTTTTTTTCTAAATTATTTTTTTGAATTTTATTAATTTTATTAAATTTTCTCAGAAAAAAATATATGAATGCAAAAACTGTGCCACTGAAATCCTAGAGTCGGCCTAGAAGACAATAATTTTAAGGACGGAATATATATAATAAGAGTAATGATTACTTAAAGCATATTAAAAACATTAATCAGGGAATTACTACTACACAAACTCAACTAAATACGAAGCTTACTATTTATTTAATTATTTTATTTATTTATGATTTGCTTTCCCAAGTATTAATATTTCTTGCCTCGGAGATCACGAAAGTAGTCGGAAGGGTTCTTCTCGAAATCGTTCCTTGGCATGAAATAATCACGGCCCGGTGCTTTCATCATCTTCTGGCCCTGTGGTGGTGGTTCGGGCTCGGAGCTCCCCAACAACTTGGATAACCCCCACGCAGCCACGGCCGCCACCCCAACCACAGCGGCGACGCCCACCGCCATAGCAGTTGTTGCCCATGCTCCACGATTCTTGTCCTTTTCCGCCGTTTTGGATGATGAACTGTTTCCTCCACCGGGACCCATGGTTGATCGGTGGCCGACGGTTGATAAATATTTATTGTTTTTTTTATTTTAATTCTCGATTATTATTCAGTTTTGGTAGTGGAAAATGAGTGAGGTGAGAAGGTGATTTATAGAAGGAAATGAAACAGGGGGGGTTGCCCGGGACCGCGAGAACAGTATCTCATTAACTTACGTGTTATAAATGAAAATAGAAAAAATTCTATAAAAACAACTATACCTTATATTTTTTCGGATTAATAATCGAAAGAATTAATTTTTATGTTAAGCACTGAAAGTTTGTTTTCATTTTTAAAAAAATCATCCTAACCGGAATAAGGAATTTTCCAAGTTACAAAGTTGATATGCCATTTTTTTTGTTAAAAATAATAATTATATGGAATTTTTTATTAAAAAAATA
Organism: Orobanche coerulescens; assembly: GCA_033398695.1. Lineage (NCBI taxonomy): Eukaryota > Viridiplantae > Streptophyta > Magnoliopsida > Lamiales > Orobanchaceae > Orobanche > Orobanche coerulescens. The sequence goes on along the minus strand of CM065805.1, from coordinate 199,753,537 downwards.
ATTACATGGTATTTTTAATTAAAAAAATTGCTAATTAAGTGGCTTTTAGGCAAAATTTCACGGAAACCACTATACTTTGGATTGGTCATTCCGTATATATTCCAATTAAATGAACTAACATATTGTAACAATTATAAAATCATCCTTTGTTCCATGAATAATCAGACGATGATATCAAATTCAAATTTTATAAATTTCCTGCTTCGATTTCGAAAAACAATTTCAAAAATCGCTTCGATATTGAAAAATCGGTTCTGAGCGGCTTTTGGATTTGAGAGATTTAGAAGAATGACGAAGGTTGTGTGTGGGTTCTAGGGATTTTCAAACGTAAATCCACCTAATTATTATTGTTGGTCTAAGAGCCACTTAATTAACAATTTCTTCAATTAAAAATACCACGTTATTATTATTTATATGGGAAAAGCCATATCAGCTTTTTTTAACCTGGAAAAACCTGTGATACCCGATAAAAGTGGTTTTTTTAAAAATAAAAACAAACTTTCAGTGGTTAATATAGAAAAATATTCTTTCAGTGGTTAATCAGAAAAAATTGCAAAGTATAATAGTTTTTATAGAATTTTTCCATAAAAATAAATAAAAATTCTCTCGTGGTAATTTGAAGTATAAAAGTAAGATTACCATTTTATTGAGAGGATAATTTGATTTATTTCTAATTATAATAGAAAAAACTGTTCTAATATTCATATTGATTGGTTAATAAGTACTACTGCTACTTTCGTCAGAAAAAAAAAAGTAATGTATATTGTTCGAGTGCAATAGTGCTTAGTACTTATATTATATAATTTTTTATTAGGTAAAAATGCTCATACTATATGAGTAAAGTATCGTTAAGGGCATGTTCTCCCCAATTTATTTCCAGTTCAGTTTAGTTTTTTTTTGTTCAGTTTTGGAATTATTATTAATTATTATCTTCGTTGATATTATTATATTATTATCTTGCTCATTATTTTGCTAATTATTATTATTATTATTTGATCATCTTTTTTGATATTATTATTATTGCTTATTATTATTATTATTATTCTACTTATTGCTTTTAGGAATAATTGTTCTTATTATTGCTATTTATTATTAGTATTATTAATGATAATTATTATTATTATTATTTTTTCTAATTATATCGAAAATGCCTTACCTCGATCATCTCCAACAACTAATTGTATAAGGGTACCATCTATGACACCAACACAATCTTAGAAAACAACATATCTTCAATACATTGAAACTACGTACAAGTTGTAATATTATATAAGTACCTTAAAAAAGGCCAATATTTGATATTGTTTTGAATTTTGGGAGATGTTTCTTGAAAACTTTGGTAAGATCGAACTATTCATGTTGCAAAGAAATCAATGACTCGCAATACTTCCCTGAAATACTTCGAAATCGTTGATATTGAGTGTTGAAATCTTTATACAGTATCACGAACATAAGCAGGTTTGGTCATCATGTAAAACAGTTCTCGTAAATGGATTTGGAAATTGAAAATACCTGCAAAATATCAATTCTCTTTGTGGATCTGTGCTCTTCGGTGTCTTTCTACAAAGTCCTTTCTATATCACAGGAATATTATTAGCGATAAGCGGTGCCCCATATGCGGTTTTGAGGACGAAACAATCATGCATATGCTGCGCTGATGTCCGGATTCGGTACGGGTGTGGGATCTTTGTGTCCCATCCATGAACTCGGATACATTTAATCAGATATCGGATGATGAATGGATTAAATGTAATGTGCGTGACCTATCGTTTGAGAACAAGCTTGTACCAGGTTTGCAATGGTATGCACTATTCCTGGCAGGTCTATGGAACATATGGCGTCTGCGCAATGAGACCGTTTTTCATGGGGTCAAACTGAACACATATGTAGTGCTTTATCGTATTAAATTGCTTGGCTATGATATGCTTTCTATCAGCCCGGTGCGGCGGCTCAAACACAGGTTAAGTAGAAGAGTGTTATGGGGTTTACCACCTTCGGGTTGGGTAAAGCTTAATACGGATGCTAGTTTCCACAAAGAGTCTAATTCGGCTGCATCTAGGGGTGTTTTGCGGGATTCATAGGGGTTATGGAAGTGGGGCTTTTCATGCAAACTTGGGAATGTGAGTATTGTTTTGGCTGAATTGCTTGGTCTTAGAGAGGGTTGGAGATTGGCGTGGTATAGGCGATACCAACGCATCGTGGTTGAAGTTGATTCGGATGTAGTGGTTAAACTTGTGCTTGCGAATGACACGACTTGTCATCCTTTTGAAAGCATCCTCAGGGACTGTCGAACCTATATGCATATGCCTTGGGAGATGGTGTTGCGCCATGTTCGTCGGGAAGGGAACGCTTGTGCAGACTTCCTTGCAAGAATGGGACATGACTTTGATGGAGCTTGTCATTGGGAGGAACCTCCAGATGGTCTTATTTCTTTATTACACGCTGATAATGTTAGCAGTAGCATGAGGGGCGCGAGTACTTAACTCGTCTCTGAAACTTGCAGGAGCCAAAAAAAAAAAAAAAAACTTAACTCAAACTGCTCTTCAATGTGTATATATCTACCATCTACTAGCAATTGTTTTGCTCTTAGGGTATTAGCAAAACTTATAAAAACATCTCTATGTAACCGGAGTTGTTCTTTATACAAGTTATGATGACCCGTCAACAACCTATATATGAAATCATGGCCCGATTCCCCCTACATGCAAAGGTACTCATTCTACTTGAGTCGTAGTTGGGCTCGTGGGGTTTAATTTCTTGAACCAACAACATTAAATGTTGGAATTGAATAATAATAATAATGCTATTTATTATTCTGGTAATAATAATAATTATTATTTTTCCGAATCATTACTTTCTTATTTATAATTGTATCATTTATATTATTATTTATTTATTCTTAAATTATTATTTACTGTCAGTTCAGTTCAGTTTTTTTCAGTTCACCTGAATTCAGTTCAGTTTTTTCAATTTAATTCAATACAATTTTTTTAGTTTAATTTAGTTCAATTAAATATTGCCGAATAGAACATGTTCTAACCGTATTCGTTTTATCGTACTTGTAACTTTTAAATATGGTTTAAACAAAAAGGACCTAAGATTGAATCCACACCCGGATAAGGGGATTCATAATTGCATTTCACCTAAAATTTGAAGATGAAAAGGTTGAAAAAGGGAAGAGATTCTTATTATTTTCATCAATATTTTATCTAATGAAATGATATTTGCACTTCATTTTTTTCTCTCATATTTATTTATAATGCTACTCGATGTAGTATCGCACCTACTTTGATGTAACACCATATTAATATTAAAATATATTAGATATTAATTATAATATTTATATTAATTATTTATTAGATACTACTCATTTTATTAAATTGATTACAGCACATATTAAATTATGAATGCATTAGACTTTTAATTATGTATATTAAAATATAAAATATATTAAATAAACTATAATAATTCTTATCTTTTCTCTATATAATATAGAATTAGAGTGGACTTATGCTATTTCTATTTATTGCAGAAGCGCCCCCAATGACCACACGACTACAAGGTGTCATATTAACTTTGGGGTAACACTAAAATTACGATAATTTATATATAATAATAATAAGAAGAAGATAGATGAATAGTCTTATACATTCTACTAGATAAAACTTGTGGAATCTCATCATACATTTATGACCTAATTTTTTAGCTGAGATAGATAAATAATATTAATAATATTATTTAATAATAATAATAATAATCAAATTATTATTGTAATCGATTCAATAATTTTTTTAAGTGCTCCAATTTATGAACTACTATATCAATTCTATTTTTTATTTAATACTTTTACGTGGAAGTCCGATTATGATAACCATAATAGCAGCAGCAGCAATAGTAAACATAGTCGTAGTCGTAATAATAGTAGTAGTAGTAGACTAGTAGAGAATAATCTATACAACTTATTGTAATTGAATCACCTTGATTTGTGAACTGTTTTTTCAATTTCAGAACCTAAAAATGTATTAATGGTATTAAAATTACAATCAAGAATGTCTAATTCATTCTACTCATTAAACTCATATATACCCTAATTTATAAACTATTCTCTCTGTTCTCAATTTTTATATAATAACTTTTTACGAAAGCTAAGGTATGATGTCAGTAATAATAATAACAATAATAAAGAATTATCTAATACATTATACGAGATAAAATATACGAACCCCATAATTTATTGAAGATGGATGAATAAACATAATTAATAATAATAACCATAATAATAATAGAATAGTAATCAAGGATAATCTTATACAATCTACTCATGATGATTTTTGAAGTATCATTTTAGTTTTTAAAATTGAAAATGTATGAATCATGACAACTGAAGATGTGAAAGTATATTTGAAATTAGAAAGGTTTTAAAAAAAATCAATTTTGATAAAAGACGACAACAACAACAACATTACCCTAATGCCTCAACGGCTCCCGCAAAAAGCGGGATAAGTGATCGGATGTCTGTGATCTTACCCATGCCTTAACACAGATCTGTTTAGGAGGATCAAGTGAAAATTGCATCGATAATTGCATGGAATGACTAGTACTTCATGAGAAAAAGAAGTACAGCCAGTTTAGTGAGTCATTTTGTTTTATTCTATTATAATCCAGAACCAAAGAATAAGAAATCTTTGGCATAATTGGAAACAATGGAAATTTTGATAAAAGAGTTTAAACTAATTTATAAAAGTATAAGATTTATATAATATATCTAATTTTATGAAATAACTAGTTTTTTTTTTATAATCAGAAAACTTAACAAATTTTGGATCCTTTTAATAAAATTTAATAATTTATAAAAATATAAAATTTTCATTCTTTTTGTAAAAAAATTCGTAAATAAGTATATCATTCAGTTATATTTATATTATAAATAAAATATTATATCATAAAAATAATTGTCAAACATTTATATAATTTTATGATATTTTAAATATATTTTTTTTACTGTCCAAAAAAAAAAGAAATTTGGGTGGTATTTTCTGTAAAAACAAAAATAGTTTAAGTAATTCAAGTCCCACGTTGGAATCAACTCAACCCTTTCTCTTATGTCGAGACGCTTTAAAAAGTGGCTACAAGTTACCACATTCATCGTCATTCCCCACCACTCCATCAATTCTTTTCCTTTGGTACTTTTACTTTTTCTTTATTGCTTTACAAAACTAACTTCTGGAAATATTAAAATATAATAATATGCGTAAAAATTAAATATTTTAAAATAAAAATACGTGTTACGACAATTGCGATTGTGCTAAAGAATAATATATATAATAATATACGGAGTTAAAATAAATTTTAAAAAATAAATATATCTTAACAAGTATTTTAAATAAATACATTAAAAATAATTCAAATAATTAAAATAGAAAACTGTAATTAAAAGGTGAAATAAAAACAAGGGGGGGGGGGGGGTCGCATAGTAGTCTATTATAAAGATATATGAAAAATAATTTAAATTTTTTAATATAAGGTGGCGTTTCACACTCCCTCGATTTCGTTTCCTTTTGGTACTTTTAATTATTCTTTTTAGTTCAAAAAATAATGGTGTTCTTTTATTTACAAAGTAAAGATCTATCTTATAAATAAGAGTATTCGATAAAAGTATAATTATTACTCAGTTTTTAGACTTACACCTAACTATATCTGAAGTTAACAGTTCCGCTTTCTCATTACTGTCATCAAGTTAAATCGCGGGATGTCTGCGGCCCAGAGTGTCTTGTCGAGTTACTGACGACGACAACCAGATCTTAGGATAAAGAGAAACGAAGTCCTCGAATCGAACCCACAAGGATGATATTCAGTATGAGGTCATGTGAAAAGCTTTATTAGAATGTATATGCTCCGGAAAAGATTTTATGGCTAAATCTATGTTTAGAGACTTCAAAATACCAAAGAAACGACAAAAGAATAATAATTTTTTCTTTTCCAAGGTTCCAAAAAAACATCGGAATTTGGAGAATTTTTTTATAGGAATTTGGATAGGTTTTAATTGTCTAGCATTTGAAATGGTCGTGAAGAGGGAAAAGAAATGAAATAAAGATCAATTATTAGTAAAATAATAATACCTAGGCTAGCCAAGTATGTTATTATATGGGCTCTCCTAGTTAGGGTATGATTATGTATGTTTGCATGTAATCTCCTTTATATAGGGATGTTATCAATGAGAATATATATTTTTTGCCTATTTATTGTCTCAGTTATTTTCTCTTCAACACGTTATCAGCACGTAGTCTTCCAACAAGGGCTGTTACCGGGTGGATAGATCCTTGATCCGGACTGAGATCTGGTCCAAAAAACCCGAACCGATAAGCTTACAGATCTGGGAATGGATATTATATCGAGATTAAGTATCCGATAAGACCGGGATCGATAACCCAATAAGAAAAACAGTATAAAAACCAAAAATATGGTTTTCTGATTCTATTTCTCCTATCCTTTGAGAACTCCGCCTTTGGCCTCCTCTCTCTCTCTCTCATCTTTCACTCTTTTTTTTTTTTCTCTTTGATTTTATCCAAATGCAGCAAATCTAAGGGTTTTAATATTTTTGCCTATGATGAAATACTCACTTCAAGTATATGTAATCTTAACATGCATTTTATATTTTTACTGGTATTTTGATAAACTTAATCATGGTTGAAGTTGTGAACTTATATATCTAAAATGCATGAAAGTAGTTATTCATTAGGAATTATGCCTTAAATAATTTTTCCTTGTTTTTGGTAGTGAAAAGAATAATTTCGGGTTATCAGTTCGGGTCACTATTGGATGAAACGTGTAACCGGAACATTCGGTCCGGATCGGTCCAGATACCCGATAAAATTACCGTATCGATCCGATTACTCGATAAAATTACCGGATCGATTCCCGGGAACATTGTCGGATCCGATAAGCTTATCGGATCGATTCCCGATTGCCCGATAAGCTTATGAGTTGGATACCGGGTAGATCAAGATCCGGAACGATAACAGGCCTACTCCCAATTGAGCAAGAAAAACAAAAAAAAAATGATTTTTTGCAAAATCCGGAAAAAAAAAGTTAGATTTTCGGACCCCCGACCTGTAACACCCACAGAGCCATCCGGGATATTACAGCGCCGTGGGCCCGAAACGGAACCCACAAGGGTAAAAGACATTCTTACAAACATTTCAAATACGCCTAAGCGGTGATGACAGTAATATCTTTTAAAATATTCAAAGACTATAAAAAATCCATTTATCAATTCCGTCGAAAATCTCATTTGAAAGTACAAGGTCAAAACGCCAAAACTCAACAGTTTCAAAAGTATACGTTAAGCCACCGCTTGCACGTATCGACAAAATGGTTTAGAAAACGATTTTCCAAAATAAACCCAAATTCGCAAAATACTAGCAACCCATTTTAATAAAACACACTCGCAGCGGATATAACAAATAATTAAAAATACTTTTTGCAGCGGAAATAACAACTAGTCAAAGTACTCGATTCACAAACACACGCCATAGCCAGTATCCTCCGGAAAGCTCATCTATTTACGACCCCTACAAGCTCAATATCCCAAGAACCTAAAAATAAAGCTCACGACGGGGTCAGCCATAATACTCAACAATGATAACAATCACATCACATCAATAATTACATATCAATGAAATTACAAAGTAAGAATACCAGCAATGTAATCTTACCGTCATAACTTTACCAACTCGATGATAATCCTCATCAAAATAATCCTTACCATATTGCAAATCTCGTATTCTTGATTAAACCATATACTCATGCCCGACATTTGTACTGTACCGCAAACAATACCCAAGAATTCTCAGAAATCATAACTCGCCAATACGGATATATACTAACTCTGACCGGTTCAATCCATCGGATAACATCATCAAATCTGAACATGACAATCGATTGTCCATCAAAGACAAATACTAATAAGGAAATACAGAACATACCTCAAGATATGCAATGCCACAACGAATCACGTTAGTCTAATCCGAGATCATATCAAACAACATACGGACATGGTCCTAACACAAGACCTACAAATGCATACTCATATGACAACGTCAATATGCTCACAGCAATAACAACAACGTATACTTATGGTAATCCATCGATCCAGCGCGCACAACATAGATTCCCATGATGATCCTATTAGACCAACACGTGGTGGATAACCAACAATATACATATGCACAACAACAACACATGGGTAATCCGATGATCCAGCGTGCACTGCATAGATCCCAAGATGATCCCGTCGGACCAATACGAGGTGGAAAACCCGTCCAACGATCCAGTGCACACATCATATATACACAAGATGATCCCGTCGGACCAACACGAGGTGGACATACGACAACAATGCACAAATGCATGTTAACAACAATACAAAAATGCACGACAACAACAATACACGAATGTATCCCAACATGATCGGCACAAAATGACAGAAATGATTAGAGTATTTGCCTCGAGTCCTTCGAGAGCAATCTCGATGTCAAAATCCATCACCAACGATTATCCTCAATACTCGACGATTCAAAATATCACGGACTGTAGATAACTCATATCCTCGTCTTTACCATAATGTATTCTCGATACCCAAGTATACCAATAACAAATGTAAATCATATACATTATGATTTATCTCCCAACATCATAAAACAACGTACACTCCCAAATCCACAGAATTCACAATTATAATCATTGCTATACGAATTATAAACGAATGAAACTGAAACCATTCATGAAATATTATAAACTGTGCAAGTAATAACTTGAGTCGATACCGATACGATGGATAATGAAGCCGTTACCAATTTCCTTGCCTTCGTCTACAAGCTCCTCGGCCCTGACCAAAGTAATTCACGAACATCCTCGAACTCGACCGCAATATATTATTTTAATCAACGATCAATCCTCACAACCTATTGTAATAATCGATAAACAACAAGTTCGATAACAATCAACAATCGATGTAACCAATCAACAAACTCAATGGTTCCATAATATCTCGATTAAACACTAATCCGAATAACCCGAATCAATCAATCATGAATCCATAACCACAATACGATTCCATAATCCGATAATCATATCAACAATCAATTCAACTCGTTAACAGAGATTATAACATGCTCACTCCCGAAACCAATCTCATATACGGACTAACAAGATTCCTCATTGTTCATAATTATAAACTCGTAGTAAAATAATACCGATATAATCACTAATTCGAATTATCCGAATAGTTCAATATTATGAATAATCATATTCCAGGATTAACCACAAGCTTTCCAATTTAATCTCATTATCATACTCGTACTATTATATGAAAATCACATCATCAATCAACATAACTTAATTCTGGATATGAACATTCCATGTTCATATCAAAAAACATCAGTACTTCAACATATAGTCATCCTGCTATGTTATATTCACCAAGAAGATATTCAAGAACACCAAATAATCCATAATTACGATCATAACCAACAAAACAACATCATCCAATATGCTCCAACATCTAAACCATCGTCTAACTCATAATCCAAGACATATATATCGATATATTATCTTCTTCCTCAATACAAACTCCATGAAACATCAAGAATCATCATATCATTTCCATATTCATCGTAATACGAAGTAAACAACAACAACAACATCAAAACCCAAAACCAAAATATCTCTTGAAGATAAACACAATTCAAAACCACAAGAATCATATCAACATAGGCGGATCCAGCATTCGCAAAATTACTGGTGCGCCGATGTACTATAAAAAAATGGATGGGCAATTTTTTTTGGAATTTTCCACTTTTTTTAATAAAAAAGTCAAAACGACGTCGTTTTGACCAAAACGGCGTTAAAACGATGTCGTTTTGGTACAATTTTTTTTTAGTTCGAGAAATTTTTGGTGGTGCACGTGTTTTGGAACCTCAAAACCTATTTCAAGACTCTCTCTATCGGATGAAGGGAAGAAATGGCTGAAATGAATAATAATACCCAGCTGCACATATATATACTGTACGTTATTAGCGTGCGCTACTATTACTAGAAATCGTGCGTTATCTGCCATAGCGTGCGCTAATAGACTTTGTTAGCGTGCCCTATCATAGTCCAGAAGCTAGAGATATACGGAAATAATAGCGGGCCAAAACGGGTATGATAGGGCACGCTAAAGAAATAAGACCATCTGGAGGTTCCTCCCAATGACAAGCTCCATCAAAGTCATGTCCCATTCTTGCAAGGAAGTCTGCACAAGCGTTCCCTTCCCGACGAACATGGCACAACACCATCTCCCAAGGCATATGCATATAGGTTCGACAGTCCCTGAGGATGCTTTCAAAAGGATGACAAGTCGTGTCATTCGCAAGCACAAGTTTAACCACTACCTCCGAATCAACTTCAACCACGATGCGTTGGTACCACCTATACCACGCCAATATCCAACCCTCTCTAAGACCAAGCAATTCAGCCAAAACAATAATCACATTCCCAAGTTTGCATGAAAAGCCCCACTTCCATAACCCCTATGAATCCCGCAAAACACCCCTAGATGCAGCCGAATTAGATTCTTTATGGAAACTAGCATCCATATTAAGCTTTACCCAACCCGAAGGTGGTAAATCCCATCACACTCTTCTACTTAACCTGTGTTTGAGCCACCGCACCGGGCTGATAGAAAGCATATCATAGCCAAGCAATTTAATACGATAAAGCACTGCATGTGTGTTCAGTTTGACCCCTTGAAAAACGGTCTCATTACGCAGACGCCATATGTTCCATAGACCTGCCAGGAATAGTGCATACCATTGCAAACCGGGTACAAGCTTGTTCTCAAATGACAGGTCACGCACATTACGTTTAATCCATTCATCATCCGATATCCGATTAAATGTATCCCAATTCATGGATGGGACACAAAGCTCCCACACCCGTACCGAATCCGGACACCAGCGCAGCATATGCATGATTGTTTCGTCTTCAAAACCGCATCTGGGGCACCGCTTATCGCCAATAATATTCCTGTGATATAGAAAGGACTTTGTAGAAAGACACCGAAGAGCGCAGATCCGCAAAAAGAATTGAAATTTTGCAGGTACTTTCAATTTCCAAATCCATTTACGAGAACTGTTTTACATGATGACCAAACCTGCTTATATTTGTGATACAGCAGAAAGATTTCAACACTCAATATCAACGATTTCAAAGTATTTCAGGGAAGTATTGCAAGTCATTGATTTCTTTGCAACATGAATAGTTGGACCTTACCAAAGTTTCAAGAAACATCTCACAAAATTTAAAACAATATCAAATATTGGCCTTTTTTAAGGTACTTATATAATATATTACAACTTGTACGTAGTTTCAATGTATTGAAGATATGTTGTTTTTCTAGGATTGTGTTGGTGTCATAGATGGTACCGTATACAATCAGTTGTTGGAGATGATCGAGGTAAGGCATTTTCGATATAATTAGAAAAATTAATAATAATAATTATTATTAATAATACTAATAACAAATAGCAATAATAAGAACAATTATTCCTAAAAACAATAAGTAGAATAATAATAAAAATAATAATAATAATAAGCAATAATAATAATATCAAAGAAGATGATCAGATAATAATAATAACTTGCAAAATAATAAGCAAGATAATAATATAATAATATCAACGAAGATAATAATTAATAATAATTTCAAAATTGAACTGAAAAAAAAAACTAAACTGAACTGAAAATAAACTGGGGAGAACATGCCCTTAACGATACTTTACTCATATAGTATGAGCATTTTTACCTAATAAAAAATTATATAATATAAGTACTAAGTACTATTGCAGTCGAACAATATACATTACTTTTTTTTCTGACGAAAGTAGTAGTAGTACTTATTAACCAATCAATGTGAATATTAGAACGGTTTTTCTATTATAATTAGAAATAAATCAAATTATTCTCTCAATAAAATGGTAATCTTACTTTTATACTTCAAATTACCACGAGATAATTTTTATTTATTTTTATGGGAAAATTCTATAAAAACTATTATACTCTGCAATTTTTTCGGATTAACCACTGAAAGAATATTTTTCTATATTAACCACTGAAAGTTTGTTTTTATTTTTAAAAAAACCACTCTTACCGGGTATCACAGGTTTTTCGAGATTAAAAAAAGCTGATATGGCTTTTCCCATATAAATAATAATAACGTGGTATTTTTAATCGAAGAAATTGTTAATTAAGTGGCTCTTAGACCAACAATAATAATTAAGTGGATTTACGTTTAAAAATTGAAGATGCTACCCCGGTTTTTTGGCTGGTTAAACGGGATAGGGCAATTCCAAGATGCTATACTTAGCCAATTCCAATCGTTCCTGTCCGTTGTCTCGATATACGGAATACATATACATGACATACTTAATACATATACTCGTTCCAATAATATTCTCATACGATACGCTTGATATTAAAAGTACGATAACCTGATACACGATATCCTCACATGCAACTGTCGACCAAGTACGACAATTATACCAATACAACTGTCTTAGTCCTTAAATCATTTTATCCGTACTGTACAGATTCCACCCTGTATAATATAACTCGGATAAAATAACATTAAACAACCATAGTAGAAATTCAGGATATTACACGACCGAAATCCTAATTCCAAATTTTTCTCGTTGCCTTCCTCGACTAGATCACCGCCGCTCGCCTGCAACCTCCATCCGCGACCATACGTCGCCTTCTCCAACGAAGCCGCGAAGCCTCCCCACCGCCCTGTTGCGATAGATCCGATCGCGAACTCCCTCCCCATCGCCGCAAACCCGCGGCCATATCCAGCTGCTGCCCTTAGCCGCGCGACTTCCATTCCCGAACCACACCCGATCCATTTTTTACCGCCGTTTTCAGCCAACTATCTTCACCGATTTCGACCAAGATCCCCCATCTGCAATCCTCGCTCGTCTTCTTCTCTCGCCAAATTTCAATCGGATATGCCATCACCGACCGCAAGCTCGCTTGCCTCCGATCTGTCCAGTCGCTCGTCTCCGATCTGTTCAGTCGCTCATATCTAATCCGTCTACTGCAACTCTTTCAGTCCAAATCGTTTAGCCCAGCCCATTCGCAAGTCCAGGTTCCGGCCGACTCATCTTCAAGACCCGACGCCGCTGCCCGATCCGAACTACTGCTACCCGAGCCGACCGACTGCTGCTTCAGTCCGACCCGGTCCTAGTTCAGTCCTGTAATACCCGGTTGTAATCCAGTCATTATCATTCAGTAATTATCACTCAGTAATTTTCACTTATTAATAATCATTCATCATCCACATTCATTCATTCGTGTTCACCGTTCGGAGTAACTTTGAGTCGTGTATCGATATTGTTCATTGTTTCAACCTTGCTTGGAAATCGGGACAAGAATATTATCTTGATTGTTGTAATTGATTCATTAGTCGAAGTTGACATTGGAGTTCATGTCATTTCAAATCTCCTCCTTGTTCAAATCGTGCTATTATTGGGCGAACCCTTGTAATCATTACTTGGAACCACCATTTTGGGGTTTCCGCACTTCCATTTCGTGTTATTATTCCCAAATATTGAATCCTGTTGCTTTGATTCTCTTTCCGGGTCGTTTTTCGTCATTTTTGGACCCCAGTGGTGTGCGCCGCGGCACAAGGGAGTGTGCGCCGCGGCACACACATTTTGCTAATTGTGGCTGACCCGTCTGTACTGGTGGGCCTGGCTCCTTCCGGCCGAGCCGCGGCACACTGCCGAGCACCTGGGCAGATTTTTTTCTGCGGCACACTCAGCCCGTGCCGCGACACACAGTACAGATTTTTGTATTTCTGCGTTTGTTGTGAAGAACATCCTCATTTCTTCATTTCCCTTCTTCCTCTCTTCCTTGGGGCAATTTTGGGCGATTTTGGGGTGTTTTAACATCATCAAAACTCAGAGATTTTCATCTTCTTCAAGTTGTAGTGTGGATCAACAACATATTTGTGGATTCTTCATCCTAATCTAAGGTAACTTCTTCAACCCTTGAATTCGATTTTGAGTTGGAGCATGATGTTTTGTATGGTATAATCATGATTTGTGATGGATATACGTATTATTATGAGTTTTTACGAGTTATCATCGGTTGTTGGAAGTTTTTCTCAAGAACACTTTGAAGGTTGACTTGGAATTGGGTTTTGCAATTTAATGTTATCGTAAACTCGATTTGAGTATTAATATTGGATTATAGATTGTATTGATGGTGTTTTGGTGGATTAGATCATTCAATAGAAGTTGGTTTTCCATACAAATGGGATTAGTTGTTTAGGATGGGAGATTGTTTTCAAGGTGTTTGTCGAAATGCCTCAATGAGTTTGGATTTATTGTATCGACATCTTGAATTGGTTATGATCGCTATTGATTCGTATATTAAGCGAGTTGTTGATAATTGTGTTATTCAAGGTTGTTCGAGCGACCGGTAGTTTCCCTTATGACGTTGTTCGAGAGAGGACGTATCATCACCGGTGCTAAGGTAAGTTGATTCTTACTCGGTTAAAAGGATATTCATTCCTTTCATTATTGTTCATTCATAATCATAATTCATTATATGGTATTAACCATATCGAGACTTGTCATTGTCAATTAATCACTTCATTCACGAGGAACGACGGTTTCAATCATTTCATTGAGCTATCATTCATTTCACTATTAATTCATCTCGGTGAGTCATCCTCGACTTTGTCGAATTGTTATTCATTAATATTCTTCATGGTCATTCTTGTTCATATGACCTTCTGGGTTCATATTGCGTGGCCGGGTGGGGATGTGTGGAATTTTTAGTCGGGCACTGATAAGTGGTAATTTTACCACATTTTTCTAGGATTTTATACTAGGTTTTTATCTCGTTTCGTGATTAATGTGCTCGTATTTGGCTTATTTATGATTAGTCGAGCCGTATTACGCGTTTGGGTTGGTTTTAGTGTGTTTGCAGGTTTTTAGTGTAACACCCCAAACTAGGCGGATATTACAGTGCCGTAGATCCCCAACTGGGACCCACCAGGCAAATGAAAATGAATGAATTACACAAGATAAATGTAGTACCGAACTACATTACAACAATAATTACTCCGATGAGGAGTTTAGTTACAACACACCAGGATAATACCGAATACTAGTGTATTTTATATGAAGATAAAATACACAACACTGAATGAAACGGAGTATTCAAATGAAAGTCTGCAGCGGAAAATAAAGGACAATAACATGAATAACTGAAAGATCGGGGCCCCCTACTAGTATCACTAGGACTCCTCGACATCAACATGCTATTCTGTGCGTTTGCCTTGCCATGACACGAAAAACAAAATCCCCAAACGGGCCGATTACAAAGAACAACAATCCTCAAGGGTTGAAAATACACATTATGATTAATCGAAGTTATGAAATATTCTTAGTTATGAATTACGCCAAGAGGAGTATCATAGTACGCCCGTAATGTTACGTGTAAGTGTACAACACCCGTCCGTGTACCTAATTAGTCTCACGGTGTAACGCTTTCCGTGTGCGGCCTAATGTATCGGTGAACCCAATACAATAACCATCGTGTGCCCGACTAAAAATTCCACACAGCCACACCCGGCCACGCAATATGAACCCAGAAGGTCATATGAACGAGAATGACCGTAATGAATAAATAATAATCTGACAAAGTCAAGAATGACTCACCGAGATGAGGGTAATAATGAAATGAATGATAGCTCAACGAAAAGATTGGAACCGTCGTTCCTTATGACTGAAGTGATTAATTGACATTAACAAGTTTTAATATGATTAATACAATGATGAATGAGTTATGATTATGAATGATCAACAATAAAAGGTATGAATATCCTTTTAACCGAGTAAGAATTAACTTACAAAATACCGATGAAGAAAGTCCTTCCACGAACAAATGTCCTAAATGAAGTGTCGGTCGCACGAACAACCTTAATTCAATACAATTACCGACAATCCGATCAATATACGAATCAAACACGAATATAACGAACTCAAAACGTCGATACGATAAAACTAAGTCCATTGAGGCATTAAACCAAACACGTTGCGTCCAAACTCCGATTGTTTACAATCAAACTTCAATATACCAATATCAAATCCCCCAAGAAGTGTTTCAAACCAACAAAACATCTCCAATACGATCAATAATCCGTTATGAATATCCAAAAATGTGATTATAACAACAATTAGTCGAAAATCCCCAATTCCAACTCGATATTCAAGGTGTTCTTGAATAATCCCTCAATAATCCAATGAATCCTTATACAAACTCATAATCATATACATATCCCTTCATATAACATGATTATAACGTCCAAAACATCATATCTCAACACAAAATCGAAGTCCAAAGTGTTGAAAGAATTACCTCTTGAAGATACAAGTACTTTAATCCGAAGAACACGCGTTAGATTGATTATCCGGGCTTCACGATCGAAAGGAGATGAAGAAAATCAAACACCCAAATGATTTGTGAAGGAAAAACGCTCCCTCAAGCCTTCTCTCTCGGTTTAAGGTGAAGAAAAGGAAGAAAAATGGGCTGAAATGCTGAAAAAATGAATTTATAGGGGTTGACTACCCTACCGGACACGGCCCGTGCCGATCGGCACGGTCGTGTCGCACAGCTGGCCGACAGCTGGCCGACAGGGACTCCACCGTGTCCTTCTTGACACGGTCGCGGTGCGGAGGGCCTTCCGACAGTGACCCGTCCGACAGCGACTCGGCATGACTCGACCGTGCCAGACGACACGGTCGGGCGTGCTGGGCAGACGATTCTGGCTTATCCGGAAGGGTTCGACTCGGCCGTGCCAGACGACACGGTCGGGTCCTGAGGCAAACATCTCGGCATTTTCCGGACGAGTACGGCACGGGCCGTGTCGGACGACACGGCCGAGTTCGTTCGGCAGTGATCGGCCAATAACTGAAAAATGAGCGGTTGAGCTAAAACGACCATAACTCTCTCGTCCGGACTCCGATTGACTCACCGTTTGAACCATTGGAAAGCTAACTCGATGCTCTATAATATTGCAAAGATTTAGAATTTTTGGAGTTACCAAAAATTAAAGGTGATCTAACAAAGTCGAACTCATATGAGGAAAGTTGAAACAATGAACAATAACGATACACAACTCGAAGTTTTTCCGAACGGTGAACACGGTGAAAGAACATGATTGATGAATGATTATAATTGAGTGAAAATACACTGAGTGACAATTACAGATCGATAATTACCGAATGAAAATGAATGAATTACAACCGGTATTACATACACCCCTTAAAAGAGTTTCGTCCCGAAACTAAGGGTCAAACAACTCGGGATAACTCTCCCGCATATTCATCTCGGTTTCCCAAGTGGCCTCTTCGACTCCGTGTCTAGACCACCGAATCTTAACCAAAAGAATCGTCTTATTTCTCAACCGCTTTGATTCGCCGCTCTAAGACTCGTATAGACGCTCCTCATATGAGTGGTCGTCGGCGATTTCGATTTCCGAACCGCAAGATGTGACTCGGTCGGCAACATACTTTCGCAATCGAGAGACATGAAACACATTATGAATTCGGCTCAACGCCGGAGGTAAAGCCAATCGATAAGCTAACTCGCCTACTCGATCCAAAATCTCAAACGGTCCAATGAATCTCGACTAACTTTCCCCTCTTCCCAAAACGGAAGATACCACGACTGGGATACCTTGACCACACATGGTCACCAGCTCGAACTCTAATGGTCGGCGACGGTTATCTGCATATGATTTCGCCGACTCGAGCGGTCAACAAACGACTCTTAATCAAAGCTACCTTTTCCCGGGCGGCTATAAGCATATCGGGCTCGGTGCCGATTGATTCTGACAAGTCATCCCAACACAAAGGAGAGCGACAACGACGACCGTACAAGGCCTCGTAAGGTGCTATCTTAATGGAAGCATGCCAACTATTATTATACGTGAACTCGATCAATGGTAGTTGGGCTTCCCAATCGTCCTTCCCATCGAGGACGCAAGCTCTCAACATGTCCTCTAATGTCTGAATAGTCCTCTCTGATTGTCCGTCGGACTGAGGATGAAAGGCGATCGAGATTAAGCCGAGTTCCCATAGCACGATGAATCGATTTCCAAAATGTGACACAAACCGTCCGTCACGATCGGAAACGATACTTTTAGAGTACTGCAGGTCTCACTATCTCTTTGATGAATAGTCCGGGCAAGTCTCTCGGGACCCCAAGTATCCTTAATCTCAAGAAAATGAGTTGATTTAGTTAGGCGGTCCACAATCACCTGATTGTATTCATGCCACGACGACTCGTCGGCAAACTCGTGATGAAATCCATAGAAATGTCTTCCCACTTCCACTGGAATAGGGAGAGGTTTCAACATACCCACGGTCGCCGATGTTCAATCTTGACTTGTTGGCAAGTTAAGCATCTCGAAACAAATTCCGCGACTTCTCGCTTCATATTACTCCACCAAGAATTTTGTTTCAAGTCCTTGTACATCTTCTTGGACCCTGATGAACAGGATAAGGGGTAGCATGAGCTTCTCTCAAAATAGAGTTTTTCAACTCGTCATTCGCGGTACACAACCGGTTCTTAAACCTCAAAAGTCCATCCTCGTGGACCACGAATCGAGGGCTTTCCCCGAGCCATATCTTCACGGATGCGCAACAATGAAGGGTCTCGAACTCGATTCTCTCGATTACCTCCTCAAGTGACGATGAAATCTCTAACATACAAAGATGTCCCCGAACTCATCAAGCTGGACCTCGATCTCGGGTCTAAGGAATTCTCGCCAAGCTCCTTCGAATCTTAAACGAGCAAGCATCCGCTCCCGAACGGACTCACGACTCAAGGCGTCGCGACAACGTTCGCCTTGCCCAGTGGTAAAGGATCTCGGTATCAAAATCTTTGATTAGTTCCAACCACCGCCTGCCGCATATTTAACTCCTTGTGAGTAAATATATCCTTCAACTCTTGTGATTGGTGAATAACCGAAAGGTGACGCCATAAAGGTAACGACGCCAAATCCCCAACACGAAAACCACTACCGCTAGCTCCGTGTCGTGGGTTGGATAATTGACCAACTATTCCGAGGAAACATCGGATTTACTTAATATCTTACGAGGTTGCCAATCTCGGATAGTCTCCGTCTTCCGAGGGTCGACACGAACTCGTCGATGAAATTACATGTCCGAGAAAGTCACCACGGACCTTCGTAACTCACATTTGGAAAACTTTCCATAAGGTTGTTCTCGTCTCAACACGTCGAGAACCCGATGAAGACGTACCTCGTGTTCCTCTTGGCTACGAGAATAAATCAAAATGTCATCGATGAAGACAACAACAAACTGATCTAAAAAGTCGATGAAAACCCGATTCATTAACTCCATGAATACCGCAGTGCAATAGTTAGCTCGAACGGCATAACTACGAACTCATAATGACCATAGCGTGTACGAAACGCTGTCCTCGATATCCGACTCTCGAATCCGCAATGGTGATATCCGGATCTTAAGTCGATCTTGGAAAATATCAAGCTTCCCGAAGTTGATCTAAAAGATCATCAATACGAGGTAAAGGATACTACTCTTGATCATCACCTGCTCAACTCCTGGTAATCGATACACAAGCGAAAAGAACTATCATTCTTCTTGACAAACAAAGATCGGGTGCTCCCACGGGACGTACTCGGTTGGATATAACCTTCCTCAAACTATTCCTCAAGTTGAATCTTCAACTCCTGCATTCAGTCGGGGCCATCCGATACGGTGCCTTCGATAAAGGGGACGCACTGCCCAACTCACTCCTGAATTCCCTTACTCTATGTGAAGGCAACCAGATAACTCGTCTGGAAATACATCGTCAATCGATGACAATGATACCACGAATGATTGAACATTTCGATTGCCCTAGAATGGTCAATCGAAGCCTAGGAGGGCCTTCCGACAGTGACCCGTCCGATGACAAGATGACTCGACCGCGCTGCATTTACACGGCCGGGCGGCCGGGCGCATTTATTCGCTTATCCGGAAGGGTTCGACTCGGCCGTGCTGACGACACGGTCCGGGTCCTGAGGCAGACATCTCGGCATTTTCCGACGAGTACGGCACGGCCGTGTCGGACGACACGGCCGAAGTTCGTTCGGCGATGATCGCCAATAAGCGAAAAAATGAGCGGTTGAGCTAAACGACCATAACTCTCTCGTCCGACTCATTGACTCACCGTTTGAACCATTGGAAAGCTAACTCGATGCTCTATAATATTGCAAAGATTTAGAATTTTTGGAGTTACCAAAAATTAAAGGTGATCTAACAAAGTCGAACTCATATGAGGAAAGTTGAAACAATGAACAATAACGATACACAACTCGAAGTTTTTCCGAACGGTGAACACGGTGAAAGAACATGATTGATGAATGATTATAATTGAGTGAAAATACATTGAGTGACAATTACAGACTGATAATTACTGAATGAAAATGAATGAATTACAACCGAGTATTACATTTAGAGCCAAAAGGACCCAAAACGAGACAAAGGACCGAGAGTCGAGTCAAACGGACGGAAGAAACGGATTTTTGCAAAAGTCAGACCACCTATCGGGCCAGACTATCGGCCGATAGGTGCATCCGAAAGGTGTCCAGGCCCTATCGAGTGAAGTCGACCGACGAACCAACTATCGGGCCAGCCTATCGGCCGATAGGTGCGTCCGATAGGCTGCTCCGCGGGTTCTCGAATTTTGACGGATTGTGACTCTTTTGGATAGATTTTGTTTCCTAGATTAGGGCTAATCGGGAGTTTAACTCCCATAGGCTATATAGACCTCCTCCTAGACCTAGTTGATCATCTTGGATCATCTTTCATCATCTTTTATCACCTTTTATCATCTTTAGCACACTTTTACATTTCTTTGGGCAAGATTAATTCCTTGGAGACTAGAACTTTTTGGAAGGCAGCAATTATTATTGTTTTTCTACTTTTTCGGAGATTGAAGACTCAGAGTTCATCCGGACGGGTTGTAATCTCTCTTTTCATAATAATAATATGCATTCTCCATCTATTTCTTGTTTAATTTCGATTATGTCTGGCTAAATCCATTGATTGATTCTAGGGTTAGTAATTTTAATTGATGTTCACATGATGTTCCTTTGATTACCTTTTTACCTTTCATCCTAGGCTTGTGATCAAGATGTGTTAAATCTCATGCTAGATTAAAGGGCCCTTAATCGATGCATGTTAGCTAATTGATTTTGCCCGGAAGGATTAATTAATTAGTGGAAATACTTGATGCACAATATGATTTGATCTTAAGACCTGAGTGGAGTAAGATAAATCATAGATAAATAAGTTGACGCTTTTTAAGTGATTTAAATTCCTTGAGCCCTGGCGGGAAAAGGGTTTAAATTAACTATCTTTCTAGGTTGCCTTGATCGGAATTCTAGATCGGCTGAGTCATTATTTCTAGGATTGAATTAAAATTTGGGGAAAAGGAATCAAGTGAATGGATTGTGTGAACTCAATTAGATGATACTACCCTAGGATCAATTTGCTTTCAACTTGTGATTTTATCTTGTTAATTTGCTTTATTTGCTTGATTTAGATAATTCATCTTTTATTTAATTTTTATTTTTCGATTTTTAAAGTTAGATAATTAGAAACAAACCAAATTTTCGGATTCCTAAATAGCAGTCAAATTTTGAGTAGAGTTATTTCCTTTATTTTCGACATATCAATTCCCTTGGGTTCGACACCTTGGAAATACTTCGAGGTTTTACAAATTTTAAAATTGATCGGATTTGAAAACCATACTACGCGAATCTCAGCGATCAATTTTTGGCGCCGTTGCCGGGGATCTGATAGAAAACTTATAGGGATAATTCGAAAGAGAAGAGATTGTTACTTTAGGTTGTATACTATTATTATTAATATTCGATCTCGTTTCCTCACATCTTGTTTTCTCTTCCTTGTAGGTGGTGCATGATCACAAGATCCCAATGAAAGGACTTATTTCCTTTGGATCCGGAAATCGAGAAGTCTTTGAGGAGGAAGAAGCAAGAAGCGAGAACCGAGACTATTTCTATACCTATCGTTGATACCATGGCCGGCATTGTTGACCCACCACGAGAACTCGCTCGTCCCGAGAAGATCCCTTTGAATGCCCGCTTCGACCGGCCGGACGATTATCAAGAAGGAGGTTGGGGGAAGATTGATGCCAACAACTTCGAGCTTAAGCCGTCCCTCATCGCTACGGTGAAGTCTCAAACATACGGAGGAGGAGTTAATGAAGATCCAAACGCTCATCTTGAGTCGTTTTTGGACATATGTGCCACCATCAAGCAAAACGGAGTGCCTCCGGATGTCATTAAGCTCCGCCTATTCCGGTTCTCCTTAGAAGACGATGCGCTAGATTGGTACAAGAGCCTAGATCGGAAGGAAATTGGTACTTGGAGAGAGATGACTCGGTTGTTCTTAGCAGCTTCTATCCTCCTCGAAGGTGCAAAAACAAATCAACGATATCTTGCAATTCGAGCAATATGAGGATGAATACTTATACGAGACATGGATCCGATTTAAGAAGCTACTTCGCAAATGCCCACAAAGATGGAATTGACAAGGAGGAAATCTACATTCGGTTTTATCGGGGTTTGACGAGGAAGGCTAGAAGAGAGTTGGACTATTCCTCGAAAGGGGGATTTCTTGCTAACGATTATGAAGAGGCCAAGAATCTCATCGAGCTAGCGGTCAACAATGATTACGAGGAGGTGACCGATAGGAAGATGACGAGAAGAAAGGTCCCATCCGTGACGAGGACGCCTACGGTGATTTGAAGGCGAAATTTGAAAGACAACAAAAAGAGCTTGAGATGCTAAGAAAGAAGACTTTGGGAGTCAATGCGGTTTTGAAGAGCTAAACGAGCCTATTGCAATTGAGGAGGATGTAAATTACGTGCAAGGAGGAAACTTCTGGCAAGGGGGAGGGGGAACTATTATCCGAACAATCGAAACCACCCTAATTTCTCCTATGCCAACCCGAACAATGCTCTTCAGCCACCACCGGGATTTAACGTGAAAAATGGGGTTATTCAAGAGCCGATTGCTAAGACACCGATGGAAGAGATGTTGGAACGGTTAGAGGCGAGTCAAAAAGATTTTATTTATAAAGCAGACAAGAGGTTCGGGGCTCTCGAGCATAGTGTGACATCTATTGGAAACTCAGTGATGGCCTTGACAAAGCAGATGTCGATGGTGGAGACCCAAATGGGTCAAATGGCGAACGCCCAAGCCGGAATTCATAAGCCGGGCCATTTTCCGAGCAGTACCGAGACCAACCCGATGACGCAACAATGCAACGCAATCGAGCTTCGGAGTGGGACAAGGTACAGTAATCATGGGGCTGAAGTTGAGGAATCTGGAAACGAAGATGTACTAGAAACGGGAGCCGAGAACGCCAAGGCAGATGAAACGCAGCAGGCCTTTCGGCCAAGACTATCGGCCGATAGGCCCACCCGATACCCAGACAGAAGTCCAGAAATTGAGCCTATCGACCCCCATATCGGTCGAAAGGCTCCTTTAGGTTCGAATGTGAAGGATTTTGAGGTAAAAGCTCCATTTCGATAGCGATTGGCCAAGTCGAAATATGATGAAAAACTTCAACAGTTTATCGACATGTTTCAAAAGGTGAATATCAACATTCCACTTCTAGACGCTTTGAGAGACATGCCGGAGTACGTTAAATTCTTGAAAGATGCTGTGGCAAGCAAGAGGAAGTTGACGAAGTTTGAAACAATAAATTTGACAGAGGAGTGTAGCGCTATCATTCAAAACAAGCTCCCGCTCAAGCAGAAGGATCCGGGACGTTTTACTTTGACATGCATGATTGGCGACCAAACGTTCAGTAATGTGTTGTGTGATCTCGGGGCAAGCATCAATCTTATGCCTCTATCCATCTTTAAGAGGTTGAAGATTGGGGAGATGAAGCCGACTACCATTTCTCTACTCATGGCGGACCGGTCGATCTCTTATCCGAGGGGAGTTGTGGAGGATGTGTTCGTTAGAGTCCAACACTTAGTCTTCCCGGCCGATTTCGTAGTTCTTGATATGCCCGAGGACGAGAATCAACCATTGATCTTTGGGAGACCCGTTTCTAGCGACGGGGAGAGCACTTATCGACGTCCAAGAGGGTGATCTTACCTTCCGGGTTAATGATCAAAATCTGAAAATTTCCATCTATGACGCGATGAAGAAGCCCGAGGATGCGCCTGATCGCTGAGAATTCACGTAGTATGGTTTTCAAATCCGATCAATTTTAAAATTTGTAAAACCTCGAAGTATTTCCAAGGTGTCGAACCCAAGGGAATTGATATGTCGAAAATAAAGGAAATAACTCTACTCAAAATTTGACTGCTATTTAGGAATCCGAAAATTTGGTTTGTTTCTAATTATCTAACTTCAAAAATCGAAAAATAAAAATTAAATAAAAGATGAATTATCTAAATCAAGCAAATAAAGCAAATTAGCAAGATAAAATCACAAGTTGAAAACTAATTGATCCTAGGGTAGTGTCATCTAATTGAGTTCACACAATCCATTCACTTGATTCCTTTTCCCCAAATTTTAATTCAATCCTAGAAATAATCACTCGGCCGATCTAGAATTCCGATCAAGGCAACCTAGAAAGATAGTTAATTTAAACCCTTTTTCCCGCCAGGGCTCAAAGAATTTAAATCACTTAAAAAGCGTCAACTTATTTATCTATGATTTATCTTACTCCACTTAGGTCTTAAGATTAAATCATATTGTGCATCAAGTATTTCCACTAATTAATTACTCCTTCCGGGCAAAATCAATTAGCTAACATGCATCGATTAAGGGCCCTTTAATCTAGCATGAGATTTAACACATCTTGATCACAAGCCTAGGATGAAAGGTCAAAAGGTAATCAAAGGGACATCATGTGAACATCAATTAAAATTACTAACCCTAGAATCAATCAATGGATTTAGCCAGACATAATTGAAATTAAACAAGAAATAGATGGAGAATGCATATTATTAATATGAAAAGAGAGATTACAACCCTTCCGGATGAACTCTGAGTCTTCAATCTCCGAAAAAGTAGAAAAACAATAATAATTGCTGCTCTCCAAAAAGTTCTAGTCTCCAAGGAATTAATCTTGCTAAAAAAATGTAAAAATCTGCTAGAGATGATAAAAGATGATAAAGGATGGTAAAAAATCATAAACTAGGTCTAGAAGGAGGTTTATATAGCCTATGGGGGTTAAACTCCCGATTAGCCCTAATCTAGGAAACAAAATCTATCCAAAAGAGTCACAATCCGTCAAAACACGAGATCTCATGGAGCACCTTATCGGACGCACCTATCGGCCGATAGTCGCCCGATAGTTGGTTCGCTTGGCCGACTTCACTTGATAGGCTTGGACACCTTTCGACGCACCTATCACCCGATAGCAGTCGCCCGACAGTGGTCTGACTTTTGCAAAAATCCGTTTCTTCCGTCCGTTTGACTCGACTCTCGGTCCTTTGTCTCGTTTTGGGTCCTTTTGGCTCTAAAAACCCGCAAACACACTAAAACCAACCCAAACGCGTAATACGGCTCGACTAATCATAAATAAGCCAAATACGAGCACATTAATCACGAAACGAGATAAAAACCTAGTATAAAATCCTAGAAAAATGTGGTAAAATTACCACTTATCAGCGCCCGAGGAATGTTATGAAATTGAGTCTATTATGCCGCCCCCGACCGACTTGTTGGAGCATTGCATTTCACAATCCATTTACTCACATTCCGATGTTGAAGAAATTTACGAGGATTTGCCAAAGTATGTTCGAATGTTGGAGGCGAACGAGTTTCGATCTAATGAGAGGGACGTATGCTATCTTGATATCAACAAACCCGTTCAAGGGGGAGTTGTCGCCGAAGACCCGGAATGAATGAGGTATCGTCTAGCTAAAGACGTTAAACGTAGCACTTGTTGGGAGGTAACCCAACGTATGTATATTAGTTCATTTTTTTCGTTTGTTTTCGATTGTTCGTTTGCGTGATTTTTGTAGTTTCTAGTTTCGTAATAGCTTTGTTAGTTTTGTTAAGTTCTAATCCATGCACGCCGAGTTTTGGATACTTGCAGGTCTTTAATCGCCATATCCAAGCGAAAACGGGACCAAGTTTGCGAAATAGAAAAAGTTGAAATTTTTTTTTGAGATAGACGAGCCTATCGGGCGAGCCTATCGGCCGATAGGCCCGGCCGATAGGCTGAGGAAAATAAAAAAAATTAAATGTTACAAGCAGTGGTCGATAGGCAGACCCTATCGACCGATAGGTCCCGCCCGATAGTCAGGTACGTAACTTTCTGTCTGTCCTATCGGCCCAGCCTATCGGCCGATAGGCCAGCCCGATAGAACATACCCGGTCCAGTATCCGCTTCGACCCGGTTGATTAATAATCCCTTTTATACACTTCTCCCACCCGTTTTTCTCACACACACACACATATCGGCCGATAAGAAACAAGGGGCGATTTTCGCATCTGTTTTTCCTTCAAAACTCGATCAAGGTACTTAATTTCGACACTTAATCCTCTTGTTTTTCAATTCTATACATGTTTTGAAGCACTTTGACGGAGTCTTTTTGGAGTTTTGTTGAATTTCGAATTGGGGATCCACTTTTTGGGGGCTTTTGTTAGACTTTGATGTTCTGTGAATTTTATGCCCGATTGTTGATAGAATCTTGATGGAAACATGTTATCTATGCTTGATTGTTCATGGGTACTTCGAATTGGGGGATTAATTGATGAAATTGAACGAATTTTAAAAAAAAAAACCCCAAATTGGAAGAATCCTAATTTCGCATTTTGTTGAAATTGGGTAAATTTGTTGAATTGAATTGTTAATTGGGATTGACATGAGTTGAATTGTTGATGATGATTCGAATTTTGAATGAATTAGATTGGATTGGAGAGAATTTGTCCTAATATGATTGTAGTGTGTAGTTTTGTTATTGTGGGTTGTGATTTTGATCCTTTGAATATGAAATGGGGGAGTCGAAGTTTGGGGGAGATTGTGTGATTTGTTGATCGTAGTATATGGTTGTCGGGTCTATGATTTTGATGTTTATTGGACATTATAGGGCTCTTAGTTGATATTGTGGGATTATTGGATTATGTCGACACTCGTTGAATGTTTGCATTATGAGTTGCTTATTGGATATTGATTGGATGATTGTTTTGTAGGAACTTTGAAATGGCTGGAAATCAAAGCAAGAAGTCGAAGCCGTGTAAGGCCGGAAAGTCTAAGGCAACCACAGAGAAGGAAAGGGAGCTCTCGGCCGACAAACCCGTCATTTCTGCCGCAGTGATCAGGTACTCCGTTAACAAAGCCACTCCTTTCTCTTTTCAAACTTATTCCTCCTTTGGGATGCGAAATAAGTTTGGGGGGGGGGGGGGGGAGAAGTGCGGCTTTGTTAATTTCGGCGTGTGAGTACCTTGTATGCCTTGTATCACTATTTGCTTGTGTTGGTGCCCGTTGTTTTTATTTGTGCTTCTCATATTGGTGTTGCGTGGTTTGGCTTTTGTTGCTTAGTTTTTAGATTTTTATGTTCATTTTCGTTTGGTGTGTTTGCTAGTTTCTATTTTTTAGGTCGTAGTAGTTTTTTTTTGCTTTCGTGTTTGCTTTTATTTGCTTTTCGTTGTTTGCTTTGATGCCTTGCTTGGGTAAATAGTTTCTTTTTAGATTTTGGTCTGCTTTGCGTAAAAAAATTTTAGATAGCCTTGCTTGTCTTAGTTTTTCTTTATTCGTGAATTTTTCGTGCTTCTATTTGTGTGATACCGATGTTACGACACTGTTTTTCTCTCTGAAGAAACGGTCGAGTTTTAGTCGAGTTGTAGTCGATTATTTCATTTTGCATAATATTCATTTAGGTCCAAAATTTTTCGTGATTGTAGAGGTCTTGGCAGATAAGAGACGATACATACTTGTTTTAAAATCACCGTCAATACGTTTGGTTACATCTTCCGGATAGTGAGTCGTACTATTTCTTTAGCCGTGTTGGCACTTAGATTGAGTTTAGAGTCGGTCAGTTTTTCCCAAAAGTCGAGATAATGTTGTTCTATGAAGGGAAGTCTAGTAACCGGGGCATTCGCGTGACCCGTTGTTTACCCTCGCGTAAAACGACGACTCTGATTAGACTAGTGATTTAGATATTTCACATGTGCCAATGATAGGGAACCTAGTAACCGGGGGTATTCGCGTGACCATTGTTTACTCTCGCGCAAAACGGCGACCTTGATTCGGACATGCGGAAATTATATATTCGAGTTGTTTCTCCGCTGTAGACGGGAACTTAGTAACTAGAAGCATCCATGTGCCCCATGAGTGTCTTTTATGTCAAACGGTTTCCTAATACATGAGAATGGAAGTTCCACCCTAGGATTACCCCGATGAAACATCCCGAGATCCTAACCTAGTGGTCAACTCGAATCAAATTCTTGAACATATATATAAGGGAATACTGTCCGAGGTTTATTTGTTATGAAACTCGGGAAAATTGTGCCACTAGACTGTGTAACGGGACGAACTAGCTTGTTTATTTTAGCCTTTCATATTGACGGTCGATTTGACTCATGTTTTGTTAATCTTTGAGCTGGATTTTCTTCATGAACGAATGATTAGGACTGAACTTGACTACTTTGCGGAATCATTATTCTGAGTGCAGCTCGCTTTTACGACACTCGGATTATTTAGAGAGAATTATAGGATAGTATTGATTAGGTTGAACACTATGAGTTGCACGATAATTCACGACTTTCTTTTTCTTTTCTTTTTATTGTTCGGGACGAACAATGCTCAAGTTTGGGGGGGTTTGATAAGTGGTAATTTTACCAAATTTTTCTAGGATTTTATAATAGGTTTTTATCTCGTTTCGTGATTAATGTGCTCGTATTTGGCTTATTTATGATTAGTCGAGCCGTATTACGCGTTTGGGTTGGTTTTAGTGTGTTTGCAGGTTTTTAGAGCCAAAAGGACCCAAAACGAGACAAAGGACCGAGAGTCGAGTCAAACGGACGGAAGAAACGGATTTTTGCAAAAGTCAGACCACCTATCGGGCCAGACTATCGGCCGATAGGTGCATCCGAAAGGTGTCCAGGCCCTATCGAGTGAAGTCGACCGACGAACCAACTATCGGCGAAATTTATCGGCCGATAGGTGCGTCGATAAACTGCTCATGAGTTCTCGAATTTTGACGGATTGTGACTCTTTTGGATAGATTTTGTTTCCTAGATTAGGGCTAATCGGGAGTTTAACTCCCATAGGCTATATAGACCTCCTCCTAGACCTAGTTGATCATCTTGGATCATCTTTCATCATCTTTTATCACCTTTTATCATCTTTAGCACACTTTTACATTTCTTTGGGCAAGATTAATTCCTTGGAGACTAGAACTTTTTGGAAGGCGGAATTATTATTGTTTTTCTACTTTTTCGGAGATTGAAGACTCAGAGTTCATCCGGACGGGTTGTAATCTCTCTTTTCATAATAATAATATGCATTCTCCATCTATTTCTTGTTTAATTTCGATTATGTCTGGCTAAATCCATTGATTGATTCTAGGGTTAGTAATTTTAATTGATGTTCACATGATGTTCCTTTGATTACCTTTTTACCTTTCATCCTAGGCTTGTGATCAAGATGTGTTAAATCTCATGCTAGATTAAAGGGCCCTTAATCGATGCATATTAGCTAATTGATTTTGCCCGGAAGGATTAATTAATTAGTGGAAATACTTGATGCACAATATGATTTGATCTTAAGACCTGAGTGGAGTAAGATAAATCATAGATAAATAAGTTGACGCTTTTTAAGTGATTTAAATTCCTTGAGCCCTAGCGGGAAAAGGGTTTAAATTAACTATCTTTCTAGGTTGCCTTGATCGGAATTCTAGATCGGCTGAGTCATTATTTCTAGGATTGAATTAAAATTTGGGGAAAAGGAATCAAGTGAATGGATTGTGTGAACTCAATTAGATGATACTACCCTAGGATCAATTTGCTTTCAACTTGTGATTTTATCTTGTTAATTTGCTTTATTTGCTTGATTTAGACAATTCATCTTTTATTTAATTTTTATTTTTCGATTTTTAAAGTTAGATAATTAGAAACAAACCAAATTTTCGGATTCCTAAATAGCAGTCAAATTTTGAGTAGAGTTATTTCCTTTATTTTCGACATATCAATTCCCTTGGGTTCGACACCTTGGAAATACTTCGAGGTTTTACAAATTTTAAAATTGATCGGATTTGAAAACCATACTACGCGAATCTCAGCGATCAGGCACGTGATGGTCATGTGTTGGGTTCACCGACACATTGGACTGTGCACATGGTAACGTACCTCTGTGAGACTAATTAGGTACAAGGAAGGGTGTGTCCGGACACTCGTCTTGTGCACTTGCACATACCATTACGGGCGTACTATGATGCCTCTCTTTAGCGTCATTTCATAATTAAGATATATCATGATTGTGTTTATTCAACTCTTGAGGATTGTTGTTATGTGTAACTGACCCCGTTAGGGGATGTTGTTTTCAGGTCATGGCAAGGCTAAGGCACAGGAAGAGAACGTTGACGGTGAGGAGTCCTAGTGATACTAGTAGGGGGCCCAGTCCTTTCAGTCATTCATGTCTTCTTCATTTTATTTCCGCTGCAGATTTCCGTTTGGATGTTCATTTTTATTCGATGTTGTATATTTTATCTTCATATAAAATATACTTGTATTCTGTATTTTCCTCGGTGTGTTGTACTTGACACTCCTCATCGGAGTAATTAATGATATAATGTGGTTCGGTACTACAATTATATTACTTAATTCACTAATTTTCATTCGCCTAGTGTTCCCAGTCGAGGGTCCACGACACTGTAATATCCGCCTAGTTTGGGGTGTTACAGAGTTGGTATCGGAGAGTGGTTTTGAATACTACCTTCCTAGTCATGTCTCATTGAAATCATCATTCGTCAGACTAGTATCATTGGACTTTCACGTCACGTGTGACCTGTGCAAGAGCCGAGCCCCTCAGACCAAAGAACAGTAAGATTTCTGACGCCATGGTATAATTTCTGGCAATAAGAATCACTCATTCATCATTCATCAGTCAACAATCCTCAAACATCATTTTCATTTTATCATGTTGATCATGTCAACTCATTAATCACTCAGTCAACCTCATTATTCATTTGTTGATCTTGTGGATCGTATTATTAATCATGTAACTTGTTCAAGATAATCATTTCAATAATTTCATCAGATAATCATGTCACCTCAGTTGATCATTCATATAATCATTGTATTAGAGCGCGTATGTTCATTATTATCATTTCATAATGTAATCATAACGCGGTACTCATTCAAGCTCTATAATTATCATATGGCCTTCCTACTTCAGTATGGAAAGAACTATCAGAGGATGCATGGGGAGAGGCCGAGGTGCGGGCCGAAACCCAGAAAATAATCACTCACTGTCAGGAAGTCGTAACCGAGATACAGCTCAATCAGAAGGTGTCCGGGTCGACCCACTCATTTTTATGCAGGGCATGATGGCCTAGATGCAATTGTTTAATCATCGATGCGCTGCTCTGACCGAATTAATAGAGAAAGCTCTTAGTGATGAGCTTACTGCTAAGGAAATTGCTAATCAACAACCTTCATCTGTTAGCAAGAAATCCAAGAAGCGTAGTCAGTCAGGCAACCTTCAAGAAGTCTCGTACGGGCCCTACTTTTTCTGAGCGACCTCCTACGGCGCCTAAACCTGCGGAATCTCAGTTCCGAGCGGCCAGTTCGGCCATCACCTGTTTCAACTGTGGAGCGCCGGGTCATTTCAGCACTAGGTGTTCGAGGCCGACTATCACCTGTTACAACTGTGGAATTGCCGGGCATAAGGTCCGTTTCTGCTGAAGAGACTCCAAGCATACTACGACGGCATCTCAGGTCCTGAAGCAACCAGTTGTTCAGAATCAGGCTACTCAGTTAGCGTCGTTTAATATGATGGGAGAAATTAAAGGCGGAGCCCATACTTATCAGAAGGGAGCATCCGTTTCGAGGGCCGGCAAGCCTCGAATTTATGAGATGAAGAGGGCCGACGATCCGAAGGCCCGAATGATTTCAGGTACACTCAAAATTTTATTTCAACCCATGTGTACTCTTTTTGATACTGGTGCATCGCATTCATTCATTTCCGAGTCATGCTTGAGTAGACTTCATCTGGATAGTGCTACTAGTTGTGAACCTTATGTCATTAGTCTACCAGACGGTAGAAGAACTATCGGAAATCGTGAGGTTAAGAATTTTCCGATTTAGCTTAATGACCGTGATTGGTTGGCGGACCTAATCGTGGTGGATTTTACCTAAGGACGATGTCATATTGGGTATTGATTGGATGGATCGTCATGATACCATTCTCAGTGTTCGTAAGCGTATGGTCACTATTATTCCAGACGATGGAGTTGAATACGTATTTCAGGGAGGTAATCCCAACTATTCCGATAGAGTCATTAATTTGATGAAAGCTGTAAAGTTACTCAATAAAGGGTGTATTGGTTATTGGTGCTATATGACCAAGACCGAGAAATCATTAGTAATGTTGGCGGATATTCCTGTAGTGAGAGAATATGCCGATGTTTTCCAGACGAGTTACCTGGTTTGCCTCCACAGAGGGATGTGGAATTCACGATAGAGTTGGAGCCTGGTACGTCCCCATTATCGAAGGCACCGTATCGGATGCCCCCGACTGAAATGCAGGAACTGAAGAATTAATTGGAGGATTTGACCGAGAAAGGTTATATCCGACCGAGTGCGTCCCCGTGGGGAGCACCTGTATTGTTTGTCAAGAAGTAGGATGGTTCATTTCGCTTGTGTATTGATTATCGAGAGCTGAACTGGGAGACAATCAAGAATAAATATCCCCTTCCCCGCATCGTTGGTCTCTTGGATCAACTTCAGGGAGCTTCAGTATTTTCCAAGATCGATTTAAGATCAGGGTATCATCAGTTGCGGATTCGAGAGTCGGATTTCGCTAGAACGGCGTTTCGAACGCTATGGGCATTACGAGCTTATAGTGATGCCGTTTGGGTTAACTAATGCGCCTGCTGTATTCATGGAGTTGATGAACCGAGTTTTCATCGACTTTTCAGATCGGTTCGTGGTCGTTTTCATCGACGACATTTTGATTTATTCTCATAACCGAGAGGAACACGAGCTTCACCTTCATCAGATTCTTGATGTGTTGAGACGAGAGCAGCTTTATGGAAAAATTTTCCAAATGTGAATTTCTGGATGTCCGAGGTGACGTTTCTCAGACATGTAATTTCATCAGACGGAGTACGCGTCGATCCTCAGAAGACGGAGGCTATCCGAGATTGGCAACCTCCGAAGAATGTTAAGGAAATCCGAAGCTTCCTCGGATTAGCTGGATAGTATTAGTGATTTGTGGAAGGATTTTCTAAAATCACTCAACCTGTGACGATCCTTTTGCGAAAGGATAAGAAATACACGTGGTCTGACGCATGTCAGCGGAGTTTTGAGGATCTCAAGAGTCGTTTAATTTCAGCGCCTGTCCTTTCTTTACCACAAGGGACGGAAGGATTCGTGGTCTATAGTGACGCGTCCGGACAAGGTCTCGAATGTGTTTTAGTGCAGAACGGGAAAGTGTTTGCCTATGCTTCACGGCAGCTGAGATCTTATGAGTTCAACTATCCAACCCATGACCTGGAGCTAGCGGCCGTGGTTTTCAAGTTGAAGATTTGGCGTCATTATCTTTATGGCGTCTCCTGTTAGATTTTCACCCATCATAAGAGGTTGAAGTATATATTTACACAGAAGGAGTTAAATATGCGTCAAATACGGTGGCTAGAACTGATCAAGGACTATGATATCGAGATTCAGTATCACCCGGGTAAGACGAATGTTGTCGCCGATGCCTTGAGCCGTAAGTCCGTTCAGGAGCAGATGCTTGCTCGTTTAACAGTTCAGAAGGAACTTCAGCAGGAATTTCTGAGACCCGAGATCGAGGTCTGGTTACAGCGAGTACAAGGGCAACTTTGTACGTTAGAGATTTCATCGCCACTCGAGGAGGCGATCAGAGTGAATCAGGGTTCAGACCCATTTTGTTGTGTATCCGAGAGGATGTGGCTCAGGGGAAAGTCCCTGGATTTGGGGTCCACGAGGATGGACTTGTTCGATTTAAGAATCGTTTATGCATACTGGCTAATGACAAGTTGAAAAACTCGATTTTGAGAGAAAGTCATGCTACCCCTTATTCTATTCATCCGGGGTCTAGCAAGATGTACAAGGACATGAAACAAAATTACTGGTGGAGTAATATGAAGCGAGAAGTCACAGAATTTGTTTCGAGATGTTTAACCTGTCAGCAAGTTAAGATAGAACATCAGCGACCGGTAGGTATGCTAAAACCGCTCCCTACTACAGAGTAGAAGTGGGAGGATATTTCAATGGACCTCATCACGAGTTTGCCGACGAGTCGCCACGGCATGAATACAATTTGGGTAATCGTGGATCGTCTAACTAAGTCAGCTCATTTCCTTGAGATTAAGAATACGTGGAGTCCCGAGAGACTTGCCCAGTTGTTCATCAAAGAAATAGTGAGATTGCACGGTACTCCTAAGAGTATCATTTCGGATCGTGACGGGCGATTCGTGTCACATTTTTGAAAATCAGTTCATCGTGCCATGGGAACTCAGCTTAATCTCAGCACAACTTTTCACCCTCAGTCCGATGGACAATCAGATAGAAGTATTCAGATATTGGAGGACATGTTGAGAGCATGTGTTCTCGATTGGAAATACGATTGGGAAGCCCAACTACCGTTGATCGAGTTCACGTACAACAATAGTTGGCATGCTTCGATTAAGATGGCACCTTACGAGGCCTTGTACGGTCGTCGTTGTCGATCTCTTTTGTGTTGGGATGACTTATCAGAATCAATCGGCACCGAGCCCGATATGCTTATAGCCGCCCGTGAGAAGGTAGCTTTGATTAGGAGTCGTTTGT
Source organism: Orobanche coerulescens (assembly GCA_033398695.1). Classification (NCBI taxonomy): domain Eukaryota; kingdom Viridiplantae; phylum Streptophyta; class Magnoliopsida; order Lamiales; family Orobanchaceae; genus Orobanche; species Orobanche coerulescens. The sequence continues at coordinate 199,718,379 of CM065805.1, read as the reverse complement.
TGACTGCCCAGAGTCGACAGAAATCATATGAATATAATCGTCATCGACCATTAGAGTTCGAGATAGGTGACCACGTTTTGGTCAAGGTTTCCCCGAGTCGAGGTATCTTCCGTTTCGGAAAACGTGGAAAGTTGAGTCCGAGATTTATTGGACCATTTGAGATTTTGGATCGAGTAGGCAGTCTGGCTTATCGATTGGTTTTACCTCCCGCGTTGAGCAAATTCATAATGTGTTTCATATCTCTCAGTTGCGGAAGTATATTGCTGACCCTAGTCACATACTTCGGTTTGATGAGGTCGAGATAGCGGCCGATCATACGTATGAGGAGCGTCCCGTGCGAGTCTTAGAGCGGCGAATCAAACAGCTGAGAAGCAAGACGATTCATTTGGTTAAGATTCAATGGTCGAGACACGGAGTCGAAGAGGCTACTTGGGAAACCGATGATAGTATGCGGGAGAGTTATGCCGAGTTGTTTGACCCTTAGTTTCGGGGACGAAACTCTTTTAAGGGGGGTGTATGTAATACCCAGTTGTAATCCAGTCATTATCATTCAGTAATTGTCACTCAGTAATTTTCACTTATTAATAATCATTCATCATCCACATTCATTCATTCGTGTTCACCGTTCGGAGTAACTTTGAGTCGTGTATCGATATTGTTCATTGTTTCAACCTTGCCTGGAAATCGGGATAAGAATATTATCTTGATTGTTGTAATTGATTCATTAGTCGATGTTGACATTGGAGTTCATTCATTTCAAATCTCCTCCTTGTTCAAATCGTGCTATTATTGGGCGAACCCTTGTAATCATTACTTGGAACCACTGTTTTGGGGTTTCCACACTTCCATTTCGTGTTATTATTCCCAAATATTGAATCCTGTTGCTTTTATTCTCTTTCCGGGTCGTTTTTCGTCATTTTTGGACCCCAGTGGTGTGCGCCGCGGCACAAGGGAGTGTGCGCCGCGGCACATACATTTTGCTAATTGTGGCTGACCCATACATGCAGGGGCGCGGCTCTGCCGCGGCCGAGCCGTGGCACCGCGAGCAGCACAGGCAGATTTTTGGCCCTCGGCCGCGGCACACTCAGCCGTCTGCATACATCTGATTTTTTTCTGCGTTTGTTGTGAAGAACATCCCCATTTCTTCATTTCCCTTCTTCCTCTCTTCCTTGGGGCAATTTTGGGCGATTTTGGGGTGTTTTAACATCATCAAAACTCATAGATTTTCATCTTCTTCAAGTTGTAGTGTGGATCAACAACATATTTGTGGATTCTTCATCCTAATCTAAGGTAACTTCTTCAACCCTTGAATTCGATTTTGAGTTGGAGCATGATGTTTTGGATGGAATAATCATGATTTGTGATGGATATACGTATGATTATGAGTTTTTACGAGTTATCATCGGATTGTTGGAAGTTTTTCTCAAGAACACTTTGAAGGTTGACTTGGAATTGGGTTTTGCAATTTAATGTTATCGTAAACTCGATTTGAGTATTCCTATTGGATTATCGATTGTATTGATGGTGTTTTGGTGGATTGGATCATTCAATAGAAGTTGGTTTTCCATACAAATGGGATTGGTTGTTTAGGATGGGAGATTGTTTTCAAGGTGTTTGTCGAAATGCCTCAATGAGTTTGGATTTATTGTATCGACATCTTGAATTGGTTATGATCGCTATTAATTCGTATATTAAGCGAGTTGTTGATAATTGTGTTATTCAAGGTTGTTCGAGCGACCGATAGTTTCCCTTAGGACGTTGTTCGAGAGAGGACGTATCATCACCGGTGCTAAGGTAAGTTGATTCTTACTCGGTTAAAAGGATATTCATTCCTTTCATTGTTGTTCATTCATAATCATAATTCATTCATATGGTATTAACCATATCGAGACTTGTCATTGTCAATTAATCACTTCATTCACGAGGAACGACGGTTCCAATCATTTCATTGAGCTATCATTCATTTCACAATTAATTCATCTCGGTGAGTCATACTTGACTTTGTCGAATTGTTATTCATTAATATTCTTCATGGTCGATCTTGTTCATATGACCTTCTGGGTTCATATTGCGTGGACGGGTGGGGATGTGTGGAATTTTTAGTCGGGCACGTGATGGTCATGTGTTGGGTTCACCGACACATTGGACTGTGCACATGGTAACGTACCTCCGTGAGACTAATTAGGTACAAGGACGGGTATGTCCGGACACTCGTCTTGTGCACTTGCACATACCATTACGGGCGTACTATGATGCCTCTCTTCAGCGTCATTTCATAATTAGGATATATCATGATTGTGTTTATTCAACTCTTGATGATTGTTGTTCTGTGTAACTTATCCTGTTAGGGGATGTTGTTTTCACGTCATGGCAAGGCTAAGGCACGGGAAGAGAACATTGACGGTGAGGAGTCTCAGTGATACTAGTAGGGGGCCCCAGTCCTTTCAGTCATTCATGTCTTCTTCATTTGATTTCCGTTGCAGATTTCCATTTGGATGTTCATTTTCATTCGATGTTGTATATTTTATCTTCATATAAAATATACTTGTATTCTGTATTTTCCTGGGTGTGTTGTACTTGAAACTCCTCATCGGAGTAATTAATGATATAATGTGGTTCGGTACTACAATTATATTACTTAATTCATTAATTTTCATTCGTCTAGTGGGTCCCAGTCGGGGGTCCACGGCACTGTAATATCCACCTAGTTTGGGGTGTTACAAGTCCGGCCCAGTTGCATCTAGCCGACCCAAACAACAAATCAGATTTTTTTTTACCTTCTCGACCCCAAAGTAAGGTACACGATATGAACCCTACTATCTGCAATATGCAATTTTACATATTTTTAATTACTTTAATTGCATATTAATATTTCGTAAATTTATTTATGCTGAATTAAACCAATTAAAAGTATGATGCATTCATAACTCTGATTAAATCAAAGCATATCGCGTATAACAACTTGAATTAAATTAAATTCAGAAGAATTAATATATATTGCGGCATAAAACAACTATTTGACTGCATATATACGTGTGTGTGTGTATATATATATATATATTTATATTTATAGAATTATGTGATTATATCTATTGATAGATATGACATGTGTATTAGGTTCATCATTGTTAAGACTTAGAGAATATTTTTCTACTAATTATCATACTAAACATGATAAAGAAATTTCATGGATAATAGCATCAAAAGTAATTTTGACCATATCTTGATTCCGAAACATATTAACGCTTCTCATTATTGACAATTTTATCATGGAAAGTACTCATGATATACTGTGAAACAAATTATTTCCTTTTTTTTTCTTGTATCAAGATGGCTGATCCAACTCGTCCCGAATTTGACAAATTGAAGTTAGAATGGCTTGAGTACCATAGATGGGTCTCTGACGTCGAGACCACATTTATCGCTAAGGACTATAGTGCCACTATCTTTAATACTATAGGCGAAGCGCCGTCTAACAAACTCAAAGCCGGTGCATTAATGTTCCTTATGCGACATATTGACCCTAGCCTAAGATGAAAATATCTATAGTTGAAATCCCCGAAAGACCTATGGGATGCCCTTCAGGGCCGATTTGGAAACATCCGCAATACTTTGCTCCCAGAGTTGACCGTGTAGTGGAATGGAATCCGCTTGCTCGACTATGAACAGATCAACGATTTAAAAGCTAAGAAAATGTCAAGAAATAAAGAATTGATCCCGGTTGATGACGACGATGAAGAATAGGCATTTTATGCCCAAAACATCAATAAGTATCAAAACTTATTAAATCGGAGAAGAAGAGACTTCAACTCGCAAGTCCGGAACGAGTCAAATCGGTTCGACAATAATTGTCGAAATTATGGAAAACCTGGACACTTTGCAAAAAATTGCCGTGACTCGACTTCTAAGAAGGAAATGCTAATAGCCGCCTGGAGTGACGAAGACGAAGAAGATGAACAAATTCAAAATAATCTCGCACTCATGGCAAGGAGCACGTTTGATGGTAGTGACGACGAAAGTCAGGTAAGTACCTCGTCTCAAGATGAACTTTTTAATGCTTTCGAAAAATTACATACATATTTTCAAAATTGATTAAAAGATAATAAACCCCTCAAAATGAAAAATAAATTATTGGAAGATGAAATCTCCAAAATACAAGAAAAAGAGAAATTTATTGAAAATGAATTCTCGATGTTTAGAAAAAGAGAATAAATTTAAGGTAAAATAGCTCTACTAGGGACCGGAGTTTGCATTTTTATCACTTAAGGGACTAAACTTTAATGCATATCAAAATAGGGACTTAAGTTTATTCTGTTATACACATTAGGGCCTCCATTATTTTTAATCCATTAAGTTTTAACGGATTGTTGACATAGTCGTTAAGTGCCATGTATCAGCATTTTATTGGTCGGTAATAATAATAAAATAATAATAAAATTTTCCATATTTTTGTAATAATAATAAAATAATAATAAAAATATAAAAATCTAAAAAAATATAGAAGATAAAAAATCTGGACTTTTTTTTAAAAAATTGTAACTTTATTTTTTTTAAAAGATCTGGAATATTAATATTTGAAATCAGATGTTTTTATTTTAAGTTTGAAAATAAAAAAATAAAAAAATAAAAAATCTGGATCTAATTTATAAACTATTATTCTGTTTAAAAACTGAAATATTATTTTTCATAAATAAATAAAAAACTGAATTATTATATTTTTTTTTAAAAAAACTGCTAGTTTTGTTTTCGTATTTTTTTACTTTTCATAAAAAAAACTATTTTATTTTTTAATAAAAATCTTAAAAAACAAATTAAAGATTAATTATAAATCAGATCCAAATATTTTTATTTTTTATTTTTTATTTTGAACTTTAAATAAAAACATCTATTTTTTAATATTAATATTCCAGAATTTTTTTTAAAAAAAATAAAGTGGGAAGTTTTTTAAAAAAAATTCTGATTTTTTTAATTTAATAAATGTACCTAGTCAGATTCCATGTATTGCCTTGTCATAAATGCCGACCAATAAAATGATGACACATGTACGGCCATGTCAGCAATCCGTTAAAACTTAATGGATTAAAAATAACGGAGTCCCTAACGTGTATAATGGAATAAACTTGAGTCTCTAGTTTGATACACTTTAAAATTTAGTCTCTTAAGTGATAAAAAGGCTAAACTTTAGTCCATAGTAGAGCTATTTTGTCTAAATTTAAAAATTATTTATTAAAAGTTCAAAACGAACTTAAAGATATAACGAATAATTTTCTTCGGAAATGAGAAATCTGAAAAGAGGAAATACAACCATAAAGCCACTTTGACTAGGTGGAATACAATATTTGTCAAGGAACTTTATATTGTCAAATTCTAGCTCTTTTCAGTTCTTTGGGACTATTTTACCCTTACTTTTCTTTTTCTTTTCAATTCTCTCTCTCTTTTCTCTTCATTTTTTTCCATCTTTTTTTCTTGATTTGTGTTCTCTCTTCCCTTTTCTCTTTTTTTCTCTCTCCTTTTCTCTCTCTCTTTCCCTCTTTCCTCTTCGTTTCTTCATTTTTTTCTCATCTATTCTTCTTCCTCCGATTTCTTCGGCGTTCTCCTCTCGCCGGCGTTCTCCGATTTCTCATCTCTTCTTGTTCCTCCGATTTCGCCGGCGATCTCCTCTCTCTCGCTCCAATTTCGCGACTTGAATTCGATTTTGAGGTATTATTTAGTATTTTATCGGTATTATTTCCGTTGTCGTTGTTGTTTTGGATTGATTGTTGTGGTTGCTGTTGTGGTTTTGGATTGGGCTATGTTTATCGATTTTTTACTGTTTTTGCATGATTGATTTATTTTTGTGTTACGATTTGTTTCTTCGTAACTATTTTATTATTATTTGTGGATTTCGTAACAAAACGGTTGGTTATGCTTTTGTTTTGGTGTTACGACTTGTTAAGATTTTATTAATTTCATAACGAATTTATCTTTTCGTATAATTTAGTGTGTTGCGATTCCCTTTATTTCGTACCAAAACGATTTTTACGGGTTTGTTTATGTGTTACGATTTGTTGATTTCGTAACAAAACATCTTTTTACGATTTTGTTTTTGTGTTACGATTTCTGGATTTCGTAACGAAAAGATTTGTTACGATTTTGTTTTCGTGTTACGATTTGTTGATTTCATAACACAACGAATTGTTACTGCGTGTTCATGTTGTGTTACGATTTGTTGATTTCGTAACAGTGTGATCATGTAGGACAGTGGGATAACACTAAGAATTTAAAATCTTACTCCTTTTATGCAGATGAGTCCATCTTGCTTAATTGTTGTGCATGGAGGACAGTGGGATGAGAATATATATGTAGGCGGGAGAAAGGAGTGTATTCCCATCCCTCCAACGAGTATAACCTTTCAACAATTTTTGAGTAAGCTTGAGGTGCGGTTGAAAAAAGACATTAGCATGTATGCGTTTGATGTAGATGCTTTAGTTCAATCACCTGTAGGCGAGACTATGAGAATGAAGATAACGGATGATTTTGAGTTGTCTAGTATGTTGGGGTTGTTGGATTTGCCTACGGTATATATCACGGTTTCTCCTCTCATGAATGAATGTTCATCTAGCCGGAAACGTCGAAATGCTAAGGTTTTGTGTTTGCAAAACAAGATTCAGTGTGAGATTGATGTTGGAAATGATGAACCCAATTTTGAGAATGTTGGTGATGAAATGTACGATAATAAATTTAATGACATGGCTGATGTATATGATGGTTGTGATGATTCGGCTGATTATTACAGTGAAGATGAGCATAATCAATGTAACACAATTATTAATGAGGAAAAACAGAAAGAGGTTCGTTTGTGGATGATTCCCGGTGCAGCGGAGCAAGCTTCTATTGCATTTGAGGATTTCGTTATACCTTATGAGCCAGTGACAAATGAACTTGTTACTGGTGGTATATTTCGTGACAAGTTGACAATGACTACAGCTGCTGGGTATTTCCACATGAAAAACCATCTGGAGCCGGTGACAGCACGCTCAAGTGGTACGCGTTATCATCTCGTATGCAAATTTGGCGATAGATGTGAATTTGTTATTCGAGCATCTGCGGTGGGCCGGGCTTGGAAAATCATTCAATGGAGACCTCATAATTGTGAATTTGATTTGAGATATCATCCTCATCCAAAGGTTTCTTCTAAAGTCGTAGCTGCTGAATTTGTTGATAATTTTACTGAAGATGGTTTTCTTCTTAGGCCTCTTGATATTCAAGGGAAGTTGTTAAGGGGTTATGGTGTTCATGTGACGTACCGAACTGCTTTGGTTGGGAAAAACCATGCAGTAAAAGAATCATATGGTGATGCAGACAAGTCTTTTCAGGTTCTTTTGATTAGCTCTACTTAAGTTTACATCTGTTGTTTTCTGGTACGCATGCTACGAATTTAATGAATTCGTAATGCGTAGTGTTACGAAATTGAAGAATTCGTTGTTACGACACTGATGATATCGTTGTTACGAAATTGATGATATTGATGTCACGAATTTGATGAATTCGTGATGTGTAATGTTATGAATTTATTAAAATCATTGTTAAAAAATTAGTGATATTGTTGTTACGAATTTGATGAATTCGTAATGCGTTGTGTTACTAATTTGATGAATTCGTAATGCATTGTGTTATGATTATGTTGTTTTAATGATTTTTTTGTATATTTTCAGTTGCTGCCCACATACCTTTACATGCTAAAGGACTTAAACCCAAGATCGATGGTGGCACTACAGACATATGAAGATGGTATCTTTCAATTCGTTTTCTTTTCTCTTGGTGCATGTATAAGAGGATTTAGTTCGTGTCTCCCTGTTATTGTGATTGATGGAACCCATTTGAAAGGAAAAATACAAGGGTATTATGTTTATTGCTGCAACGAAGGATGCTAATGAGCAGATATTTCCTTTAGCTTTTGGGATTGGGGACAAAGAAAATGATTCATCATGTACTTGGTTTCTCCAACAAGTTCGTAATGCATTTTGGTTGTCCAGCTGATCTTTTGATTGTGTCTGATTAACACTTGAGCATAAAGAATGGAGTCGATTTGGTATATCCAGGGATCCCCCACTGGTTGTGTTCATTTCAAATACAAACTAACATGAAGAAATGGGGTTATGGCTCTTTTCTGACCGAAATTTTCCAAGTTGCAGCAACGGCTTATAAGCATTCGGATTTTGAGGAACACATTGCGAATCTGCAACAGACAGCTCCTCGTGCGCATGCCAGGGTTATGAATCTTGACCCTAGTAGATGGGCTGTCTGTGAATGCCCTGTTCGCCGGTATTACTTTGGAACATCAAATGCTGTAGAGGTTTTGAATGCTAGAATAAAATGGGCTAGATCTTTGCCAGTGTGTTCTTTGCTTGAGTATGTCCGTAAGATATGTCAGGATTGGTTTTCTAAACGCCGTACGGGAGCTGCAGCTAGATCCCAAGAGTTATCGGAATATGCATCCGAGAGGCTACAGAAAGCTATCGAGTTGGGCAGGTCTATGAAGGTTGAACCTATCACTGATATTAAATACATGGTTATTTCTGGATCTCACAGCCATATGGTTGATCTTGATATTCGGGAGTGCTCGTGTCACGTCTTTGATCTTGATCTTATCCCTTGTTCGCATGCCGCTGCAGCAGTAAGGTGATGTTACCTCGTTACGAAATTGTGTTTTTCGTAACATGTTTTTTAATTGTTACGATTTGTTTATATGATTTGTTAAGAATCTGTGATATTCTTAACATTATTCTTAGATGTTACGAATATAATGTCATTTCGTAACTGCGTTACTATATTGACTGGTGTTACTAGTTACGAATTTAACATTTCGTAATTGTAATATATTTTGATTGTAGTTATCTTATTACTTTCTGGTATGTTTGTTGTTTTTGCAGTTTTGCCAGACAATCTCCAGTGTCATATGTGCATCGTTATTACTCGACTCAGACGTGGCTTGAAACTTATGCTGGTGAAGTGATGCCGCTCCCAGATCAATATGAATGGCTCGCACCCGATTACGTTGCCTCAAGGGTTGTTGGTACCCCTCCTAACCCTAGGCAAGCTGGTCGACCACGTGGGAAGAGGATTAAGCATGGACATCATATGTGCTCTCGATGTCATCAAAAATGTCATTACCAAAACACATGCACTACAGTTTTAGAGCAGATTACTAGGGAGGAGGAAGTGAGTAGCAATCAACCAAAGATTCGGAAAAAGAATAAATGCGGGATCTGCGGCGTAGAGGGGCATACTCGTTTAACGTGTGAAGACCCGAATAGATTTGGTTGATAGTTTTTTTGTTGTGAAGACCCGAATAGATTTTGTTTTGGTGTTACGACTTGTTAAGATTTTATTAATTTCATTACAAATTTATCTTTTCATACAATTTAGTGTGTTAATTTGTTTATTTCGAACCAAAACGATTTTTAACGATTTCGTTTTTATGTTACGATTTGATGATTTAGTTACAAATCTTTTTGTACGATTTTGTTTTTATGTTACGATTTGTGGATTTCATAACGAAATAATTTTTTATGATTTTCTTTTTGTGTTACGATTTGTGTTACGTAACGAAATAATTTGTTACCTTGTTACGAAATTGTGTTTTTCGTAACATGTTTTTTAATGGTTACGATTTGTTTATATGATATGTTACGAGTCTGTGATATTCTTAACATTATTCTTCGATGTTACGAATATAGTGTCATTTCGTAACTGGGTTACCATATTGACTGGTGTTACTAGTTACGAATTTAACATTTCGTAACTAAAATTTATTGTGTTTGTAGTTATCTTATTACTTTCTGGTACGTTTGTGCAGTTTCGCCAAACAAGCTCATTGTCATATGTGCATCGTTATTACTCGACTCAGACGTGGCTTGAAAATTATGCCGGTGAAGTGATGCTGATCCCGGATCAAGATGAATGGCTTGCAACCGATTACGTTGCCTCAAGGGTTGTTCGTACCCCTCCTAATACTGGGCAAGCTGGTCGACCACGTTGGAAGAGGATTCAGTCTGGACATCGTGTGTGCTCTCGATGTCATCAAAAAGGTCATTACCAAAACACATGTACTTCAGTTTTAGAGGTGATTACTAGGGAGAAGGAAGTAAGTAGCAATCACCAAAGATTCGGAAAAAGAATAAATGTGGGATCTACGGCGTAGAAGGGCATACTTGTTTAACGTGTGAAGACATGAATAGATTTGGTTGATAGTTTTACAGTTTATGTATGTTGACTGTTGGTATTTTTGTAGACATTGTATTTTTTTGTTGTATTTCTTTGGATTTTCGTTGTGGTCTGTTACGGAAAATTAATTTTCTAATGGAGTAACGGATTTCGAAAGTTATAGACGTATTAAGAAATGACATTTTCATAACATTCATTACATATTTGGATATGTTACGAAATTATAATTTGGTAACCGAGTAACATCTAATAATTTGTGATTTGTAACTGGCTGGTTATGAATTATTTGTTACGAATTATAACTCTTACAAACCAGGATACGAAATATGAATTTCGTAACAGAGTAACATCTAATAATGTGTAACTCTTAGAAACAGGATACGAAATATGAATTTCGTAACAGAGTAACATCTAATAATGCGTAACTCTTACAAAACAGGCCATAAAAATATTGTTTCAAAAATTACTTCCCAATACCATGGGAATGGGTTCATCGGTGCTGTGAGCATATATAGTTCTCGTAATGTGGTCACGATAATTATGGGCATCCTGTTCTTTTTTCAAGTTTTTGGGCAGCGGGGTACTCGACAGGATCTGCTCCACGTACTTCAATGCATAGAGCCCACATTTTACATTACCTTGTTGTTTGAAAGGATTCTTTGTCTTTGGTGGTAAAGTCAACTCCCACTGTGTTAGAATGGGTTTTTTTATGCGATGATGCTGGAAGTATCCGATTTCCTTCAATATCTGAGGGAGTAGCCTTGCAATGGGTAGGAAGATGTCCTTCCTATTTGTGATGTGGTGATCCTCGAATATCCACTGAAATGAATCGTACAACACCAATTTTTGCTTTTTGAGATCCATTAGGAGCGTGCCCCAGTGTTCTTTGTAGTTGCAGATGGTTGCCACCTACAAGGCATAGTGAGACGAAAATAAATTCGTAACATCAAATCATGACAAACTGATAAGAATTCATAAAATCGTAATATGAAATTATGACAACATAATACGAAATCATAAATTCGTAACATAGAATCATGGCAAAGTGATACGAATTCATACAATCGTAACAGAGAAACAGTAATGTTGATACGCAAAAAATGCAATAGTTTTAGTTTTACCTTTTTGCAATCGATCCATTGCTTTATATTCGGACCCCACACTACACCATAGATGGCTTTGTACAACACTTAGGGAGGGGTGTTACCTTCTTGGATGTTACCATAGCTTTGAAATTTTAGACCTACCACAACGTTCGGGTTATGGTGTTACCAAATCCTGAAATATATGTTACTCTAGCTATAAAAGGTGTAACTCTCAGTAACACTATGAGATGTGTTACCTTAGAGTATTAATAAACAAAATTTTGAATTTTATATAAAATTAATGATTTAATAAATTTTTAACTTTAAAAATAATTAATTTTAATAAAATATTGAATCTATTTTTATAAAAAATTATTCTATCAAATAATGAATTATATATATATAATTTATAAATAATAAAATATTTTTAATAAATTTAAATTGAAAAGGTTTTAAAATAAAGTAGTATTTGAAAATTAATAAATTTTGATTTAAATAATTAAAAAAATTATTAAAAAAATAAAAGCTTGTAATAACTATGAATAATTACAAAATAATTAAAAAACAAATTTAATATCTATATATAATAATAATTTTAATCATTATAAAATACTATGATATAATGACTGAAAATGAAAATAAAAATATATTGCATAAAATTGAACGGATTATTAATATTAATTGAAAAGTTAACATATTAAATGCACTAGTAGAATAAACATCAAAGACTTCGGTACGTCTCACTTCGGTAATGTATATTAGCAAAGTAAAAACAAACAACAACTTCGCTTTTCAATTTACTGAAGTAAAAAACCCACATAGACTTCAGTAAATGGTACCAAACAAAAAAGTAGGAGTTACGTTAGAAATTTAAAGTTACAAAGACTTCGCTAATTTGATAATTACTGAAGTAAAAAGTGTAATTTTATTTTTTATCAAAAAAATTTACAATAGCAAAGTGTATGTCTTGAGACCGAAAATTGAAGAAGGCATTAGCCCAACCGAATAAAGATATTAATCGGTCAAAACCTAGACTTATTTCTCACAACCGTTGAAAATCAGCTCGTTCCCAATTTCTCTCTCTCCTGCATCTCCTGCCCCGGTCTCCATCCTCTTCCATCGACTTGCGCTTCTGGACATTCTATCTCCAGCGACCATGGCCATCTCAACTCGGCGGCGTACATGTCCCAAATCAGAGTAGATCGGAGCGGCAGCCTCTTCTCAGCACGATTCAAGGACCTGGTTTGGGAATCTGAAATCCCAGATTCGACTCTAGGTGGAAGAGGAAGAAGCCATGGTCTCCGTTAAGGCTCGACAACGACTCTCTGTAGATGCGACTGAAGGTGTCGCGACTGAAAAAAAATTGTGCTCCGATTTCAGGTTCATTTTCTTACTGCTCCGATTTTGCTTCTAAAAGAAATGGGGTTTTATGTGTTATGTGATTTTGGGAATCGGTTTCGTCTATGAAATTGTGCTGGTGTTTGTGTGAAAATGTTTGAAGGTGACTTACCATTGACCTGTATTTGAGTTGATTGGATATTATGATTGTTATTTTGATTTTTGGTGAATTTCAAGTAAGTGAATGATGAATGAAGGGTGGAATCTGGAATTGACAGGCTACTGACTTGTATTTGAGGGCCTGTTTTGAGATGGCTATGGTCGGTTTTTGATGAGGGTTATATGATGAAAGTTGTTCTATTTGGTTTCTAGTTTATTTACGCGAAAGCCTCGAGTCATTTTGTTATACGAGTAAGGAGATATCAATGTTATAGTGAAGCACAGAAATTTCAATACTCTGTCCTAAGAAAGAACCAGTTCGTTTGTTGGGTATATGAGATTATTTGGAAGTAAAAATTTTATGGAATATTTACTTCATATCCAAGAAGAAACCTGTAAATTTTCATAATAGGATAATTATTTTTCAATTTATTAAAATATTTAAGTGCGGTGTGCACAGTAACATTTTAATTCCCAGAATGGTTGTCCTGTTTTATAGAATAGTTTTGAAAGGGTTAATTGCTTTATTTCTTGTTGGTCAAAGAATAAAAGTTGTTGGATTATGCTTTGTTCATGTGGTTGTCGAATATGGTATACAGAAAACATGTGAATTGGGAGTAATGTTTGATTTAGTGCAACTAGCTCAAATTATTTTGCGCAAGTGAAGGGCTGTTTTAGAATAAATGCTACGGATAATATAGACATGAGTTTAAGTTGAATTGTGAATATGTATTATACTTTAATGTCCAGTTTACTCATAAAAAAGAATCAAGTGAATTGAGTGCACACTTACCTGTTGTTTTCGATATTCAAATCCTATGTGACAATGTTTCTACAGATGGTGAATATGAGATGATTATAGACCTGACTTGTTTGTTCTCATGTCTCTTCCTTTTGGGTTTGTATATTGCATACAGAAAGATTCGGCACAAAAATATTGTGTAATTCACAGGACTATGCACCAGACCTCCAAACTTGTGTATAGTAATAGGTTTGTCTAGACAAAGTACATAAGTCTTTAGAAGTTTATATGAGATTTTCCTCTAAAGAAAAAAGGGAAACTCTTTTGTCATTTCAGTTCATTTTGGCTTAAAATTACATTTTTCTTTAATTGTAGAGTATATATCTGGAGGGAGTCTCTACGACTATTTGCACAAGCAAAAGGGTATTTTTAAGTTTCCAAAATTGCTGAAAGTAGCCATTGATGTATCGAAGGGAATGAACTATTTGCATTAGAACAACATAATTCACAGGGACTTGAAAGCAGCTAATCTTTTGATGGATGAAAATGAAGTAAGCATTATGTTCTTCATTATAATTATATTTTTTTTCATTAGTTCTCAACTGTAAGTCATATGAATTCTGATATTTCATATTTCAAATCTTGTAATATGAAAAGTTAAACTCGGGTTTTGGAAAGAATAATCACTCTTAACTGGATATATTCTCCTCAGTAAAAGTAAGGACATACCCATTCTATTGCTTTGAGGGGAACATTTGATTATATGAAGCTATACTATCAGGTTGTTAAGGTGGCTGATTTTGGAGTGGCCAGAGTGAAAGCACAAACAGGTGTAAAATGAGAGAATTTGGACCATTCTTGTCTATTGAAATCTTTGAGCTAAAGGCTGTTCGATCCGGCGCTGATTACATATTCTTTATAATTTTTCCCATTTGAGGTTATAGAGCATAAACGATATGATCACAAGGCTGATGTGTTAGTTTCGGGGTGCTTCTATGTGAACTACTGACAGGGAAGGTATTTTTCATATTTTGTCTCTAAAATGTTGGTATCAACACTCTCTTGATATTTTAATTTCTTAAACATTGTCATTTCTGGGCTGCCAGCTTCCATACGAGTACTTGACCCCTTTACAAGCAGCCATGGAGTGGTCTAACAGGTGAAACATTTTGTGTTTCGTGTAATTAGTTATTTCATTGGGTTAATTATAAAAATTACACATTAGGTTTACACTAATTTATTAAGAGAGAAAAAATCAGAAGATTTTTCTTTGGAATTTTTTTTAAGGCGGTATTTATGATTCTGAAAGATAAATAGAATTTCTTGGCGATTAGGTTAAACCCTCATAGGTAGTTTTCTCATACTTATCCCTTATTTTACTTGTTGAAACAACCGAATGGACATGCGAACGTCCATTATCTATCCTCTCAAGAGCTTATATCTGTTGAACTTAAATGTAATTCAAACCCAAAAGTTTTCGTCAAAGCCCAAAAGTCAAGGGCATATTCTAATCGGTTTCAGGTCAAGTTCAAAAGAATGAGAGGTAGCGGTTGATATCCATACTATTGTTGAGTCTTTGATGTGATGTTGTCATGTCGGTTTATGTTGTTTTCTAATTGCTGTGTTTGCTGATCAACCAGGACAAGAGTAAGTATAACACTCTGAAGTATTGCTTTGTTGTCAGATTTGTATCCTGATTTTAAGTGAATGCCACGTAGCTTTTACTTGAATGATTTTCCCCTCATTGTTCTTTTATGCAACTAAGGACTATTTAAGGATGATGGCGTACCCTAATTCTACACCATATAATTCATTTTACGGAAACACGATACTGTTAGATGGTGTTGTAATGATTATGGTTGTAAGCATCTCTGAATTTACACAAAGTTGTTAACCTTAATGTTGCTCCAGACCAATAAGGATATTAATGCTCAAATACCACCGGTACCCGTCTCGCTTTCATCTTTCTTTCTTTTCTTTCTGTTTGTTATTCAGTTTATTTCTTTTTGGTTTTCCTGCTTAATCCAATTAAATAGTCTAAAAGCTTGATTTTTTTTATTAATTTCCAAAAGGGCTTTTTCTTGGGGTGGTAGGAAAAGGCTTGTTTTTTTTGGGATGGTATCAATTTCTATTAAAATCTAGAAAATTTGGGAGGAATAATTAGAGACATCGCACGTCATCGAGGCAAAAAGAGGTTTTCTGTTTTTTGTCGCCTTTATTGCTGGTAGCTGGTATTGTAATTACTTGCTTCACTCTCCCTGCCGAGAAAGTCGGATCGTATTAAATTTTATTTTATGTCTATTTATATGTCTTTGTTAATATCATGTTTAGCTTTTAGCTTGTGTTGGCGTTTTATTTCTTGTTTTATTTGACTGCTATGAGTGTTCTGTTACTTTCATGTTTGGATGTTTTTTTGGATTGACATCGGCATTAGTTGTGAGCAAACACGTGGGAAGCATAATCATATAGAAAGATGTCTATCCCATCTATTCTTCAATTTTCTTGTGCATATATATAGTTAGCTATATAGGCTATATTATATTAACTATACCTCACTTTTGCATTCTTTCCTTCATTCAGCATCAAGTTTTTCCAGGTATCCCAAGTTTGTGTTAGAACTGCTTACTAAATGACTCCTGTTTGATTAATCAGTCCTGCTTTAAGGTGTACTCCAAGACCTGAACTGGTCTCTTGAATTAGCTATCATAAATATGTAAATTCCTCTGCTTCATGTAGTGGGGGCCCAAATAAAAGTGTTCTTCTAATATGTCTTTGCAGGTTGACGTGGTGTCTGAGGCCTTTGAGATTTCTTAGTTGACGACTCATGGGATCAAAGCACTGGTACATGCAACACCGAAGAAGAAAAAACGAAGGATCTAATATAACGGATCGTGTCTACCAATCATATTGTTGTCGTGTCTTGCATATGCATGCGGGTGGTTGCATTTTATGCCTGGGATCATGTAAAAGACCTGACCTTGTATAGGTACATAGATTGCCTTATTTTCTTAAAAATCAGATCGCCTTTGATTTGTAGATTTATATCGAATAACAATAGCTTATCCTAAACTATCGCTTACCACCGGCCACTTAATATGTTGGGACTTGGGAGCTGTAAATTTTCTTCAATATCTCAAAGCGGTCTGCGTCGGCATTATAGGCAGATTTTCATGGAACTTCATATCTGCTCTCTCCTTGGAGCCCTAGGATTCAATTTCATGAATCAAATTCCTAGACAATCTCAGATTAATCTTTTCTTTTTGTTGTTTATTCTATTACTAACTTTTGTGGCTGTTTTATTTTGTGGCTGTTCTATTACTCACCGAAGCCCCAGCCATGTCCTTCAAGACCAGAAGGGTACTGCTCTCTCTCTCTCTCTCTCTCTCTCTCCCCCTCTCTCTCTCTCTATCTTCTTCTTTTTTTTAACTTAATCTGCGAAGTTTGCCTGACTGTAACACTTCGTTTATGCGTGCGTGTATTTTTTTGTTTTGGGGGGTCAGTGTGTGATTAAGATCCTGATATTTGGAAGTGGATAAGTAATTTTTCGTTGGTTTTGACATTATATCATCTAGCTGGTGGTTCATCTCCTCTGCTTTCATATACTTAAATGTGAATACGCCCATTCATCGTTCAACTTACTTTTTTGAGGAGGCTGTTTTGATTTTTTGAGGATCACCTAAATTGAATGGATTAGGTGTTTCATGAAGTTAGTTTCATATCGGGTGATGGATTTTCATATATTGTTTCTTGAGCCTAAATTTTAGTCTTTTCACTTTTTTCTTTAGTTTCAAATATATGATGGATTTTCATATATTGTTTCTTGACCTTTAAAGTTTCAAATGTCCCATTTTCATAGGTTGATGTTGGTTTAATTTGTAGGCTACGATTAAGACCAAACTCAAGTCATCATCAGGACTTGATGAAATTGAGTCAGGTGGAAAAAAATCCCATAGTCCGAGTTAGCTTATAAGCAGACATGATGCAAAGGTTGTGAAAACTTCTACCCAGGCAAAAAAGATACGGCACGACCTTGTTCACGAAATGGACGCAAAGGTAAACAGGAAGGTCAATGAAGAAGTGGATGCCAAGGAGATGGTACTCCCATGACCGGCGGCCCTAGCGCTTAGACATCCACTTTCATATCTTTGTACCTTTTGAACTAGTGTGTTGGTTCATTTATTGCATTTATGTTATATTTTTGTTCTAGTACTTAAAGTTGGAGTTGGCGGATATGAGTTGATGTAGTTGGTGGATGATGTAGTTTTAGTTTTGAACTGATGTAGTTGGTAGTTTTATGATTGGATGGTTTTTTGAATTGGTTTGTTGGTATTTTTAATTGGAAATGCAATATTTAAAGTTTATATTTTTATTTTGTTAAACTAAGGTGTTACCTTAGGTATACTATATATGTTACCAATGCCTTGCATTGGCAACACACAGGGTGTTGCAGTTGGTAAAATAGGTGTTACACTAGACTAACTAATGTTAGCATATCTTGTGGGCCCACAAAGTGGACCCCAGACAGTGGACCCCATGTGTGCCCCATCAAGGTGGCCCCACAAAGTGGGCCCATATATGAGTCCTACATGTGGGCCCACAAAGGTGGGTCCCACCGACGGGGCCCATTTTGTGGGGCCCGTCTGATTTTCTATATATTTTGTAAAATCATAAAGTCTATTGCAACACATAAGTGATGTTGCTGTAGAGTTCTTTGGTAACGAGTTTGTCTATGTTAGCTTAGGCTGCTTATCTTGTTGCCTTTGAGTCCAAAGGCTACTGCTCATAGAGCAACTTAGCTAAAGTGTTACTTTTGCCCATTTTGGGTCTGTGGTAACAGAAAATTGGGTTTAAGGTAACACAGTTATGTGGTTGCCAAAAGCCATTTATGGCGTAGTGCCAATTTGGTAATGTACCCTCAGCAAATAAGCACAACCTTTCCATCAGATCTATCGGAACAACCTCTTCAATTTTATTGTCAAACAATTTGTGATTAAACGGCTCATCGAATTGTTTCCTATCCTTATGCATTTCTTCGAACACATCATCAACAGTTTCCTAGTAACAAATCAGAAAATTTGTTAACAAAATCATGTTACGAATTCCTACTAATAAATCAGAATCACATGTTGCGAATTGATAATTTCGTATCAAGGTAACACAGACAGCAAGACAGATACCATGAAGTAACACGACGTGATCGCAATATTGGACTAGATATGTTTGATTCCTGCAAGGGCTGGATCCGACGTGAGTACAGCGAGGTAAGCTTCAATGTGATCCGCGTCGAGATGTTCATTTGTATGCAAGATGTGTTGGAAGAAATCTTTCTCCACACCATAAAGTAATCCAACATTCCTCCTGTTATTTTTAGCATATTCAGTAAACAATTTGCATTATTCTCATTAATAGAATAAAGATTTAATAAGCAAACTTACACTCCGTGGTCCGAGCTGAGGAAATGTTCAAACATATCTCTTCCCGAACGTATGTCGTTGGGAAGGAATGGACTCATATGTACAACAGCCGGATATCTTCTTCTCACGGGCCTCACATTCAAGATCACTTTGGAAATTCCACTTTCACTTGCAACATTATTTGATTTAGTGGTGCTTGCTGGAGCGTGCACTGTGGGAGCAGGTAATGTTGGAGGAACTTGACTCAATGGTTCGGCCTTGCTAATTAGTGGATGGATGTCTGTTGGAGCGGACAATATATCGAGCTTCGATGGTATTAGATTACCTAGTTCCCACATGTTGTCGAATATGGCATTGATCTGCATGTCCGTCGGTTCGAAAAGCTCACTCTCTTCAGCATGGGCCTGGTACATTTGTAACTATGTTACGCTGTTACGATTTATCAGATTCGTATCTTCGGTTTGAATTTATGTTGTTAGGATTTTATGTACGAATGGTACGCATTACTATAATTCGTATCATGAAAATAAAGTAGCTACGGTACGAACTATAAATATCGTACCATTCGTACTTGCATAATATTGTAGCAACAAAATCTGTTACGATTTATTAAATTTGTAATGTTGGTTTGAAGTTATGCTGTTACAATTTATCTAATTCGTATCAAGGGTACGTAGTCTCGAATGTGAAGATTTTATGTACGAATGGTACGCATTACTATAATTCGTATCATGAAAATAAAGTAACTACGGCATGAACTATAAATATCATACCATTCATACTTGCATAAGATTGTAGCAACAAAAGCTGTTATGGTTTATTAAATTCGTAATGTCGGTTTGAAGTTATGCTGTTACAATTTATCTAATTCGTATCAAGGGTACGTTGTCTCGAATGTGAAAATTTATGTACGAATGGTACGCATTACTATCTCAACATTCGTACGAATTATGAGATTCGTAACGCGTATCGACGCCAATATATGAAATGATACGAATACATGAAAAAAAATACAATGATGATACGAATTATTAATCAATCAAATTGTTTCAACCGAAAATACACCAACACAGTTTGTCCATAAATTAAAAAAAAAACAGATAAAACATCATTGTTTTTTATTCCACTCATCTTCATTTTTATACCTGTTCGGACTCCGGCTCGGTGGGTTGTAGGCTCCGTTGCTTCTCTTGGCTTTCTCCTTCTGTCGTTCCTTCACCACCGGGGGCTAGCATTTCTTGAGCAAGATAGGGGGAGGTTGCTGCTGCCATTTGTGGAAGAGTGGCTGCTGCTACTACTGCTTCCGGTGTCGCCATTTGCAATCGGTCTAACTGTACCCCTTTATGTGATTCGACTTCCACCAACTTCTTCAAGATGTAATCTCCCACAGCTTCAACAAGTTGTTGTTGTTGCTCCTTTTGGCATTGGATAATGGCTTGTAGCATTTGCTCTTGATGTGTTCGGAGAAGAGCCTCAACCTCTATTTTTGCTCTCTTTGTTGCTACACTCCCGGCATATTCACCTATCTCCTTCAGGAAAGTGTCCCGATCTTCAGCAGATTGTATGTTGGAAGGGAGTAGCGGAGGATTCACAGGAGCAACAGTAGAAGTCGAAGCAGCATTGGGGTCAGCCGCAACATCTTCGTCTTCATCCATTCCCCTCTTTCTCTTCTTCATGTTGTCATTTGGATCATATTGAAAGGAAAATGGCTTCTTCTCAGGATCTTGCTCAAGAGATTTCCAGTAAGTTGTCTCATTCTCCTTGTCAGTTGGCTTAAGTTCGGCGACCAGCTCCTACAAAGACCATATCATGCTATTAGAATGGATTGAAATAATTGACACATTGTTACGAATTGATTAATTCGTAATGCATAATACAAGTAACACTGTTACGAAATTAATAAATCGCAACCAAAACATGTGTTACGAAATTTATTAAATCGTAACATCAGAATTAACATCATAATTAGTTACGAATTTCCTGAATCGTAACACCGGTTACGAAATTCATAACAAATGTTACGAATAAGGAAATTCGTACCATCAGAATAAATAGTGTTACTACAATCCACCAAAAAACCCAAGATACTTCATATAACGATGCGAATTACGAAATTTGTAACATAGATATAAAACCTAAATTCGCAGCTTGTTATTATTAACAATAATTGAAATTGTACCTTTGAGCTGAAGCTCGGCAATCCCTTTGAACTCATATATTTATACCTCAGCATGCGAGGTATAAATTCTTTGCTATCCTTGCCTCCAATCAGTCTCCCCACAGTCGGTATTTCTTTATGTATCCAAGCCTGAAATATTAGTAGCATTTTGTCACTGACACGAATTGTGTTTTTTCGTAGCAGAAAAAATAACTCAATTTATTACGAAATCCTGAAATCGTAACGGGGTAACAACATATACTAAATTAGTCAATTCGTAATAGGGAAACAAGATAAACTGATACGAATTGCACAGAAACTTACCAAGAATGCGATGGTGTTCCCTTTGAGATGGTAGGGGCCAGGAATGTCCTTTTTAACAGCGTCAATTTGCTGAATCAGTATCTGATAAGCATACCTCCCCCACGGGAACTCTTCCCAAGCCTCATCATCTTCTACCAAAGCCCACATCCATTCCGGCACTTTATTCTTGTTAGGATCAAGTCCAAACACATAAAGACAAGCCAAGAGAACCTTCGCCATTTTCAGGTAGTCGGCTTCGGTACCCTTCACTTCCAACTTTTTCAATTCGAATTTCTTGTTGATGAACTTTGTTTGGATGTAGGCAATCAGCAGTTCTTTATTTCCAAGCAGCTTCGTGAAGACTGAATTTCTGGGTATTCGGTGGGCCTTGTAGGACTGGAAATTGGCAGGTGTAGGTACAAATCAAAGGTCGGTAATCAATGCAAACTCAACCCTTGAGAACCGTAGAACTCTCCCTTTGACCTGGAACCACAAGGCTGTTTCATCAACCTCTGGATGCAGTGTCACTTGGCGAGATATCATGTAATGTAGAGCCCTGTCGGATCTCGAGACAATGTCGGGGAGCTTCATGAATGCCCCAATTGCTGATTGCCTCAATTCTTTGATTGATTTTTTGCTTAATGATTCGAGCACACACCGTATATCCTTCAGTGTGCTCTCACCACCGGTTAGCATGATCCGGTGGTGCTCGTATGCCAGATTCTTTCGTTTGAAAACCTATTTGTTCTACAATAAACAAACAATTTAACCAAATCGATAATTCAGAAAATGTAACCCATGTTACGAAATTGCAAACAACATTACGAAATGATAATTTCATAACAGGTGTTATAACACATATAAAAGGTATACAACTCACACATGTTACGAAATTATAAACCGTAACATCAGAATTTACAGTGTAAATAAATCTCAAAAAGAAACACAACAAGCATCACATGACGATACAAAGTTCATTATTCTTCGTAACATGTATAGCAAATATTCAATACGAAATTATCAAAACGGCACAAAAATGTTACGAAATTCAAATTTCATAACTTAACATAAACTTCTCACATTGCAGAGTCAGTTACGTATTGATAAATTCGTAACACCAGATATTCGTAACAACAGATTTTACAGTCTTACTAAATCGCACAAAGAAACAAAACAAGCATCACATGACGTTACGAACTGTGAAAATTCGTAACATGTAAACCAAAACTCCAACACGAAAAATTTCAAATCGGTACAGATGTGTTACAAAGATATAAAATCGTAATAGAATATTCAATACGAAATTCTATTTTCGTAACATGGGTAACAAATCTGAGAAAAACTTAGGCGACAATAACAAGATTCAACCACAAATCGTATCAATTCACCAGTTCACTATATGAAATTAGCGCATTAAATCAAGAAAGTCGTATCAAGCCCGGGATATGAAAAATTCAAAATTTTACCAAGCGTTTCTCGTACGGGAGGGGTCAACGAGGTTGTTCGACTGTAGATTCTTCTTCTTCATTGTCTTCTCCGTCGTCTGTCGCTTCACTTTCTTCACTCGTTTCACTGTTTTCTTCCTCTACTATCTTCTTTCCTTTTTTCTTCTCTTCTTTTTTCTTCTTCTTTGCGGGATCGGATTCCATTCTTTTCTCTTTCTTCCTTTTCTGCTTTCGTTGTTGTTGTGTCGAGAATTACACTCTCCGACCGGCGATCGCCTCGGAGATCGGGCGACCTAGCCCGAAGCTGTAGAGCGGCCAGATGGCGACAGGCGGCCTAGCATTAGCCCGAGACAAAATGAATCGGCCAACCGAAGGTCAGGACAAGTCCGGTGCGGCGATCGACATCCAATACGATCATCTCTCGGCGCCTGGCGACCGACTTCTGGCGACCGACTTATGGACGATCATCTCTCGGCGCCTTGCCGACCGACCCTTGGTGACCGACCAGTGCCGACCCTCAGTGACTGGCCGAGGACGACCCTCGGTGTACAGCTAGAAACGACCGCTTCATGCCGATCAGGGCCGATGGCCATCCAGTCGGCAAAGGCCGAGCCACAGGACAGCACCCACGTGCAGATCCACAAAAGGCGCTGACAGACCTGTCACCTACCTCACCTACCAACAGGGCCGCAGACCTGCAAAAGGAGCTGACAGACAAGACCTGTGACCACAGCCTGTCACCTACCTCGCCTACTGACGAGTCCGCCGAAAGTAACGAAGTGGGACCACCTGTGATGACTTAGGACGCGTCTTGGCTCCTCATTGGACCGCATACCGGGCCGCCGTGTAGCTCGACTTTTGGCAGACTGCCCACGTGACCTTTAGGACGATCGCCCCATTATATTAATGGCCGAAAGACGATCGCCCGCTAGGAGACAAGGCACCTCAACCCCTATATAAAGAAGGCAGCCTGCACTTGGATTTCGGGCTGGCATTCTCGTATTTCACACACCATACAGAAGCAAAATACACAGCACTTGGCTTTCTCCAACTCTTGGCAACAGCTATCTTTCGGTACTTCTTCTCCCGGCCTCTTTCATCAAGTAGACGATCGGCAGGGACGAAGAACACCGAGCTTCGCTCAAGAGCCGGATTAACAGAGTCTTTCTACACTCATTGTATCTAGATTTCTCACATTAATACTTGTATCCACGAATATTTGCATCAATAACATCTCGCGAGAGCATTCAAGCCCGGGCCTAACAAACCCGGCAAATCTTGTATCATTTATCTTCTCTCGGAAGTGCTCCCGCAATTGTTGTTTGTTGTCCGTCCCCAGCAGTATTTAATCTTCGGATAGATATTTTGGGCAACAACAATTGGCGCTAGAGGAAGGGGTAACACTCAAATTTTTATACCTACCGTCTCGAAGAACACTCACTGTTCTTGGGGCAGATACTTGAAGTGACACTTACTGCACTTCAAAGAAATCTTTCAGAAATCATGTCTTCCGCCTCCGCGTCGAAGAAAGCCGCCCGGCCAAATGTGACGCCGCGTTCCGTCCCGATCGAGCCACGATGGTGGAGGGTAGCGCCGCGGTCGAGACGCTCGATCCCGCCTGACGGCGCCCCAAGCCTCTCGCTCGATCGGTTCGAACCAAGGAACAGATCGAAGGGCCCCGGCCGTCTGGGAGCGACGGAGTGCTCTCGACGCGCCTCCTGCTATCACCCCCTCGGCCGTCCGCCGGAAGTCCAAGCGGAAGCTCAAGGCGTTACTGGCCGAGCGATCGCCAGGAGGCTCCCGTCCGCAAGAAGAGGCGCTCGCCAGCCGGGGCACCTCTGTCTTCGATCGCCTGGGAAGTGACCCGACCTGGCAACTGGGGCAGTCCGGCCCCAGCTACGAGACGACGGAGTTTGAGTCCGTCACCAGAAGATGGGCCTACCCGACTCCCAGAAGACAGCCCAGCCGTCTGGCTCCCCCTCGCCAAATAGACGAGGCCGGCAGCAGCGGAGTCCGGAGATCGGTACACGATCGCCTCGGCTCCTGCTCCCAAAGCCGATCTGCAAGCGACCAAGCCACGGCGATGGCTGCGATGCAACGTCAACTCGACGACATGAAGGCGCTCCTGGAATCCAGGGCAGGCGCCAAGAAGACGATCGCCGGGCCAAGCGAGCCGCTCACGATCGACATCGAGCTCGCCCCCGTGCAGCACAAGATCGCTCCCCCGCAAACACCCGTGTACGAGGGGCGATCGGACCCCCAGATGCACCTGAGGAAGTTCAACATCTACATGACCGGGTGTGGGGCATCAGACGCGACCAGATGCCGAATGTTCCCTCTGACGCTGGATGACCTCGCCCACAGGTGGTACGCCTCGTTGCCGCCTCGGTCCATTGGCTCTTTTAACCAGCTGGCGCACGTCTTCACGGAGTATTTCGCCACCAGAGTCGTCCGTCCAGAAGGTCCCCTTCGCATGATGCAAATCAAGCAGGGAGAAGAAGAGTCCGACTCGGACTACATCGACCGGGTAGACGTGATCATCCTCAACGGCGAGCCCGTAAGCGATGAGACCGCCCTCTACGCAGTCCTAGGAGGATTTCAGGGTTTTTCGCCTATGTTCAGGCATCTCATGAAGAACCAACTTGCAACCTACGCAGCCTTCCGGGCTAGAGCCGCAGATTTTCTGTCCAGGCAAAGGTTCCTTCTTAGCCTGTGAGCAGCGCGATCGGCGCCCGGACGACGATCTCCCACCCGATCGCCGATATCGACACACGAATAAAGCGATCGGCAGCCGAGCGACGATCGCCAGTCTTCCGGCCCGATCGCCGATCATCACGCTACATCATCAGCAACCCGGAGGACACGATCGCCCTCTACAGTCCAGCATCTAACATGACGGACTAAGGCATAAGATCGCCTCCACCGCACATCATAAAGCCATGGTCCTGGTAGTCGATGGAACCGGCTGCTTCGGCCATGCAAGGTCCCTTTCGGCCGAGATCGCCCGCCCTTCGTTTAAATACGAGGTTGGCGTAGTCTGAGGGCTCTCCAACATTGATCAGTGGACACGATCGCCCGCCCTCAAGATTCACCATCAAAAGATGATCTTCCCGGACGATGCGACACGTGCCACAACCCCCGTCTCAACGTACACCGTCGAGGTTCGCCATCTTCATGGTGGGCCGAGGTGGAAGCAGAGCTAACAAGCCGCGGGCGTGGAGTTGATTCATCCGACGTTGCCCCGCGCAAGGCCTCCTCTAGACCGAGACCGCACGCCCTTCGTTTAAATACGAGGCGAGGCGCAGCCTAACAGAGGACCCTCATAATAAAGTGAGTCACGAAACACTCAATGTCTTCGCGCACCAAGACACGGTCATGGAGTCGGCCCATCGAACTTCGCGACTGTGCACGATTCCTCAAACAAGCGAAACCATCAAGTTTCCAAGGGGAATCGGCCAATGTTGTTTTTGCAGGTACAAGACCGAAAAATAGCTAGCCAATCGACCATGATAGCCCAAGTCCGAATCATAAGTCAGCTCAGCAAGATCGCCCATCCTCATCCTTACACGATCGCTAGCAAGAACCACCTCGCCCCATGTCTTCAACATAGGAGCAAGCTGGGGGGCAATTGTTGTGTCGAGAATTACACTCTCCGACCGGCGATCGCCTCGGAGATCGGGCAACCTAGCCACTGCGGAGCAGCCGAGACAGAGCTGCCGACCGGCGACCAGGCAGCCTAGCATTAGCCCCGCAGACAACATGAATCGGCCAACCGAAGGTCCCAGGACAAGTCCCGGTGCCGAGCGATCGACATCCAATACGATCATCTCTCGGCGCCTGGCGACCGACTTATGGACGATCATCTCTCGGCGCCTTGCCGACCGACCCTTGGTGACCGACCAGTGCCGACCCTCAGTGACTGGCCGAGGACGACCCTCGGTGTCCAGCTAGAAACGACCGCTTCATGCCGATCAGGGCCGATGGCCATCCAGTCGGCAAAGGCCGAGCCACAGGAGAGCACCCACGTGCAGATCCACAAAAGGCGCTCACAGACCTATCACCTACCCCACCTACCAACAGGGCCGCAGACCTGCAAAAGGAGCTGACAGACAAGACCTGTGACCACAGCCTGTCACCTACCTCGCCTACTGACGAGTCCGCCGAAAGTAACGAAGTGGGACCACCTGTGATAAGATGCCGGACGCGTCTTGGCTCCTCATTGGACCGCATACCGGTGTTGCCGTAGCCTTGGACTTTAGCGGCGCCCACGTGACCTTTAGGACGATCGCCCCATTATATTAATGGCCGAAAGACGATCGCCCGCTAGGAGACAAGGCACCTCAACCCCTATATAAAGAAGGCAGCCTGCACTTAGATTTCGGGCTGGCATTCTCGCATTTCACACACCATACAGAAGCAAAATACACAACACTTGGCTTTCTCCAACTCTTGACAACAGCTATCTTTCGGTACTTCTTCTCCCGGCCTCTATCATCAAGTAGACGATCGGCAGGGACTAAGAACACCGAGCTTCGCTCAAGAGCCGGATTAACAGAGTCTTTCTACACTCATTGTATCTAGATTTCTCACATTAATACTTGTATCCACGAATATTTGTATCAATAACATCTCGCGAGAGCATTCAAGCCCGGGCCTAACAAACCCGGCAAATCTTGTATCATTTATCTTCTCTCGGAAGTGCTCCCGCAATTGTTGTTTGTTGTCCGTCCCCAGCAGTATTTAATCTTCGGATAGATATTTTGGGCAACAACAGTTGTCTGGTTGCATCGGCGCTTGAATTCGACCCGGCGGCTTCAGAGGCGGCGGCTTCGTGTTGTTGGTCGCCGGAATCAGCGAGGCGTGGTTCGTCTTATCCGTGGGGTTGCTCCTCATGGATGCTGTCGGAAGCCATGCAACAGAGTAGATGGAGGCGGTGGCGGAGCAAGATGGAGCGGCGGACAGTGAGTAGAAGGAGCGGCGGGAGAGTTATTAGGTTTCAGTAGGTTAGAGAGAGCGAATTTTGAGAGAGAGTGAGATAAATGGGTTATTTGACAATATTAATGAATCAGCCGTCGAATTACTTTTGATAAATGAAAAAAAAAACCTTCCACCCTTTAGTAAGGGCAAAATTGTCCACAATTCATGAAATTGGCTAGAATTTGACAATATTAAGTTGCATGACATAATTTATTTTGTAAGGGGTCTACATGGCTATATTCCCACTCCACTCATCTGAAAAATTACTTTCTGTTCAA
Source organism: Orobanche coerulescens (assembly GCA_033398695.1). Lineage (NCBI taxonomy): Eukaryota > Viridiplantae > Streptophyta > Magnoliopsida > Lamiales > Orobanchaceae > Orobanche > Orobanche coerulescens. The sequence goes on along the minus strand of CM065805.1, from coordinate 199,690,274 downwards.
AAATTTTCGTTAAGTAAATAAGGATTAAGATTCAAACCAAATCATCAAAATGAATCCTTAATTTTAAAAATACCCAATTGATGGGGGGTGGAGAGAGAGAGAGAGAGACCACAAGGTCTCTTTGATGCGGGTGGTCGAACATCAATATCATCTCCATTCCAAACAAATTTCATGGTGGTCGACCATGTTGGAAGTTTATCCACCGATAAACATGGTCTAACTATGACATTGTCCATGTTCTATGTCATTCATTTATCTCAATTATATGAGAGAGAGAGAGAGAGAGAGAGACCACAAGGTCTCTTTGATAGGGTGGTCGAACACCAATATCATCTCCATTTCAATTTTTTTTATGGTGGTCGACCATGTTGGAAGTTCTTCCACCGATAAACATAGTCTAACTATGGCACTTGTCTCAATTCTATTAGTTGGTCGAATTTTATTTATATAAGTAATTAAAAATTACTATATCTTTTAAATAATATATTTTTAAAAATTAAAAAATATATCAAATTTTATATTTTTCATTGTTTATAAATAAAGACCAATCTTGCTCTATTTTACCACACCTTTGAATTTCTTTTCTTTTCTTTTCGTATATTTTCTTCTTTTGTTGTAATTTATGTTCTTATTTTGTGTATATTTATTTTTTATTAGCTCGTTATCTTTTTGTGTATTCACAATTTTTTTAATTAAAATTTAATAATAAAATAGTAATTGTTATTATAATTGAAAATAATTTTTGTATAATATTGTGGTTGGGTGGTTGGATGGTTGAAGTGGTCATTGATAATCTCTTAAAAATTAATAGAGACGGTTGAGTTGTGATGAATATTGATGATATGAAAGAGAGAGAAATGAATAAAATCTTAAAGTAGTTGGAGTGGTTGCCCATGAAGATAGTCTTATGGAGCCAATAACTTTTCTTTTTTATCTCTAAAATAGCTTTTTGTTCCGGGAATTATTATTCCCGTGATGTGTCTTACCTAATACTGATTGTAGATACATAGATGGAAGGTTCTAGATCCTTCTAGAGGTAGTAGGATCCTATTAGATGTCTTACCTTATCTAGGAATCCTATGTATGGAAGGACTCTCATTGTAATGCCTATATAAAGGCCCCTCTATCAGTGCTATGAATACAATTGATTTGCTGTCACTTTCTCCTCAAACACGTTATCAGCACGTACTCCCCAACTGAGTAAGAATTTTTTCTCCTCTCCCGTTTTTTTTCTGAAAATTCAGAAGAAAAAAAAAATCGAACCAGAGAAACCCTAGCCGCTCTCTTCCTCACGAACAGCCGTCGTCTTTCTCGAACCAGAGAACTCCAGCCGCACGGATTAGAACTCCAGCCGCCGCGTCCGTCGATTCTCACAACCCTAGTTTCCGATGTCCATCGTCTTTCTGTCGCAACACCGATCAATCACCTTCCGGACGACAAAGCGAACCAGATCGCTGGCCTCTTCTGTGTCCTACGCGTTCCAACGGCGTTTCAACCTCACCGACGATCAGCTCTGATTCCGACCTCCAAGTCAGACGCCATCCGCGGCCAGTTCGCCTTCCACCACCTCCGTGAACCACCAGTTCCCTTAGGCCCGCGTTTTTTTTTATATCGGCCCGCTGCTTCGATCCCGGCTTGTCGTCGAGCCCGTTCGCAAATCCAGATTTCAGAACGCCCGGCCCAGTTGCAGCCTGCCGACCCGACAACCAACAAATCAGATTTTTTTTATACCCTCTCACCCGTGTAGCAAGAACTACAAATTTAACGGTGAAGATCTGATTCGGAGCAGTATTTCTCGATGAAACTGTACGCGAAAGAAAAAAAAAACGAGAAACGAGAATTTCCGCGAGTAAATTTTCTGCACAGCGCAGCCGTACCAAAAATATGTTTCCCAATTCGTTAACCGTCGGATCGGTATGAAATTTTGACAGCAACTTCCCAACACAAATATCTGTATATTCAACGGTGAAGATCAGATTCCAAGTAGTATTGATTACTGAATCTGCTGCCGAACAGAAGCAGATTTTTATAAGAAAATTTGGAGATCCGACCTCATCCAATACCGAGCTACTGCACCGCCGCGCTCGAGTCCTTTTTCGGCCGGATTATCGAGCCCAGTAGCCCTCTCCGGGCGTTTCTCAACTCTCCATCTTTTCCTAATTAATGATTCATTTATTCATTAATTTGTACACTTATGAATCTTACATGTTTATGTTTTACGTGTATATAGGAAAATACGTCGCTCATGATGATGTGCACGCTATGGAGAAAAAGCCATATTTATCCCGTTCAAGGATCAAAGTAAATATAGAACGGAGTACCCACAGAAATATGTTGCTCATATGGAGAGAATCTCCCGTTCAAGGAACAAAGCATATATGGAACCAAGTACCCGTAAGACTTTATTAAAGTTCCCGTTTTTCAATTCCTCTCTTTTGGGAAATTTTCTTTTTGGGGAATTGGGTATTTGGGTTCTTTATCTCCCACGCTACTTTGCGGTGGATGAGACAATGAGAGGTGGTATCACTCTCGGATGTCGAAGTAAACTGTGTGACGGTCCTGGGGGAGTCACGGATAATTGTTGAAAGACGATAGTTGTGGTTGTTGCATACACCACGTTTTGGGTGCGATTTGACGTCGCCGTTTTTTCGATTTTAAACCAACAATGAAATAAAACGAACATTGTCGGTAACGGTAAAATTATGACTCGTTCATGATTAGTCACGGATTTATGACGTATAAATGGGACAAACATCGATTGCGACGGATATGTCGTGGTTAAAATCGATTTGTGACGGAATTGTCACGTTGAATTGAGCGACCACCACGTTGGTCTTGACCCAATCCCATACTTGAAAAAACTCCATCTTTCATCCTATTAAAATAAAATATTGCATGTGGGTGTAGTCATGCACCGTCTTCTTGCAATAAGTTATATGAAAGAATGTACGAGTAATTCTCATGAATTTTAACATGTAAATCAATGGCATATTGCGGTAAATACATGAATTTGTTGACCTCGATTATAGTTCGTATGACTATAGGTCCGAATACTTTTCCGAGTATTTGTAAAGGCATGTCCCTTATACATTTGACTATGTTTAGTCGATCTTATTGGATGGTCAAGACAAGTTGGTTATGGTATATTCATTATGTCTCATGGTTCAAAATGCTTAATTATGATGCACCGCGTTGTATCTATATAACATGGCTATTATGACGTATACTTGCAAATTGAGAATTAAAATACTTAGTTGATCGATGCACTTTGGTGGATTTTGTCTACACTTTTGATCATGACTAGGCGCATCCTCCTTGGTATTTGTTTATGCTTTGAAAGTTCAAACGGAATCAGTGGTTTTAAACAGCCTTAGCTGTACCGACATTCTTACTTTCTCTGCAAGTCTACCAAGTTGGAGTTACCGAAAGGATCATTAGTCGAGATAAGAAATCGAACACCTGCTGCGTTTAAACGCACCTATGGCTGTTATTGCCATGTTTTTGCATCAACACTTATGCCATTGGATATGGTTTCAACCTTGTTTTCTCACTAAACTTGGGAAAAACTAAACAGCCAATTAAAACATGCACTGTGATCTGAGTTTAATGATCCATGTGGTGCACAATATATGGATAGAAAGATACGGAAGTCTAGTTTCCATAACATCTGACCGTTCGTCTATAGCCTTCCTAACAAGTGAGTTATCGCTGTTTTAGTGAACAAAGGTCAAGCTGCGCGGATTTTTTTTTCCAGCGATTGTGCTAACTTTTGTCCCAACCAACTTGGTTCCCATCTTAAATTTGCAAGTGGTCTTATGACACATATTTTTCAACCTCTTTTTGGCCGAATTTACTATAGATGATGCAGTTTTTGGTATGCGTTGTACGCTAAACTATCATCTTTCAAATGTTGAAAAACAGTTTCCTTGGGGAAGCCCAAAATACGCACCCTTATAAGAAGATCGAGCGTGTGCATGGTAGTGTTACACCATGCTTGTGTCGTAATTTTGCCCCTTAGGCATATAACCTTGCCATGTTATGCACTCAATATGATAAATCATTTTGATCATATCAAGCATAAAATCTCTATGTTGTTAGAGTATTCGCTATGCTCATGATTGTAAAATTTTGCAAGCGAAATTGAGTGCGTATTAAGCTATTTTTACGGAACATGATATTTTTGGATTTCGGTTTATAAATCCATTGTGACTATGATGAGTAGGTCATCACAATCAATGAGCGGTATGATGCTCAAGTTGTTGAATGCCGATTGGCGTTTTCTAGTCACATATATTCTGTAACAATTGAACCATGTTATGACTCGATGATATATATGCCAAAGTGTATCACTCATAGCATCTCATTGTGAATTGTGAGAATAAAATCTTATGCATCACTTGTATTGGATATGTGAAAAGAAAAATATTCATGAGTCAATATGGTCCGGCTTGCATCGGTTTTGGTAACCAGAAGATGTATTGGGACATTGACACATTTAGGCCTTAATAGTCCAGAGTTTGGACAGTTTGATGATCCATATACCACGGTATTGTCATGGACATCATTTTCTTTGAACAAAGAAACTAGTTGGATCAAAGACACCAAAGTACATTGGTGGAGTCGTGAGCAGGGCTCATGACCGATGATGATATTTATGTCATTCGCGTCTTGCTTTCATAAGCATGTGTGACACCAAAGACCCCCCCGATGATCCTTCTTAGCCATATTCATTTATTAAAGCCTATTCTTTGGCAAGATTAGGAGATGACACCCTTCTATGCTAAAGAGAATAATGTAGCGACTCGCATAAGCATGGTGCTGAGTCCTCCCCTTTCACCGAGTCCTTATACATACATGATCATAAGTATTAGCCTGAGTGGCTTATGATGTTATGATGGTGTTCACAAATAGTCGTACTCAAGTGATAACATTTATATGTTATATTGTTCCTTTGACAATGATTGATAAGTTGATGAAACCTGAGTTATGGTTGTCCAACTTGCGGACCAGTCATTGTAAAGGTCGGTTCACCCACTTTTTAGACCAAGTCTTAAAGTGAAATTTTAACAAGTACTTCCAAACATCCAAGGCTACCTTCTCAAAATTTTTGATGCCATTTGGAGACTTGGAAGGAGGTGAACCACTTAAATGAAGTTTTCACATACCACCAGCCGTCCCAACAACCAGTTCGATATCATTTCGATCGGTTTTTGACCACAAGGTTCATGGTTTTGGAATCCTAAACACCCGTTTATACATGCTCACGAAATTTTGATGTGTTTGGGGCTGGTGAAGGGAGTGAACTCTTCAAGAAAGCACTAGAGGTTCGGTAAAACCAATGGCCTATCATCGGTTCAATCGTTTCTTTATGTTCGATCCCGGTGGTGCATGGTGGCGGTTTTGTTGAATTCTCAAGACCAGTAGCTACGGCTATGTAGCATAGGTCAACATGTCATATTCACCTATACCTATCATCATTCAAATGCTTAGTTACAAGTGTAACCATATGCATTTTGTTAACTGGATTGTGTTAACAACTGAAAACCTTTATCGTCCACATGTTCATGTGCCAAAAGTGCGTCACCGCAACGCATTATGACGGGTTATAAATGATGAATATGACATGCGCTTTCACTCATAGTCCACTTAAAATGTACCTTGGCAGACAATCTCGTAAGTCACTTTGATGAGCCAGTCTTCCCGTCGTTAGGGGGAGATGCGAACGATCATGTTCGAGTAGAACGACTTGGAATTGTCGTAGTTTGTCCCTACTGTGCCTCACCAAGTTCCCTAAAGTGACGAGATTAAATACATGCTGCAAACATGTCTGCAAGGATTGTGTCCGGTCATGGACGTTCGTCACCTATAAATGGTGATATGGTAACACCACAAATTGTGGTAGATGGTGTTACTAGGCCGTGGATCTCATAGAGTATTGGGATGCCACTTGGTTCGATAAATACTCTCGCTAAGAATGTATGCGAGTTTGGTACTTGAAAACTTGATCATATGATCAAATGAACTCATCCGTCTCATGTGATTCTGGATTATAGTCATCATTGGGGGACGCCTCAATGAATGCCAATCCATAAAGAGTACTCTATGAATAAAGCCGGTACATGAGGACGTGGAATGTGAGTTTAATCGAACCATACTTCGTTGAAAATCTACAACGTTATAGCCTTGGCCTAAAATGGAAACATATGCGACTCCAGTATAAACAAAGTGATAGCCCTTTGTTGAAGTGGTGCCGACACTCCAAAGATAAGATCTATCCGTATACTTTGTTAAAGCGAGTGAGAGAAGGAGTTAAACTCACCTCATAGCGCGAGGTTTCTCATGAACGCACTGGAATCGACTACGATGAAACGAAACTTAGTTGTGCTATCGTAATGGATGTTATATCATCCACTATCTTTTCAGTTAGATAGTTTCCCAAAAACTGACGTGCAGCTTGTGGTTAAATCTTATCTTAGTGGGGAACTAAGTTAAGTGATAAAAGGATCTCGTGGTGGATCAGACTCAAATCAAGTGACTCCTGACCACGGAGTGCGACGACAAGTGATTGTCGGGGACGCATACTAAGTATATACTTGATTTGGAAGAGATATGAAGCTTCTGCGTGTAAAACTAAGGGTTTATAGTGATGTACTCTTGTGAGACTAAGAGATTCCGCTAAATCCAAAGTTAAGAATGAAAGAATCTTGGGGACACTTGATGATGCATATTCATCAATCGGTTTAAGGCAATCTAAGGGACGGTTTCCCTAAGAGACGATAAAGTAATGCCTATATGATTCCCAATGACTAGTCGAAGTCATAATAAGACTTTGCTCACTTAAGTGATGATGCAATCTTAAGAAAAGTACGGTATTATGTACTCATGTTTGACTCGATGTACTCATTCGTAATAATCCGGTAAAGCCAATGTGACGATGGCCTAGGATGCGCTCACGCAATGTCTGTGATTGACAAGACGCTTGAGGCTCGCTCTATCTCGATAAAAAGGACACTTGAAACGATACCGGATGCGCCTGAATGTGTTGGTCTATCTCCCATATGACCTACAGGGCAGCTCACTTGATGGAAAATGGTGAAATTGGTACCATTGGAAAGGTTTGTGTCTACTTTCCAAGAAAACCAACCATTTGATCACATCCATCATGTTGAGTGACATATGACTATTGTTGCAAAGTAGGACAGGATATGTCCGGTAATTTGCTGAGTCAACTTCGAAAGAGCTTTGTGATCTGCTCAGGTCGATCTAGGTTACGTACTGTATGTGAATGAAAAGCTATGGGTGTCTAGTTTTCATAAGTTCTTACAGTCTCGTTGATACCTATTGAATCGAAGAAGTTATGACTGATTTGGTGCATAGAGGTCAAGACTTTGGAAAACTTGATAAGTCTTTAGCGACCCTGCACTTTGGATGTGTCGCGCTCTTTTTGTCCTTAGACCAAAGTTTATTTTTCCCATTGGGTTTTCACTTGGTAAGATTTTTAACGAGGCGACCTATGAGAACATCCAGACAATGATGCGTTGTACTTCTGTTCAACTTAGACAAAGAGGTATTTTTCCCACTGGGTTTTTCCTTGGTATAGTTGTGAGGGCAACTTGGCATCCGACTCCTATGATTTGAGGTACTCATCAGGGGGAGTCGTTATGTATACATCAGGGGGAGTATACACGACATGTTATGTTGGTGCGTTGCATTCTTTTCCTCATCAAGCCTTTATTTTTCTCATGGGATTTTGTTTTTGGCTTGGAATAGGTTTTTACGAAGGCAACATCTTTTGCACCATTGTTGTATTAGTGCTCGACACAGGGGGAGTGTTCCGGGAATTATTATTCCCGTGATGTGTCTTACCTAATACTGATTGTAGATACATAGATAGAAGGTTCTAGATCCTTCTAGAGGTAGTAGGATCCTATTAGATGTCTTACCTTATCTAGGAATCCTATGTATGGAAGGACTCTCATTGTAATGCCTATATAAAGGCCCCTCTATCAGTGTTATGAATACAATTGATTTGCTGTCTTTTACTTTCTCCTCAAACACTTTTAAAGTTTTGGAAGATAAATAAAACCGCTGTACAAATATCCAATAATAGATCAACAAAAATTCTAATAATTTATACAACCCCAAAATTTATATAAATAAAAAATCATTCTAAATAATAAAAAAAAGAAAAAAAAATAATTTCTACATCTTTCAATTACTCACAAGGAGATCATGTATCCATTAATATAGTCTCATCAACTTAGTCGTAAGAAATTAAAAAAAAAAATTCAAATAAAGTTTCCATTGTATCCAAGGATTCAAATAAAACCACAATTGTAGAGTAGAAAACCCAGGGGACACTTGTTTGCATTGTACTCATTGGCTCGGTTTGGCAATGCTATCCGCCAGCGGATAGCTTATAGCGTATGAATTGATAAGTAATTGAAAATGGTAGTTTATAATATTTTTCAGTAGCTTATAACGTTTTTTTTAAACGCTACTTGAAGTAGCATTTGAGCTTATAGTTTATAAAGTTTCATTTTTTTCTTAATTTTACCTTAATTACTTAATTAAGTTCCTCATTTATCCCGGCCGGCCCAATGGGGGGGGGGGGTTTGGGTGATGGCCCAGGGCTTCCAAATTCTTAGGGCTCATTTTATATATATCAATTACGTAATATGCCATAGAAAAAAAATAAAAAATTACATATATTCGACGTTTCTTGCGTAGCTAGTAGAAAAAAAGAGGCAAGATCGGTATATCAAGATACAATATTATTGTAAAGGGCCTCCCTTACCTAAAAAAATTATTGTAAAGGGTTTTTTATTTTACCCCCTTAAATCGGGTTGGACCGGCCCTGCATCTATCATCCATTGAATGTATTTCTCTCTCATTTTTAAGTATTAATTACAAATATCTATTTACGTAATTTTATTTTATACGCTACTTCAACCGCTAATTTTACCAAATATTTTATATTTAATTAGCTAGCTTATCTGCTATCCGCTATAAGCTAGTTTATCGCTATAAGCTAACTTATCCATTATTCGTTACTTTTGCCAAACATGGCCGTTGTCGACGAACAACGACCCATAGAAACGATATTTGGGTTACAAATATTTTTGACATATTGCGGTTCGTTAACACCAAAAATTGTATAAACTATAACAATTACAAAACTCGATGCTAAAAAAAATGACATCTAACTGAATATAAATTGATACGTTTTTTGTGGATTGATCTCTATAAATTTTATACTCCCTCTGTTCAGGAAAAAGCGTCCCATTGTGCTCTGGGCACGAAAATTAAGAAAATTGGTAAATTTATTATTAGTGGAATAGAGGTCCCACCCCTCGAAAGTGGTAAAAATGGATTGAAGTTATAATTACTATGAGTGGAATAAGTCCGGAGTGAAAAAAGTAAAATAAAATTAAAGTTGTCGTGTGGAATAAGAATCCCACTTATTTTGAATGGAAAAATTAAAATGAGAGTTGAAGGAGTATTGATTTGATTGTAAAGAGTATTGGTGGATTGGAAAAAGTGAAGTAAGACTGAATCGGAATATGTACATTAAACATTGCAAATTTAATATTTTCTCAAACTATTCCCTTAATAGGAAACACTATTTTTCGACGGAAGAACACCTTCTACCTTGTTTTGTTAGGTTTCTTAACATGCATTTCTCAATGATTTTCATCAAATTTTCAGGATTTTTTCTCTTCATTCACGGTTTTAAGCATGACACCAGTAATGTTAATTTGCTAAAAAAAAAAACTTGTGGATTGACGGCGGCGGCCAGAGGAGCGGCGGGTCACTTTCTTCTCATCCTCTCCGCCGCCGCCTCAAATTTTCTTTCCGTGTGTGGGTTTCGGATTGGTTGATGGGTAGCTGCACTTTTGGTAATTGAATTAATATCTTTTTGGTTGATGGATCGACATCACGGTTTTGGTCCCATGGACAGAGACACAGTCTGATGGTAAGTTGTAAGGTGATTGTGGTAGAAACATTTCGATATTGTGGGTTCGAATTCGTGACTTGACAATATTTTGTTGAAATATTGCAAAGTTTATTGCTGGGTTCGTGTCTTCATTGGTCCTCTAACTTGCAGAGCTGTCATTAATGCACATCCCTCAATTTAACACTTGTCTGATCAAGAAACCTCTGATACAGGTGCGAGTTCTAGTCTTCTCAACAAAAAAATCTTTTTGGGTGTATTATCTTTAATTATTTTAATCATGAGGTTTTAGGTCAAATCCCACTTGTCACTTACAGTAAAATATTCAAGAAGCAAAAGTCAATTTTTCTTACATCTCTGTATTTCTCTTCCTCATCAATTTCCCTTTCAGCACAGATCTCCGCCATTTCCCGTCTTCCATAACACCAAATTCATTTTCAGAGATTCAGTTCTTGCTTGAATCCATGGTTACTCTCTTAGCAATCTGTGCTTCTCTTGTAATAATATTATTATCACTTCTTCCATTGACCCTTATTTACAAATTATGGTGGACCCCCCTTCATCTTCAACATACAATCAAGTCACAAGGAATCAATGGCCCCTCCTACAAGTTCATCCATGGCACCACAAAAGAGATCATCAAAATCAAGCAGCAGTTAAGTAGAACTCCCATGGATATGTCTCATGATATTTTTCCAAGAATCCAACCTCACTTCTATTCTTGGATGAAATTATATGGTAACTTTTCTTGTCTTTTTTTTTTTTCCCTTTTAATCGAGGTAAATCTAACACTAAGGCTATGTTCTTTCGAACTTATTTTTCAGTTTTTCGGTTCAGTTCAGTTCAGGTCCATTCAGTTCAGTTCATTTCATGTCCATTCAGTTCAGTTCCGTTCTTCTTCTTCTTCTTCTTATTTTTATTATTAATCTTAATTATTATTGTTATTATTACTAATAATATTACTATTAGTTAATTATTATTATTATTTACCATTATTATTATTATTTACCCTTAATATATATTTCAGTTCAGATCAGATCCATTCAGTTCAGATTCATTCAGTCCAAAAGAATAGAGCCTGAGTTTTTTATATATGGATCGGGATTATTTAACTGAAGTTATTAATTTATCGAGGTTGTACTGTATCTATTGAGTTTAATCAGGTAACAATTTTCTTCACTGGATTGGTACTCAGCCATATGTTGTTGTTACTGAGCCTGAGTTGATCAAAGAAATTCTTAGCAACAAAGATGGTAAATATCCAAAAACTAAATTGAAAGGTTACCTGAAGAAATTGTTAGGAGATGGGATTGTCGTGGCAGAAGGTGAAAAATGGCTGAGGCTTAGGAAATTGGCCAATCATGCTTTCCATGGAGAGTGTCTAAAGGTAGACATTCTGTTAGTTGATCTTTCATAAAATAAAATTGCGTCGTATTTTGACTTTCGTAGTCGATAATTTTCAAGTTTGACTATAAATTAATCTCAAACTATAATGATAAAATATTTAACAAAATTATATTAAGAAACTTTAGATGGTGAAGTTTCATAATATAATTTTGTTAAATATTTTATCATTATATTTTGAGATTAATTTTTAGTCAAACTTAGAAATTATTGACCATATAAAGTCAAAATGCTCATGTTATCTGGGACGGAGGGAGTATATTTTTTGTATCAAGAATGACATACTAGTGTTAAATTACCCCCCACCCCCACAGTTGATTGATATCCCCTCTTCTTGTTAGGATATGGTTCCGTCAATGATTGCTAGTGTCGAAACTATGCTGGATAAGTGGAGGCGTTACGAAGGCGAAGATATCAATGTTTGCAGTGATTTTAGACTTCTTACATCAGAAGTGATTTCCAGGACAGCTTTTGGAAGCAGTTACTTAGAAGGAAGAAAGATATTCGATATGCTGACAGATCTTTGTGCCTTGATTTCCAGAAACATGCATAAAGTCAGATTTTTCGGCGTCGAGTATGTTCGTTCTGCATTTTCTGTATTTTCCAATTTCTTGGCATTGTGCATTGGCTATATGGGAGTGTCTGCAAACACCTAAAAAAATAAGCGATTATCAACTTTCGTTTCAAGAAAAAGTATTTCTTTTAGTGTTCTCATGCAAACTTTTAATTGTGCCCGACTGAATTAGAATCAAGAATCTTAAGAGGGAGACGTGCGCCTTAGATTTTTTTAAGGGGCAAAATGCAAAACCCCCATAGTTCAAGGGGGTCTAGCGTAATTTACTCAGCTTTGTTGTTAGATGTTAGTCATAGAATCTGGAGCTGTTGTAGTAATATTAGTTTGGCAAAAACCACTGCAGAAAATTTGTGAGATCACGTGATGATATCGAAGCCGACAAAATCGAGAAGTCACTTCATGACTCCATCATGAAAATCGTAAAGAAGAGACAGGACGAAGTTGAAAATGGCCGAGCACGCGATTTCGGGAATGATTTCTTAGGATCACTTTTAAATGTTCATCATGACATGGATCCGAGAAACCCGATATCGGCAGGCGAGATCATTGATGAATGTAAGACTTTTTATTTTGCTGGACAAGAAACGACTTACAGCTTACTGTCGTGGAGTGTTCTTCTTCTTGCAATTCACACAGATTGGCAAGAGAAAGCAAGAAAAGAGGTGCTTGATCTATTTGGTCGAGGAAAGCCGAATTCGGAAGGCATTGCCAGATTGAAGATAGTAAGCATATCCTTGCTTCTAAATTATGTGCAATATATGTGCTGAGCTGTAATTTTAGTCTAGTGGTTACAGGGGAAGTTCCTACAAAAAACTAGATTTTGCAAAAAAGGCCTTATAAGTTCTAAAATATATTTTCAAGGCAAAAACTCATGAGATTGTATTTCGTGACACGGAGCCTAAATTTTAGTTTTTTTAGTTTTTTATTCAGTTTTTAGTTTTTTTTAATCAGTTTTTAGCTGTTTTAATTCTTTTTTTTTTTTTTAGTTTTTTAGGGTTTTTATTTACTATTGTTTTTGTGAGGCATTCTTGTTTTTAAACTTTTGCATCCTTTTTTTTTTTAGTTTTAGGGTTCATTTTCAATTTTTTGGGTCGGTTTTTGGTATTTTAGTAATTTTATTGTGTTAGAATTTTCTATTTTTTTTTTATTTCAAAAATTAGGTTTTAGGGGATCCGTCTCACGTAGGCCTCACACGTGACCTATTGTTGCAATTATATCCCCAGCTTTTCTAGATATCGTGATTTTCGCATGACAATCATCGCCCCTCCCTGTCACTACATGCTAAAATTTGCAATTTTTTGCTGCAATATGTGATTACAAATTACTTCTTCATTCCTAGGTGAACATGATTATATACGAAACACTCAGGTTATACAGTCCCGTGAACAATATGGCAAGAAGAACAGACAGCAAAGTCAAGTTGGGGAAATACGAGCTTCCAGCAAACGTGACGCTGTCTATTCCTCCTCTGGCCCTTCACAGAAATCCTGAAATATGGGGACAAGATGCTCATTTTTTCAGACCGGATAGATTTGCCGAGGGGTTGGCTAAAGCGACGAGTGGAAATGCTACGGCCTTCCTAGGATTCGGATTCGGACCTCGGATTTGTGTTGGTATGAATTTCGCCAGTAATGAGGCGAAGATAACACTGTCGATGATCCTTCAACGCTATAAATTTACTCTCTCGCCGAATTATGTCCATTCGCCTTTTATCGTTCTAACGACTCAACCTCAGCATGGAGTTCAGATTTTGCTCCAGCCATTATAGTTTATATTTATAGGCTTGTTTCATCTTTTCTTGGTGTACTGTAAGAAAGAAGACTTCTGAACAAACAGCGTTTTATGATATCTTTTAGTTTTCGTATTGAAATATTGGGATTTAAAGGTCAGAATAATATATTACTGCAAATGCCATCTAATTATCTATAATGCAAGGATACACCACAAAATAGCATAAAGCGGAGTCAGGTTCGCTGGGAGCAGAGGGGGAACCAGAAAAAAAATTGGAGGGCTGAGTTCAATAAATTTTAAATGCATATATAAAAATATTTAAAACGCAGTCGTTCACAATAAAAATATTGAAAATACAAAAATAGTAAGGGGCAACACTGGGTTCAAGCCCAAATCACAATTCATAACTAGTCAATATTGTGCTTGAAAAGTACAATAAAATGAGATACTTGAGGGAGCTAGGACTGACCAAAGGAGAACTGCCATTTAAGTATCTTGGTGTGCCTCTTTCACACAAGAAGTTTACAATTATGCAATGGCAACCTCTGGTCCAGAAGATTTTGGCTAGGGTGGACTGCTGGTCTTACCAGTGCTTACCAGCATACAAGCATATTAGAGCCAGATATTTCTCCTTCCACAGAAAGTTCTCAAACTGATCCAAACAGCTTGTAGAATTTTCCTTTGGACTGAGAAAGCTGGAATCTCAAAGAGGGCTCTTGTTGCATGGGAGCACTTGTGTTTGCCAAAATATGCGGGAGGATGGAACATTACACATGCTCAAGACTGGAACAAAGCAGCAGTTTGGTGCATCACACAGAAAAAGGATAAATTTGGGTTCGCTGGATTCATGGATACTACATAAAGAATAAAGATGTTCTCTCTATGCAGTTCCAAATCAAGCATCATGGATCATCAGAAAAGTGATTGGGGCTCGAGACTATATTCTGCCACTTTCTGATGGGATGAACGTACTTAATAATCAAGGATTTGCTATTAGAAAAGTGTATGGGAGGATTAGAGGGAGACATCAAAAAGTGCCTTGGCAGAAAATGATTAGCCAAAATATGGCTCCTCCTAAATGTTTGTTCATTTGCTGGAAGGTGATCTTGAGGAGGATTGCCACTTGTGATCGCTTCAGTAAGTTTGGAATTACATGTGATCAAATGTGTATTTTGTGCAAAAAGGAAAATGAAACTTTTTCGCATTTTTCATCAAGTGTGACTTCTCAGCACAAATCTGGAAGGAGGTGAGTGCTTGGTGTGGTGTTGCTGGTACCATTCGTGATTGGGAGAATGAGATGATCTTCTTGACTTCACAATGTCGTTCGAAGACAGGAAGACAGTTGATGTATAGAGTTTCTATGGCCGTGGTGATCTATCACATTTGGAAAGAGCGCGATGCAAGGAGATTCCAAGCGGAAGATTGTGTTACTTCAATTGTTAATCAATGTAAGTTTATTATTTCAGTTAGAAGTAGTAAACATCCAAAGCTGCAGAGGATGCTTAATAATTATATCTCTTTCTCTGTGTTGTGTTTGATCTAAGGGTTGTGAGTTGTATCTTGTTTTGACATGCACACTTGGTAATAAAATCTTATTTACCAAAAAAAAAAATGAGAGATACTTAGATTAATTGATAAGTAGTCAATATTGTGCTTGATAAGTACAATAAAATGCATATATAACATAATTATACACCTAGATTAATGGAATAGAGATTCTAAGCTTGACTATTATTACAAAAATTATTAAGTAGAACGGATTTAAAATAAATAGCTTATTAATAAAAAATTAAACTTCGGAGCAGCACTGAGCTCAAACCCAGTAAAAACCCAATAAAAAATGAATTAAGAAATTTAATAAGAGATACTTAGATTAATTAACAAATAGTCAATACTGTGCTTGAAAAGTACAATAAAATGCATATATAAAATAATTATACACCTAAGTTAATGGAAATAGAGATTTTAAACTCGACTATTATTAAGTAGACAGTGTTAAAATAAATAGCTTAATATTAAGAAAATAAATTTTTAGTAAGAGACAGCACTGAGCTCAAGCCCACTAAAAACTCTTACCTCCGTCCCTAACCGGAGGAAGTTGGACTCGCCATGGCAGAACACAATAGGGGGTATGTATGGGGGGCATGGCCACCCTGTTTTTAGAGGTTAATATAGGAAAGCATCAACTGTCTCACAAATAAATTAGTACCAGCTTGGCACTTCAGTATTCATATTACTTGGTCAAATAGTACTGTAGTAACTATATGAATAGTATGATACTTATTTGACCGAATATATGAATACCGTGTAGTTATTTGGTCGAGTACATGAATACTCGTACGTTCAGTCGGTCGAATACAACAAAAACTTGAAATTCAAACCAGCTTCTTTTATACAAGTTCACATCACTGAGCGCAAGAGTTATCACGCGAATGGCGAGCGCGTAACATAACCCACTAAAGTGTCATACATCAGGTGAAAAATTTCTCCTTGAGACGATTAATAAGCTTAAATTTCTCTTCAGCTTCAACTTGCTGACGAATATCGGATTGTGAGGCTCGGTCTGGGTGAAAAGTCAGCAAAGCCCGTTTATAAGCCGTCTGTACCTACAGAAATCGTCAATGTCAAGCAACAAATCATCGCCTGTACCCCGTTTCATTAGATGAATAGAGATTTTTTATACGCCTTCTCATGGAGAGGTGTAATTGAGGTGAGCTGAGCCGACATGACCAGCATCGAGCTCGGCACATTTGAAAACTCAGTAAACTCGAGCTCGACTCGACTCTGCGCGACACACAACAATTTTGAGTAAAATAGTTTAAAATGTCTTTTTTTTAATTACTAATATTATTTATTATAATTAATATATAAATTCAAAATACATAAAAATACCAAGGGTAAAATTGTAAACAAGAAAAGCTCGATTAGACTCGCGAGTCTATCTAGTCAAGTATAACTGAGCTCGGCTCGATTAACTTCGGAGTTGATTTCGGCAAGTGTAGCAAACCTGTTGCGGCGATGGATACGGCCAACCTCCCACACTAATCCCCAATAAATGCAAGAGAGAAGCCATACTATGACATGAGACTTCGAGATCACTGAGCTCCATCCTAACCTCAGCACGAACTCTCTCCTTCATGTTCATATCTTCTTCATCCTAAAAGTAAAATTTAGTTGCTCGTTTCCACGGTATAAAGCCCTATTTTAACATTTTTCAGTCAAATTTTAAAACTTTTGACCCTAGAGTACGACTAATATATTAAAATTTTATAGTGACGTAAGTTATATTTTGAAAATACACATTAAGACAAATCTATCATGTAGTTGCATGTCTATATTACTGCTTTATTCTGTAATACGACTTTATATCGTGGACGGAGAGAGTACGTAATATTCGGACAGAATCGAAGTACAGACCTTCTTTTGAATGTTCCGGACATGCTCTAACCGCTCTTTCTGTCTTCTTTCCATATCCAAAACGTGCGAGCTCTCTGTTTCTTTCCGCCTTTGTCGGGAACTCCACTCTTCCTCCATTGCCCTCTTGTACTCGTCTGTTTCTTTAAAATACCGAAGAAACGAACAAAGGAGTAATAGTTTTTTCTTCAAGGTTTTATTTAAAAAAAAAAACATCGGAATTTGGAGAATTTTTTATAGGAATTTGGATAGTTTTTTTATTTTTCTACCATTTAATTAAAGTGGTCATTAACAGCCAAAATAAATGAGGTCAAAAGTCAATTATGACGTCTGTAGAGCTCTCGACTCTCGAGTGGTTGTGTTGTGTTGAGATTACATTTTATTTCCGTTAAAAGCGGGGGAGAAAAAGTTTAGGTGTTTTTTTAATACAAAATGTATAATTTTGAAATAATTTTTTATCCAAAATATATATATTTACAAAAAAAAAAAAAACATTTAAGTTCCATACTGCTTAGAAACCTTCAATAATACTAGTAATACCCTCTTCTTTTGGATTTATTTTTAGTTTTGATTCGATTGAATTGATTCGAGTCAATTCGATTCGATTGATTTCGATTTCTTCTTATTATTATTATTATTATTAATTTTAATTATTATTATTGTTATTATTACTAATAATAATATTATTATTGTTGTTGTTGTTGTTAATTACTATTATTATTATTATTATTTATTATTATTATTATTATTATTATTATTATTATTTATCATTATTATTATTATTATTTATCCTTAATATATTTGATTTAGTTCGATTCGATTCAAATCAATTCGATTCGATTCGATTCGATTCGAATCCATTCGATCAAGTTGATTCGATTCGATTCATTCGATCAAAAGAACAAAGCCTAATATACTCGCTCCATCCAACCTGAGTTTGCACACTAACCTTATTCGTCCGTTCCACAGAAGTTTGCACACCCATAAATGGTAAAAAAATTGTTTTAACATTCTAACTATACACAATTATTTACACAATTGTCATTATTTTTTCAACTCAATTAATACACTTTTATTTTTTCTCTTACTTCACTTACACATGAGTTACTTTTTATACCCTCCTTTAAATTGATCAACTCTTCAAAAAGTTCATTTTCTTAGGCCCTGTTCTTTGAACATTTTTGATTCGATTGATTCGATTCGATTGATTCGAGTCCATTGATCTGATTCGATTGATTCGAGTCCATTCGATTCGATTGATTCGATTCGCTCCGTTCTTTTTCTTCTTATTATTATTATTAATTTTAATTATTATTATTGTTATTATTACTAATAATATTACTATTTATTGTTGTTGTTGTTAATTACTATTATTATTATTATTATTTATCATTATTATTATTATTACTAGATGTTCTCCGGTGCGATGCACCGTACAAAATATTCTTTTACTAAAAAATAATTTTTCGATCTCTAAATTTGTTTTTGATTATCTTCGACATGAGTATCATATTAGCGTAATATTAATAAAGGACTTATTGAGTGTATTATGGGGTTTAATATAATTCAAGAAATAGTACCACATTAGCAGAGTGTTAAGTCAATTAGTGTCCATTACATAAACCGAACATACCGAAAAAATATGAATAAATTTTTGGGACGGAAGCAGTATGTTATTAAGTCTTAATATATGTGTGTGTGCAATGTATGTTTTTATTATTTTTAGTTATTATAATTAAATAAATATCATAATTTATTTTTTATGTATGCAATATGAGTCTGAAATCTAATTTCATAAAAATGAGTTAATATATTTTTATTTTGCATCAATTAATAAATTAATGTTCATATTTCTTTTAATATAATTTTTTTGTGCAATCGGTCATTACTGTAAATCCATCAAATTTATGATATTTATATGGATGTCTAGTTGAAAATTATGAAACAAAAATTAATTTTATATATTTTTTATTAAAAATAAACTTGATATAAAAATTTCTAAATATTTAAAATTTTAAGCTAAAAAAATAAAGGAAGAATTTTTTATTGGTCGATGAGGTGTAAGTTGTGGAATAAAACTCCCAAGACACATATCTTGATTTTTTTTAGAAATTTAAGAATGCATCTCTATGTATAAGCTATATTTTAAAATTAGAAAATCAAAAAACTTATGAAGTGACACATGTCCACAACTCTCTTTTAATAGAAATATAGATTATTTACCCTTAATATATATTTGATTCGATTCGATTGAGTCCATTCGATTCGATTCGATTCGATTCGATTGATTCGAATCCATTCGATTCGATTCGATTGATTCGATTCGATTCGATTAGAGCGCTTAATCTATGTGCGCGATCGGTATGCAAGCTCTGAGACGGAAGGAGTATATGATATTTCATTACACGAGCAGATGACGAGCTACTAGGCCGTTGCAAACTGGCCGCGACTCGCCATCGCAATACCGACGTTGGTAATTACTGGTAACTGAAACTACACAACCGTCTCTCCATCTGAAAACTGTCGTTTCAATTGTCCAATTATGATTCCATAGATTAATGATTAATCAATTGTACAAATTACAATAGTCTAATATTGTCCGAAACACATGAAACGGCACTCATCAATTTTGGTATAAGAAAAAAAATTCTTATATCTCAACTACTTTCAAAAGTTTCTTAGTTCCGCCACTCATCATGGATGGTATATGATTTTTTAAAATTTTAATTTTTTGTTATATATGTTAATCATGACATATTATGTAATAATAAAATTTTATTTTATGACAAAATATTTTTAAAATAATAAAATTTCGTGTGGCACACGGTGTGGCACACGAAAATTTAGCACGAGAATCCCTTGCCTGGCGCATATGCAGCTCTTCGGAAGGTGGGGGGTCATGCCAGCTATATGAAGATGCATACATCCCGCCGTAGAACCAGCATCGATTCCTGCGATCAATTAAATCACAAACCCAAATGGGAAGTACCGATTGATATTATTGTGTAAGAAAGAAACAGAATTGAGCACAGAGGGCGAGCGTCCGCCCGTCCAGCGAGGGAGAGAGTCTCCGCTTTCCATCCCGTCAGCTTCTTGTATATCTTCTCCAATATTATACTTATATAAGTATTATTCGTAACTCTGCCGTGTATGATTGAGGCTCCCAGATACCAGCCAACTTGATGCGATTGTTGCAATATTTTATTCCACACATTCATATTAAAGGTTTTGCTGATAAGTTGATAAATAATGAAAAACAATAATTAATCAACGAAAGTTGAAGAAGCTGAACAGAAAAGCATAGAACTGATGTTTAAAACACTGCTAACGTACGTAATAAAGACCCAACTGAAGACCGCCGAGTAAGAGCAATGTTAACGCACGCAATGAGGACAAGTTAATGTACGCTAAGTATGTAAGTTGACGTACGCAACAAGTACAGTATAACGTACGCTAAATCGTTTGAATCAGAATTCAATTTTCGGACCGTTAATGAGCAAGTGAGGTCATATAGTATATCATCATTTCAACGGCTATCTCACGATAAAAATAACGTACGCTACAGACAAGCCTTACGTACACTACATGCCTTAACGTACGCTACACCATGTATATAGCGCACGATATAGAAAGACATGGAGCAACGGCTAGTTTGGCTCTCAAGCCTATAAATACCAATACACTTGGTATTATTCAATACAACAACTTCAAGAAAAGTTTATATACATCAGATATCATTATATACATTATTGTGTTGTAATCGAGCTTAATTGATAAGAGGCAGAGTGCTTAACTCACTCAACCAAACACGAGAGAAAAGAAAGGATTATATTT
Organism: Orobanche coerulescens; assembly: GCA_033398695.1. Taxonomy (NCBI): domain Eukaryota; kingdom Viridiplantae; phylum Streptophyta; class Magnoliopsida; order Lamiales; family Orobanchaceae; genus Orobanche; species Orobanche coerulescens. The sequence goes on along the minus strand of CM065805.1, from coordinate 199,669,362 downwards.
GATTCGGTGTTATTATGATCGTGAATCCGGTATTGTTAGAATCATAATCTAAATCCAAGTGAGATTTTTATAGTACCGATAGAAATACAATATTGTGCTTTATAAGTACAATAAAATGCATATATAACATAATCATCATAATCACGTAGATTAATTGATAAATAGTCAATATTGTGCTTTATAAGTACAATAAAATGCATATATAACAGAATTATACACCTAGATTAATGGAATAGAGATTCTAAGCTTGACTATTATTACAAAAAATATTAAGTAGAACGGATTTAAAATAAATAGCTTATTAATAAAAAAAATAAACTTCTAGTAAGGAGCAGCACTGGGCTCAAGCCCAGTAAAAACTCAATAAAAAATGAATTAAGAAATTTAATAAGAGATACTTAGATTAATCAATAAATAGTCAATATTGTGCTTGAAAAGTACAATAAAATGCATATATAAAATAAATATACACCTAAGTTAATGGAAATAGAGATTTTAAACTTCACTATTATTAGGTAGAACGTGTTAAAATAAATAGCTTATTATTAAGAAAATAAATTTCTAGTAATAGACAGCACTGAGCTCAAGCCCAATAAAAACTCTTACCTCCGTCCCTGACTGGAGGAAGCGAGAGCTATACGGCACTAATATAAATTGGACTCGCCATGGCAGAACACAATAGGGGGTATGTATGGGGGGCATGGCCACCCTGTTTTTAGAGGATAATACACGAAAGCATCAACTGTATTTGATTCGGTGTTATTAGGATCATGGATCCGGCATTGTTAGAATCATAATCAAAATCCAAGTGAGGTTTTTACAGTATCGATAGAAAGCTACAAAGGTTAATTCCTTATCCGATAGAAAAGGAAAATGGTTTATCTTGGACCGACATAAAGATAATATTGTAACGGTTTATCTTGGATCGACAGAAGACAAGATTGTAACGGTTTTCCTCAGACCGACCGAAGACAAGACAGAAAGGTTTATCTTAAGCCTATAGAAAAAGATACGGAGAGAGGACGTAGGCACATTGTTGAACCTATATATATCGTTGTGTCATTTACATTCCGTACTTTATCACTTCCGCAATCACAAAAGAATTCTATATTCTTAACCGCATTATCCAACATTTTTTCAAGTGGCTGTACCAAACCTAACAATTGGTATCAGAATGGGTATCTCTTATAGTCGGCTTAACATCCAAGGAGAAAAAGATCCAATGGCGCTTCATTTTGCCCAGGTCGAAGGTCTCACCTTAAACCGACCTCCATTCTTTGATGGATCAAATTTCATGACATGGAAGAAAAAGATGTCAATCTTCATTCGAGCTTATGATATCGAACTTTAGAAGGTAATATGCCTTGGTCCAAAGATTCCTACGAAAATCGACGGCTCTCTTAAAAGCTTCGAAGAATACGATGATACGGATTGGAAAAACGATCATACAATAGCAAAGCAACACAATTGCTTTATTGTGCTTCAAATCTGGAAGAACACAATCGGATTTCCTCGTGTGATAGTGCCAAAAAAATTTGGAAAATGTTAGAGGTAACTAACGAAGGAACGAATCAAACCAAGGCGACGAAGATCAATATGCTTCTCTACAACTATAAATTATTTATGATGAAGAATGACGAGTCCATAACAAACATGCTCGGCCGATTTTCGGTCATCACAAATGGACTAGCTTGTTTTGGAAAACCATTATCAAGTAGGGAAAAAGTGAAGAAATATTACGATCACTGCCTTGTGAATGGGACGGGGCAATCACGACAATCATGGAGTCGAAAGATTTCAATACGCTTGATTTTAGCGCCCTTGTCGATTCGCTAATAAATTACGAGATCGTGTTAAAATCTCGAAATGCCAAATCGAAGCCCAAAGAGAAATCTATAGCTTTGAAAGCTAAAAAAAGCTTTCAAAGAAGAAAAGTGGAGAAGGAAAAACATATTAAAACATATTAAACGTATTAAAAGCTCTCAATACGAGTTGAAGTCTTTTCTTCTCTGGTTTAAGCTTTCAATAAGTATCAAAACGTATTAAACCGGACAAGAAAAGACTTCAACTCACAAGTCCGGAACGAGTCAAATAGGTTCGACAATAACTGTCGAAATTATGGAAAACCCGACCACTTTGCGAAGAATTGTCGTGACTCGATTTCTAAGAAGAAAGTGCAATAGCCACCTAGAGTAACGAAGAAGATGGTGAAAATATTCAAAATAATCTCGCACTCATGGCAAGGAGCTCGTTTGACGACAGCGACAACGAAAGCTAGGTAAATACCTCATCTCATGACGAACTTTTTAATGCTTTTGAACAATTATATACGGATTTTCAAAATTCGCTGAAAGATAATAAATTCCATAATATGAAAAATAAAATATTGGAAGGAAAAATCTCCAAGATACAAGAAAAGGGAAAATTATTGAAAATAATCATTCTTTGTTCTTAGAGAAAGAGAACAAATTAAAAAATAATTTATTAAAAATTCAAAACGAACTTAAAGATTTAACGAATAAATTTTCTCTCGGAAATGAGAAATTTGAAAAATTACTCTCTTCATTTTCGCTAAATAAACAAGGATTAGGATTCAAACCAAGTGATAAAAATGAACCCCTAAATTTAAAAATACCCAATTGTGGTAAATGTTTGAAAATCGGGCATCATATTACTATTTGTAAAAGCCCAAGACGAACGAAAAAAATAAAAAAATATGGATTCCGAAAGGAACCATAATACCAAACATCGTCTTTTTGCCAAATGAAAAACGACCAAAAGTCGGTTGGATCCCCAAAATTCAAAATTAATTATTCAAATAAATTGGTATTTAACTCAGGGGGGTTAGTATTTTTTGGGAGAGTTAGTGTTTTCACGGAGAGCTTTACACATTTTTTGCAAAATAATTGGTATCATGTTAATGATTAAATAAGTTTTTTTGCTAATGACAAAAAGGGGGAGAAAAATGAGGAGATATAATGGAAAAAATAATAAAGTGGGAGAAGACGAAAAAGGTATGATGGGGAGAAGAAAACTAACGAATAGACAAAGCCGAGAACTTTGATCTGTAAATTATTTACAGTATTTTTCGGAGATATAAATCTAGAGGTGCCTAGAAAACCCGGACCCGGCAGGTCGACCCGTGGACCCGGACCCGCCGGACCCGTGTAGGACCCGGACCCGGTCAACCCGCCGGACCCGCCGAACCAAGCCCGTTGTATACATGGGTGGGGTTCGGGTTTTATCTTTTCCGACCCGTCGAGTCCGACCCGGATGACCCGGCGGTGAATTAAAAAAAAAAATGAAATTCTATTTATAAATATTCTCCCAACCCATCTCATTTCTCACACCTTCATTCTAATTTATCTCTTAAACTCTCATCGCTAATTGCTATACTATTTAATCTCTCTCTTTTTGCTAGCATTTAATCATTATGTCGAGTTCTCACAAGAGAAAGAGTATTGCTACGTCTCCCAAAAAATCCAAAACATCCAAGTTCGATAGAATGGCTCTTTGGGGCAAATCGAAAAAACCATCTGGGATAACTATTCGGGAGCCCAAAACCAACCTCCGCCCGATTTTGAAAATGAAAGTCAAGAAGATGAATATGATGTTATACATGAAAGTATCTATTATGGTAGTACAACTACTAGTGAAGAAGAATAAGTTGACCCCGAGGATTTTGACGTGTCCCAAATCGTCAACAACTGCAAAATATTGACGAAGAAATGGACCATGAAATCGGTGAAGCTATGTTAAATCAAACATATGCAACGTTCGAGCGCACTCTTCATGGCGTACCAACTCTGATGCAAAAATTAAAGTCGAGCCTTCGGCAAGCCAAGCTGAAGAAGAACCTCCTTATGTTGAAGAGTTATCATCCGAGGAAGAAGAAAATGTGAAAGGAAGAGGAAGCAAGAAAGCTAAAACGAGAAAGAAGCCTGCCCCTGATGTAGAAAAAAAACCGATATCCGAACTTTTTTTAAAACACTTTAAGAAGGAAAAAATGCCGGATGATTTTATGAAAGTATCTTGCAACTACCGCAACAAAGAATATTCGTATAAAGCCGGGGATGGATATGGAAATTTTAATAGGCATTATGAGAATAACCATGCCTCGGTCCACGGAGATCAAAAGTCGCAAAGTTAACTCAACTTCCAACCTCCACTGGAGCCGGCCCAGCCGGCGTTCAAGGTATGTCTGAATCTCAACTTTATAAATATATAAAGAAATTGCTAGAGAACAAATGGCAAAATTATCACAAGAATCTTTACCTTTTAATTTCACGGATAGTACGAGTTTGGAATATAGGACGCAAAATGCCTATAATCCTGCTATTAAGAGAATTCCACGTACCACAATGACTAGACAAGTAGTATACTTAGGGCCTGTTTACTTTTTTTTCATTAATCTCTGAATGGATTAAGCTGTCTGAGTGGATTAAGCTGTCTGATTTGGAAAAATATCTTGTTGTTTCTTTCTTGTCTGAATGAACTATCTGAATGACAGAAATGACCATTTTATCCCTCAGTATGAAATAAGTGCTATTTGATAAACTGTTCGTTACTTTTTAAGCCGAATAGTATTTTTGAATGACATAAACTAATTAAACATCAAAACATAATGAAACCTCAAGAATACAACTTTCCAAAAAGGTCTTCATAACATTGGGGTCCCTCCAACTTATCCTAGTTCGTTTATTTGGTTGTGTTTCCCCAATTTGTTCCATACCTAAAACAAGATGAAATCAACTGCCCTTTATCTCTATCATAAAGTAAAACAAGATGAAATCATCAAAACAACCAAAAAAGACAACTGATATTTATCTTGAAGTGCACATTTCCTCAACAACCTATTATGGAAATGCACATTTCCTCAACAACTGACATAGGCTGGAAATTCATATTTCTCAACAACTGTATTTCCCCACTCTCTAAATTTCCCAACAATCCACAATTTTGGGCTCAATTAAAGATGGACAACTATTAATACCAATTGATGCATATTAACATGAAGCAGCTACGTTCAAACAAAACATGAAGCAGCTCCGTTCAAAAAAAACATGAAGCAGTCTATTTCCTGAAACAAGAAATGCAAACAAAATTTTGTAGATCATCTTCCCATCACATCTTTTGTGAAAAGGTTTCAAAGCAGAACATAGTTTCTTTCATGTTGAAATATTTTTAGGGGAGATCTGTAAATTTGGGGAAATATGAAACCTGAAAAATCAGAAATTGAACCTGGCGAGAAAGGCGACGACGGCGGCGAGAAAGGCGACGGGAGGCGGGACGGGAGGCGGGCGACGCGAGGCGAGCGACGGGAGGCGGGCGACGGGAGGCGTGCGACGGGAGGCGTGCGACGGGAGACGGGCGACGCAACGGGAGAAAGGAACTGGAGAGAGAGAAGGGCCGGGAGAAATGAACGGGAGAGATGAACGGGAGAGAGAGAGAATGGACGAGATGAGAAAACAAATTGAACGGGAGAGAGAGAAGGAGAAAAGACACTGGAGATAGGAAGAAAGAGAGAGGGGTAGGTAAGGGCAGCTGAGGTAATTTTTTGGGCTGAATGGGAACCACACCCTTTTCCCAGCTGAATCAAAAATACACATTTCAGCTCATTAAGTAAAAAATAAACATCTCAAAAATCTGAGCGATTCAGCTCATTAAGTACTCAGCCCATTAAGTAAAAAGTAAACGGGGCCTTAGTCAAACAACATAAACTTGGACTACGAGCTTATTTTATATCTATAAATCATAAAGTTTCTTTAGCTGCTGATACGCGGGCATATTTTAAACAAAAAAATGATTATATGGGAATAACTATACACTGGATTGATGAAAATTGGAACTTAAACAAAAGACTACTTGCGTTTAAAAAATTTAATCGTACACATAGTGCAGATAATATAGCTAGAGTAATTATTACAATTTTAACTTTTTATTGCTTAAAAGATAAAATTTTCACAATTGGTTTGGATAATACTAGTTCTAATACTGCAAGTGTACCAGTTTTAATACAAGCTTGCAATCCTGTTTTAGCGGGTCTATTATTCTATACTAGATGTATATCATATTCTAAATTTGTATGTACAAGATGCATTAAAATATGTAGATGAGACAATAGAACCAATTAGATAATGTGTCTTGTTTTTACATGATCGTACTAAGTTAGCTAGACAATGAGCCAAAATTTTAAAATCAAAACATGCAACCCAAATTTTTTACTCCAGACGTAAAACATAGATGGAACTCAACTTATGAGATGTTAAATTCAACTAATGAATATAAAGAACTATTGTATAAATTTTTTGATACATTTTTTCATGTAGAAGGATTTTATTTCTTTCCAACATATTGGGATAAAACCAAAGATTTAATAAAACTATTAAAGGTTTTTGAAAATACAACTAAAGATTTAAGTAGTTATTATCCCACGTCACCTAAAATTTTTATTTCATTGTTGTTTTATTGTATCCGAAATGGATGCTTGTAGTAAATCCGAAAGATTGGGGAATGCTATTTATAATGTGTTTAAAATGGCTAAAGTACTTTAGTCGTATTCATGATATTTTCTTGATTAGTGCTGTTTTATCTCCCGATTTGAATTTAGCTCAAATACAATAATTACTTGAAATTTATTATAATATTCTTAAAAAATTGGGTTTTTCTAATATTGTGGATAGTGTTGGAAGTCAAACTTTGTTTGAAAATTTTCCTAGTGTTGAACAAGTAAAAATTGATTTAAAAATAGTTGTGAAACTCTTTTTGCTGAATATTTAGATAAATATGGAGATAGGATTCAAACTCAAAAAACAAGAATAAGGACTACCAATACATTTAACATGGAATTCGAGAAAACTCCCACTAACCCATTTCAACAACTCTATAATATAGCAAGAAATAGGGGTAGTAACGTCGGTCAAAGAAATGACCTTTGTATTATGCAACTAGTTTTGTGCCAGAGGATGACAATGCAGGTACATTTGATCTGTTGGATTGGTGGAATAGAAGGGGAACCGAATTTCCCATACTTTCCATTATGGTACAAGAAATTCTTGCAGTGCCCGCATCCACAGTCCCCGTTAAGAGTGCTTTTAGTGAAGGAGGCTATGTTGGACGAGTGGAGATCCCGAATGACGCCAAAAAATCTCGAGGCTCAAATGATGCTTAAAGACGCAATAAAATTCGAGTTACGAGATCAAGAAAATAAGTGGGAAGACCTATTAGCGGACCAAGGCGTCTATCAAGAAGGCACTACTGAAGGAGAGTCTAGTCAAATGAGTCAAACCGACGATCAAGGCGACGACGACATCGACTTCGACTAAATGGAAGTAAGGTAAGCCAGGGACTCAGGTAAGTAAAAAGAACTATGTAGGGCTTTGATTCCTCACGAGGATACGTAGGCAATTTAATTTAAGTGAAAACTTAAAATTAAATACAAGCCCATTTTTTTAATTTTTCTTAATTAAAAGAACTACGCAGAGCTTTGATTCCTAAAGAGGATACGTAGGCAATTTAATTTTAAGTGAAAACTTAAAATTAAATACAAGCTCATTTTTTTCAATGATTTCCTTGTTCATTATAGTTATTTTTCGTATATAAAATGATAATAAATAAAATTTTATAAATACTTTTTAAAAAAAATCACGGGTCGGACTCGTCGGGCCCGGACCGTGGCCGGCCCGTGAACCCGCCAACCCGTACATTTCATATGTACTGGTGGGGTATGGGTCCTGGCCGGCCGACTCGTCGACCCGGCGGGTCCGACCCGAACCCGGACCCGGCGGTAGACACATCTATATAAATCTCATCAAGGATTGTTGTTTTCTCATCATCAAAAAGGGGGAGATTGTTGGAACATTTTATTCTAGTATTGCCACCGGGCCGTACACCGCCGGTTCCGGGCCCGAACCGGCGATTTTGGTTCGCCAGAAAAGGTGAACCGTAACCGGCGTGGATATTTTCGAAGGGCAGTTTCGGTCCCAAAACCAATGTTCAGTGGGCAATAAACCGTGTTCGGGCCGAACCGACGGTTCTTCATTTTTTATTATTTTTTTTATTTTTTATATGAAATTAAATAAATTGTGTAGTTGTGTTGAAATTTGTAATGTGGAAATTTTTTATGTTGTGCTTTTTTATATAATTTACAATAGTTTGTAATATTGTTTATATCTTCTTGTTTCTAAATTAAATGATGTGTGTTTAAATTTCTAATTTTTTTAATTTAAAAGTGTTGAAAATTTGAAATTACTTAAGTTAATTTAATAAAAAATAATAACTTATAGGTAATTTAGAAATTTAGAAATTCTTTATGTTGTATTTTTTATGTAATTTATAATAACTTGTAATGTTTTTTATGACTTTTTTTTTAAATTAAATTACTTATGTTGAAAATTTGAAATGCAATAAAGTAAAAATTGTTCTAAAACATTTATAATCAAAATAATGCATAAAAATTGATATATTTATTGATTTCTATGATTCTATCTATGTACAAAAGAAATGTTACAAGGATACAATCTTTAAAATTGAATAAGTAAACTATCTAATACTAACTAATTCACTATACTAATAAACAAGTAGAGAAGAATATAGAACAATAATATAAAGCAAGAGTGTGTGTAGTGCTAGTTTAATTGAAATATATAGTACTATATAGTATTTATGTAACACTCCCAAAACCGTATGAGAATATTACACGCCGTAGACTCTTTCCACAAGGATCTACCAGGCTAAACATCCATAAACAACCAAATGCTTGCCCGGCCAGGGTCAAACAACATAATAATACAGACCGTTAAGGTCACTTACACATAAACACACAGACCGATGAGGTCACACAACTCCATCAACAGAACTGACTAAACAACATTACCCACACATGGGTCGAAACACAATACAGCGGAAGACTGAATCAACTCTAACAATACAACCAAACTCTACCGACTCTCGACTCTTGATTAGCATCGCAGCTCGTCATCCTCTTGTGCCAATCCTGTGACTGCTCCCCTGAACCTGCATGTACCTGGATGCAGAACAGACATCCACCCCCCGATTACTCGGGGGTTAGTAAAACTCCACTGTTTTACTAGTGCAAGTATAATACGATACGAAATGCAACAAGTAAATAACAACTACGAATTTAATACGAAAATCAATTATCGAAATGTTCCCAAGAAGTTTTAGAATTCCGAACCCAAGTAAGAGATATTTGAAAAGGAACACATCATCTCGGGGATTTTTAAAGCAGAAATTCATTTGGACCTCGAGTCCCAATTTACAAAACTTTTTCGTAAACATTAGGGCCTTAGCCCGATTCTCGTTTCAAAACACACTAGATAAGATATCATTATGAATCCGAGACCCATATTTAAGATGTTACCCAAACAATCACTGCTACACGATCATTGTTCGTACACATCATGTACCGAACTCCGGAGGCCTCGACGGACCTTACCCAGACCACACACACTGTTCGTACACATCATGTACCGAACTCCGGAGGCCTCGACGGACCCTACCCGGCCACAAACATCGTTCGTACACATCATGTACAGAACTCCAGAGGCCTCGTCAGACCCTAACTGGATCACACACCTTGTCCGTACCCATCATGTATCGAACTCCAGAGGCCTCGTCAGACCCTACCTGGATCACACACCTTGTTCGTACACATCATGTACCAAAATCCAGAGGCCTCGTCAGACCCTACCTGGAACACACGCACACACATCGACACGACACAACTCATAATTGTAACACCCCCGATATATTCAGGAATATTACAGCGCCGTAAATCCTTTACATAAGAATTTACAAGGCTGAATAAAAGAAATGACAATAACAGATACCAGTTTATGAAATTACTGAAATGAAATTCAACCAACTGGTTTAAAATCGAAATTACAAATATCCCATGAAGAGTTATATTACATCATTAAAATCCAAACATTTTAAATCAACAACGTACTCGAGTACTTATTGAAAATAACCAACAAATAACAGACAGTAAACCCGGTCGAAACATCACTCCGCACCCTCGTCGTCATGCCTCTCCAGCGGTTGTTTCCCCGCTCTCCTGGATCCTGAACATACACAAATGTTCACCCCCGAAGGGGTTAGCACAACGATGCTAGTACAAGTACAATAATCATAAAAACAGTGATACAATCAACAATTATATCATAACAAGTTTCTCCAACGAGAATATCCACAACACATATCATATCATAACATTTCCAACCTACAGATGGTATTCCAACGATCCAGCGCACACAGCTATAGATTCCCATGATGATCCCGTCGGACCAACACATGGTGGAACTACCTGTCCAACGATCCAAACACACACTATAGATTCCCATGATGATTCCCGTCGGATCAACACATGGTGGACATATATTCACAACATATTTACACGATACAATCACCTCATAATTGTCATAATATAAACAATTCTAATTTAGAGTACTTGCCTCGGTTCGTTGACAAGAATAAACTTCCACGAATATCAAAATACTCGAAGGTCGTCCCCTTCGATCAATTCACGTGATAAGCTCGAACCTTAACAAAAGAAATAGTACAGAATTCATTTCGTGCCATACGAACGTCTAACAATTAAATAATTACGGTAGGAAGTCCTTAATACGAAATCTGTCTGGACAGATTAACGCACGCTACGAATCATATGTAGCGTACGTTAATGCTACTCGTTAGCGTACGCAGTACACACTGCCTGGCGTACGCTAACCCGGCATTGTCAGTGCCTCATCGATCGGCCGATCGACTCGGTGATGATTTAACGACGCTAAGTCCAAAGCGTTGCGTCGCTAAACGTACTCGATAGCGTCGTTAAGCCGCATAACATAGCGTGCGCTATCTACGCATGGCGGTTTCTGCTGAGCGATGGCTATTCTTGCCATGTACGAAACAATGAAATCCTTCGTGATAATTCACGTTACTTCCATGAATACCAAGTTCTTACTCTTATGAATGATCTCCAGGATGATATCAATTTCAAGATGCAAATATACGTATAATCATCATGACACCATAGTCCATCTTGATTACAATTCTCATGCAAATTTGGTGATCTCGGTTGATGTATTAGATGTTACTATCATTATACATATTCGGACTTAATCTTGAGGTGAACTAACAATTCCGACTTATACGAAAGAATATTTCCTAAGATGATTCTTCCTTTAAGTTCTTATAACATCTCTTCCAAATCATGATCACAAAGATAACATAAATCATACGGGTTGTTAACTTCAGAATATTACTCTCATCATTTGAAGTACTAGGATCCCAACTTCAAGGTTCCAACAATAATATCGTATTTGTAGATATTCCAATCTTCTAAACATGATGTTGTTGAATAATTCACTAATGAAATTCAATACCTCGATAATATGATCATCGTATCCATTGGAAAACCAAATCTAAGACTGGTGATAGGTTGAACATACCTTAGAATGCCGAAATCACTGAACCACGAGGTATAATCCGACTCCGTTTGGTTATGTGCCACTCCAAGGTGTTACTTCTCTTCAATGATCACTCACAAGTGATACTCAATCATTGAATGATCACTAATATATGTTCTAAGTGTTTAGAAGGGATGTACTTGCTCTCTGGACTCTCAAAGGTGAAGTATAGACGAAGGAAATGAAAGCCAAAGCGGTTGCTGTCCCATTTATAAAATTCTACATTATTGACAAGTTAGCGCACGCTACTAAGCATCCCTTAGCGTGCGCTAATAATGGTTGACTTCAGCGTTGTCCGGATGCGTCAGCGGGAATCTTATCCGGACCCATGTCCCGGCTGGCGCATGTGTTAGCTGTCCCGCTCAATAATTGAGTTCTTAGCGCACGCAACCCCTACCTTCATAGCGTGCGTTAATAATGGCCCGATAGCGCGCGTTAAGATACATTCTTAGCGTGCGCTATCACAAGGTTTCTTGAGCAATTTTGCATGTTTCTATACTTATGCACAATGATATCAATGCACTAAATATCATATTCCAATAATCAAAATCACCAATCCGAAATAATACATGGTTGAATACAGATGAAATACACTGTAATAAATCCGGATATTACATATTCTCCTACTAAAAAGGAGTTTCGTCCCGAAACTCAAGACGAAAATAACTCGGGATATCTAGACTTCATATCGGCTTCTCTTTCCCAAGTGGCTTCTTCCATTCCATGACGTGAACACTGAACTTTGACCAAAACGATTGACTTGTTCCTCAGTTGCTTAACTCGACTCTCGAGTATCTTGACAGGTCTTTCTTCAAACGTCCCATCCTGTTCGACTTCGATCTCGCCGAAATCGATGATATGACTGGGATCTGGTATATACCTCCGCAACTGGGATACGTGGAACACGTTATGAACATGGCACAATGACGGCGGCAATGCTAATCTGTATGCCAACTCCCCAACTCTCTCGAGGATCTCAAATGGTCCGATATATCTCGGACTCAGCTTTCCTTTCTTTCCGAAACGAAAGATTCCCCGAGTAGGAGAAACCTTCAAAAGTACGTGATCTCCAGTACTGAATTCCAATGGACGGCGGCGTACGTCCGCATAGGATTTCTGGCGACTCTGGGCAGTTAACAGCCTTTCACGAATCAAGGCTATCTTCTCTCGAGTCTGCTCGATCAACTCTGGTTCTGTTCCGATCAAGTCTGATGAATCGTCCCAGCATAGGGGCGATCTGCATCTCCTTCCGTATAATGCCTCAAACGGTGCCATCTTAATGGAAGCATGCCAACTATTATTGTAGGTAAATTCAATCAACGGTAGATGAACTTCCCAATCGTTTGACCAATCTAAGGCACAGGCCCTTAGCATATCTTCCACCGTTTGTATAGTTCTCTCAGATTGTCCGTCCGATCATGCGGTGATAAGTCATCTTGAAGTTCAATTCGGTCCCCAAGGCCTTATGAATCGCTTTCCAAAAGTGAGATACAAAACGACTAGTCCCGATCAGAAACTATGGTCTTCGGCGTACCATGCAATCGAACTATATCCGAAATAAAGACTCGAGCCAACCTCTCTGGTCCCCACGTATCCTTAATGCCTAGAAAATGAGCTGATTTGGTTAAACGATCAACTATCACCCAAATCATGTTCATTCCTGTCCTGGTTTTTGGCATATTAGTAATAAAGTCCATCGATATGTCCTCCCACTTCCATTCAGGAATCGGGAGCGGCTTCAACATTCCAAAGAGCCGTTGATGCTCGATCTTAACTCACGACAAGTCAAGCATTTGAAACATAGTCCGCTATGTCTTGCTTCATGTTGCCCCACCGAAATTCTCGCTTCAAGTCCTTATACATTTCTTGGTGCCGGGTGGATAGAATAGGCGAACCATGAGCTTCCTTCATAATCGTCTGCTTTGAACATCAACATCGGGAATGCAGTCGGTTACGAAATCTCAAAACTCCATCGTCATGAATTATGAATCAGGGGCCTTTCCTTTGATCACTTCATCATGCAACCGAATCATCAGAGGATCATCTGCTGTCTAGATTTGATTTCTTCGGTTAATGACGAAGTTATCTCCATCACGCACGATTGTCCTGGACTCTCTGTAACCACACTTCAATCCCTTCACGAATCATCTCTCGTGAAGGCTAAGTTGGGATGTCGGCGTCTCCAAAGATCTGAATAGAGACAGGCTTGCGGCTAAGTGCATCGGCCACTACATTTGCTTTGCCTGGATGATATAAAATCTCCAAGTCATAGTCCTTAATCAGTTCCAACCATCTTCTTTGCCGCATGTTCAACTCTTTCTGACTAAATATGTACTTGAGACTCTTATGATCCGTAAAGATCTGACAGTGAGTCCCGTACAGATAATGCCTCCAGATCTTCAAGGCAAAAACCACTGCTGCTAGTTCCAAATCATGTGTCGGGTAATTCACTTCATAAGATTTCAGTTGTCGAGACGCATAAGCGATCACCTTATCATTCTGCATCAACACGCACCCAAGTCCTTGGTTCGAAGCATCACTGTAAACTATGAATCCTTCAGTTCCCTGCGGAAGTGATAGAATCGGTGCCGTCGTCAATCTCTTCTTCAATTCATCAAAGCTAATCTGACACAGTTCATTCCACTCAAACTTTTGAGTTTTCTGCAGGAGTCGAGTAAGTGGGCGGGAGATTTTAGAAAACCCTTCCACGAATCGACGATAGTATCCAGCAAGTCCTAAGAAGCTTCGGACTTCTTTCATGTTCTTTGGAGGCTTCCAATCCAATATTGCTTCGATCTTCTGAGGATCTACTCGGACTCCTTTAGCTGACACCACATGGCCGAGGAACATTACTTCCTTTAGCCAGAATTCACACTTAGAAAGTTTGGCGTACAATTGCTCGTTTCTCAAAAGTTCCAATACAATTCGCAAATGCTGCGCATGCTCTTCCGGACTCTTAGAATACACCAGGATGTCGTCAATAAACACGACTACAAATTTGTCCAAAAATTCAATGAACACTCTGTTCATCAATTGCATAAATACAGCAGGTGCGTTAGTGAGACCAAACGGCATCACCACAAACTCATAATGCCCGTAGCGAGTTCTGAACGCTGATTTCGGAACATCAGACTCCTTAATCCTCAGTTGATGGTATCCTGATCTTAGATCAATTTTAGAAAATACCGTTGCCCCTTGCAGCTGGTCAAACAGATCATCAATCCGTGGTAACGGATATTTGTTCTTAATCGTCATCTTGTTCAGCTCTCGATAGTCAATACACAGTCGGAGCGATCCATTCTTCTTTCGGACAAAAAGAACTGGCGCTCCCCAGGGTGAAACGCTTGGCTGAATATAGCCCTTGTCCAGTAACTCCTCCAGCTGCTTCTTCAATTCGTACATCTCAGTAGGTGCCATACGATACGGCGCCTTAGAAATTGGTGTCGCTCCAGGTTCCAGCTCAATAGTAAATTCTACATCCCTTCGTGGAGGTAGCCCAGGTAATTCATCAGAAAATACATCTGGGAATTCGTTCACAACAGGAATAGATGAAAGTTCCACCATTTCGTCTTCTTTCTTCATTGCATAACACGGTGCCAGTGCGACCTTGTTTCAACAATCGTGACTTTCATTGCTTTGATCAATTTTCTGAGCTTCGGTTTCCATCCTTGAACAAGACTTGAGCCATCATCGCCGATCGGTGAAATATTCCTCCTTCGGTAGTCTACAATTGCTCCATACCGATTAAGCCAATCGTCTCCGAGTATCGTCATCTCCTTGCATTTCTATCACGATCGATTTGAGAGCCACTCTCTGCCCCAAATGATACAGGAAATTTCTAGTTTCTAAATTTCCGACAATTCTCTCTCACTCGGTAAACCAACAACATAA
The DNA here is from genome assembly GCA_033398695.1 of Orobanche coerulescens. Classification (NCBI taxonomy): domain Eukaryota; kingdom Viridiplantae; phylum Streptophyta; class Magnoliopsida; order Lamiales; family Orobanchaceae; genus Orobanche; species Orobanche coerulescens. The sequence goes on along the minus strand of CM065805.1, from coordinate 199,653,982 downwards.
GGTTCACAAGTATAAAAACCGAAAATATTCAAACGATTTACACAAGACAAAGATATGAAAGAATGTGTAGCTCCCAGACGAACAATACGCTTAATCGGCCGGGAAAAGATTTGGACAAGACACGATGCGACAAAGAAGATCCCGATCATCTGTCCTCCTCATCTCATACAAACGTGGGGAACAGATCCGCACTCGATGTCCCCTTCGGTCCCATTGTCCTCTCGCTCGCCCGCAGCCAAAATTCCGAGGCATCTCGAACACTTTCTTTGCGTCTGGCTGACACTGGCTTCCTTCTGGACTGGCTGTGATGAGCGGGTTCCATTGTACTTAGTGGCGTCCTTACAAAACGTTGCACGGTGACCTTCCTGTCCGCACTCAAAACATGTAACTGGAATGCGCAAACAATCACGCCAAAGGTGGCCTGGGCGACCACAGTTAAAGCACTTCCTAGCTGTATCCGTCGTGGCTGACATTGTTCCGTAATTCTTTCCGCTCTTAGCTGGGTGCGGAGGTTTCTTGAAAGAAAAAGAAGACTGGGCCTTGCGGGGCCCACTGCTCTTGTGCTCTGTAAAAGTACCAGAGACTTTCTGTTTCTTCGACTCCATAAACTTCTCCATTGCTGCTTCTTTTATTTCATATGCCAACGCCTTATCTCGTATCAAGTGAGAGTGGTACATTCAAACCGGACATGTACCTCTGGATTTCTGGTTTCATCCTCATTTCAAAATGAATCATCATTTCCGCATCTGCTACGACCGGATGTCGAACAAATGCTAGCTTCTGGTTAAAAGTCTTAATCGTCTGGGATACGGGTTCATCGATGGTTGAGCGGAGAAAAATTCGAATTTTGGCTTCCCTCACGGGACGAGGGCAATCTGAGCTTCCATCATCATTTTAAATTCCGTCCAATCGGCATCATGATCTGCAGGTCGGATAGCTTCCCACCACTCGGATGCTTCCCCTATCGAGAAATCTTGGGCAATAGGAGCTCTCTGTCGTCAAGGCAATTAATTCCAAAGAAAAATTTTCTCCAGTTCCTTCAACCGGTGGTCCCAAGTGGGAGTCTCGGAAAAGCCGTCAAATTTGGGTGGTTGCATCTTTGCCACCTCTTGTAACCATCGGTCACCTCGATTTCCCATTTACGGAGTTCTTTGTTGTCCATCTCCTGCCGAATTCTGCCGCCACTTGCATTCGGTCCACGACTGAGCGAACCGAGTCATCTCGGTTCACAACTTGACGAAGGATTTCGGCACACCAGGTTCCGGTTCGTTATTGATGGATTGTTGCGGCTCGCCTGAGCTATGACTAGCCTGATTAGAAGGCGATGCCTCCCTTTCAGCATTCCTTCGTCCGCGTCCACGACCGCGACCACGTCCACGTCCGCCTCTCAACATACTGTAAGCACAAGTACTTAATACACAGGAAACAACATCGTTCTAATATTCAAGTATAAAGAGACACAACATGTAAATAATAAGATAGAGTTTAGGAACTTACAACCACTGTTCGCATGAAGACGTAGGCAGTGCAGTGATGTCGTTCATGACCGGTTACCTCAAAAGACATAAATGACCCCTATTTTAACCCAACGGCCAAGATATCCATAATCTTAGCTCTGATACCATATTCTGTAACACCCCCGATATATTCAGGAATATTACAGCGCCGTAAATCCTTTACATAAGAATTTACAAGGCTGAATAAAAGAAATGACAATAACAGATACCAGTTTATGAAATTACTGAAATGAAATTCAACCAACTGGTTTAAAATCGAAATTACAAATATCCCATGAAGAGTTATATTACATCATTAAAATCCAAACATTTTAAATCGAAAACGTACTCGAGTACTTATTGAAAATAACCAACAAATAACAGACAGTAAACCCGGTCGAAACATCACTCCGCACCCTCGTCGTCATGCCTCTCCAGCGGTTGTTTCCCCGCTCTCCTGGATCCTGAACATACACAAATTTTCACCCCCGAAGGGGTTAGCACAACGATGCTAGTACAAGTACAATAATCATAAAAACAGTGATACAATCAACAATTATATCATAACAAGTTTCTCCAACGAGAATATCCACAACACATATCATATCATAACATTTCCAACCTACAGATGGTATTCCAACGATCCAGCGCACACAGCTATAGATTCCCATGATGATCCCGTCGGACCAACACATGGTGGAACTACCTGTCCAACGATCCAGTACATGACTATAGATTCCCAGGATGAGTCCCGTCGGATCAACACATGGTGGACATATATTCACAACATATTTACACGATACAATCACCTCATAATTGTCATAATATAAACAATTCTAATTTAGAGTACTTGCCTCGGTTCGTTGACAAGAATAAACTTCCACGAATATCAAAATACTCGAAGGTCGTCCCCTTCGATCAATTCACGTGATAAGCTCGAACCTTAACAAAAGAAATAGTACAGAATTCATTTCGTGCCATATGAACGTCTAACAATTAAATAATTACGGTAGGAAGTCCTTAATACGAAATCTGTCTGGACAGATTAACGCACGCTACGAATCATATGTAGCGTACGTTAATGCTACTCGTTAGCGTACGCGACACCTGCTCGGCGACGCTAACCCGGCATTGCCTCATCGATCACCGATCGACTTCGGTGATGATTTAACGACGCTAAGTCCAAGCGTTGCGACGCTAAACGCATTTCGATAGCGTCGTTAAACCGCATAACATAGCGTGCGCTATCTTCGCATGGCGGTTATCACGAGCAAGAATCATTCTTGCCATGTACGACACAATGAAATCCTTCGTGATAATTCACGTTACTTCCATGAATACCAAGTTCTTACTCTTATGAATGATCTCCAGGATGATATCAATTTCAAGATGCAAATATACGTATAATCATCATGACACCATAGTCCATCTTGATTACAATTCTCATGCAAAGCTGGTGATCTCCGGTTGATGTATTAGATGTTACTATCATTATACATATTCAGACTTAATCTTGAGGTGAACTAACAATTCCGACTTATACGAAAGAATATTTCCTAAGATGATTCTTCCTTTAAGTTCTTATAACATCTCTTCCAAATCATGATCACAAAGATAACATAAATCATACGGGTTGTTAACTTCAGAATATTACTCTCATCATTTGAAGTACTAGGATCCCAACTTCAAGGTTCCAACAATAATATCGTATTTGTAGATATTCCAATCTTCTAAACATGATGTTGTTGAATAATTCACTAATGAAATTCAATACCTCGATAATATGATCATCGTATCCATTGGAAAACCAAATCTAAGACTGGTGATAGGTTGAACATACCTTAGAATGCCGAAATCACTGAACCACGAGGTATAATCCGACTCCGTTTGGTTATGTGCCACTCCAAGGTGTTACTTCTCTTCAATGATCACTCACAAGTGATACTCAATCATTGAATGATCACTAATATATGTTCTAAGTGTTTAGAAGGGATGTACTTGCTCTCTGGACTCTCAAAGGTGAAGTATAGACGAAGGAAATGAAAGCCAAAGCGGTTCTTTGTCCCATTTATAAAATTCTACATTATTGACAAGTTAGCGCACGCTACTAAGCATCCCTTAGCGTGCGCTAATAATGGTTGACTTCAGCGTTGTCCGGATGCGTCAGCGGGAATCTTATCCGGACCCATGTCCCGGCTGGCGCATGTGTTAGCTGTCCCGCTCAATAATTGAGTTCTTAGCGCACGCAACCCCTACCTTCATAGCGTGCGTTAATAATGGCCCGATAGCGCGCGTTAAGATACATTCTTAGCGTGCGCTATCACAAGGTTTCTTGAGCAATTTTGCATGTTTCTATACTTATGCACAATGATATCAATGCACTAAATATCATATTCCAATAATCAAAATCACCAATCCGAAATAATACATGGTTGAATACAGATGAAATACACTGTAATAAATCCGGATATTACAATAATCATCAAATGTCAAGCCATTCCACAATACACCGAAATGTACAATCAAGTATGTAAACCAAAACAACACAAATATCATGATCATCACAACAACTCAACAATGATCAACCACGCCCGGCACAAACTTAGATGATTTGCACATCCAACACAATTCCACGATGATAACTAAGTGAATTTATTATCGTTACCATCAATTGTTCGTAATAATCAATTCATACGAAGCATAGACACGAAAGTAAACCAATGCATCACAACCATAATACGACGTCCCTATTCACAGGACACAATTCGTATAGTAAAATACTTGCCTTAATAACCGCTACCGAATACTCCGAAGAACACGGTTCGATCGGGAAGCTCGGACCCCGAAGAAGACAATGAACGGAAGGGTTCCGACTCGAGTTCTTCACAAGAATTTCGTCCCTAAGTCATACCAATGATAAATCAACAATCGTACGATGGATAATAATCATACAACGCCCAAACCCCCCTCTAAGACCTTTTGTCGGACACCTTCAAGGCGTCGACTAAGAACTCGACCAAAATAATGAATCGATACGATCCAACCATGGAATAACAAGGAATTCGATATAATACAACATAACCATCATCAATACATCACTATTCTAAGTTATTTCGGATTAAACGGACAAAATCAAGTAAAACCCCAAATTTACCCAAAAGTAGGATTTTAGGAAAACTTGCCTTGATTCGCTGGATTGAAGGTTGTTATGTGATGATCAATCGATGATATAAACTCCTAAACTTCGTGGATTCATAGTATAACAACATGTCTTCGACTTCCCCAAGACTCCAGCCGCGCACAGGAAGGATAGGAAATGAAAACGAGTGAAAAAAACGACTGCTCGGCCATATTTATACGCCTGCCGAACACGGCGCAGCAACCGGCCCAGACCAGCGCCGTGTGTCTCGGCCGTGTCTCGGCAGGCTGCCAGTCCTGGCCGACCCGGCGCAGGACACGGTGCTCGGCAGCGCCGTTTCGCACAGGTCCAGCCAGCCACCTCCAGACACAAACCGAAAATTACGATCGAACCACAACGACGATCCGAACGACCCCGAAACCCGAACCTGAATACGAATCGAAGATACGGTTACGAAGTACTCGCAAAGACGAATCTAAGAGCTAAGAGAACACACGATTCCGACCACCCGAAGTGTCGGAATTCGACAACGGAAGTAATTACCCCAAACTTTGGGAAATTACGAAAACGGCCCAAAACGTCCGAAAATCACGATACGTGATCGAATAACCAAACCGAAGTTCACAACACGTCTAACAAAGTTAAACGGACTTACGGGAAACTCGAAACAGTAATTTCGAACGAGATTCACAAGAATCGAACTCGAGTGCGGAAAAGTCGTTAAGAAACACGGAACTCAACACAAAAAATATCGAAACGAACTCGGATGACAAAAAGTGCAGAATTAATCATTCTCAGAATGATGAAACGGTCCCAAGTGAGTCATCGAAACAGACTCCCGCTGAAAAAAGAAAATTACCGAAAATCGAAAATTGCGGATATTACATACTACCCTCCTTAAAAGAAGTTTCGTCCCGAAACTTAAACCAAGTAGGGAGAAGAATTAACCCTCCAGGTAAACTCGACGAGATACGCAAAAACCGAAAACTCGCGCCCAACGGCGAAACGCTGCAAGAAATGCAAGGAGACATACGGCGTGAAAACACGCTCCATGACGACCGACACAACGCCACCGATAGAGACATAATGAAACCAACAAGGGACAAACGTCATCAAACAGATAATACAACCAAGCCGATTATCCGAACAATCACAAAACACAAAGCACCCATTACAAGGAAACACGCACAATCAAGAAAACAGAAATAAACATACAAACGATCCACAGGGACAACCACAAACAATTCGGACTATGCCGAAGTCCTCAAAAACTACACTAGGCATTTCTGTGTTCTTTCGGAGCAGAGACGCAACCTCAATCCCCAAATCTCTCAGCTACCGTCTCGCAATGCACAGCTCGGTGACCCACTTGGCCACACTCGAAACAGTTGACTAACGGTGAACGACAATTCTTCGCAGTACGAGATCAGGCAACAACAGTCAGACAACCCCGATCGAACAACAATGACCGAACAACAATGATCGAACAACAATGATCAAATAACAATGATCAGACAACAACGATCAAATAACAATGATCGAACAATAATGATCAAATAACAACGATCGAACAACAATGATCGAATGACAACAGTCGAACAATGACTCCGAAGTTCCCACTTCAACTCCAGACATTAAAAAAACTGGTAGAAAGTGAAAGATGTTACTTCCAAACAAGGTTCAAAAGAATCGAATCGAACTCAAAAAAATCACGATGATAAACCGATCGATCTGAAACAAGGTCACAACCAGTTCGAACGATGACAACTGAGACATCAAACATGTTCAAAAAGTATCGACGAACACATGCAAGTCGATAGCATTTAGAAAGAGAAACTTCAGAAGTCAAATATAGTACGGGCATTACATCTGACCTCTTATAAAAGAAATGTCGTCCCCGCAACTCACAACAATGGAAACAAGGTAACAACACAAAAAGCAACCGACAGAAAAATATCCCATGGGCCTCTCAGAGCCGATCCTGATATCTATGCTGAAGCGCGAACTCAGAAAGTCTCGGTAGCCAATTCGCAAAACGGAACTCGGTGTCCCTCGAGTCCTCACTTGAAACGCGTTACTGACTAGAAGGACAATTTACACGTGCATGCCCCGGCACATCACGGTTGAAACACCTCGGCTCGGCATACCGAAAATACAAATGCTAGATACAATGGGACGTAACATCACAAAGCAACAAACCTAAGATGCCAATTTGGCATAACATATCAACACATACTAAAATCACAAATGTACACAATCATATAAATCCAAGCTCTAACGGCTCGCACATGTGCGATGGCATGCAATTCGCTACGAAACGAAAACATTAAGGATTAACATCACACCTCTCACAGAGGGATAACGTAACAAATGCGTGGCAACGACTCAACGCTCACGCCACTAATTCAAGCACAATTCGGAGGGCTAACACCCTAACGACAATACCAACATCATACACACCTTCTCCGACCACAAGCAGGAAATGATGGGTTTTAAAAACGAAAACCACCTTTTGAAAACAATTTGGAAACACCAGTTGATCTTGAGTATCACTATACAAAAAGTTGAGCAAACATCATTGTCGAGACTTTGAAAACCACCTTGCATTGGAACAAAAATGAGGACACTTTTCTTTTGGTGAAAAACTTTCAGAATATTCGACCCTCGGGTCTAAGTAAAAGTGTTTCTAAAACATTGGAAATATCTCAAAATATTTTGGTCCTCGAGGTAGAAGAATTTTGAAACATATTGTGGCACCTTGGATGTACCACGAGAAAATAATTCCTTTTAAAAGTACGTCTCGAAATTTATTTTCTAAGATACTCAAGGTTTTCAAAGATAATTCAATGGGCTAGAATGCCCAAAAATTTCAGATAATTACACGGAACATTATAGCGCCGTGGGTCCTGCGCCGGAACCCACCAGGCTAAAAACCATTTACAAAAACGTCAAAAAGGCCGATGACGGTAATATTTCAAAAACTCACAAAAGCCATTTACAAAATACTAAATACCGTCATAAGAATTTTGCACAAACGATCAAGGCCATAATGCCAAAAACTCGGTTAAGGGATCGGTTTTCGAAATAAAACTCAGTCGGTAAAATACCGAAAGCCATTACAAAAGAACTCACGCAGCGGATAAAAGGAATACAGTCCAACATGCACAATCCAATTGAATATATCTCACAGCATCTAGTCTAAACATACAACAAAATCATTCCTCGGAGTTTCTCACGAACTCGATCGTTGATACCTTTTTCGAAACCCATCAAGGTTCTCAATTTTCACACCATACCACCCCTCACAGTGGTTCAAAGTTAAAACAACAATAGGCCCAGTTTTATACATATGCTATGTGTCACACGTATTAAATACAACTATATTCACAACACCGTGCAAATAAAATTATGTACCGCAATAAAATCATGATATACAGGTACTTCGCAAAAAAGAGGAGACTTACGTCCACAGGCCGCACGGAGATGACGGTCGCCCACGATACTAATCTCATCCGACAACATAACCGACACGTTGTGACTACGCACAACTCAACTTGTCACCTGACGACTCGAACGACAAGACAGCACATTACTCGACAAATCACGACCCGACTCGACCCGACAGCCTAGGTTTCCGCAACCTACGCTCTGATACCATAAATGTAACACTCCCAAAACCGTATGGGAATATTACACGCCGTAGACCCTTTCCACAAGGATCTACCAGGCTAAACATCCATAAACAACCAAATGCTTGCCCGGCCAGGGTCAAACAACATAATAATACAGACCGTTAAGGTCACTTACACATAAACACACAGACCGATGAGGTCACACAACTCCATCAACAGAACTGACTAAACAACATTACCCACACAGGAGTCGAAACACAATACAGCGGAAGACTGAATCAACTCTAACAATACAACCAAACTCTACCGACTCTCGACTCTTGATTAGCATCGCAGCTCGTCATCCTCTTGTGCCAATCCTGTGACTGCTCCCCTGAACCTGCATGTACCTGGACGCAGAACAGACATCCACCCCCCGATTACTCGGGGGTTAGTAAAACTCCACTGTTTTACTAGTGCAAGTATAATACGATACGAAATGCAACAAGTAAATAACAACTACGCATTTAATATGGAAATCAATTATCGAAATGTTCCCGAGAAGTTTTAGAATTCCGAACCCAAGTAAGAGATATTTGAAAAGGAACACATCATCTCGGGGATTTTTAAAGCAGAAATTCATTTGGACCTCGAGTCCCAATTTACAAAACTTTTTCATAAACATTAGGGCCTTAGCCCGATTCTCGTTTCAAAACACACTAGATAAGATATCATTATGAGTCCGAGACCCATATTTCAGATGTTACCCAAATAATCACTGCTACACGATCATTATTCGTACACATCATGTACCGAACTCCGGAGACCTCGACGGACCTTACCCGGACCACACACACTGTTTGTACCCATCATGTACCGAACTCCGGAGGCCTCGACGGACCCTACCCGGCCACAAACATCGTTCGTACACATCATGTATCGAACTACAGAGGCCTCGTCAGACCCTACCTGGATCACACACCTTGTCCGTACACATCATGTACCGAACTCCAGAGGCCTCGTCAGACCCTATCTGGATCACACACCTTGTTCGTACAAATCATGTACCGAACTCCAGAGGCCTCGTTAGACCCTACCTGGAACACACGCACACACATCGACACGACACAACTCATAATCATCAAATGTCAAGCCGTTCCACATTACACCGAAATGTACAATCAAGTATGTAAACCAAAACAACACAAATATCATGATCATCCCAACAACTCAACAATGATCAACCACGCCCAGCACAAACTTAGATGATTTGCACATCCAACACAATTCCACGATGTTAACTAAGTGAAGGTATTATTGTTACCATCAATTGTTCGTAATAATCAATTCATACGAAGCATAGACACAAAAGTAAACCAATGCATCACAACCATAATACGATGTCCCTATTCACAATACACAATTCGTATAGTAAAATACTTGCCTTAATAACCGCTACCGAATACTCCGAAGAACACGGTTCGACCGGGAAGCTCGGACCCCGAAGAAGACAACGAACGGAAGGGTTCCGACTCGAGTTCTTCACAAGAATTTCGTCCCTAAGTCATACCAATGATAAATCAACAATCGTACGATGGATAATACAACGCCCAAACCCCCCTCTAAGACCTTTTGTCGGACACCTTCAAGGCGTCGACTAAGAACTCGACCAAAACAACGAATCGATACGATCCAACCATGGAATAACAAGGAATTCGATATAATACAGCATAACCATCATCAATCCATCACTATTCTAAGTTATTTCGGATTAAACGGACAAAATCAAGTAAAACCCCAAATTTACCCAAAAGGAGGATTTTAGGAAAACTTGCCTTGATTCGCTGGATGGAAGGCTGTTATGTGATGATCAATCGATGATATGAACTCCTAAACTTCGTGGATTCATAGTATAACAACATGTCTTCGCTTCCCCAAGACTCCAGCCGCGCACAGGAAGGATAGGAAATGAAAACGAGTGAAAAAAACGACTGCTCGGCCATATTTATACGCCTGCCGAACACGGCGCAAAGAATCGCCCACTGGCCGTGTCTCGGCCGTGTCTCGGCAGGCTGCCAGTCCTGGCCGACCCGGCCCAAGACACGGCGCTCAGCAGCGCCGTTTTTAGGGTTGTTTCTCACAGGTCCGGCCAGCCACCTCTAGACACAAACCGAAAATTACGACCGAACCACAACGACGATCCGAACGACCCCAAAACCCGAACCTGAATACGAATCGAAGATACGGTTACGAAGTACTCGCAAAGACGAATCTAAGATCTAAGAGAACACACGATTCCGACCACCTGAAGTGTCGGAATTCGACAACGGAAGTAATTACCCCAAACTTTGGGAAATTACGAAAACGGCCCAAAACGTCCGAAAATCATGATACGCGATCGAATAACCAAACCGAGGTTCACAACACGTCTAACAAAGTTAAACGTACTTACGGGAAACTCAAAACAGTAATTTCGAACGAGATTCACAAGAATCGAACTCGAGTGCGGAAAAGTCGTTAAGAAACACGGAACTCAACAAAACAATATCGAAACGAACTCGGATGACAAAAATTGCAGAATTAATCATTCGCAGCATGATGAAACGGTCCCAAGAGAGTCGTCGAAACGGACTCCCGCCGAAAAAAGAAAATTACCGAAAATCGAAAATTGCGGACATTACAATTTAGTAGTTACTAGTTAGTAGTAATATAATGTAAAGCAAGAATAAACCAACTGCGTTGGCGCAGTTGGCCATCTGACCTTCAATTTAGTTGGAGGTCAGGGGTTCAATTCCTAGTGGCAACATTTTGGAATTGAATTTCTCTAGGCCCAATGATCCATTAGTCTTTAACTAAGGGTTAGTTCCTAGCCCTCCGGGTATGCTGGTGGAACAATTAAATATTGAGGGCTTCAAGCGGCAGCGTGGGAGGCCAGATCTCGGTGGGAACCTGTGGTTGGATTTGGGGGGATCCAGCATGGAGCAATCACTTGGGGGACGACTCCTTGTGCGCAGTAGTTGAGGATATTTAAGAACCTGAGAGCTAGATACACATCTCGCGATTTAACTGATAGAAGTACCGTGGGGCCGGGGCTGTTATCCCGAGGGCTAGTCAGGTGTAAGCTTGGAAACTCGTTATAAAAAAAATGTAAAGCAAGAACAATAAAGTAAATCAAGTGTGTGTAGTGCTAGTGTAATTGAAATATATAGTATAGTAGATAGTATTTAGTACTTAGTATAGTAGATAGTATATAGTATAGTAGATAGTATTTAGTACTTGGTATAGTAGATAATATATATTATAGTAGATAGTATTTAGTATTTAGTATAGTAGGTAGTAGTATATAGTATTTAGTACTTAGTATAGCAGATAGTATTTAATACTTAGTATAGTAGATAGTATAGTAGATAATATTTAGTATTTACTATAGTAGGTAGTAATATATAGTATAGTATATAGTATCTAGTACTTAGTATAGTAGATAGTATATAGTATAGTAGATAGTATTTTGTACTTAGTATAGTAGACAGTATATAGTATAGTGGATAGTATTTAGTACTTAGTATAGTAGATAGTATTTAGTATTTAGTATATATATTATAGAGCAAGAGCAATTTAACAAGGACAATAGCACATAAAGAATGGAGGAGAATTAGAAGTAGAAGAGAAGAGAGTGTAGAATTATTAACACAATGGGGTGGTTATAAAGGTGGAAGAAGGGGATGGGGTATTTATAGATAAAATTAGGTGGGAGTTGGGAGATATCTGAATTTAAATTTAAAAAAATAAATAAAATTAGGCCGAACCGCCGATTCACGGGCCCAGAAATTGCGGCCCGTAACCGGACCATGCGTCATACCGGTTCGATTCGGAACGGCCGTAGTCAATGATGCCGACCGGATCGTGACCACGGGCGGTCGGAGGCAGCGATTCCGGTTAAAATATGGCAACACTATTTTATTCCACACATTCATATTAAAGATTTTGATGATAAGTTGATAAACAATAAAAACAATAATTAATCAACGACCATTGAAGAAGCAGCGAGATGGACAGAAAAGTAAAGAACTCAAGCTTAGAACACAACTGACGTACGCAATGCATCATAGCTAACGTACGTAAGAAAGACCCAGCTGTAGACAACCGAGTAAGAGCAATGTTAACGCACGCAATGGCGACAAGTTAACATACGCTGAGTGCGTAAGTTAACATACGCAACAAGTACAGTATAACGTACTAAATCGTTTGTATCGGGATTCAAACTTCAGGCCGTTAATGAGCAAGTGAGGTCATGGAGTATGTCACCATTTCAACGGCTATCTCAGGATAAAAATAATGTACGCTACAGACAAGCCTCGCGTACGCTACATGCCTTAACGTACGTCACACCATGTATATAGCGCGCGCTATAGAAGGACAGGGAGCAACGGTTAGTTTGGCTCTCAAGCCTATAAATACCAATGCACTTGGTATTATTCAATACAACAACTTCAAGAAAAGTTTATATATATCAGATATCATTATATACATTATTGTTGTTGTAATCGAGATTAATTGATAAGAGTTCGAGTGCTTAATTCACTCAACCAAACACGAGAGAAAAAAAAACTATTGTAGATTTGATTCAGTGTTATTAGGATCGTGGATCCGGCATTATTAGAATCATAATCTAAATCCAAGTGATGTTCTTCTAGCACCGATAGAAAGTTAGAAATGTTGGTTTCTTATCCGATAGAAAAGGAACACGGTTTATCTTGGACCGACATAAAGACAATATTGTAACGGTTTATCTTGGACCGATAGAAGATAAGATTGTAACGGCTTCCCTCGGGCCGATCGAAGACAATGCGGAAAAGTTTATCTTAAGTCTATAGAAAAAGATACGGAGAGAGGGCGTAGGCGCATTGCCAAACCTCTATATATCATTGTGTCATTTACATTCTACACTTTATCGCTTCCGTAATTGCAAAAGAATTTTATATTCTTAATCGCACTATCCAACCCCTTTTCAAGTAGTGGTACCAAACCCAACATGTGATGTCTGTTCGCATTGTTGGTAACACGTTTTATTTGGCCGAGTAAATGAATACTCATGTACGGTCGTGTACATGAATACCCACGTGCTCATTTACATATAAACTTAAATTTAAGGTTAAGGAACAATTGTACACTTGTGTTTTCCTATATAAGCATTTTGTGGTTTTTGGAAACTTGACAAAACTGACTGAAAATTAAGAACGAAATAATGATGATAAATCCCCAGAAAAGTGACTGACGTTCTAATGAGTACAAAATATTTTTTTGAAAATACCAAATTCCACTTAAAATTTTTCTTTTCCAAATGAAAATTGTATCAAACAAATAGATACAATAATAATTTTTTTGAGATTTTAATTGGTGTTAAATAAAGTATATACATATTTTATTTTACAAAAAAAAAAATCGTGATTCTATAGATAAATAAATTCGTGCTGTCACCTAATTATGTTTAGGTACCCATTCAAGTTACAATATTACAATTCACGAGTCGAATATAACCCATTTAGGATGTTCAATTTAAGCTAAAGTACAGAGCAACTGACCCAATGCCCAAAAAAGAAAGGTGGGGTTGGGGTGGGTGGGGGAGGGTGGATTTACGACATAACACAGGAAATACATGAGAAGGTAATCACTTCGGGCTATGAGAAGGAAACTGGCTTCTTTTATAAACAAAAGAAAAAAACAATCATTTTCCATAAAGCACGACAAGAAGTTCAATACACTGAGCGAGACCGGGGCGTGCGTAGCGCAACCCACTAGTGTCATAAGTTGGGTGAAAATTTCTCCTTGAGACGATTAATAAGCTTAAATTTCTCTTCAGCTTCAACTTGCTGACGAATATCGGATTGTGGGGCTCGATCTGGGTGAAAAGTCAGCAAAGCCCGTTTATAAGCAGTCTGTACCTACACACATCGTCAATATCGAGCAACAAATCTATAAAATGAGAACAATAAGTCTCTCAACATGAACCCGACACATGAAAAAGAAGATGCCGTTTCAGTTTTGCAGACCGGATTTAGTTGAATAAAGATTTTTTATATGCCTTGTCATGGAGAGGTGTAATTGAGCCGAGCCGAGCCGACATGACCAGGATCGAGCTCGGCTCATTCTAAAAAAGTTCGAGCTCGACTCAACTTGACATTAAAATTGTTTCTTTAATTATTAACTTTATTATTTATTATTATTATTATAATTAAGACATAAACTTAAATACATAAAATACTAAGAGTAAGATTGTAAACACGATTAGGCTCGCGAGCCTATCGAGTCAAGTATAACTGAGCTCGGCTCGATCAACTTCGAGTTGATTTCGAACCTTTTTCGAGTCAATACCGATATCTCAAAAGGTGCTTTACTTTAGTTGAAATATACATTACAGGGTTTCGTCAAATGACTCAAACACAATACGAACACACACAAGAAAAAAACAGTACAGACTGTGGAAAAACATAAGAGCGGCAAGTGTAGCAAACCTGTTGAGGCAATGGATTCGGCCAACCTCCCACACTAATCCCCAATAAATGCAAGAGAGAGGCCATACTATGGGATGAAACTTCAAGACTATTGAGCTCCATCCTAACTTCAGCGCGAACTCTCTCCTTCAAGTTCATATCTTCTTCATCCTAAAAGTAAAATTTACTTCTCGTTTAAAAAGCTCAAAATATGCACCTCACGCGAAGCACACTGCTGAAATGCCTTCAGAAATATATAAGAGCATCAATTGTAATATCGGACAGAATCGAACTACAGACCTTCTTTTGACTATTCCGGACTTCCTCTAACCGCTCTTTCTGTCTTCTCTCCATATCCAACAACCGCAAGCTCTCAGTTTTTTTCCTCTTTTGCAACCGCCGTAAACATTTTGCTTCTTCAGCCTACAAGAGAAGAAACAAGCAAATATATATAAATTTATATACATAATAACATTTTTTTTTTTTAAAAAAAAATAGACATAGGAAAAGCACTGGAAATAGCAGAAAATGCTATAGAAATAGGAAAATGCAGAAAGGAAGAGAAAATGCAGCACTGGAAATAGGAAATAATGAATATCAAGACCTGAATTTGAAGCGCTTGTTGCCGGGAAGCCCACTCTTCCTCCATTGCTCTTTTGTACTCATCTGTTTCCTTAAGCTTTTCTCGTTCATTAATTATACAGGTCTCAACAGAAGGCATTGTTTCTCCATTTTGGCTATGCAGCTGACCATCTTCCTCTTCCCGTTGAATATTTGACATAGAAATATCCTCTTGAAGCTTAGCTTCATAAATATGGGTATTCCTGGAACCTTTAGAGGAGGGGGATTTCCTAGAGACAGATCCATGTACATCGGATAAAATAGCGGATCGACGATCAGTTTGTTTGTGATGTAATGTAGACCTCCTGACTCTACATTTTTTAGGCATTAAATTCACCATCTCTTTAGCACCCACAGTTGCACGTGACTGCCCAGGTTCCAAATGTTCCCTTTCCCGGGATTTTCCAGTAGCCGTCTCTGTACAATTCTCATGCTTATCTGTTGGAGAACATCTGCTCTCGTTGACCTCAGTTTCACATATATATTTACTCACGTGAATGGTAGCTTCACTCTCTAGTAGACTAGATTTGCCACAACATGAATCCACATCGGCACGTGACTTGTATTTCGGTGGACAAGATTCAATTTCAGAAGTTGGATCATCGAATTTCTTATCCGACTCATCGGAAAAAGCAAAATCAACATAATCTGATTCAATGTGACGGTTAGAACTTCCCGGCTCACATTCCGGGTAATCAATTGAAATGTGAAATGCATGTGTGCGACCAATGTTGGTATCCTCTTTTGTTCCAGAACGTGATGGACCACCCTTTTCATTATTAAGCTTTCCTGTACTAAAACCAAGCAAGGTCGTATCATGAACCCTATTATCTGAATGAACATTTTGAAGATTTTTCTTTCTCCTGGAGGAAGCCTTCTCCCACTGTTCTTGAACCTTACCTGATAAATCTAACTCACAATCGGGACAATCATTATCAGCTAAATCACTCTCAGAGTCAGCACTCAAACCATAACGGTTTCTCTGGCAACATTTCCTATAATAAGTGCGCTTGCATTTCGATAAGCTCACTGGATTTGCAGTATCCTGATCATATCGGGATTCTTCAAAAGCAGAATCACAAATCTTCTTAGTGACATGGCAAGATTCTCTATTAGAAGACGTGTCAGCGTATAAACTGGCATTGTTTTCATCAAAAGGATGGTTTCTGTCATGGTTTTCTTCGTCATCAATGTAAATTACATTTTTAACTGACCACCTTTTGTCTTTCCTATGCATGCTTGAAGTTTGGGTTTTCTTCGGCAGAGATTCGGGAACATCGATGATAACAACATTATCGAAATTCCCAGTATCAACATCTATCAAACTAACTTTATTAGTTTCCCCATTAGTCCTGCACCTTCTCAATCTTTTCTCCCCTAAACAGGGTCTGGGATGCAAGTGACCAATGGATATTCCGCTCATTGGTTACTGGAAGAAGAGCTAGTAGTTAACGTCTTTTGACAAAGAAATCAAGAAACACTAATTCAAGAGAATCAGAGCACTACAGAATAAATAATTCTAGGCAACATCAACGCTTGGTACTAGCCAGTAAATGTAGAGAGACACCATAATTATTTATATCAAACAACTAACAAGTTTACTTTTTACAAAAAGTGTCATTACAATGAAATATCAAGATGATACCTCCTGAAAACTCACCACCACAACAAACGGAACCTAAACGGATTTAGCTTATCAGAAGTCGAAATTCAGGTTAAAACTTTCATTTTCCCACCCAATTACATTGTAAGGTATCCATTGTAGCATAAACCACAATAACAACCCAACTTATAATCATGGTCTCGGCCCATCAGATAAGTAAATAAGAAATTCATAAAATCACAGATACTTGAAACTTTAAAATTGAGCAAAAGAAAAGGAAAATGAAATGATATGTATACTGCTAAGCAAGTTAAGAAAAACACTTAGTATCAGGAGGCCAGGTGGGTACAACGCGACAGATAAATTCATAAGAGATCTCACGTGGACAGCATAAGAATTTCACGAGGACTTGACTTTTACATTACGCACCGCTCAATTTTTATTTATATCATATTGGAGAAGATAGAGCTATGGAACTATGAGCTAGCTCTATATCATTGAAAAGGACACAATAATTTGCAAACTATATTTCGGGCTTATTTAGCCGACTAGAGAGCATCATATTTTTCCACTGTTCACAACGTTCTCTATGTAAAAAGGTACACAGTGAAGAAATAAATTAAACAATTTCGAAGCTCCACTACTTAAAGATTCTCATCAAATTAGCTCATACAAACAAACTAATTTCGAACTCAACAAGAAACTTAAAAATATCCAAGCTTAGACAATGCACCATTGAGTCGTTCATGTTCCCTCCCAGCACACAATCAGTAACTTTCAAACAAAACACACTCCTTCAAGTAAGAGTCCTCCTATCTGTGATTCTAACAAAATCAGTCCAAGCGTAATAGAAGACATAAATAAACCCAACCCAATAGAAAACCGTCGGCATATAACATCACAATAGCAAGATATGCACTACCGTTACTGGATTGCTACTCGATTTTTGCAATAAATTATCAACAAACAAAGAGGCATTTTATGTTAAAGATTCACCAAAACTAATATGATAAAGCCTCCCACCAAAAATTAATCGAACAAGTTAACAAAACCCTAATCAGACCCGCCCACGAAGCGCATAGCAAATTATAACCGATTCACGAAATCAAAAAGAACATAAACCCTAATTCAAAGTCGGTAATTCGGCAACAATGTACCAAATATATTCAAAAATGCAATCTCAGAAGTTTTGAAGTATACCCGACAACAGAGGAGAAGCTATTGGATGCTATGGAGCACGGTACATGAGAATCCAGCACACAGATAATTATAAACGAGAAAGGAGCGAGAATCTGCTCGACATGGAGTTTTGAAAGCCCAAAAACACGAAAGAAAATAGGAATTTTGAATTATTAGGAGGAACTTGGGGTGGTGCTGAGAAAAATGGTCGTACTGGGTCGGATCTTGCGCAGGTACAAATTTATGGTTTAGGTGCACGCAGTTTTTGAAGTAATAGAAAGTGGAAAACTATAAGGCACCCGGAGGTCTCACCTGGTAACCATATCTCTCTCTCTATGCGTATAGGAGTTTAGATTTAGAAGTATGATAATTTGATACATAAATTTTAATTAGACGTGATTCATATTTATTCTTACGAAAAATTCAAACCATATCTTTATATACAGACAATAGTCATATTTTTTTTTTTTTTGATGACCCAGGTTGAATCTTGAGGGTTGTAGGTCTGATCCCTCATTTCTACCCCCGGTTAAATCGCAGGTTATCTCAATGGCCGATTTTGAGGATCTTGTTGAATAAACACATGAGTCATTTCCCGAAAAGGCGGATCTTTCGAGGATTCGAACCGCTGCGTCTGCATGTGAAAGATATCCCACTCGCTGTTGAGCTTATCTGCTAGGGATGTAGTCATATCTTTCTTTCTATGTATATAGGACGGTTTTAGTGAGAATGGGTTTAAATTTAGAAGTATGATTGAATTTGATGCGTAAAATCTTGATTATTCTCAGAAAAAATTATGCAAGTCATTGTTTTAATACATAATCTTTGGCATTTTAATGTATGAAATACATATATTATATTCATACACTAATTTAAACTGTAGATCGTACAAAAATCAATGGTTCACATTTATTCATATTTTTTACTCAAAAAGTCATTTTATTTGATTCATGTTATATATATATAGTGTAACTTTATTTTCGGAACCCTGTTAAGTGCGAGATGCGAGAACCACCTTTTGTACCATAATAATACATAATGTATAACATGTCAATGCATACAACCCCTACTGATCATAACCCCTACTATATAGTCGGGGTTATATATATAGTAGGGGTTATCATCAGTAGAGGCTATTATAGTAGGGGTTATCATCAGTAGGGGTTATCTCCCGTAATAAAAATTATATTTTACTATAATACCCGTTTGAATTAATAATATTTTTTAATATTTAAAAAAATCTCATTGGTTTAGAGGAGTTCTCGCAGTTCTCGCGCGCATGTGTGTATATATGTGTGTGCGCGCGCGCGCCCGCCCGCTTATTTATAAGTATTGATACATTCTTTTTATTTATTGGCTCATGCATAAATCGATCGTGATATGATTCAATAATCATATTGTTACAAAAATAATATCCCATTGTTTGATTTTGTGTAAAATTTAGTAATGAATGTTCAGAAATAATATATTTTCAAAAATTATCTTTAAACTATTAAATTAAAAGGATAATTAATCTTCATGACATTATGCACGACCACCGCCGTCACCCTTGGCGATCTGTATCTTTGTTTTGATCCTCTCCGAGGGACTTCGAGTGAGATGTCGTCCACCAACCTATTTTTTTATTCTGGATGTCTCTAGCAAACTTTCAGTGAATCGGCCATCGGTGGACCTTTGGATGGATATTTGTTTTGGCCTCTTTCGACCAACATATTTTTTTCTAGTATGGTAATTTGGTATTTTATAATTAAAACTCTTTATTTATTTAATTATTTAATACTACCTTAATATAGGTACTATGAAGGATACCTGCAAATAGAATAATCTTTAACATTTCTCATGTTTTCTTGTCATCGGAGGAATAGAGAGAAATATCATGTTATTCAAATTATAAATTTGACAAATATTATATTTTTTATATTTTTAAAAATTGATAAAAATAATATTTTATAAATATATATTGAGATAAATCCAACAATGGCAAGGGTATTTGGAAAGATTAAAAAAGTGGGTGGTGCTGCAGGGATTATGAGGGGAGATCACGAAGGTGTCTCTTTTTGGAATGAGAATACCTTTTCTTGTTGCAGTCGTTGGTCCATGGGGGAGCGGTGGTTGTCGATGGGTTCTGGAGGGTGGGTTGGGTTGAAGTCTGCATTGTGAACATTTATGCTCCTTGTAGCAGAGACGAGAAACTCGATTTGTGGGATCGTATCTCGTTAGTTCTTGGGCAGTATCAAGATGTGTGTGTGTGCGCGCATTATAGGTGATTTCAACTCGATCCTCGATGATGGGGAAAAGGTGGGCTTGGGGTGGGGGGGCTCGGTGAGGGAGTTCAAGGAGTTTGTTGAGAACGGAAACCTCGTGGATCTGGAATTACAAGGGAGGAAATTTTCATGATATAAATGCTTGGATCTATCATCCAAGATTTATGAGCAATGTTGCTGAATCTTGGAATGAAGGGGGTCTAACTGGTTGGGGTAGCTATGTCTTCAAAGATAAATTGAAAAGATTGAAATTTCGGAGTGCTCAGGTGGAGAAGTTAAAATATGAAATCTAGATATTGGATATGTGGGACGATGCTCTAGGCTTATCGGAGGCAGAGGTGTTTCTAAGGAATGATGCGTCGGCACAGCTGATTATCCATCTAAACAATCGGAAAAGTCTGCTTGCTCAGAAAGCTCGGTGGAAGTGGCTGCGTGAAGGCGATGTCAACAACAAAATTTTCCATAAGGTAATTGCTTCTCCTCGAAACAAAAATGGTCTGGCTGGTTTGGAGGTGGACCGGATCTGGATGGAAGAGCCGAACCAGGTTAAGCATTTCATCATAGAACACTTTCGGAAGCAATTCCAGAGGAGAAGTGCGGCTAGGATTGATCTTTCGGGAGATTTTGTTACAAATTTTTTGCAGGAAGGGGGGCTGGTCCAGCTGTTTTCTAAAGAAGAAATTAAGTTAGTTGTCTGGGATCGTGAAAACTCAAAAAGCCCGGGACCGGATGACTTTAACTTTAATTTCTTCAAATCATGTTGGGACATCATTGGTCGGGATCTCGAGAGAGTGTTGGATGAATTCCACCTCAACGGAAAATTAGCAAAGGGGTGCAATGCCTCCTTCATTGTAATCAATCCAAAAAATAGAAGACCTAAGTGGCTTGAATCACTTTAGGCTTATCTCTTTGATTGGGAGTCTTTACAAAATTATTGCTAAAATTCTCGTTACTCGTTTGAGAGTGGTTATGGATAGGATCATCGGGGAGGCTCAAAGTGCGTTCATTGGAGGGCGGAACATTCTTGACGGGGTAGTGATCCTTAATGAAGCAGTGGACGAGGCCAAGAGACACAAGCTGAGCAGATTGATATCTAAAGTAGATTTTGCAAAAGCTTATGATTCAGTTTATTGGGCGTTCCTTGATGAGATGATGATGAGATTTAAATTTCTGGAGAAATGGAGGAGATGTATTAATACTTGCATCTCAATAGCCTCAGCAAATGTCTTGATTAATGGGAGCCCTTCGGGTGAATTATCTCTCGAGCGCGACCTTAGAAAAGGTGACTCGCTGTCCCCTTCCTTGTTTCTCATCGTGGCTGAAGGGCTAAACTTGTTGATTAAAAGAGCAGTGCGGGAAGGTCTTCTGAGGGCAGACGCTGTTGGTGGAGATCACGTAATACTTTCACATATCCAGTATGCAAATGATACGATTTTTGTTGTGGAAGGGAGTGTGGAAAACGCCTTTGCTATTAAATGGATCCTTAAGAATTTTGAGGCGCTCTCTGGACTTGCTTTTAACTTCAAAAAATGTTGTGTGTTTGGGATTAATGTGGTGGAGGAGCATTTGTTGGAGATGGCTAGGGTGATGGGATGTGTTGTGGAAGAAATGCCTATGACATATTTGGGTATGAAAGTGGGCGGGTGGGTTAACGGGGTGGTTGGCTGGGCGGAGATTGTGGAGAAAGTGAGAAGTAAATTGGGTAAATGGAATGCAAGTTCTTTGTCGATTGGTGGCAGAATCACCCTCATCAATTCAGTTTTATCTGCAATTCCTATCTATAGGTTATCATTTGCAAAACTGCCAATTCAGGCCGCCAAAAAAATTCAGTCTCGTCAATGTAACTTTCTTTGGGGTGGGAATGAGTCCTCAAAGAAAATTGCATGGCTGAAATGGGACTTACTGTGTAAACCAAAAGGTGAAGTTGGTCTTGGGATCAAAAACTTGGTTTGGTTTAACTTGGCTTTATTGTGCAATTGGGTATGGAGATTCATGAAGGAAAAGGATAAACTCTAGGTGAAGATTGTTATCTCGACACGGTGACCTTAGATGGAATCAGGAAGGAATGGTGGTTAGTGGTAGAGGGCAGAAGCAGGCGGGTTGGTGGAAAAAGCTGCGGGATTTGCTTAGAGGTGGGAATGGGGCATGGTTCTGTGGGAAGCCCGAACATATTTTAGGAAAGGGTCTCTCTGTGGATTTCTGGAGTGGTCTTTGGGTGAGCGATATGTGTTTGAAGTTTGAATTCCCAACACTTTTCAACCTTTGTCTTGATAGAGAAAGTGTTGTGGGTCAGATGGGGACTTGGAGGTAAGGGCAGTGGCATTGAGGGTTTAGATTGTGTAGAGAGATCTTTGAGAGGGAGACAAGTTATTTGAATAAAATTCTTGAAGACCTCCAACGATTTAATTTGGTTGAAAGTGTTGAAGACCAGTGGAGATGGAAGGCGATAAAACTGGGGTGTTCACAGCGAAAACTGCATATAAATTGATCGGGGAGCTCAACACTGAATCGGAATCGCCTGTGGGTAAAGGTGTTTGGGAGTGCAGAATCTGGAAAACCGCAGCGCCTCACAAAGCTCAGGATATGGCGTGGCAGCTCTTGTGGGATCGCCTTCCTACGTGTGACAATCTTGTGAAACACATTGAGACACCTATGGAGGCGAGGGGGTGCAAAAGCTGTGGGCAGACTTTGGAGACGGTGGAACATTTCTTCTTTCAATGTAACGAAACTATGAGCCTTTGGAACGAAATGGTTAAGTGGGTTGGTGTAACACCCCCAAGTTATTCAGGGTATATTATAGCGCCGTGAGCCCCGCCATGGGACCCACAAGGCTAATTATACGCGGAACTATGAACTTTGACCGAGGAGGTCCAATACAATGAAATGAAGGACAATACAAATGGTATTCAAAACATATCCAATATATCCAAATACAACACACGACAATTCAATACCTCGGCAACACAGGCTGGAACATCAAGGAACTGAAAAAAGAACTCGAGTATTCAAAAACCATTCAAGTACAACAACGCTGAATGGAGGGAATACAAAACATAACCAGAGACAAGACACAGCATCACACTTACCCATCATCTTCATGCCGACCCGATACATGCCTATCCGCTCTCCTGGAACCTGAAATACATGAAAATTATTTCCCCCATAAAGGGGTTAGCCGTCGAATAGCTAGTGCAAGTATATCGAATATGAAAACAATACTCCTCGACAATAAAGTAAAAGTAATCATCATCTCATCAATCCAAGACTAGTATTCCGGAATAACTAAATCTCATAGCATCACATCAATACATACATGATTAACCGTGGAACCGCACCAGAGGCTACGGAACCCTCAGAGGACCCGTCGGTCCGTCCCAGAGTGGTTAACCCAAAATATCCGCAGAATCGCGCCAGAGGCTACGAAACCCTCATAGGACCCGTCGTCCCATCCCAGTGTGGATATAAACAATCATGCCAATCATATATCTTACTTTCAAAGTCGAGAACGTACAATCATAAACATATACTTGCCTTTGGGACATCGAGAAATCGGAAGGAAAAGGGTATAAGTTCGGTAGGTCCAAGAACGCACTTCCGGCACCTAAATGATTCGCAAGGAATATGATAATCAATAATCCATATTCAAATCACATGAAGAAACTCCCGAAACCCACCCACGATTCACGAAACTACAAGGGTAAATATCTAGAGGTTGGAAAATCACCGAAACCCTCTCAAGTCCGAACACGGCACAAAAAAATCCATATAATTGTAGGGAAAACATGGGTACGGGGTAGATACATCATAATCTCAAAGATATCAAGCTCCAAAATGGATAAATCGGACGAATCTAAGAAAATCCCCAAAATTCCCAAAACTAGGGTTCTAAGGATTTTACCTTGATTTGGAAGATAGAAATGGATTAGATGTTGTGTAATCTTTGTTATTCAACCAAAGATGATGTTAGTTGATGAAGAATCACTTCCAATCGTTCAAAATCGCCTCTCCCGAGCTTCTCCCATCGAAAATGAGTGAAAAGGTGAAGAAATGACGAATACAGGGGTGACTGTCCCATATATACTGCGCCCAGTCTAGCGCACGCTATGCCTCAATATTAGCGTGCGCTAACGGGGTCACCCGGTAGTCCAGTGGCTACTGTCCTGAGACGTTAGCGCACGCTACGCAACATTCCTAGCGTGCGCTAACTGGTGTCCTGCCAAAGTCCTAGTTCACTGTCCCACTATGCTAGCGTGCGTTAACACTGAGCACTAGCACGCGCTACGCAACACATATAGCGTGCGCTAGCCGCTGCCTAGATTGCATTACCTGCTAGTCCAGAATGTAGAAATACCTCACTGCCTCTACCGACTCAGCTCGTTAGCGTGCGCTACGGACGATGTTAGCGCGCGCTACTGACCACGAATAGCGTGCGCTAGCGAACTCCTAGCGTGCGCTAATTGCTAGTCCAGATAGCAGAATTAGATACTGCCTCTGCCAAGCCTGTACCGTTAGCACGCTCTAAGGCTCAAAGTTAGTGTCGCTACTCAAGCAGAATTAGCGTGCGTTAGCCTAGGCCTAGCGTGCGCTATCTCCCTGACCCAAAATACTTCTGAAAGGTCTAAACAACACGATCATGATCCAAACAAGGTACGAAACTCTAAATCAACATCGACAACATCACAAAGACTTTACAGAGCAACAAAATAGGAAGAATGGCAATGTCAATACAGTCAATAAAAAGTACGGGTATTACATTCCCCCCCTCTAAAAAGAAGTTTCGTCCCAAAACTTAAGAAATAAAAAGTTCGGGGTACTCCGATCACATCTTCTCTTCCGTCTCCCAAGTCGCCTCCTCGACTCCATGTCTCGACCATTGCATTTTAACCAACGGAATGGTTTTGTGCTGAAGTTGCTTCTCACGACGTTCAAGGATCTTCACTTGCCTCTCCGGAAAGGTAACATCCTCGGCTACGTCAATCTCACTATAGTCGATAACATGACTCGGATCCGGCACATACTTTCTCAACTGAGACACGTGAAAAACACTATGGACATGACTCAAAGCTGGAGGCAACGCCAAACGATAAGCTAAATCTCCAACCCTGTCCAAAATCTCAAAAGGTCCGATATACCTCGGGCTAAGTTTCCCCTTTTTCCGAAGCGGAAAACTCCTCTGGTCGGTGACACCTTGAGTAGAACATGGTCTCCCACTTCGAATTCTAAAGGTCGACGACGAGTATCAGCATAAGATTTCTGACGGCTCTGGGCAGTCAACAACCGGTCCCGAATAATAGAAATCTTTTTCTTAGTCTCCATCAACATATCCAGTTCCGTTCCGACTAGCTCCGAGGCCTCGTCCCAACATAATGGCGATCTACACCGCCTACCATAAAGTGCCTCAAACGGCGACATCTTGATCGACTCATGCCAACTATTATTGTAGGCAAACTCGATCAACGGCAAGTGAAGCTCCCAATCATTACTCCAGTCTAGGGCACAAGCCCGCAACATATCCTTCAACGTCTGAATCGTCCGCTCCGTCTGCCCGTCTGACTGAGGGTGAAAAGACGTGCTCAATCTCAACTCGGTGCCCAAAGCCTGATGAACGGCTTGCCAAAAATGCGATACGAAATGACCATCTCTATCGGAAACAATGGTCTTAGGGGTAACATGCAACCTCACGATCTCAGTTATAAAAGTTCGAACCAATCTCCCCAGTCCCCAAGTATCCTTAATACCTAGGAAGTGTGCAGACTTGGTTAATCGATCGACGATTACCCAAATTATATTCATTCCGGCTCTAGTTCTCGGCATCCCAGTGATAAAATCCATAGAGATGTCTTCCCACTTCCACTCGGGAATGGGAAGCGGCTTCAACAACCCTGCCGGTCGTTAATGTTCAATCTTGACATGTCAAACACCGTAGTACAAGCTCTGTGACATCTTTCTTCATATTATTCCACCATAAATTTCGCTTCAAATCCTTGTATATTACTCGTTCCGGGATGGATTGAGTAAGGCGTAGCATAAGCTTCTCGGGAAATTCTCTGCCTCAACTCTAGATCATTCGGAACATAAAGCCTGTCTTGAAATCTCAGAATACTATCCTCGTGGACCATAAAACCAAGGGCTTTTCCTTTAATTACATCTTCCTTCAGTTGAGAGATCATCGGGTCACTCCACTGTTTTCCTTTGATGTTGTCGACTAAGGACGAAGTAATTTCAAGAGTGCACAACTGTCCTTGCACTCTTTAAAGCCAGACTTCGATTCCTTGCTCGATTAAATCTTGATGAATCTTCGTCTGAGATGTAAGAACCTCGAGCATCTGAAGCGATGCTGATTTGCGTCTCAAAGCGTCCGCGACGATGTTGGCCTTTCCCGGATGGTAAAGAATTTCTAAATCGTAATCCTTGATCAATTCCAACCGACGTCTCTGCCTCATATTCAGCTCTTTCTGACTAAAGATATACTTCACACTCTTGTGGTCAGTATTAATCCGACACGGAGAGCCATACAGGTAATGCCGCCAAATCATAAGTGCGAAGACAATTGCGGCCAATTCCAAATCATGAGTGGGATAATTCATCCCATACGGCTTCAGTTGCCGTGACGCAAAAGCTATCATCTTATCATGTTGCATAAGCACACATCCAAGTCTTTGTCCCGAAGCGTCGCTATAAACTGCAAATCCTTCGCTACCCTGTGGTAAAGCTAGAATCGGCGCTGAGGTTAAACGTCTCTTCAACTCATCGAAGCTCTGCTGTCTCTCAGTCGTCCAAACAAACTTTTTTATCTTCTGGAGTAATTTCGTAAGCGGCCGAGCGAGTTTCGAGAACCCCTCTACAAACCGACGGTAATACCCAGCAAGACCCAAAAAGCTACGAACTTCTTTAATATTTTTAGGCGGTGCCCAGTCTAGCACTGCCTCAATCTTTTGCGGGTCTACACGAACCCCTTAGGCCGAAATCACAGGGCCGAGAAACATAATCTCTTCCAACCAGAACTCACATTTTGAGAATTTCGCATAGAGGTGTTCGTCTCTCAAAATATCTAGTATCAAACGCAAGTGCCGGGCATGCTCCTCCTTATCCCGAGAATAAATCAAGATGTTGTCAATAAAGTCGACCACACACCTGTCGAGGTACTCGATAAATATCTTGTTCATTAATTGCATGAATACTGCTGGTGCATTAGTCAATCCAAAAGGCATGACCACAAATTCATAATGTCCGTATCTAGTTCGAAACGCAGTCTTCGGAACGTCAAACTTTTTCACCCGGAGCTGATAGCATCCTGACCTCAAATCAATTTTTGAGAACACTGCGGCTCCCTGCAACTGATCAAATAAATCATCTATACGAGGCAAGGGATACTTGTTCTTGATGGTCACTTTGTTTAGCTCATGGTAGTCGATGCATAAACGTAGTGAACCATCCTTCTTTCTCACAAAAAGAACAGGCGCGCTCCAAGGCGAAGCGCTCGGTCTGATGTACCCTTTCTCCAGAAGCTCTCCCAACTGACTCTTCAATTCTTGCATCTCGTAAGGTGCCATACGATATGGCGCCTTAGAAATCGGAGATGCGTCAGGCTCTAAGCCCACAAAAAATTCTATCTCTCGATCCGGTGATAATCCCGGTAAGTCGTCCGGAAAAATGTTGGGATACTCATTAACAACTAGAATAGAAGAGAATTCAACTTCGTTCCCTTCCGCCTTCAAGGCATAACACCAATAGCCCATGCAACCATTATTCAAAAGTTTTACGGCCTTCATGGCGCTGACAAGCAACTTAGGTTGGCCCGACTTACGTCCCAAAAATGAGTACTCGGATCTGTCTTCAGTCATCATAGTGATAACCTTAGTACGGTAATTCATAATCGCTTGGTGACCGTCAAGCTAATCCTCGCCGAGGATCACATCCTCGCCTTCCATATCAACTACAATCAAATTCGATAACCAATCCATACCGGCTATATTCACCAGAAAATCTCTAATCTCCCGATTTCCCACGATTCTATCTCTGCTAGGTAGTTTCACAATGAAAGGATCGCAAGCAGTCATACAAGTTATATTCAAACGGCGTACACACTCCAATGAGATGAAAAAATGTGTAGCACCCGAATCAAAAAGTACACGAACTGGATGAGATAGGATATGAATGGTACCTGAGTCTACCGCCACATCGGGATCGTCTTCTCGACGCATCTCATAGACTCGTGGGTGTGTCGAACCGATGCTAGAATCTCCCCCTCTAGCATTCTGACTTCGTCCCCAGCCTATGCCGTAACTCTGCTGCGACTGACCAAATGATTGCCATTGATTGAAACCCTGATATACTGGCGCTGGGGCAGAAGCCCGAGTATCCATAGTCTGATCTGGTTCGGGACAATAAGCTGCTCTATGTCCCATCTACGCAAGTGTGACACTTCAAAAGTGGGAAATTGTATTCCAGATTAACGTGGCCTGGGCGACCGCAATTAAAACAAATCACCGGGCGTGTTGAGGTGCACGGAGCAGGACGAAAACTCCTCTTCCCTCTAGCAGAATGTGACGACTGCCTGGCGGAATGGTTAATCGCCTGAGGCCTTTGGAAGTTGCCGCCCTGAGGGCCATAAAAATTTCCCGCGATCTTCTGCTTCTTCGGTTCTTCGGTGGTATCATTGTCGGGGCTTAACATGTCATGGGCCAAAGCCCTGTCTTGATATTCCTTGAAAGTGGTGCAAGAAAACCCGGCTATGTACCGCCGTAAATCCATATTCATCCGCATATCGAAGTGACGGATCTTGTCACACTCGTCTCGCACTTGATTTTTCACGTGGATCAACTGTTGGTTGTACTCCATTATCGCCTGCGAAACCAGAATGTTCTGTGGCTTAGCCTCGAAAAAGGCTCGGATTCTGCCTTTACACTGGCCAAGGACAAAACTCGGCCTCCAATAGCTCTTTAAATTCTTCCCACATAGCAACATGATCCCGTGGCTTGATAATTTTCCACCACGTCGCGGATTCCTTGGTAAGGAAGTACTGAGCAATCGGTACCTTCCTCGCTTCCGGACAATCAACCGCTTCAAATACTTTCTCTAACTCCGCTAGCCAATCCTCCCAACCTAACGGGTCTGTGGCACCGCTGAACTGCGGAGGGTGCATATGGATCACATTCTGAAGCAAAACATACGTTGTGACGACGATGTGCAAAACGAAACACAACAAGACCCAATAAACCGACAAGCCTAGGTATCCATAAACCTAGTGCGCTCCGATACCATTTTCTGTAACACCCCCAAGATATTCGAGGTATATTACAGCGCCGCGAATCCCTACATGGGACCCACCAGGCTAAACGACCAAACATACTCAACAACTCATGAAATCAACATAGTAACTCCTCGTCATAAAGACGCCAAACGATAATAAACCACCCGGTTCAACCAGTCAGACAACAATACAGTAATCCAACACAACTATAATAGACAAGTCTTTCAATCCGAACAACAAAACTCCTAAGTACTCGAGTACTTCTTTGAGTTTACAAATTGATAAACGCAGCAGGAGACAGAAAACCATAAAGACACACTCATGTACAATCATCACACATGCCCGTCATCCGCGTACTGGTCCAGCGCCCGTTCATCTCGAAGAACCTGACCTGAAATTCATAAAACGAATTTCCCCAAAACGGGTCCCCAGAGGGGTTAGCAATTATGCTAGTACAAGTAACCAAATGAACAACTTACATCTTACACATATAGTCAAGCATGCAATCATGAAAACATAGTTCAAAAACACTTATTTCCGGAAATGCCATAATCAAATCACGTTGTAAAATGCACCACAATTAACCGCTGATCCACCCCTCCGTGGACCTTTACTGAGACCCCGTAGGATCTAACCCATAGTGGTTAAAAGCAAGCTCGCGGATCCACCCCTCTGTGGACCCCTACCGAGACCCCGTCGGATCTAACCCGTAGTGAGCATACACACACACACACACCATTTCTCATGCAATCCTACTATATCAAGATTGTAAGTTCATAAGGGTACTTACCTCGATTAATAGACGATGACATGAACGGAAAGGAAGAATCAAACACGACCACGAGGAATCGGCGGAAACGAACCTAACGATTCGAAGAATACAATCACAACCACAACTAAACGAATACGGAAATGGAATACACTAGAAACCCCACCTACAATTTATGTATATTCGTACAAGTACAACAACGAGGGCGGACCACAATCAAACCCTCTCGATTATGAAAATACTACGAAATACACCATGAATCCGTAGGAAAACCAAGGATACTAACAAGATCATTCATATACAACATGAATTAATCAACAACACGGAATGAATCGGGCAATAAAATCGAAAACCCCCAATTTACCCAAAAGTAGGGTTCTTAGAAGATTTACCTTGATTCGGACGGAGGAAGATGATTATGATGATGATAAACTACACTACAAACACAATACTCGATCTCCCAAGAATTTCCACGCGTAAAACTAGAAGAATCACTCAAATCTCTCTAAGAACACTCGCTGCGGACGGAAGGAAAAAAATGAAGAATGTCGCGACTGTAAGGTCAACTCAGGTTTATAAAACCTGACCTCACATCACGTACGTTAACGTACAGCGGTTAACGTACGTAACACACATGTGTTAGCGTACGTAATGGCTCGACAGAACAATCTGCCCAAATCACTGATGCCGTTAGCGTACGCTACATCAGACGGCTAGCGTACGCTATAAGGAGGTCTTACGTACGTAACACCAGCATGTTTACGTACGTAAGGACTCGGCCAAAATCGGGCAGACTAACTGTCCAAAACACACAAGGCCATAATGTACGTTAACACCAGGGTATTACGTACGTTATGTGCGTGTCGATAGCGCACGCTAGGAAGCATGCATAACACACGTTATGCATACAGCAGTTCAGCACTGCTGAACAAAGTTAGCCGCACCGGGCGGTCCGAATACGAGACGCAACACAATGATAGATTCTAGAAGTGTAAACACGAAATAATCACGACGACGAAGCTAAGCGCTGAAGGAAAATACAATTCCGACTACCGAGGAATCCCGAGAAACGACAAGGAAAGTAAAATTCCCTAAACTTATAGGAAAATACAAAACGGTCCAAACATCCGAAAATCACGGTACGACGTTGGATCGATAAACCGAAACTCACAACACGAACAACTCAACCGTACGAACTCGTGCAACCAAAGAAATTACAAAATCGAATGGGTTCTATGAAAATCGAACGTCCATGCAACAATACATGACATAAAATGGAATAATATCAAAACATCTCCGAAACTCATCTTCATGGAGAAACTCCATGAATAAAATAGATTCAAAATGTCGAAATCGTTACAAGCGAGTTGCTAAAAACGAAAAAAATACACCAAAAATGAGAATATCGGGAAAAGAAAAATGCGGATATTACAATTATAGTGAATTACCTATGATTTGAGGGAAAAATATTTATTCTATTATCACTCAAGAATATAATTACAAACTCACAAAATAGAAAAACTCTCAACCTCACTCAATCACTTCTTGGATTGTTATTTCCTCTAGTTGGAATTTTCACTCTTGGAGATGGTATAATTACAAATGCTACAAACATGCCTCATTTATAGGTAGAAACATGGTGTTAAACCATGGTGTGAAAGGATGGTGTGAAAGGATGAAGCTTCCGACTTCAAAGTTGATGGCTTCAACAATTGTTGGTGTAGGAATCTTCAAAAATGGTGGCTTCTAGATGACTTTACATTTGAGAAGGTGGGTTGGTGATGATTTTTAACACTCCTCTTTATTTAGCAACACTCCTGATACGTAATACCATTCCAAGTAGGTCTTGGAATTCGGAAATCTTTGTTGCATATAAGCTCTTCGTAAATATGTCTGTAACCTGGTCTTCGGTCCTGACTGGCTTTATGTCAATGTCTCCTTTAAGTACTTCTCACATAAAAAATGATAGTGTACTTCCACATATTTGGTCCGAGCATGAAATACTGGATTCTCAGCCAAACGAACTGCTGACAGATTGTCACGGTGTAATGCAACTCCATATTCTATTAGTTGGTTCAAATCCTTCATGAGTTGAGTCAACCAAGCACACTCTTATGCTGTCATCACTTCTGTTCTATATTCCGTTTCAGTAGTTGAAAGAGAAACGGTAGGTTGTCTCTTACTGCACTATGGTATAGCTCCCGAACCAAGATTGAATATATATCCTATAGTCGACCTCCTGGTATTGTGGTCTCCGGCATAGTCAGCATCACAATTGCCGCTGACCTTACATTATACTCTCTTCTTGTAGAAAAGTCCCCAATCAATTGTGCCTTTAACATATCTCAAGATTCTTTTAACTGCTTCAAGATGTGACTTCTTCGGTTTTTGCATGAACCTGCTAACGACACCTACAGCGAAAGCAATGTCTGGTCTAGAAGGAGTTATGAAGATAAGACTACCTACTATTTGCCAATACATCTTTGTACCCTCCAAGTCCTTTCCATCGTAGGCACACAACTTCAAGTTTGGTTCCATCGGAGTATAAATAGTCTTGCACTCAGCTAGACCAAACTTTTAAATTAAATCTCTTGCATATTTCTGCTGACCAAGAAATATACCATCATCTGTTCTTTCGACTTCTAATCCTAAGAAGTATTTCAGTTCACCAAGTTCCTTCATTGGAAATCGGACTGACAAGTTTGCCCTTATTCATTGAATCTCGTCTTTGTCATCGCCCGTGATGATTAGATCATCCACATATACAAGGACTACTGCTAGCTTGCCTCCTTGAGTTTTCACAAACAAGCTCGAATCTGCTGGCGCAACATGATAACCACTTCGGACTAGAAACTCAGCAATTTTCCCGTACCATGCTCAGGGTGCCTGCTTCAAGCCATACAATGCCTTTTTCAACTTGCACACGTACTCTGGATTTTCATGATTCACAAATCATTTGGGTTGATATCATGATCAAGTTGTCCATGTAAAAATGCATTCTTCACATCCATTTGCCATAATTTCCAAGACTTACTTGCTGCTAAGGCTAGTAAGACATGAACTGTAGTAATCTTTACAAATGGACTAAACGTCTCATCATAGTTTATGCCATACTCTTGAGAGACTCCACGAACAACTAATCGAGCCTTATACCTCTTGATTGTACCATTTGGATGAATCTTCAACTTGTAAACCTATTTGCAGGATATAGGTTTAACACATTCAGGTTTTGGCACTAAAGTCCAAGTTTGATTTTGTTTTAATGCAAAATCTCTTCTTCCATGGCCTCTCTCCACCCTGGACTATTTGATGCTTCTTCAAATGTACTTGGCTCTATGACTTCAGCATAGGCAACATCTACATATTTTGGATTTGGTCGTCTTTCTCTGGTGGACCTTCGCACTTGAGGTTGTGAAGGTTCCTGCTCTTCCGGTTGACTAGTCTGTACTTTATCTGGTGTTTCGTGTACACCTGTTCTCCAAGGGCTTCTTGATTTGGAACATACCTCAACTTGATCCAACAAATATCCTTGTTCTTTTATGTCGTCGTTGTCTTGAGAGGAATGTAGTTGCGGCTTGGTTTGTAATTCTTGCAGCTCTTGTGTATCTAGCAATGCCACCTTGTTTGCCCACCATGAAGATGCCTCATCGAATACAACATTTCATGAGACATAGATCATGTTTGTATTTGGATCGCACCATCTCCAGCCTTTCTTTTGTTCATCATAGCCAACGAATATGCAACGGACAGCTTTCTTACCGAACTTACTGCGATCTTCATCTACAATAAACATATAACATACATAATCAAACACTCGAAATAATTCATTGTTCGTTTTACATTACAAAATTTTTGAAATGGTGAAATAAATTCCAGCCTCAGTTGTTGTAGCGTGTTGGTGATATAGACTACTGTCTTCATGCATGCTGCCTAAAATCTTGTATCAACATTCTTTGCATGTAGAAGACTTCTACATGTCTCTGCTAGGTGGCAGTTCTTTCTCTCCGCTACTCCATTTTGTTGCGAAGTTTTTGCACAAGTCAGTTGCCTTCGTATATTGCACTCCTTGAGGTAGTTGTTGAATTCATTTGAAGTGTATTCTTCTCCATTATCAGTACGGAGGTACTTGATCTTCCTCCCAAGCTCGCGTTCTACTGTATCCTTGAATTTTATGAATTTTTTAAAAGCCTCATCTTTATGCTTCAAGAAATATACCCATACATACCTTTAGAAATCATCAATAAAGGTTATCGGATATTGATAACCGCTTGTTGGATTTTGTTTGAGCTTCCAAGCACATCTGAGTGGACCAATTCCAACGGCTCCCTTGCTATGAACTTTGACTCTTTGTAAGGCAGTTGATGTGCCTTACCATATCGACATCCAGCACACACAGTGTCATGTTGGATCTCAAGTTGAGGAAGTCCCTTCAGTATGGACTTCTACATCATAATCTTCAGTTTTCCGTAATTGACATGTCCAAGTCATGCATGCCATAGGTCCCCAGTGTCACTTCTCCTAGCCTTCTCAACGTAAGCTTCTTCATCTGACATCACGTAGAGAGCCTTCATTTTTGGCCCTTCCACGAACGATGTACCTATGACTTTCAATTCACGATATACTTTCACATTGTTCGGGTCAAACAATACATAATTACCCGAAGCAGTTAATTGTGGTACTGACAACAGGTTCTTCTTCATCCCTGGGACATGATAGACATTGTCGAGTTGTACTTCTTCATGTCCGTACCTTTGTGGCAGTTGTGTCTTGCCAACATGGGCTATTGGTAATTATGTGTTATCAGCTGTCACAATAACTCGATCTCCATTGTAATTGGTCATACTTACAAGTTTCAACTCATCTCCGGTCATATGATTGGAACAACCAGAGTCAATAATCCAATCATTCTTGTAATCGACTAACTGCTCACACACTGCAGTAAGTGCGAATTCCTCTCTTGGGACTTTCCCTCGTGTATCACAAGTATCTACCTCCTCGGCAAAGAAGAAAGTCTCGAAATCGCAATCTTCTTCTCCTGGAGCCTCGTCCTTAGATGTTGTTGCAGCATTTCCTTCGACTCTCTTGGAGCAGCGATTTTTTGCATAATGTCCTTTCTCGCCGTAACTGAAACATTCGTCATTTCGACGATTCTTTTGTTGCCACCGGTTCTGACCATTTCGATTATGCTGAGCTCCTCGAGCTCCCCCTGACTGGAAACCTCTATCTTGGTTTCCTCGAACATCTATTTCTTGACTGTTGAATCTCCCAAAGCCACGTCCTCGTCCTCATCCTCGACCACGACCGCGTCCTCGTCCGCGTCCTTGATTGTCTCTTCTATTATTGAAAAGGGATGTCTCTTCACTATTGGTTGGTCGACTAGACATGAGTTTTGTAATATCCGCACTTTTTATTTTTAGTAATTTATATTTTTAGTGTATTTTCATTTCGGACGACTCGTTTGTTATCGTTTTGGAAGTCTGAAACTATTTTGTTCTGTATCCATGACCATCTGGACGAGTTTCAGAGTTGTTTTTATGAGATTTTACTTATTATGTAACTTTTCCGCGTTGAGGCTTGATTCTCGTACATCTCGTTCCAATCTGATGTTTCGTCAGTTCTACGAGTTCTGTTAATAATTCTGGATATGTTACAACTTTCTGAGTTGTCGTTCAGGTCTCGTAATTAGATTTTCAAATGTTTGGGTCATTTTGTAAATTCTTATTATTTTGGGCGTTGATGCTAATATTCGTTTATTCCGGCCTTCGGATGACCGGAGGCTTGTGATGGTTTTTATGTTATCTCGTCTATAAAAGATCTTCGTATATCTTTGGTTTCATCCCTCGTACTTTCATTCCGGTTGTTGGCGAGTCGTTGTTTTCAGACCAGTATGACCTGCTGCCAGGGCTGAGTTACGGTCGTAAGGTGGTATGCATTACAGCCGTAAGGATTCATACATTACGTCCGTAATGTCCCTTTCGTAGCGGCCGCAATGGGATTGAGCATATTGGACAGTAAGGTCGTGAATACCGTTACGGCCGTAATGGTATAGGTTTTACGGCCGTAACGACTGCCAGTATTTAAATCTGGCAGCAGAGGATTTCAGCCATTTTTTCACCTCTCCTTCTTCCTTCCGCGACGAAAAAACTCATTTGAGTTAGGGCTAGACCAATCTTCATCTAAACTTCAGTTGAGAAGCATTTTGGGACATCATATCATCGCTGTAATCCCAAATCATCTGTGGTTCGCCTTCAAATCGAGGTATATCCTTAGAACCCTAGCTTTTGGGGATTTTGGGGTTTTGTTTTGATTTTTCATCCTTCTAGTCTGATTTGGCTTATATGGTTGTTAGATTACGATGGTGTAATCATAATCCCTTGCTTTCTTGTAGTTTTGCGGATTGGAATTTGAGATTTTCACCGTTAATAGAGTAGGATTGATCATGAACTCTTAGTGTCCGATGAATATTGTTCCAACGGGTAGAACTTAGGACGAATTCCTATGTTTCCGAAACGTTGTGGTTGATTGTATATCGTTATTGTGATAGGAGCGTTATTGTGAAGATTATTCGGACGGAACCTTTTTTCTTTCACCGTTTCTTTCACGTCGTGTGATTCATGGCAAGTACTTACTTTACATAGTATTATATAGAATGTAAATTCGACATTGACGAAAAGTTGTGATAAATGTGTGCGTGTGTATGTTGATGTTGTTCTTCCACCTAGGGACGGTCCGACGGGACCTCTGGGGGTCGCTACTAAGGGGTACGACCGCGAAAGTGGATTCCCACCTGGGGACGGTCCGATGGGGCCTCTGGGGGTCGATGCTAAGGGGTACGGCCACGGGTTACCAAGTATGGAATTGTGTTGGAGTAATGTGATGTTATGATTGCTTCGTTGGGCATGTTTTTGATGTAAATGTGATATTCCGGAATATTGTCTTTCTAGTATTTTCAAATGTATTTTCATGTTGGATTGTACTCATATGTAATGTTATGTAAATCTGTACTTGCACTAGCTACTCGAATGTTAACCCCTTAAATAGGGAAAATGCGTCTTATGCATTTCAGGTACCGGGCGAGCTGAGGATCCGGCACGGGACATGCATGCAAAGGATGGCCCAACATGATGAGGCTCGAGTCGGTGTTATTTCTTTTACTATATCCATTCCGTTATTGATTAATGATGTCGTTGAAAGTCCCCTGCATGGGCATTGAATACGTTTCACTTTCTGTATTGCTGGTATTGAACTAAAATGTTTTGGTCGAGGCCACGGCCCTACTTATTACTATTAATGTGTCTTATCGGAGTCTTTTGTGGATTATGTGTCATGTGTTAGCCTGGTAGACCTTATGAAGGTTCTACGGCGTGTAATGTCCCTTATGAGTTTTGGGGTGTTATAGGTTTGTCTAGATCCTCTTCATTAATTAGAAAATTCTCTAGATCTGCTAAAGTTGGCTCGGTGGCCCAGCCCCGAGTTGCCGTGATAATACTTTTATACTCCGGCTTCAATCCGTGGATGATAATTCTTTTCATCCTGGTTTGCAGGATCTAGTTTAGAAATCTCATCACAAAGAGAGTTCACTTTTGAGAAATATTGACTCACGGATATATTTCTCTGGGAGATCGACAAAAACTCATTTTTGAGCCTTTGTAATTTTGCATCATTTTTCTTCACGAAAATTTCCGCCAATGTATACGAAGCTACCTTCGGCGTTCGGGCATCTTTGATCCACTGGAAAAATTCATCTTCTACAGCTACAGTTAAGGCATACATAGTTTTGCCTGCTTTAACCTTCCATTTTTTTAAAGCAGGGTCGGCAGCTGGTTTGATGTGCAGCATCTGGTCGTACCGGTGTTGAGGTTGAGATGTCGGAGGTTGTGTCTGTGCTTCTGGCCTCCCTTGGTGGTGTTATCTCAGCTCCATTCACAATATCCCATAAGTCCTGCCCGAGCAGGTAAAACTTCATACGGGTACGCCATGACCCATAATTATTGTTATTGAGCTTCTCAATTGAGGTAGTAAAATCAGCCATGATTTTAACAAAGCTTCTGGGGCCAAAAGTATAATTTTTGAGAAATTTATTTGCAGAAAGTACTGTTTATCGTCTTCAACCTTGAGACAACTCTTTCGGAAGTCCGTACGGCTTCGTCTGACGTCGGTTTTGTATTCCGAAAATAACTCCGAACTCGTCTCGACGCGAGGAATCTAAAGATATCCTCAAAACTGAGTTTCGACTACCTTTGTAAAACTCGAAATTTTCAGCCCTCTACCACCTCCGACTAGCACTCCAAAATGGCCCCGATACCACTTGTTGAGATATCACATGATCATTATAGTGAATTACCTGTGATTTGAGAGAAAAATATTTATTCTATTATCACTCAATAATAGAATTACAAACTCACAAAATAAAAAAACTCTCAACCTCACTCAATCAGTTCTTGGATTGTTATTTCATCTACTTGGGATTTTCACTCTTGGAGATGGGATAATTACAAATTGATGCAGCAAGTGGAAACATATTCGTATTAATTCGTTGATTCTAAGAATATCCGGATGAATACACAAAACGTGATTAACGTTTAATTCCGTTGATTCGATATGTGGAAGAACAACGATAAATACACGAACAAAGGGATAAAACCCGTTATATTTCGATTTCATCAAAAAGCCCCTACAAATGATCCTAAGACGCCTATTTATAACATAAAACTAGGGTTTAAGGCGTGTAAGCCCTAAAAGTCCGACCCATTAACAATTAATTAAAACCCTAAACAATAGGATATAAATAATAATATAAATACAATCTAATCTCCATCACAAATGCTACAGACATGCCTTATTTATAGGTAGTAAACATGGTGTGAAATCATGGTGTGAAAGGATGTTGGGAAGGGATGAAGCTTGTTAGATTGATACCGCCACTAGAAGGGGGGGTTGAATAGTGCGGTTAAGAGTATTGTACTCTTTTTCGTGCGGAAGCAAAAATAGCGGAGAATAAAAGTGCAGAAAAGAAAGAACACAAAGAATTGTTCGAGAGGTTCGGCTATTAACGAAGCCTACGTCCCCTACCTAGTTTTATCGACTAGGACTTTTCTTAGAACTGAGAATTTGCACTTTCTAGTTTAGTGCCAACTTCTTACAACTTCTTGATTTCCGGGCTCAAGAACAACCTCACAAAAACACTCTTGTTTTCTAGGTACAAGATAACCAATACACAAAATAAGTGCGAGTAGAAACTCGGCTTTCACGATATATCGCTCTAAGATACAAGAATGAAGATTGAAAATTATAGAACAAATCTTCTTGTATCACAATCTAGAATAAGAATATCTCTCAGAATGTTTGCTTGATATTGCTTGAATATGCTAGTAGGCTCAGAATTCTTGTGTGTCTTCAATCTCCATGAAGGTGGCTATTTATAGCCTTCTTGAGCTCATTTTCCCGTTGGAACAGTAAAATGAGTTACGTACGTTATAGGATGCTGCTTACGTACGTTACATACGTTACGTACGTTATATGAACTGCATAACGGCCGTAATGAAGGTGCCAAAACTGTCCAGTGAATTCTGATGAAATGCGTTACGTACGTTACAATCCTTAGTGTTACGTACGTAATATCCTGGTCAAAGATCCGTTGATTGCGACGACTTTGTTGCAACGGCTAGTGGCTTTTCCAACGGTCAGAATAATTCAAGCCTTACGTACGTTATATGATCTTGGTTACGTACGTTACCTGTACAGAAAAACTTACAAAAATAGTGAACGTTACGTACGTTAGAAAGTATGTGTTACGAACGTTACCTCTTATATGTTACGTACGTTAATGTGATATATGATACGTACGTTAACTGAAGAGAAAGTATGTTTTAAGTAAATTTTGGTTTTAATAAATACATCATCAAAACGATCTAAAAAATATTGTTCCAACAATCTCCCCCTTTTTGATGATGACAAAATTTACTTTATGTGAGTTTTTGAAAAATATGATTTTGATAAAAATTAGAAACTTCCCCTGAACACGAGCATTGCAAAATAATATGCTCCCCCTGAAAACGTGAACGGGTTAGTTCGAAAGTTGATTTCAAAAACGAGCATTGTATTATTCTCCCCCTTTTTGTCATTAACAAAAAGTTGAGAAAACCTGTAAGAGACATCAATGATACGCATACTAATCAACATAAACCAAGTAAATATCAATAATTAAACAAAACGATAACCAACATAATGGATGAAGAGATAGTCATTACAGGCAAGCATAAATATGAAATGTTTGGTCTTTTAATAAACAGGAAACATCATCATTAGAAAGGATAGCCCGACTAGTCAAGGTCCGCCTCCGTGCTCCAGCGTATCCCGAAATGCGTGCAAATGCTCTTCACCATGATCTTGACCTCACTCATGTCCTTCTCAAGTCTATCCATACGAGAAGCCATCCGGGAAGAGGAGGATTCGGACGAGGACGGGAGGAACCAAGCCGTGATGACGGACGAGGTCTAGTATGATCGAGCCCCTCGATGTGATCCTCTCCTCCGGTCTCGGAAGAGTGCCCCCATCAATGAGCCGATCATCATCCTTAATATAAGCAAAGTATATCCAGCCCACGATTTCTCGTGCGGAGATACCTCATCGTCCGTAACGTCCCTTCGGTGGAGGCTCCCCGGAATCGGAACCCGTGGACCCAGACAGTCAACTCCAGCTTTCTCAAAAATCTCGGTTAAAATAGAACCAAAAGGCATTCTGACCTTCTCTGACGATCAACTTTTGCGTAGCTCTTTTTGTGGAAGATTTGTCCCTTTTCCACAAACCATTTCAAAGACAATAGACGCAAAGTTGACTTGGTGATCCTTCCACACATGATAGATAATCTCCATATCGATATTCACAAGACGAAGTTGAGCATTAACTTTCGGCATAAG
The DNA here is from genome assembly GCA_033398695.1 of Orobanche coerulescens. Lineage (NCBI taxonomy): Eukaryota > Viridiplantae > Streptophyta > Magnoliopsida > Lamiales > Orobanchaceae > Orobanche > Orobanche coerulescens. The sequence goes on along the minus strand of CM065805.1, from coordinate 199,612,637 downwards.
ACAACGAGTGATAGCATCATGAAGCAACCGAATGTTTATCCCAAAGTCATTATTTTCAAACCGCCCGGAATGAACATTTAAAACGGCTTTGTCTGATAAGAAATTACGGACTTTCGACTCATGAACACTATAATTTTCATCATCGGACCAGTTGTTAAAGTCTTCGTCCGGAGGAGCAAACTCTCCCTTGCAACGAAAACCCTCATTCGGGAGTCCAAAAATCTCCGAAAGTTTTGCTTCATCAAAAGATATAGATTTACTACGCACAAGCGAGTTAACAACGGCAAGTCCGTTGTCATCATAAGTGACAAAGAAATTCGCATAAAACTCTTTCACACATTCTTCATAAATAGGTCGAGCAAGACTAACGAACTTATTGATCCCAAGCATATCGAAAAACTCTTCGATAGCAACACCAAAGATTATTCGATTCAAAATCAAAGTGATGACTCGGAGTTACCTCTTCGTCAATAAGGATTTCGTTGAAGACCTTCATGGCTTGAGCATTTCTAAATGAAAGATCACTGGAAACCGTGGGGGATGCTTCGAGGTTTCTCCTCTTCTCTTTTGCGATTCGGGAGCCATGACGATTGAATTGGGAAAAAATGAAGTTTTGATGAAGTTTTGATAGGGTTTGTCGGTTAGTTCGTCGCTTGATGCTAGGGATTTTGAAGAAATGAAACAGGGAACCGAACGATGGGTTTATATATATGATGGTCAACGAGCGTTTACGACGTTATATCCCTATGTAACGTCGTAGCGTAAAAACCTAAACTCTCTGGATGAATCCTGTGTTTCGTTACGTGCGTAACGTAACAACATGTTACGCACGTAAGGTCCTATTACGTACGTAATGGACCGTATACCGTATATAAGCAAGACCAAATGAGCAGTCTTTTCCTTTCGATGATGTCCGTTTTGAATGACCATTTTAATGTTACTATGATGCGTATGCAATATTTAAAAATGATCAAGATGTCCCATTCCTAAATTTATGCGAATAAAGTTGAAAGCTTCTTCGGGTAATGGTTTTGTAAAAATATCCGCCAATTGTTCATTAGTACCAACAAATCGAGACGAACATTCCGTTTTGGACATGGTCACGAATAAAATGGTGACGAATTTCGATGTGCTTTGTCCTACTATGCAAAATGGGGTTTTTACTTAAATTAATGGCACTTGTATTGTCACAAAAATAGGAGTATTTTTAAGTTCGATGCCATAATCAAGTAATTGATTTTTGATCCAAAGAACTTGTGCACATGCACTTCCAGTGACCACATATTCGCCGGTGTGGAAGTAGCGACACTAGTTTGTTTCTTACTTCCCCATGAAATTAAACAAGAACTCATAAAATGACAAGTTCGGTGGTGCTTTTTCTATCAATTTTACAACCACCGAAATCGGCATCACTATATGCAAAAAGTTGAAAATCAATGCCGGAAGGATACCATAGGCCTAAACCAGCAGTATATTTTAAATATCGAAAAATACGTTTACATGCTATGAGATGAGATTCCTTAGGATTAGCTTGAAAACGAGCACATAGACAAGTAGCAAACATAATATCGTGTCTAGATGCGTTAAATAAAGTAAGGATCCGATCATACCTCGATACTGCTTTTGGTCAATGATTTACCTTTTTCATCTTTATCGAGTTTAAGAGTGGAAGACATAGGAGTGGATATTTCTTTGCAATCTTCCATCTTAAATTTCTTGATAGCTCATTGACGTACTTGGATTGGTGAATGAATATTCCGTCATTGAGTTGCTTAATTTGGAGTCCGAGAAAGTTTTTCAACTCTCCCATCATACTCATTTCGAACTCTCCTTCATAAGATTTGAAAATTCCTTGGAGAGTTTCGTTAGTTGCACCAAAAACAATATCGTCCACATAGATTTGACAAATTAACATATCATTATTTAAGACCTTAATAAACAGAGTATTATCAACATTTCCTCTTTTATAACCATTTAAGATAAGAAAAGAGCTTAGACGATCATACCATGCTCTCGGAGCTTGTTTTAATCCATAGAGAGCTTTATGGAGCTTGTACACATGATTCGGATGATCATAGTCTTGAAACCGGAGGTTGCTTGACATAAACGTCCTCCTGGATAATTCCATTTAGGAACGCACTTTTTACATCCATTTGATGGAGTTTGATCTTCTTGTATGCGGCAAAGGCACAGAGAAGACGAATAGCTTCAAGACGAGCAACAGGAGCAAACGTCTCTTCATAGTCCAAGCCTTCTTCTTGATTATAACCTTGGGCGACCAATCTCGATTTATTTTTAATAGGGAGACCATCATCATCGGTTTTGATTTTATGAACCCATTTGGTACCAATGATTGATTTGCCTACCGGTGCGGAACTAATTCCCAAACTTTATTCCTTTCGAATTGGTTTAGCTCTTCTTGCATAGCAATAGCCCAATTCTCATCATTTATGGCTTCATCGATGTTCTTTGGTTACGTAAGAGAAATAAATGCAATATTGTTAATACAATCATTTATATTTCTCCTAGTTCGTACACCTTCATCGATTTTTCCGAGAATTTGTTCCATCGGATGGTCTTTCACATTTGCCCAATCTTTAGGAAGGTTGTAAGTATTTTCCTCTGTTTGTCCGAGCTTACGTCGAGCTTCTCCAATTCCTTTGATACTTCGGATACTTCTTTAGCTGGAACTATACCTGCATCATCATCAAAAACAACCTTTCTCGGGGGTAAAACTGTATCATCGAATTTTACATGAATGGACTCTTCTACCGAGCCTCTTCTACAATTAAATACACGATAAGCTTTACTATTAGTAGAATAACCAAGAAATATTCCAATATCTGATTTAGAATCGAATTTTCCCAAATTGTCTTTTCCATTATTATGAATGAACACTTTACACCCAAATGGATGAAAATAAGATAAATTGGGCTTTTTACCTTTAAAAATCTCATAGGGAGTCATCATTTTATTTCTCCTGAGATGGACACGATTTATAACATAACAAGCAGTGTTAACGGCTTCGGCCCAAAAGTATTTAGGAAGACCATACTCATTGAGCATTGTTCGGCTCATTTCTTCTAGAGAGCGATTCTTCCTCTCGACAACTCCATTTTGTTGAGGTGTCCGAGGTGCCGAAAAGTTGTGCCCAATACCATATTTATCGCACCAATCTTCAAAGAGATTAGAATCAAATTCTCCACCATGATCGGTTCGAATGGCGATAACTGGTAATCCTTTTTCCTTCAGGTAACCTTACACCACTTAACAAACTCGTTAAAAGCATCATCTTTATTGGCTAAGAATTTTACCCAAGTAAATCTAGAAAAATCATCGACAATAACTAAGGTATAAAGTTTACTGTTAGTGGCATGTCGAGACGGACCAATTAAATCCATATGAATTAATTCAAGAATGCGACTAGTGGAAATTTCCATTTTTGGTTTAAACGAGCCTCTTGCATGTTTACCTTTAATACATGCCTCACAAATGTGGTCTTTTCTAAAATTCAATTTTGGTAGACCACGAACAATATCATTTTTGGCTAATTTTGAAAGAAGTGGTAAAGAGGCATGTCCCAATTTTCGGTGCCGGACAACGGCATTTTCATCGTATGAAAGTAGACATTTTTCGTTAAACGAAGATTCATCTTGGAGATCAACAATGTAAATATTTCCATAGCGCAATCCAATAAAACGATTTGGTCTTTTCTCATGGCCGTGCAATGCGTAATTTCAAAAATTAATTTAAGACCGGTGTCACATAATTGGGAAACACTTAGGAGATTATGGCAAAGTCCATCAACAAATAGAACATTTTCAATAGTCGGTAAAGGTTTCTTACCAATTTTACTGTACCTTTTATTTGGCCCTTTTATTATCGCCAAAGGTAACGCACCACGATCTTCCTTTTTCACTCCGTGAAGAGATGTTCATTTCCACTCATGTGGTTTGAACATCCACTATCAACATACCATTTATTTGATAATGTTGTCTTCCTTGCTTGTACCTACAAAAACCATTTTCTTCCGTTTTATCGGTACCCGTGCTAATTTGGGTCTGATGAGTTAGATATAAAAACTTGGTTTTTAATAATGATCCCTTTTGGTACCCAAATTTGTTTAACCTTTATAGTACGTCTAGTGTCTCGACAGTAGGTTTCGGTATGTCCAGGTTTTAAACATTTTGGACATGATGGGATACCCGTTTTTAAAGTGTCCGAATTTTTTGTGGTAATTTCTAAGGACTTTTTCATTGGAAATGAATTATATCCAAGTCCTTGTTTTGAAAGAGAAAATTTTTGACCAAATAATAATTGCTCGAATTTGTCATTACCACATGAAAACTTTCTGACATAAAGTTTAAATTCTTTTGAGTTTTATGCAATTCATCTTTAGAATTTTCTCGGTTCCAAGCAATTTGTATGATCAATAGAAACTTCCTTGTTTTTCAATAATTTAGCATTTTCAATTTCAAGGAGTTTTATTTTCTTTTTCAAATCTTTATTGCTATTGCAAGCCTTTTCGTATTCATTATTTAGAGATTCAAAAGCATCAAGTAGTTCTTCATGAGAATCACTAACCTCGACTTCTTCGTCACTTTCTTCGGATGCGTGGGCCATTAGAGCAAGATTGGTTTGGACTTGTGGTTCATCATCCTCATCATCGTCACTCCATGTGGCGACATAAACCTCCTTCTTTTTGAACTTTTCATGCGGTGGTTTTGATGAACTTATTGGAGCCGCAAGACGACAATCTTTTGCAAAATGGCACAGGCGCCGCACCTTCGACAAGTGTTGTCGAACTTTTTGTTTTGAGGGAAGTGAGTCTTTTGGATTCATCCCTTGATTCTTGCTTTATATCTCTCCGCGCCTTTGAAGAAGATTTTTAAATTTCTTTATGTTTTTGGCATAGAAGGCGGTTTCTTCGTCCTCTTCCTCGATAGGTTCATCCTCTAGGTCGCTTTCTTCTTTGGCTTTGAAAGCGATAGTCCTTTCTCTCTCCTTAGGTTTTGGTTTGAGTGCGAGATTTGATGACGATCTCATAATTGATGAGAGATCCGATGAGAGCGCCGAACTCTATTGTATTGAGGTCTTTCGACTCCATAATAGCCGTAGCAGTAGCGTCCCATTCTCTTGGTAGAGATCGAAGGATTTTCTTGGCTTTATCACCGCTTGATATCGGTTTCCCGAATGAAGCTAGCCCATTTGTGATTGCCGAGAAAGCGGTCAAGCATTGTGGTGATGCTTTCTTCTTCTTTCATGGTGAAGAGTTCATACTCGTGAAGAAGCATATTGATTTTGGTTTCCTTCACTTGACTCGTACCTTCATGAGTGATCTCTAGCATTTTCCGATTTCTTTTGCCGTTTCGCAGAAGAGATTCTATTGTGATCTTACGGATTGAGAGCACAATAAAGCAATTGTGTAGCTTTACTGTTGAAGTGATCGTTCTTCCAGTCGGCATCGTCGTACTCTTCGAAACTTTTGAGAGAGCCATCTGATTTCTTAGGAATGGTAGGTCCAAGAGCAATGACCTTCCATATTTCAATATCATGAGCTCGGATGAAGATGGACATCTTCTTCTTCCACGTCATAAAGTTTGAACCATCGAAGAAAGGAGGGCGATTGAGAGCGTTGCCTTCAACGGAGGAGTGGATAAAGGCCATTTGGATCTTTTCTCTAGCGGGTGTTAATCCGGTGATAAAGAGACTGCTCCGATACCAATTGTTAGATTGATACCGCCACTAGAAGGGGGGTTGAATAGTGCGGTTAAGAGTATTGTACTCTTTTTCGTGCGGAAGCAAAAATAGCGGAGAATAAAAGTGCAGAAAAGAAAGAACACAAAGAATTGTTCGAGAGGTTCGGCTATTAACGAAGCCTACGTCCCTACCTAGTTTTATCGACTAGGACTTTTCTTAGGCGAGAATTTGCACTTTCTAGTTTAGTGCCAACTTCTTACAACTTCTTGATTTCCGGGCTCAAGAACAACCTCACAAAAACACTCTTGTTTTCTAGGTACAAGATAACCAATACACAAAATAAGTGCGAGTAGAAACTCGGCTTTCACGATATATCGCTCTAAGATACAAGAATGAAGATTGAAAATTATAGAACAAATCTTCTTGTATCACAATCTAGAATAAGAATATCTCTCAGAATGTTTGCTTGATATTGCTTGAATATGCTAGTAGGCTCAGAATTCTTGTGTGTCTTCAATCTCCATGAAGGTGGCTATTTATAGCCTTCTTGAGCTAATTTTCCCGTTGGAACAAGAAATGAGTTACGACGTTATAGATGCCGCTTACGTACGTTACATACGTTACGTACGTTATATGAACCGCATAACGGCCGTAATGAAGGTGCCAAAACGTCGGTGAATTCGATGAAATGCGTTAAATGCGTTACAATCCTTAGTGTTACGTCGTAATATCCTGGTCAAAGATCCGTTGATTGCGACGACTTTGTTGCAACGGCTAGTGGCTTTTCCAACGGTCAGAATAATTCAAGCCTTACGTACGTTATATGATCTTGGTTACGTACGTTACCTGTACAGAAAAACTTACAAAAATAGTGAACGTTACGTACGTTAGAAAGTATGTGTTACGAACGTTACCTCTTATATGTTACGTACGTTAATGTGATATATGATACGTACGTTAACTGAAGAGAAAGTATGTTTTAAGTAAATTTTGGTTTTAATAAATACATCATCAAAACGATCTAAAAAATATTGTTCCAACAAAGCTTCCAACTTCAAAGTTGATGGCTTCAACAATTATTGGTGGAGTAATCTTCAAAGATGGTGGCTTCTAGATGACTTTATATTTGAGAATGTGGGTTGGTGATGATTTTTAACGCTCATTACATCACTTTATATATGATCTAATACATATGGGGAGGGATAGCAATACTAATAATAATGCTCACGACAGATCCGCTTGGATCAATGTCGGCATCTTCATCGATTCGCAATAAATTAGAATACGTTTGGTTCAAATGGATGGCAATGGAGATTTTGTGACATGTCAGATCTCTGGTGAACCCGAACCTGGGGTTTGATAAAGAAACTACTTACATTCACGCGAAGAGAGTGTACATTTGAGAACTACATCCTCGTTTCAAAGTATTTGCTCAGAGATAGTCTCTTATTTTTAGTTCGTTTGGTTAGTCCCTCAATATAGTGACACATATTCTGGCTAGAAGAGTATGTCACATTAATTCATTGAGCCTCCGACGATTGCGGTAGGCCTTCTCTGTATGTTTTATTCTTGTGTTTAATATAAGTTTATTTCCATCTGCCTTTCAAAAAAAATTGGTATATTAAGGGAAAATGAATTTTTTGTCACTCAACTATTAGCTCTTTTAGAAACCTACCACTCAAATAAAAGTTTATTTATCTTAACCACTAACGTTATACATGTAACATGTTTACCGTTTTAGTCATTCCGTTACCATTCCGTTAATTCTTTTAGTTTTCCCTTAACAAAATAAACTTTAAGGGAAATTTTGTTTTTTACGCGCTGATGTGGATCTACTATGCCGACGTGGATCTGCTATATGAGTTAAAAAATTCAGAATATAATACTTTCATGGGAAATTTTATTTTTTAATATATTTTAGAAAAAATCAAAAAACTAAATAAAAAGGGAGTTTGTATAATATATCACAAATTAATAGGTCAATTTATAAATATGTCGCATTATAATAATATCATAATTATATGTCTTATTATCAGTTTTTAACTTGAAGGGAGACCAATATAGCCTTGTTATATTAATTAAAAATATTTATAATTTTTAAATTTAATGGTTATAATTTTTAAATTTAACCATTAAAAATATTTCTTTTCCGTAGAACAGGCCCCACGAGCGGTTAATACGGAGAAGTTTGTATAAAAATAACAAAATTATGCAAGTTGGAAAATAACTTTTCTTATATTAAATACAATTTAAAAATATAATTAATCACTATAATATATAATATAATATAATGATAATATATACTTCCTCCGTTCTTTTATTATTGCAACGTGTTGACTATTATACTGTTCACATACTCTCGTTTGATCATTTTTTGAGATTTATACCTATGAAAAAATATAGTCATGTGGGATCTTGTTATATTCATCTCGAAATATACTTTCAAAATATCAAGTTCTTATAATTTTTAAAAGTAAAGAGTTGAAGATATTAATAATCAAAGTTGTGCATTGGCAAACGGAAAGTCCAGATGTTGCAGTTATAAGAGAACGGGGGTAGTATATAATATCTGAAAACAATCAAACAAATATACTTAACGGAATGACTAAAACGGTAAACATGCGTAATGTTAGTGCCTACAATAAATAAACTTTTAGTTGAGTGGTAGGTTTCTAAAACAACTAATAGTTGAGTGACAAAAAAATTCATTTTCGCGTATATTAATAATGTGAGATTATAAAGCATCGTATTTAAAAGAAAACGAGGAAGAATTCATTATTTTTGCCTGTTTCATAAAAAAATAGTGCACAATACCCCTTACTTACTCAAATGAAGTGGAATTTAGAATTCTCATATTAAGAATATTTGGTATTCTGAATATGTGAATGGTAAAAAAAAATACTTTTTGTGGGAGTGAAAATTCTACTTCTTACTATATATGTCAAATCACGTTTGAAGAAATAAATGATGGTGTAAAGAATTTAGTTATCTTATTAAAGATAAAAAAAATAGGTTAAACTATTTATAAGATGAAAACTCAAATAGTACACTATCTATCTAAAATAAAAAAAACTATAGCAATTAAGTAAATATCATATATTAAAGTGATATATGAATTTGTTGCACCATGTGTTTTCGAATATTCCTTGAGAATAAAAAATATCATACAACTTATGCCTCAACATAAAAATAAAAAAAAATAAAAAAAACTAACAAAAAAGATCCAACAACAAAAATTTATATAAGCCATTTACATATGCAAGATTAATCAAAATGACATCATCAGTGAGACTCCTCAAATCAAGCAAGAAACACTATAAAAAAATAATAGTAATAATAGTTAAAAAATACAATTATCCCAAATAGTTTATACAGAGCAAAAATTACGAAGTCCAACTAAACCAAAATGAAGATAAACTTTTCATAGAGTCTACGATATTCGGTTCAGTTCATTTGATTAAAAAAGAACGAAAAGAACATATCTTTTGTAAGAGGAATGATATATCAACACTTTATCATTCACAACCCCACCAACACCTACTTTGCAGGGTTGTACTGTGTGCTTTACAGGTAATACAACTTTAAATAATATTTTATTAATATTATAATAAAATATTTATAAAGCACACGGTACAATTACTGCAAATCAATGTGTTGACGGGTGTTGATGGTTGGGGAGTTTATGTATCATTTCTCCTTTTGTAATATCATTTATTATTATTATTTAATCATATATAGTCCAATTATGTTTCAAAGTGGGTCCCTTCTCTATTAAACTATATTTAGGTCCATGAAATTAGACACATTCATGTATTACAATAGACTTACATTGTTATTTTAGGCCGAAGACTCTTAGTCCGAATTGTAGTAAATCTCGAGAGCCCAATTCATTAATTCAATTTATCACTTGGCCCAAATTATTTTATAATAAATAAAAAGAAGAATAAATCAAACCTAAAATTTATTTCAGGTCACTGCATTTCACCCCTATGAAACCAAAACATTCCAAATATAAATGACAAGTATGAGTTTATATTCCTTCAACAAAATGTTTGCAACGTTATGAGGAAAATTTAATACAACACTTTTATTTAATATTTAAACACATGCGAACGAAAAAAATTCCACCATCTGGATGGATACGAAATAAAGAAACGATGATTAAGGATATTTCACAAGTATTTGAGCATTATGATTCACGTCATCTCATTTCGGTGGAAATTTATGTTTGTTGATTTTATTTATTTTAGTTGAATTTATACATAATTTGTTACATTATCAAGTACGAATCATCGAACTATCAAGTTTCATGTTATACGTGGAGAAATATGTTTGCATGCTCAATTCACAAGTTCATGACATGCACATGTTCTTATTCATAGGGTCACGTTATAACAGAACTGATCATGTTATGCCTGTGAATTGTATATTATTGTAGTTTATATCATTCTCACGATATGAAGTTTACCCCGTCCTATTTTTAAACTTGCACGTTAAAGTTGAAAGTATATGTCTCTATATGAAATAAGATGACGTGAGTGGCATTGTTCAAATACTTGTACAATGGCGTAATTTGTGTTCTTGATTCTCTCGTATCTTATCGGAAGAAGGGTAAGGGTGTATCTCATCGGAAGAAGGGTGCAGAAATGATAGGTGGAAGTATTCTCACTTGTAGTTATTGAGGTTAAGATGGAATTATAATTATTTATCTTAAAAATTGGATTGGAAGGTCCAATCTTTTTTAATGGACATTACTGCAGTAATAAAACTAAATATTTAAATTTATTTAGTAATATTTTTCAAAAAAAAAAAAAACTTAAATGCAAAGTAAATTTAGATGTGAACACAGAGTTGTTTGTATCAGATCTGTAGTAAAAAAAAAAGGGGGATTTTTAAGAATAGAATTCTGTATTTAATTTATAGATTTAATTCGGATCTGTAGTGAAAAAAAAGGGAGTTTTAAGAAATGGAATGCTGTATTTAATTTATAGATTTAATTCGTGTAGGAGTTAATATATAAAATAGTTGCCGAAGTTAACAACTAGTTGCTGTGGTGTAGTGGTTATCACGTCAGTCTTACACACTGAAGGTCCCCAGTTCGATCCTGGGCAGCAACATATCTTAATTATATTTTAATTTTTTTACCCACAGTATTTATACTATATAATACTTATACCCCTTAATTTAATGTGAAAGGGGGATTTAATTGTAAATATATAAAAAGACTATTTTGATTGTAACTTTAATGTAAATAAATTAATTTAAATACAAAAGTTATGATAAACATCACAATACAAATGTACCTTCTAATACACAAGGTGATTAAAATGAACTTTTAAATGATAGTATAAATTACAAGATGGTTAAATTTTAGCTATGAAATCTTAGATACAATCGGTGCATCGCACGGGTTGAATAAACCAAGAACAACCCCGGAGCAACATACGAGTTAGTAAAGTCTCATTTCATATAACTAATTACATAGAATAAAATAAAAGGAAAATAACAATAAAAAAATATATAAACTTCTCTAAAAGGCATTTAAATTCTGCTATCTGCTCATTCAACCGTCTGCCCCAACATTACGTACAAAAGACGTGCACCTTCTAATACACAAGGTGATTAAAATGAACTTTTAAATGATAATATAAATTACACGATGGTTAAATTTTAGCTATGAAATCTTAGATACAATCGGTGCATCGCACGGGTTGAATAAACCAAAAACAACCCCGGAGCAACATACGGGTTAGTAAAGCCTCATTTCATATAACTAATTAAATAGACTAAAATAAAAGGACAATAACAATAAAAAAATATATAAACTTCTCTAAAAGGCATTTAAATTCTGCCATCTGCCCATTCAACCGTCTGCCCCAACATTACGTAAGAAACACGTAGATATTCAACCAAAGATCGTGCATCGCACGGGTTGGATAATGCCTCGTTTGAATTAAGTTTTGTTTTTTGTCATAAATTGCAATCATGCTCAAGTGAAACAATAATAATTTTTACCCACAATATTTGAAGAAGTGATGATCAAGCAGATCCCGAGAGAGCACAACTCCCAGGCCGATGCCCTATCCAAACTCGCATCGTCGGATGGGCAGCGTATTTCTCTAACATCCAAATCACTAAATTGGCGAGGTCGGCGATCGGCAAAAGATTGGTCGCCACAGTTGCCATCGCCGAAGAGAACTGGATGACTCCGTTCATTGAATACTTGAAGAACGGAACAGTCCCACAAATCGGGTCAAGGCTCGCCAGCTTCAGCTCCGTGCAACTAGATACACCCTCTTGGACGACCGGCTTTACAAGCGAGCTTTCAGCCTCCCTCTCCTCAAGTGCATTACGCCAGAAGAAGGCCGACTTGTTTTAGCCGAAATCCATAACGGGATCTGTGGAAATCACGCTGGAGGGCGAGCCCTCATCCACAAGACGACCAGACAAGGCTTTTTCTGACCTACCCTGCAAAAGGACGCGATCGCCTACGCCCGATCTTGTCACAGGTGTCAAATCATGGGCCCGAACATCAAGCTCTCCCCCGAGCAGCTCACCTCTATGTACAGCCCATGACCGTTCGCCCAATGGGGCATCGACCTCACCGGTCCTTTGCCAACGGCACCGGCCATTATTGAAAATAAAACACCAACACAGTCGTCTTGAGGCAACTATACCAAATGTAAACGAGAAAGTAAACATAATACTAAGATTCAGTCTATAGATTGTGGCTCGTATGACTCAATTCGACGATTGGTGACTGTGAAAATTGACATAGGGGGACTTGTCTAGATCATATTCCTCCATATTGTGAGTTTTCTTTTCTTTGGACTCTCTATATTTCTTGTAGTGAGATGCGACTTGCTTGCTTGCATGGCAGTTCTTGTACCATGTCCAGCATCTCCACAATGATAGTACAGTTCATTGCCAACTCGAGCCTTAGAGGCGATATGATGGGTATGTGCTATTTGGTTCCCTTAGCTAGTAGAGCCGGGAGTACCAAGTCTTCGCATTACATTAGAAGAACCCCCACGTTCTTGACCACGAAGCCTATCATGTCTAGTCCCCTATTCATTGGGGTAGTTTCCATCCTTCACTTTGCCATAATTGGCCTTGGGAAATTTCTTTGTCCCAAACGGCCTGACATTACTGCTCACTAACATTTCGTTATGCCTCTCAGCTACTTGCAGTAGGTTGATTAGCTTACTGAAGGTAGTGATGCGTTTATTATCATACTCGAGCCTATACTGGTTCGCTAGTATTAGGGCCGAAGTAGGGAAGGTCGGAAGGGTTTTCTGGATCATGTCATCTTCTGTGACGTCCTTTCCACAAAAATTTTAGGCGTGCCTTGAGGCGGAGTATATCTTTGTTGAAGTCGTTGATCCGTTTATAATCAAGCAAGCGGATTTCATTCCACTGCACGGTCAACTTTGGGAGCAAAGTGTCGTGAATGTTCCCAAGTTAGCCCCTACGGGCATCCCATAGTTCTTTAGGGAATTTCAACTGTAGATATTCCTATCTCAGGCTGGGTTCGATGTGTCACCTAAGGAATATAAGTGCACTCGCTTTTATCTTATCAGACGGTACTTGGTCTGTGGTGTTAAGGAGCGTACCACTATATTCTTCAGTGATAAATGTGGTCTTGACGTAGGAGACTCATCTATGGTACTCAAGCTCTTTTGAGTCCAAAATATCAAATTCGGGACGAGTTGGATCAGCTATCTTAATACAAGAAAAGGGAAAATGATTTTTCACAGTTTACCATGAGTACTTTCCATGATAAAATTTTCAATAATGAGAGCATTATTATTTTTCGGAACCAAGATATGGTCAAAATTACTTTCGATGCTATTGAGGATTACCAATGAAATTACTTTATCACGGTTCGAGTTGATATAAGCAGTAGAAATAAGTCCTCTAAGTTCTACTAATGAACTTAATATACATGCCATAACTAATAATGCATGCAAAATATATGTATAATTATAGATATAATCACATAGCCCTATGAATATATCTATACACGTATATATGCAGTCAAAGAGGTGTCTTATGCCGCAATATTTATTAATTCAACGTGAATTTACTTTAATTCAAGTTGCTTTAAGCAATTCGCTTTGATTTAATTAAAGTTATTAATGCATCATGCTTTAAGTTGGTTTAATTAAGCATAAATAAATTGCAGAGTATAAATATGTAATCAATAGTAATTAAAAACATATAAATTCGCACATTGTAGATAGTAGGGTTATTAGAATTGTGTACCTTATAGGAAAGACATGATTCTTTCCTAGGGCATACCGTCGATTTGTTTGGATGAAAATGTATTCCTCCGTCCATTATCCATTTGAAAAATTCCTCCTTAATTGTGTACTTTCAAAAGATAATGAATGAATGACCTACTCCACATAATCGTAAAAGAGTAAAAGGAAAGGTATTCTTTTCTCCACACGACCGCATCATCACGAATTGAACTGGTGACGGGTCTCAGTTGTGGCTGGCCGGAATAGGAGAAGGCGGGTTGCATTCCATGAAGAAGATGACTAGGGCGGTCTGCAACGGTGGTTCGCGATAGGGGGTCACAGAGCAGCGGCGTCGCGGTGGTTCTTTGAGGTTGGTTCGCGGTCGGATTTTTGGCTGAGGTCGATGAAGCGGGCGACGTCCGGACGGTGATGCTTCTGGTTCGTGGGCTCTGCAGAGAGGATTCGGACCAAATCGGAATATGGAGCAGAGGCTGCGGATCTGAGGACCCCAAGCGGCGGCGGCGCTGGGACAAAGATGAAGCAGCCTTAGGGTTCGGCGGAGGAGCTGGCGATCTGGATCGCTGGGGCTTGGGGCGGGTGGTGTCACGGCTACGTTTTCAATCGTAGAAGGTGACGCGCGGTGGTGGACGGAATTAGGGTTTCTGGTTGGAGGGGGTGTCGCGTCCGGGGGAGGAAGAAGATGGCTGTTCGCGGCGGTTCGGGATTAGGGTTTCTGGCCGCGGAAATTTTTTTTTTGTTTTTTTTTTCAGAAATTTCGGCCGGGATTTTTCTCAGTTGGTTAGACACGTGCTGATAACGTGTTGAAGGGAAAATAACTGAAACAAGAAAGTAGGGCAAAAGTGTTGTATTATTCCATCATTGAGATCCCTTAAATAGGGTGAAGTACATACAAACAGGCCTCAGCCAAATCCTATCTAGGAAAGCCCATAAACTAACAGACTTAGGCACACAATGGGTATTATTCCTTTAACAAAAACAAAAAACTTGTTGAATTTCTAAAGCCTCATACATACTTCTAAGGGTGTCAATCAAGTCTGACGAGCTCGAAGTTTTTTCACGAGTCGAACCGATTTGTTCAGGTAAACGAGCTTAAAGTACCGATCGAACTCAACTCGCTTAATTCACGAGTCGAGCTAAGCCTGCTCGTTTAATTAAACGAGCCATATTCTATATTCGCGCGAGCTAGCAGCTCGGCTCGAATTACGGCCCTAGTTGATACTTACTTCACACTACATGTGACAAACCCAATTGATACTTCACACTACATGTGACGAAACCCAGCATTTGTACACCTACGTGTACAAGTGTCCTTCCCATGTTGCTCATCACAGATTCGCATAATGCCATGCCCATCCCTACTACACCTGACTTCAGTTTTTTCTAGCAACATTCATAATTAAGACATGGAGGCTGTTAGTAAAAATGTCAGAGAACATAAAAAGAATTAAAAAAAATATTCTTTCCTCAAAATATCTCCTCATAACAAACCAAAGAAGGAGACACGTCCCTGCTTCCTTTAAGGTGGCTACAACACCGAGGCACCGACCATGATTTATTTTAAAAGGCAAAATAACTTTACCGGCAACCGGAGTTTGGCTTAAAAACACGTAGTGTATCGAGGTGAAATTTCAAATTTATTACATTATCTGGCATTAGGAATTTCCGTTATTTTGATCCGTTAAATTTTAACGAATTACTGACATGATCGTTAAGTGCCACGTGTGAGCATTTTATTGGTCGGTAATAATAAAATAATAATAAAAATTTCCAGATATTTGTATTAATAATAAAATAATAATAAAAATATAAATATCTAAAAAAATATAAAAAATAAAAAATATGGAATTTTTTTAAAAAATTGAAACTTTATTTTTTTAAAAAAATCTGGAATATTAATTAAAAACCGGATATTTTTGTTTAAAAAATTGAAAATTAAATACTTGGATCTGATTTATAATTAATCTTTAATTTGTTTTTTTAGATTTTTATATTTTTTTAAAATAATATTTATTTATTAATATTATGAAAAATTAGATCCAATTTTTTATTTATGAAAAATAATATCCCATTTTAAAAAAAAAACATATTTTATAAATTAGATCCAAAAATTTTATTTTTTTTATTTTTTATTTTCAAACTTTAAATAAAAACATCCGATTTTAAATACTAATATTCCAGATTTTATTTTTAAAAAAAAATAAGTTTCAACTTTTAAAAAAAATCCAGATTTTTATTTTTTTATACTTTTATAATTTTTATTATTATTTTATTATTTTTACAAAAATCTGAAAAGTTTTATTATTATTTTATTATTATTACCGACCAATAAAATGCTGACATGTGGCACTTAACAGTCATGTCAGCAATCTGTTAAAACTTAACGGATTAAAACTAACGGAGTCCCTAACTTGTATAACGGAATAAACTTGAGTTCCTACTTTGATACACTTTAAAGTTTAGTTCCTTAAGTGATAAAAATAGCAAACTTCAATTCCTAGTAGAGCTATTTTGCCTTCTAAAAATCATATTTTTTTTAATTCCAAAATTATTATCCGTTTTCTTTTTGTGTCCTTTTAATTATTCTATTTTCCCTGTCATATTTTTATTTAATATGCATCATTATTGATAAGCATGTATTCTCATTCTACGTAGGGTGCACTGTTCTTTTAATTCGTGTGAAGTATCATCCCTTCGCGCTACACCCGGCAATTTACCACACGACACGAAAATGTAGTGTTTGAGTTTGTATTTTGAGTACACGATACGAGAATACACGAACACGAAAGTACACGATGGAGAATTTAGTGTCGGTTTTGTGTTTACCCTTTGAATACACGGCACGACAAGAGGTACACGAAATAAATAAATAAATATAATATTTTATATTTAATTTTATAAAAATATATATTTATGAATTCTGTTTATACTAAACTTTAAAATTTAAAAATATAATGTGAACTTTCACAAATTTCGTATAAATATTCATGTTTTAGTTGTCATTTGTTTCATTTCGTCTACTAAAAACTATAGAAATAATATTAAAATATTAAAATTATTATTTTTATAATATTTTAATATTTATTTTATATTATATGCCTGACACGAAAACACAATACGAAACGACACGGATTTGTGCGGTACACGACACGACATGATACGAACTCATTTCATGTCGTGTATGAATTTGGACTTTTGGTACACAAAACACGAAAGTACACGACAAATCGCGAGGTCTACTTCGCGCTATAGGCTGACCTAATGTTGGGATTTCCTTCTTTTTACAAATATTGAAGTTCGTCTTTGGTACTATTGGTCCCACACAAATTAGAGACATGTCTGTTAAACTCTCATTTTTAATACTTGTGTGTAGTTGTATACACTATTCTTTTTGTTCCTGAATAAGTGTATCTATCATATTTTTTTGTTCATCAATAAGTGTTCTACTTCACTTATTCGAGTCACATCAACACTTTTACAATTAAGGCTGAGAATTTAGGATCGGGAAATCTCGAGTCCCGGTCCCGTCTCGAGTCCCGATGGGAAACGGGACCCCGAGTCCCGAATTTTATGGGATCGGGACCGGGACCTTAGATTTTGGTAATTTCGGGACTCGGGAGTCCCGAAGTCCCGATCGGGACTATCCAAAGTCCCGATTGAAATTTCTAATTTCAATCAAATTTTTTTTTCTGATTTCGGGACATTTTGGGACATTCGGGACATTTCGGAAAATTATCCTCGGGATCGGGACCGGGACTTACATTTATCCCATTTTGGGAATCGGGACTCCCGAAGTCCCGATCGGGACCGGGACCACAAATTAGTGATTTTCGGACCGGGACATTCGGGACTCGGGACCGGGACCTCGGGATGTCCCGATTCTCAGCCCTATTTACAATCTAATCAATACTACTAGACCTGGCAAACGGACGGGCTCGGCCCAAACGGGTTGGGCGAAAAATGGGCGGGCCAAATCTGGGCCGGGCAAAAAAGGCCCGATTTTTTTGGGCCAAAAATATTAGGCCCGTGGCCCGCCCCAGGCGGGCTCGGACCGGCCCGCGGGCCTCAATTTTTTTTTTTTTGAAATATTATTTCTGAATAAATATAGAAATATTTTTCGATCCTTAATTATTATATTATTCACTATACTATCACAATCAGATAAATAAATGTACAATTATTTTTATTTGATAATTATATTATTTACTACACTACCACAATCAAAAGACATATACAAATATTTTTATTTGATCATCATATCATTTATCACTACTACTTTCTTATAAAAATCATAAAGTAATATTATTATTGATATGAGATACTACAAAGTAATCACAAAGTCCCATAAAAAAAATAAAATTACATCAATAATTAGCATATAGATGTAATATAATCTAACAAATACGGAAAAATTTTAAATATTATAATTACATATAACATAAATATAAAAAAAAAAAAAACTGGGCAGGGCGGGCCGCCCGCGGGGCGGGCCAAATCTGGGCCGGGCCAAAAAAGCCCGATTTTTTTTGGGTAAAAAATATGAAGCCCAATGCCCGCCCAAAAACGGGCGGGCTGGCCCGGCCCGCGGGCTTGGACTTATTTTGTCAGGTCTAAATACTAACAAAACCAAACCAAACATACCCAGTATATCCCGCGCAGAGCAGGGTCTGGGGAGGGTAAGATGTACGCAGACCATGCCCCTACTTTTCACGGTAGGGAAATTCATTTAGTGAAGACCCCGACAGTGCTGACAAAGTGCAGTGATATATACAAAGAAGCATATGATACTAAAAAGCTCCAAACCATACTTGAGCCCATGGCTTAATTCACATGAGCCTTACCTAATGGAACTTTGGCAACTGCACTCTCGATGAACGTTGCTCTAACAGA